>OX421361.1:38064693-39264693 GCA_949126925.1 Cheilosia vernalis | reverse complement strand
AAATTGTTTAAAAGGCAATCAATCAATTTGAAGAAACAGATGTCATGGCTAAATCGCTGGTGAATTTTAAGGCATTATTTGGCCATTGTATTCATTTACCTACTTCTTTTGAAGAACCATTTTCAGACAGGGGTAGTGTATACGAGCCAGAAACGACCGGCTCAGTGCCAGCAAATAGCGTGTTTGTACCAATTAAAGAAACAAATTTGTGCAGAATCTTAAGTTCGATATGACCATTACAAATTTTTACAAAAGTTGGATGAAAAGCAAGGCAGGGAAGTATTTTATGCCGCATATATAAGGATCCTTCTTTCAATCTCAGCACATAAATATCGGATCTACAATGGCTCTATGGAAAACTGAAATGTTCTTCCTAAACACCAGTTTCATCTGCGTCTGAAAACGCCTTGTAATCTAGAAATATTATTTGCTTATTCTTAAACACCTTAAAAATCCGTTTACAAAAAAAAGTTTACCTAGTCCTGCCATAAGTTCTGTTACAACTTCAAAGTCCCATGAAAAAAAACTAGTAAACATATCGAATTAATTTTTTTTTATTTATTAGCCCACATTATTGGCTATTTGAAAAAACGTAGTGGCCATTGGGCTATTGAGGCACGCACGGTATCCATTGATATCTCGGACGCTGCTTTGGTCAATGCTGTTTTTAGGCTTTCCAAATTTCTGTGGGGAGTCTTACAGGCCATGTTTTCCAGTTCTGACCACAAACCATAATCCAGTGGATTCAGATCTGGACTCCCCGAGGGCCAATCTTCAGCTGCTATAAAGCCAGGAATGTTGAGCCTGAGCCACTCCTGCGTGGTTTTGGCTTTATGCGCTGGAGCAGAGTCTTGCTGGAAGATCCACCTATTTCCGTTGGAAAGGGTATTGGTCAAGCATTTAACAAGACCCTTTAGCACGTCCTCTTGATAGACCTTGGCCCCAGTTTTCACGCCTTTTTGACAGAAATGGAGGGATGTGACACCTTGGTGGGACACCCCCCACCAAACCATTACGTACGCTGGATGATGGCCTCGTTGAACCCTAGGAACAACTTTTTTCGCTTCCTTAGATGAAGTGACATAAACCTTATCATTTTGCTTATTGAAAACTTCTTCAACGGTAAAAAATTGTTCATCCGTAAACAAAATGTTTTCATGGCCATTGGCCGCGTGCCACTGCAGAAGTCTCTTGCATCTTTCCAGCCTAATTTTTTTCAGTTTTAGCAAGTCGAAAATTTGGCCAGCACTCTTCCCGCACTTATGCAACGCAATTATCGCGATTCGATTTTCTTTAACGCCCCACTCCATGTTAGCAGATCGCAAGCTGAAACCAAACTGGCTAGTTTTCGTTACTACACAATGCATGCGTTCCGAAAAAAAAGTTAACGGTTCTATTCCCGCAATAAGTTGTTTGCAATAAGCGATGGAAATTGTGTAACAGAACTTATGGCAGGACTAGGTATGTAGAAAAATCTATTAACGGATCCCCTGAAAAATAGCATAGGCGCACTTAGTAGTTCCTGAAGTTTATGCAGAAAATTATTATAACAGATTTTCGCTGCGCATTCTGACAAAGTTCAGTACTTTGATAATGAGAAGGTCAGGTCGTATAAAATGCCCCCGAACTAATGATGATGATGATTGAGTTAGCAAAGAAAGTTTAAAACTTAGATGGAAAGGTAGGCTACCATAAAAGAATCTTATCAGTTAACAAGGTTACAGGCTATAAAGAAAGCCAAGACATGAGTGAAGAGTGACTTACTCTAACAATGAAAGAAATAAACATCAGTAACACTCCGGAACTGATGGCCCTTATTTCTAAACTTCTGCAACTCTACCCTCCCAAAAACTGTTTTAATAAAAAGATCCAAACGACGTTCCCTAATAGAGAGCTTAATCAGAGCTGCACTGCTTCAACTCCCTTCAAACACCCAGTTCCAGGAACAAAATCTAAATATGGCGGGCCCCGGACATCAGGGTGTTGAATGAATCATAAACATTTACGAACTGGCCAGAAAAGGCTTTGCAAATCTTTGTAGAACCAAAATCGTTCTTTGTAGAATATAACATCTGTATAGCAAATTGGGAGAAAGTGTCGGACATAAGAAGGGCCGAAAGGGCAAACGAGCCACTCAACAATTATGCCAACAAAATATTCGAATCTAGCAAACCAACAAGGCTTGCGCTGTGACCTAATCACCTCTATATCGCTATATCGAGTCAGAAGCACCACTATAACCTAAGGATAAGCTGTAGGACTGTGGTCTACTTATTTTCACACTTCCTTTGATCAAACCATTCTTTGACTTTTACGTTTATTGAACAAGGTGCTGGTGTTAGGGATATGGAAGATCATAAGTTCTATACACCATGAACGGACATGGACCCAAAAGTTGTGTTGAATCCAAGCCCTACTACTTGTGAAAGTATTTGTCGAATTTGGACTACTGGAAATAAAGTGTTCCCAAGGGATCAGGATGGGCCCTTATGATGCCTATTGCCGTATGAGACCTCATGCTATCTCACACCCATTTGCACCAAACCTAATCTAAAAGTATAGGGTAACTTTAGAAACACCTTTGAGTTAGGTCCCTATTAAAACTGGAAAGGGACATTTTCTAAATCTTTTTCACAATGGACCAAGAGGTCTTCAAAGATTTGCTGCCCCAAAAAACTTGTAACTTTTCCAAAACCTGCGTTCAATAACCGCTATTAATCAAAAAAGCAAAAAAAGTTGGCAACGACTCTGTTTCTGTTAAAAATTTATCGACCTGGATGTCGGCCGTTATAGATTATTTCATGAGTGCGGTATTTCCTGAGCCGTATAAGCCAACTCGTATAATTAAAATGAAAATTCGTTTACTCATGCTGGCATTAATTGGCGGTCTTTCTCCCACAAAACAGAATCTTTCCCAGAACTAGAAGATTACCTCCTCAAATTTATGCCCTCGCAAGCATCATAAATTCAATGAATTTCCAAGATATTTGCCATCCAAAACTGACCCACCATCTCAGACGACATGTGTGGTGACATTGGTAAAATAATTTCCGTTGTAACTTCAAGAAGGTGGCAATGGGACTCAAGTTACTATTAAACCATTCATCGCCATCCATCACGCCTGAGTCGTCGCATTAAAGTGACCGTTGTGTTGTTCGGAGCGTAAAGCCGCGCTAAAGTCCCCAACAAAGACATATCACACTCGCACGCAGCTCCTCGGCGGATATAAATTCAAGACGAGATAAAAACCAAATAAAGAACCGGCCCATTTAGATGGGGAACCCGTTCTGCCTGCCCTCTCGCTCTCTGCAATGTTCTTAACAATTTAATTTATTCGCAAAAATTCTTCAACTGCAGAAGTTGTGTTTCACTCCGGAATCCAGCGGTTTCCTGTAACAAACACAACGCACACGAACCGCAGTGGAAATCGAATACGAGTGCGAGTGCAAGTTCGAGTCCTCGTTCCTCGTCCTACCTTTCGCAAATAAAGGCGAAAATTAAAACATACGTGGACATTTATCGCGACATAATTGCAGCGCTGAATATCGGTGGTAGTGATATATCAAGGTGTCTGTTCGTTTGCTGCCGTTAATTTAATATTCTTATCCTCTCTGCTCCTTATGAGCTTGAGTTGTGTTTTCTTCTTTTTTTGATTGTTATTTTGATTATATGTATTTATTTCCTGTGGTGGTAGGATACAGGAATTTTGATTGCGCCCAAAAATGCTGAAATATTCATAAGGAATTTAATTTAAGAAAATTTTTTAACATCAAGCTTCAGGTTCCATAGTTTTAAGTATATTATAATTTATGAAGATTTTTAAGAATAAAGTTTCAGGAAAGCAGGAAATAAAACAAAAATTGTTCCACTATCTATGTTTAAATACACACACTTTTCGTGATCAATGGTTGGGGTTGGGGTTCGGAAACATTTCGAAGGAAAATCTTATAGTGTGTGTTTATTGAACACTCCATTGCTCCACGATTAGTAGTTACTTTTTAGACTTCGTGTTCCTTTTTAAGTACATTCATATCCTTCGCATTTTGCTGAAAACATAACGAGTATTCCCTGATAACCAAAAAAAATATATGACAGAAAACAATAATCTAGAAAAAAAAAAAATATCGGAAAAAAAAAAGAATTTAGAATGAAAAAATCTCGAAAAAAGAAATCTCTACCAGCTTAAATGCAGAAAAAAAAGTCTCGAAAGCAAACAAATCTAGAACTAATATTAATTGCTGAGACAATGGTAATTGGTAACAATCCGGCAGCGCGAAATTAATTATTTATTAATATTAATTCAAGATTTACTCATATGGAAAGTTGCATGTTTAAGCAACAACAATTTAATTCAATGTACATGCGTGTCAGCTAAAAACACAACAGGTATTCTAAGACCTTATTGACGTGCGGTTGTCAAAACAACGCGTCTCCTAACTCAGACAGTATATATTTGTTCCGTATACGTTTTATGATACATTTAAGAGGCATTGCCTACAGCTTGAGCTTGTGAATACTAGAGTAATCAAATTTATTGACGTAATGTGCTATCTTACGAAGGTGTAAAGTAAATATTTTGCATTAAAAAATGAGTTTGTTTACGTTTGGACATACACGCATACGCATGTAATCACATAAAATATGCAAAATCTATTTTCTGTGTGAATCGTTATAAAATTTCGAAAAAATGGTGCAAAATTATTATAGTACGTGACAATGTCCCTAATTTTTCTAATAATAGTCGACATAAAATTAACTTTATCGTCTGGTATTCAATTTGAAACCACCAAAAGCAAATTTGATCCCTTAGTATAGAATATAGATTCTCAATCCTCTTATTTCTATTGCAAAATTGAGATTTTGATTTTTTTTTGAAGATTCTTAGAGAAATGTTACCAAGATGGTAATATTTTTCAACATCTCAAAAATCCTTTTGAGGATTTTGATGATGAAGAGTATCGAGTATAGCTACAGGTTCAATAAAAAAGACTATTACTGCATTTAAATTTTTTTTTCCTGTCATTTCATTAAAATTTGTTTAAAAAAAACTATGTTTAGTTTCTCAAACTGTAAATTTTTGGGTCTGTTTGACAAAAATTTGCGTCGCGCTCGTTCTAAGGTAGATACTAGTTGTAGGAGGGCTGCGTTTATAATGGACTAAAGTTAACCTCAAAGTCGGTGAGGTTAGAGTGCTGTTAATTATGGGCCTTACCAGTAAACATTTTAAGTTTTGACTCTAAATTTGAGTAGTTCACAGTGGCTATATTTCCCATACAAATTTCGCAATAATTGTGAGCTTTCGTAAATTTAAAGTCGAGACTAAAATTTGTTATTAGCATGGCGGCATGTCTATAATTTTGCGCCAATTTGTTTTATTACGACTATTTGTTAAATATTTATTAATTTCAAAAAAAAAAGTTACAGAATATTATCTAATTTTTGCCTTTTTTCGATACTTTTGGAGTAAATTTAAATACCTTAATAATTATAAACATTTCGAAAGCAGTTTAATTTTCAAGATCTAGACTTTCCAGATTTTTGTACTATCTAAATTTTGTCCCATTCGAGATTTTGTCTATTTTGCATTTTAGTCGGTGGTGAAAAAAATCCACTCGATCACCGACTGTTTGCGTATAATCGCTGTCTTTTTAAATTTTTCGTATATTCACAACCATACCTAAAAGGGACTAATTTGACTGATCTTCTTGTTGCTATGATCTGTGCCAGCAAGCTTTATGAAAACGAACAATGGATAAGGTTGTTTGTAAGAACTTTATCACAGTTTTAGTGCTCATGATCTTCTGTAATAGGGGAGCTTGCTTCCAAATCTTACTAGGAATTCTTTAAAGAAACAATTCTTTTTTTTGAAATGAGATCAATCACCTTATCTGGATCCCCATTAATATCAGAATGAACAGATATCATAGCAAAAGAGCTTAATCTGGCATTCCCCATAACGCTTCGACTCAGGACACTGTTGTAATCCTTTTCATAGTTATTGAAAAGCTTCTTTCAGCACTAGCTGTGGTCACTTGAAACGTGGCCAAAACCGACAGAAAAAAATTTATACCTCTAAAGTAAGTCTTGTCACATAATATCAAACAATTTCAAAACTTCGGTAGAAGGATCACTCGACGATATTTCTTCGCACCAAAGAATGTACCTACTCAGCTTTTACAGCTGAAAACGAAATTGCGTTATGAAAGTAACATGTTAGCTTTTCCAGTTCGTTCACTCGCTCAACTACAGCAAAGCCTGGGAGCAGAGCTTGAAACGGTAGAACGTCTTCGTTGACCATGCATCTATCCGTAAGATTTCCTATTAACGAATCTATGCAAGGATTCGGTATAGACACTCTAAAATAGGCTTCAGTAGAAGAGGTTTCTGGATTGGAACGCATTGTCTGTTTCAATGGAGTTCTTGAAGCACTTAATTGAACTTCAAATAGGTCCTCGGCAAGTGGGGATGCAGATTGAAAAACATCTCTGAAGAAATCGTCGGCATTTTCTCTGATGTTCTTAAGAGAACTTAGAACTTCTTTTGTGCGGTCGATTTTTGAAATGAAATCTAAGGATCTTTTCTGTATGAAAACTGAAAAGGGCAGCGTCAAACTGAATAGTTTTTCGCATACATTCAGGCTTTCTACGAAATCACTTTTTTGGAGCGCTCCCAAAAGTGTTGACGCTTTCGAAGACATCGCCCACGTTGTGCTCGTTATTTCTTCAAGACTTACTGAGATGCGTTTGAAGAGCTCTACAAAAGGAATAATACTGTTATGCCTTTTAATGAATCTGGTAGAAGTCGAGTTTTTCGGCTCTCTGGTGCGTGATTTTTAATGACATTTTTGAAAGTTAACAGCCCGATTCTGCCGTTGTGAGCACTCACAAGTCACAAGCTCTTGTGAGGGTGTTTTGTTGTGAGGTTTGTTGTGATTCGATAACTTTTTCAGAATTCTACGATAACCCTCACAACAAAACTCACAAAAAATTCACCTCAGAATGGTCACTTCCAAATTGGCACAAAATTTTCCACAAAATACCGAGCTTGCACACGAAGTTATTAAAAATACATAAAATAAAATTTTTTGGCCACAATACGTGAAATATGTTTTAGAACTGAAGGATAAAAAATTATTAACGACATTTGTCACAAATTAAATTCGATGCCTTCCTCAGTTTTTTTATACAATAATAGGTTCGTTCGGGTACTTTTTTGCAAACGTAAAATTATTTAAAATTTGCTAAGAAACTGTGCAAATGCGATCACGTACTGAGAAAATTTAAAAAAATGAGAGAGAAATCCATTTCCCCTCTTTTCATTTTTTCGTAATTTTCTACTCGCCGAATTTCGACTTACCTACTGAAAAATGAAAACTGCCAACTAAGTGACAGCTCAAAAGTTTGACATGTAAAACTAGTTATTTTCGTTTTCAACGACATCAGAGGAATAAGTTATAACTGAATGTTCTCCTACAATATATCAGCGCATTCAAATGGAAAGTTTAATAGGCATTTAGTTTGAAAAAAATTCAATTCCAACTTATGTTGTAGATGCTGCATTTTACAATTATGCCAAACATGACATTTCTTAAACTTTTTGTAAGAAAACCGATCAGGTATCTACTTCTCTTGAAATTGAGAGAATTCTCTCTCGATTTTAGAGATTTGACATTTTTCATTTTTCTATGCTTAAAGTACACGAACGGACCTAATATGTATTTTTTCCGAAATGGTTATAAATGTTGCATAAAATGCGGTGTTCAGGTCATAAAAGGTGTGGAAATATAAAACCGGCCATCAAATGCAATAATGATTGCCATTTATGAGCCGATACGACTGGTTTTGAATTTTGTGACCTGCTCAATAGGAGATCACAAATTCGATTGTTTTTGTGAGCCTCACAAGTTGTGAGTGTGCTGACAGAATACGAAAACCTCACAAAATCAATTTCACCTCACCTTGTGAGGGATTTGTGACTTGTGAGGTTTTCCAGAATCGGGCTGTAAATTTGCTTTTAAATGGTTGCGGAAGAAATAAGCTATTTCACTAACTACAAGAAGGCAATTGCGAATTGGAGGAGTTGACATGGCTTTAGACAGAGCCAGGTTCAAGCGATGGCATGCGCAGTGTAAATACCTAGTGTTTGGATACTATTACCTAATCCTGCACTGTAGGTACTCCACTTAAGTGACCTGCCACATTTGCGGTTCCGTCATATCATTAGCCAACACAATAAACTATACCTTACTGGATAGTCTCCTTATTTTTATAAATTTGAGTTAATATTATAGAAGGTTTTAGTTTATAGTTTTCTATTTCGGGGGGCTTCAGCCCACAAACATAGTTAGGCAAGTGAATTTAGACTTGTCATGTTGTGTTTTAGCAGGGGCCTATAACACATATCAGCTTACAATGGTAGAACTGTGACTCTATCGCTCATGATGACTGATGCACTAATGTCCATCGTAGCTCGGAGTGTCACCCTTCAGAGCCTGAATTAGCTCCGAGATTTTCAGCAAAGCTCATGAAAAAGTCCCCAAAACTAAGTAACAAAGTCGCAGTGACAAAAGCGACTGTTTTAAGAAATCCAGCAAAAGTCAATGGGTTGAGGTGCAATCAGAATTTTCGGAAGTCATGAAATATTGATTGAAGGCTAACACTAATAGCCAATAACCCAACCATTTAAATACAGATGTCGTTCACAAGAATTCTCCCTGAAAACTTTTTTTTTCAGTAATCGTGTGTTAAAGAGGTTATGACTTCTCTTTTTTAATGTAGTGTGCGGCCATTTTTCTTTGAGTCTAATGACCTGTCATCCACAACATCTTCCACGTAACAAAACTTCCTGCTAAATTAAGTTCCACTCGACCAAATAACTTCCAAATGCTTCCCTTAACATTCCGTACATGAAATTTGATTTCGATCGTACTCAGAGAGTTTTTAAGGCCGTCACAACTGGACCCACAAAACTGAGCTGCCTGATCTGTTGCTTCAGCTCCCGTTTCCCTAAAAGAGATATAATTAACTATATCAGAAAAACTTTCTTTGTTTCCCCGTTGAAGGATACCGATCGCAAAGTACCACTTTGCAAAACCATTGCCCACTTATTAAAAGATTGTATTAGCTCTCTTAACAGGTCTGTTCTGATAGCCGAGTAAACTTGATTGTGAAGGAAATTATAGGAGGCGATCGCAGTTGTTAGTCCACCCATGGGAAGATTGAATTTTTATTTACCACCTGTTGACTTGAAGCCTTACATTTAAATTAAATAAAAGCCGACCTATCCCTTGAGATAATTCCAGTCACAGGACCACAACTTCCGAAGGCTTGGTGAGTTTTGTTCCCAAAGTTCGAAGGCAGTTTGGCGAGTGTATTCCCCTGTGGGTCCTTTTCGATTGTTTTATCTAGCAAACTCGCCATGATACTCATATATACATGGAATAAATACCTACCCCAACGGCTCTTATTATCCTAATTTCCTTTTACCTCCATTTTCGATCTTCAGCCTTTATTGTGCGTGCGCGCATTTATGTGCGCAACAAATATTAGCAGGCGACTCCCTTTGCGTTTGTTGCACGGTTCGGCTTCCACAATATGGCCGACCCATTAATCTTGGCGAATTCCACATAATCCCAACAGCGAGATCAAAGCAGAAATTACTTTATTATTACCGAACGAAAAATCCTTGTATGCCCAAATTCAGGCACCTAAATCAAAGTCTGATCGTGATTTCCGATAAATCGAATTCAAGTCCTTGCGCGCTTGCTGGTTTTGGTGTTTTGGCGGATCGAGGGGCAGAGGACACAGGCATCAGCACACAATTGACGCAGCATCCGAATCCCATTTCGACGAATACCCCAGGACGGAGCGGAGTCGGAAAATTATTCCATCTGCAGCCATCGGGGAACATGTGTGTAGATATGTAGCTGACCCGGTCCGCAACAGAGAACAGACTATTGGTTCTGCGAATTCAGCGCTGGAATGGACTCATCAGGCATCGCAATCAGAAGGGATACGCTACGCGTCTTGGATTGCGTTTTGCGCGTTTCCAATCCAGCAGTACACACGTTCGCCATGCTCAAGGGTTAGCCACGAATACCTTTCTGATTGCTTGATTTAGGTTGCTCGTATAGGGTCCTCCGCAATGTTAGGTATATACCTTTTATGAGCTGCGGAGACTACTTCGGAACATGGGCGCATAGTCTGTTTGGAGGTGGTTTTTTTTTTACTGATGTGTGCTTAGTTTGCTGTTTGCGGTTTTGGTCGTTGTTTTTGCACCTCGGCCCGATTTCATGGTCTCACCTTTATATGGTGCGGGAGTCGCTCTCAGGCTGAGGTTGGAGGGTTTTTCTGTTCTCGTTTTTTTTTTGCTGCTCTGTGTCCATGTCCATTGCCTGTGTGCATGGGCTGTGTGGTTCCTTAATCAAGATTTCAGTCTGAGCTGGGACAGATACATTTTATTTTCATGGCGGTTTTGCTCGGTTTGTTGGGCTGAATTTAGCGTGCCTTCGTTTGGGCAAGGTTTTAAGTATTTTTTTTTTAAGTTTTTTATTTGGTTTGCGGCACGGATCGAGATATAAATTATTTATTTTTGCCAGAATCGATTTTGTACGCTGTCGTCCGGTTTTGTTTCGTGGTGTTTGAGGCTGGCAGGCACAGCCCCCTTTGCTGCATTGTTGCTCTCAATTTTTGGTCTCTCGATTGGGTCCTAAGTTTTCTTTTCAGCTCGATGGAGCGTGTATAGTTATACCACAAATACAGACATTTTGTGCGCAATCGGCTATTTGAGGGAAGAGCGCGAAGAATTCGCATGACTCAATGAGAGTGCGGTTAGCGATGTCATTTTACTGTCGCTGTCGGCATAAATGTTGGTTTGGCTATTTGAAAGAAATTGACGACGCGATTGATGCTGGCAGTGTTTGCTGAACTATATTACATTGTGGGCATTTGGCTATGATTTTTTTTTTAAATCCCCTTTTGGGAATTGTATTCGGTTGGCGTATAACGTGATGGTGAAGAGTGGTGACAGAGAGACAGAAGCGGCAACACTTTCAATTTGTATTCTACCAACTGTAACGTCTTCTATATGAATATTTTTGTAAATACATAGGTATTCTCTTACTCATGTTTTTCTATACATTTTCATGACCTTTTACATAGGACCTGTTAGCCAATAAGTCGCGTGACATACAAGTCAGTTCGATTTAGGCAGTAATTAAGAGAAGTCTTGTGTGAAATAAACGTTGTATATAAAAGATTAAATTTGTGTGTAGTTCCTTTTATTTCTGACCGTCCTTACAAAACTTTTTTTCAAATACCTAATTTACAAGTGGTACAAAAATGGTTCGTTATAGGTGCAAGTACTCGTATGTACGGATCTATGGGCAAATGCTTTTAATTTTTAGAATGTGTGATTGGCTGTCCCCTAAGTTCATAAATCTGTCATGGTATCATTGCGAATATAGCTCAAGGCTTTTCTTGGGAATTGTTTCTATGTGACTGGCCTTTTGGTCTTTTCATTATGAAAAATAAAAATATATGGTGGACCTGTAGGTATTTGGGGCAACTTATGCTCTAGTACTTAATCATCTTCGGTTAGTCCTATAAAAGGGGAAAAAAATAAAGCCTTAAAAAAATATATCGGCTTCACCATTTCTTGGTTTATCTGAATATTACTGTAATGGGAAGAAATAATTAGATTTTTTTGGGTCTGTGCTAATCGGCTTAGAGGATAACAACGAAAAATAAAGCGGCATTTCATACCTACGAGTTTTGATAATATTCAATTTTATTTCCAAGCTATTTCATTTATTTATTTTTTTGATAATGGATCCCAACTGCCTGTCATATGGATTTATTTAGGAAAAAGTACAAGGTGCATGCACATGCACAGTGTACGTACATATACATTGAGGAAATGTTGTTTTGTGTGCGTTTATTATTATTGTGTCGTAATATTTACATGATTCATTATCATTATATTAAATTCTAGCTCTTAAAGTATGACAAGACCAGCAGCAGCATAGGTCGATCTGGTGGACGAAGATTAACGAAGTCACCACTGTCAAAAAGTTAGAACGTTTTCAACGTATAGCGGGGAAATTGCATGACGGGCTGTCTACGCTCCACTCCGACTATGACACTCAATGTCATCCTGGGTCTACGCATATTCAAATGGAGGCTAGACTAAGTATTCACCTTCTGTTCCATTCGAATAACTTGGACCCTATTGCTATCATGGGGGTCATCTGTCGTTACTCGACTCTCTGGAGCCTTCAAACCCATCCAGCATGCCTCTAGTATTCTAGATGGCATATGGCGTCACAAAAACCTCTCCATAATTATCCCCCCTAGGGAAGAATGGGGAAAATACAAACCCAATTCATCACGACTCGATACACGCAGAAATTTTAACCTCAACCGAGTGGAATTTTTGCTTGGTTAAAAAAAAATGGGTTGAATATTAACTAAGTCTCTGTAGAAAATAAATGAGTATTTGTTGTTGAAAACTAGCGAGTTAAAAAGGTTAAATAATACTGTTAAAAATAATATACTTTATCAGTAGGTATCAACCATGTTACTCTGTTGTTATTATAGTTAGTTTGTTATTTACGACCGAGAAAATTTGGACAGGAAATCGATAAATCGGTTATTTTCAACCGAGTTTCGTTAAACAAGTTGACTCGATTATTTTGAATCCATTTACTCTAAGAGCTATATTAACAGTATCACTTATAGTAGTTTTCAACCGAAAGTACCATCTGGTACACAGACGGTTCTAAGATTGAGTCAGGAATGGAAATCTACGGTGAGTCGCCCCAGGTGAACTTGTAAGTCAGCCTTTGGGAAAAATCCTGAAGTCCTTGCAAACTACCATTACGCTGGAATAATTCTACATTCTAAAATACTGGGAAAAGCCATATTAATCCTTTTAGAGAGCCAAGCAGCTCTGAAAGCTCTTGACTCATCTGTCATAAAATCTAAAATTATCTTAGAAACACAGCCATCCACGAACTTTCTAAGAATAACCTATACTCATCCTCCACTGGATTCCAGCCCACAGAGGATTAGTGGGTAGCCAATCAGCTGACTCTCTGGCTAAAATCGGATTAACCACTCCACTTATCGGACCTAAATCAGTAAAAAGCATTTTACGAACTACATAAAGAATCTATCTCGCGTCGAGTCAAACGAGATTTGGCAAAATACAGCTGGGCTGAACTGCACCAGAAAAATTTTCAGTAAATTCTCCCCCAGAAACTCGCACTTCCTGATTAATTTGCACCGCATTGGCGTCTCACAGGATCCTTTCTGCAGACTCTATCTTGATAGCGATGAATCCTCTCTTCACATACTCATATAGTTCCACTTTTTCTACAATCAAATTTAATTATTTCGCTTATCATTAATTATTTCCAATTTAATCTGATGCAATCTTAAGCATATGTATACAAATTGTTGTTTTGTTTTAACTCTTTTTATATAAATGAAATGAGGAATTCATTTTTAAAATGATTTGTTAAGCTTAGTAAAACGTAGATAATTGAAATTTTTTCTTTTTAAGTAGCTTATACCATGTTCCCACCTTAATTTAGCTCATGTGATTTATAAATCACGAAAGGCGTCTCCACCGAACTTTACATGTTTTAGTTTGACATCCAGGAGGAAGAGTTCTTCCCCTTCGGACCAGGTAGTTTTTTTTATTGTTGATTTTGTTTTGTTCCCATACCTGCCACAAAGAAAACAATTTATGATTGTAATGTACTAAATAAAAATTCCATAACTCACCCAAACACGAAGAATATTGGATTTAAAATAATTTTGACATTTGTTTTGTTTTTTTTTTTTGTTTGTTGAATAAAATTGATTTGAATTGAACTGAACTGAAACAATAACAGGTATGTACGATTTTTTTTTGTGTGGATTTGCGATGACAGATACGTAATTAAAATTTAAACACGTATAAATCACGTTGGTGGGAACATAGTATACAAATTGTTCTAAAACAGAAGTTTGTATTGGTTTATAAGATATTGTATCTTAAAATGCAAACCTGCAAATATGTAAATAAAGTAAAAATAAAAATAAAAAATCAGCATTCTCATTTTTCTCCTACTAAAATATTGAAACGTCAAAAAGCAGCGCAGCGCACATAGTAAAAGCACAATTAAAAGTTTATTCGATATTGCACTGCAACGGCAAACAATTTCAATGAAAAATTAATTCTTTTGTAAAAATAACTCATTGTAATTCATTGTTCTTCAATAAACTATTCACGATGTTTTTTTTTCGATGTCACCCCATAGGCAGTTTAAGGCTTGGTGCGCAATGTGATATAATTCTTCGCGGACGCCGGACGCCTACATTAAAAGGAGCGGATATGCTGTACCTACTTCGTCTGTGTACAGGCCTACAGCAGGCATTAGTTTGTAGTACCTATGTGAAGATAGAAGATGCTTGCAAAACAAACGTCAAAATGTTATGGTCGCATTCGGTGGTCACAATTCAGACTGTGAGCAGTTAGTTCGCGTAGATGTTAAGTGGTAACATTAATAGCAAAGTCTGTAATGTTAATGTAAAGGACAATTTGTATATTTGAGAAATGGTAACAAAATATGTAAACAGTTACCATCTTATTGGAATGCCTTTATCGACACAAAATTTAGTCAAATATGCCGTGTGGTGACTATAATTTAAAGTAAATTTGGATAATAGTCACAAATTTGTATGTGGGTAGTACTAGCGCCGACCGTATAAAAATGATGGATGACCTGTAGTAGTAGGTATCCCTAGTTTATACCTCCTCTCGCTAGCTTTGAAGTTCAACTCTGGCTCTCCTTAGCGGCACTTTATTCAGGTACCTACGCTTCTGTTTGATAGTAGTTTGTCAAACTATGGGTTAACCATTTTGTAAAACTCTAGTCTTTCTTAGAAATTTTCGCCTTTGATATCCGTTTCAGTCATCAAGCTGCTACCGTTCTTCTTGTGTCCCGTTGTTTATTACCACGATGCCGCCATACTCATTAGTCATTAACATGACTGAGTTAACCAGCGTCCATATATCTAATAAAGCTCTACGGGTTCGTGAACTTGCTGGTGTATATAACTTTCCATTTTGAACGATTCTATTTGACCGCTTCATAAATCCATGAAAAACCATTGGTTGAGTTCAGTCTTCGATGACGGCTTTTTTTGCCAAAGGACACTAAAGAAAAGCGACATTTTCAATACCTACTGCAAAAATTAGACTATCCAAGTTGTACATGCTTTTCCCCTACCCTAAGACTCACTTTATCAAACTGAAACTAAATTTGGTTGAAAAAACATCGTGGTCTTTGTGGACTGTATACACAAGCTTATTAATCAATCAGTACCTATCAGTTTGTCATTAATTACAACAATTTTCTTCAGCGAACACTAGTCCCCAGTGCGATTGCAGGCACATTCCGTAAATTACCCGCCCAATCATGCAGGCCTGGCTAAATAATATCCCGGCTCATTTACCACGTACACAAAGACTCCTAATTAAATAGCATCATTTAGGTATCCAATTTCCAAATGAAACATCATGTTCCCAACCTCATCATCTCTTCGCTATCAGAAGACTTGCAAATAAGGTGATAAAAGCCTCCCCTCCACCACATACGGACGGACATTCCTCGCAAGAGAAAATCGATTTCTTGCCAATGCAACAAAAGGACATGCTCAGAGCCACAACAAGACACAACATCTCCTGTAATTGGATAATCTTCGTTTTTATGTTCTCGGTGTATACTGTGTACAGACTCCGCCCATGGACCCGGACCGCATGGAGTGCCAGTGGATGCGCATTCCCAAGCAGATGTTCTCGTGGCCATTGACAAGGTAATATCTCTGATCAGACACCTGGGCAATGACTACGATGATGATGATGATGATGATGCTGTTCTGTGATGTGGATGGTATCAAAAGGCAAAAGGGATGTTCCCTTGCCTGTGTGCAGTGTGCAGTGTGCCTTTTGCGGCCCGTCTCTCTGTGTAGATGTAACCAGTTTTGGGCATTGTTTCCCCACCTTTTGATTTCGCGTCTTTTAACTTGTGTGTATACTTGATTAGGCATTAATCGCGTGTGGTGGTGGTGCGCCGGTCCGATGGTTCAGCTCTCGTTGCTGGAAGGACACCAACAGCGAACAGCGAACAGCTCCAGTCTCCGGATGAGAGCTGGGGAATGCGCCACCGCCACCGACAAATGGCATCTGTTTGGGTAATTCAGTATGCGGGACCGTGCAATCAGCCCGACATTAGTTAACGAGCGCAGCGCAGCTCTCTGATACAAAATGCTTGAGACTCACTTTTTAATTTGTACTTTCCGTTTGCTCACTTACCGCAGTCACCGCACTTACCGTACTTATACCGTCGCTAATGTCACTTATTACGCTGCGCTGATGGAGCAACGCAATTTGTCACTGATTGCTGAAATTCCTCGTCATCACGTTTCGTGTGAAGTTCGAATCGGACTCTCAATCATCCGCAAAGTGATTTGGAAAAGTTTTGAGCTGAATTTGTTAGATGCCACAACAGGATGGTGTAATTAGATGCCGGGGCAATTATTTACAGTCCCCGATCACAGTGTGAACGACTTTGGTATTTTGTGAAACGAACTGCTGAGCTATGAGTATTTGGAGCAAAGTTGCCATTAAAAACGGATTTGAGTTAGTGTGGTGTGAATGGTTTTGGATTGCGAAAGTCTTGGAAATGGACAGAGTAGAGGGCTTATATTTTATTGAAGAGGGCTTTTATTTTTTTAACAAACTCGGAAATGTGCATGGGAACATTTTTCGGCTTTTCGATGGAGTGGGGGTAGATATCCTGAGGTATCCATCGGCTCATCTGTGACGCATGATCGTTGACGTTAAAATTTTAACCAGAAAGTGACATCTACCTGCTTAAACAATTTCATTGTTGTGAGCCTTCAAATCAGGAATCGAATGGCCACATCCTTGAAAGAGCTATACGCAATTAAGTTGACGACTCGATTCGTCCCGAGGATTGGGTGACCGAAAAAATCTGATGGAACTGTCATTTTTTTACAGTCTTGACACAAGTGGAGGTTACATAGAGTTGCGAGGATTTTAACTAAAAAATCAGACGACTTTGAAAAAAAAAAAAGAGAAAAAGTACAGATGGGAATTATTTTTTTGTATACCTACTTAAAAATAGTTACTCCATGATAAATAAGACGCTTGAAAATATTTCTTACTTAAAATGAGGTTAAGGAAAAACTGCGGCCAAGTTCAGGGCGGTCTTTTTCTTATAATTAACTCGAGAACTTTTAAAGTTAAGTGCGATGGACACATAACAGGGTACGGACTTTAGATTGAGCTTCAGGGCTTGTTTTTAAGGTCTGCACACTTTACTGTGGAGGGAGGACAGTTTTAGACATGGCATACGAAAACTCTTTCTGTATACCTTTCGATTAAATTTCTGTAGGTATATCATACTATGACCGCAAATTTTCGAGTAAACTATTGAGCGCAGTGTAGGAGTGCAGGTGGCAATTTCATTGCAGCGCTGTATTTTTAAATAGCTAACCTATAGAATAACGAAAGACATTGTGAAACTTCTGCGCTCTACGTGCAAATTTATGTAGAATGCATGATAATCGCGTCTTCAATAAGTCTAAGCTTTCGCATATGGGTTCTTTTCAGTAGGTAGGTGGAATTTGGTTTTCAGTTCAACAAACTATATAGTTATACGGAAGTTCAAGATTGGTGAGAGTGAGGGAGAGAAATATTTCTTTCTCTGTTTAAGGAAAGCTAGTCATCTATCGGCGGTCCTGACGACCTCATCTATATGGTCGTTCCAGCAAAGGTTGTCGAAAACACGCCTACCCCTACAAAAGAAGGGGAATAAAAACGGCGCTCGAACCCAAATAAGGGGCCTCCACTCCTCCATATAAAATACTAGTATGACAAAAAAAAAAAAAAAAACATGGCAGCAAAGACATTTATTTAAAACGAATACGATCTAACTTAAATTGAAAAGGGGGCCATTTTGACAATTTTTAAAAAAGTGGGGGCCAAATGTATTGAGGCTCAAAAAGGAACCAATTTTTCCATGCGGCCAAACGCTAATAGAAAGTCTTGTTCAACTTCCGTGGCTTAATTGACCTTCATGGATGTAGATTATTGACGCGCATGTTTCGCTTTTGAGACAACAGCATTAAGACATTATATCCAACTTTAATGGCTTAGCCATATGTTATCATACTGTCAAGGTCGAAAGTTAATAAAAGCTTTCGATCCAGTTCTATAGCCGGTATGCTGGGACTTGACACTTGAGTCCTTGAATGAGTATGAGAAGCTAACAGTTCTGTTTTTTTTAATTAATATAAAATGTTTGTTTTTTTTAAGTTATTATAGACTAAGGAAGTTGAGTTTAAAAGTGAAGCTTAGAAACCTTGAAAACAATTATATATCTTGCAATCTACATCACTTATTGTGGTTGTCCACTTGCCTGGTGTATTATATAATTTTTGGTCTGTCAGTATTTTTAATGCTTATCGCTCAATTGCCCCTAGTAGCAGTCGCTTGATCAATTGATAAGTATACGAAGAATCGACACATTATGACATAAAATGTTCTTATAATAATATAGTGACAGGTTTAAATAACGTTAAATTCAATTATGAAAGAAGTTACTTTTGTGATACAAATTTGCATTTCAATATAAATTGCCAAACTTCTAAAGCAGCCTTGTTAGTTTTGCATAAAGCTTACAATTTAAATATTATTCGACTGAAAACTTTTTTATATTTATTATTTTACCATATTGACAATGTTAAGAAGTAAAAATAGTTAAATTATTTAAAACTATGAGCAAGTGAATGCTTTTATTAAAACTCATTTTGGTTGAAGAACAACAGGTTTTCATTGGTTAGGCTTGACACTTGACAGGTTTTATAAAATAATTAACCCAGCGAAGATCCTCTTAAAACTGAAACTCCAAATTTAAAGACTACACTTCGACTTAATGTGTAGGTACCTAAAACGATAACACGAAAACGAAATGCAAGGAAATCCAAGAAAAAAAAAAGCCGAAAGTAAAGGGTCATTCATTTCGGTTTCGAAAGTAAAGCTAAAGAAAACTCAGCGATACATTTTTGATGAAAATGTTATTTCATTGCAAAGTTTGGATCTTGCCATTTAGGAAAAGGAAAATGAAGATTCGCAGCATGCTACGTTTGAATAACCACTTTTGTAGTAAGCTTAAATAATTTTTACGCGTTGTTCGATTATTAAGCGATCCACTATCGCAAATGGAAAATATTCCACTAATCATTTAGGTCATTTAAAGAGTACTTTTTTGCAAACGTTAAATTATTTAAATTTAGCTAAGAAACTGTGCGAATGCGATGACGTACTGAGAAAATTGCAAAAAATTAGGGAGAAATCTATTTCCCCTCTTTTAATTTTTGCGTAGTTTTCTACTCGGCGAATTTTGAGTTTCTGAAAAATTAAAAATGAAAACATTCAACTAAGTGACAGCTCAAATGGTTGAAAAGTATGTAAAACTCTTTTTATTTTCGTCTTCAACGATGTCAAAGGAACAATTGAATGGTCTCCTTGAAAATGAAAAGTTTAATAGATATTCAGCTTATAAAAAATTCAATTCCAACTTATTTTGTATAGATGCTGCATTTAAAGAGAACTTTGTCAAATGTCAAAATGACATTTCTTAAACTTTTTGGAAGAAAATCAGTCAGGCACATTTCTCTCTCGATTTTAAAAATTTAACATTTTTCATTTTTCTATGCTAAAAGTACACGAACGGACCTATTATGCGACACTTTAAATGACAGCTTAGTTTGACAGGTGTCAAATGCCAGCTTGTAACCACTAAATGAATGGCACTGTACTTTCCCTTAAAAGTTTAAAAAACATTGCAGCTCTTTAGTTAATGACGATCTTGTTCTTCTAAGAAATTTCCTCACTGGAAATAATAATGTGCCTAAAAACATTAAGTTCAGCATCGAATGATATGATCTTAAATATGAAAAATGCATAAAAATTATAATATTGTCCTTTTTAGGCAAACGCTATAACATTAGTTCCCTATTTGGTTCAAAACAAAAATCCATTGTCAGAAGGAAAGCGGTTATAAATTTTTTTAATAAGCGAATCTGTGCCTGCTTCACCTTTTGTTGAAAGTTGAGCCCTAGTGCTCTCTAAATTGTACCACATGCTATGATTTGCTACCTATTGTCCACTTTTAATAATATAACTTCACATAAAATACTCTAGCACAAATAGGTGGGTGGCAATATGAGAATACAAGTAGCAACTGCATGGTCACATCCGATTAGACTCCATCGAGGGCAGCCTCCCGTTCACACCATAAACAAAACCCAGATGCATACGCACGTAGTATGTAATTGATTGGAACACAGTCCGCTAGGACACCATGTCAACTGCGCAAAAACAGATCCAGAAATTAAACTCATATAAAACTCTAATTACCAAGAAGGCTCTAAAACCCACCCACCACCCACCTTTCTGGCCGTCAGCTTATACAAACTCGCCATGTTCATTTAATTAAGTGAGGACAGTCAGCGCGCTGCAAACGGAATCGGATAACCGTGAAAGCTATACCATCAGGACCACGAATATAGTCTCAAACATCTACCCCTCCGTCCTCCTGCGGAAACAACACCATGCGTCGGCATGCAAATGAAAATGTGTGGTAATGGCGTACATGGCCCCCGGTTGCAACCTAACTAACCTGGTAGCATGTTTCACTGTGTGTACTTTGCCACCATCCTGCAACACATCGTGGGCACCCGTCACCGTGACGCACAACAAACTACGTACACACACAGACTGTGCACCGAAAATTGAATTTTAAAATTTACACTGAGCCCCTTTTTTAGAGGGAGATCCGTTTGGGCTGCCTATAGGTACGTACATGGCTCCTTTTCGGAATGACACTTCCCGTGTTACGGCGCGGGTACGAGAGAGGACACACAATTGGTGCGCATGCAAATTAAACCGGCTAACGACGACCGAAGAAATGTCACGTTTGGTGCGAACTTGCAATATGTATTTGCACCGCGTTCTAGAACGTTTATTTGATTACCATGACCATGAGCACATGAACGACCGAAGACAGAGAGCGGAAGAATGTTCCCACGAAGGAGCGCTCCGCTCCGGCTCCGTGTATCTGTTGGGTCCAATTTGCTGACCAAACAGCGAGTTAATAATTCAAAAAGGATAATTGCATCGGCACGCGATGAGCGCAAATCTACAGGAAGGAGCACGGTCTGGAGCTAGGCACACACATTAATTGCCGGACAGCGAAATTGAAAAATGTTTTTTTTTTTCTATTTCCAAAGCAATTTCCTGTGGCTTTCGATTTGCATAGCAAAATCAATGATTGGTTGACCTTTATGCGGATTGGGTTACGGAATGGACAGGCCGTTTGTTTTGCGCTCAGTTGAGTCGACATTTCACGGCAATTAGCAGTGGATAGGTCTTTAGTCGGACATTAATTGGGAAATTAGAAGTGGATTGCGCTTTGGTGGGTTATTGTACTTGCTCAATGCCTATCGGGGAATACGGGTAAGTTGGGCGGCCGCATATAGGGTGGGTGCAAATTTAACTTGAGTATGGATTTAGACAAAACCATCGAAAACTTTAGTTCTAAGTACGAATTAAGAAAGCTCACCTCAATAAACACAAGGGGACAAGGTGGTCTCCAGCTCAACAAAACCGGTAGATGAATTCGATCGAGTAGAAGTCGAGGCCATCAGGCATGTCACACTACCGAGCCCTGCAACGGGCCAACATAGGCTCGGGCCACTATACTTAGTAGTTGAAGCGAGCTATACAGACGCGGATATTCATTTATCACATAGTACCCGCAACGGATGCTGTAAAAAAGTGAGGTCGCAAAGCTATTACACTCCACACCCTTTGCAAATAGATCGGCATTAAAGTGTGGCAACACTGCCATTATGACATAAGAAGTGCTGCTTCAGATGTGCTGGGTTTTATTCGGCGACCACATCTAAAACCCTGGTTAGACGAGGAGTGTCAGTTGACACATGCAGAGAAAAACAAGCCATTATAGGTATACGTTAGTCAAAGATGCAGATCAAAATCAGGACTGCTGAGAGTGTCATTCGTTACCTGTCCGGGAACAATATCAGTCTCAGGAAAAGACGAGGAAATGAAAGAGAAGCAGGCATGTCTGTCGAATCTTTTGACTGCTGCTCCCGATGATGGAATTTTCCAAAGTATTATATTTGGGTTTAGGTAGTTTTTATTTTTTCTCCGTCATCAAAATGATTTTTAAGACCGACTGATTTTATGTTAAAAGCTGTTGCCGCCTTCAGTCTTAAGCAGTTTGTTATACCCAGATACTAAGCTTTTGAAACCTTTTTTAGACAGCTAGAATAAGGCCACATAATTTTAGTGTCTTGAAAGACGATTGACATCTACAATACTTTTTGTAGATGTGATGAGCTTTTCAGGAGGCTAGAATCAGTCGCGTTTTAGGTGCAGTGGCTTAGTGATTAGTTTTTTTACTAGATACTAAGCGAAATTCGTTCCCCCGAAACATCTGACAAATATCCTCGAGTATAACTATCATGAAAGAGCTTCTCAACCTGCCGATTGCAATAGTCAAAAATATTCATTCTAAAAATAAAAAGTTCACACAAGCCGAATGGTTGTAGGGAGCTAGGCCTAGGGTCCTTAGGGAACTCGTGCGCCAACCATTTACTTTAATTACTAAGGATCGCTCATAATGGTCGCATTCCTTGCATAAATGTTATAAAATTAACTTAAATTCACAATGTTCCATTTAATTTTTATAGCAGGCCTTCGTTCTTTGAATACCTTAGTCTTCTGCCTGCCAAATAGGTGGCCCCTTTTCTTCAACTCTCTCTATTTCGACAACGAGTTTTTTTTTTACTTTATTAGGTATATCCAATCCTGCCATTTGTCTTATTGAACTTCTTTGAAAACGAGGTTAATGCATTTAAAATTGTCTACCATCCAATGGAATTTCCTAAAGCCGCTAACTGTTTGCTCGGACAATGCACCTTTGAGTTGCTGCCACTAAAAGTCAAAGGCTTTTGTATCGATGGTTTTAAAATAGTTGCTTTTGGTGGATTATTTGGCATTTCACCGGGGGCATACGCTATTTTGTCCTCTTCTTTCCTACATCATCGAAGTGGCTCAGCCGTTGTGGATTGTCATACCACGTTATGATTTATAGCTACGGTGACCATTTTTTCAATCACATAAAAGAGGTGATTTGTTGAATTAAAAAAGCTTACAGTCAGAAATGGTTAAAGCGCAATTTTTTACAATCAAAATTTGTTGATTTAATGTTGGTAATCAACTCGGTCTTTCAAAAACAATTCATGAACACCTTCTAACTACAGCTTTGTAAGAACTAAGAAGGTCCTTGCTCGCAATCTTGCATATTTCTTATGGTAGGAAGATGGTAGGTACAACACACAAGGCGGACATACCTAGTATCGAAAAATAGGACTGTCGTCTCAAATGGAGGACGAATGGTCACCGTGTTCATGTCCCTTCATCGTTGTCGTTCCATTCTATACCGCACCCCCACAAATTAATTACTTTTTGTCTCACTCTCTGCCAACCGGAAAAATCATTCCTGCCCATATTACCATCTTTGGTACAGCTCTGTTACTGGGTGTCCTTATCCATCGACAGAGTGAACACCTATCTAAAACTTTGTCCCTAAGTTGCATCCACTCGGAATGTTTCTAACACGCACGTCCTTCTTAGAACTCAATTAATGGAACGCATTCTCCACTCGAGGCATGTCACCGACATTACCCAATATATCGCTCGCACTCAAGACTCACGAGTAGCCAACTGAATGTGCCCAACGCACTCGAAAACTCCGCTTTGGTATACCTACATCCAACATCAATAAGTTCAAATGCTTGTCTCGCTGTTTCTATGCGCACTTAAGGAAAATCCACAATCCACTTTGGATAGCATCGCGTATAACAGAATTTCCCACCTCCCGTGTATTTTAATTAACTCCAATTTCAGTGAAATTCGAGAAATCCCAGGACTTCCAACTGCTGGTACCCCATATACCTACTATATACGACATCGATCCTCAATACCGGGAATGTGCACAGATTCCCTCACGACGACGACAACGACAACTACAACGATGACGACGACGACGACGACGACGACCTTCTCCAAACAGCACAACCTAATTAAAATAAATTCCAGAGTCAGAGAAATGCGCAATCCTGGTGCAGCGTACGCATCATAAATTCGGACATCATTCACAGTGAGTGAGTGCGCGGAGAATCCCTCAAGACACTCATTTCCATTTGTGCGAACGTTAAATGCGGCCGGCAGGGAGAGCCGCATCAAGGAATCTACACAACACAACACAAGCACTTCGCGGTGTATCCCTTCCTGCCCGCATAAGAGCAACTCTATCCTCATCCCACGAGCGGAGTGAAGCTACTCAGCTTCCACCTCCTAATTGTGACTGTATTCCCATTTATTATGTGCCCTCCGCTGGCGGCTCCTGCGCCACTCCACCATACGGCCAGCCATACAGGCTGCTGGAGCTCAGTCTTCTTGGGTGGTCCAGCACGTTCGGCAAATGTTCAAACGAGCTCGGGCCATCACGAAATCAAATCAGCACAGCCAAAAGGGATGTAGTGCAGGCGCTGGGCGGGGGCGCGGCAGCACCATGCTCCAAGGGGGCAAACATTCGACAAACATCTTTGCATCCCATGCTCGCAAAAGGGATTGCGGATCGACGTCGTCTTCGTCGTCGTCGTCGTCGTCGTCATCATCATCGTTTAGGGTTCTTGATCTGCGAGTAATCTCAGATATGATGATACAACGATAGTGCCGGCTTTCTGGTGCGTAATACAGTTCTGCCCATCGGTCTACGAGGGCCGTGTACATGTCATCCGGAGCTGCACTTCAAGGTGAATTGGTACACCGGGTAAACAATCGGTCCGTCGCATTGTCAGCTCCACGAGC
This sequence comes from Cheilosia vernalis, assembly GCA_949126925.1. Classification (NCBI taxonomy): domain Eukaryota; kingdom Metazoa; phylum Arthropoda; class Insecta; order Diptera; family Syrphidae; genus Cheilosia; species Cheilosia vernalis. The sequence goes on along the minus strand of OX421361.1, from coordinate 39,239,655 downwards.
GAGATGGTAATAGATGCATTTCTTGTAGCAATTTATTGAAATTAATCACTTGGTGCAGTTGCCAAGTCCGGAGCGGGTGAGTTGTACGCTTTTCAGTTTCGGTTTTCGAATTGGATTTGGTTGTTGTTCGTTCGTCGCCGCTTCCTCTCTCGAGGGGGTGGAAACAGCGCGCAGTTGTGTGCATGATTAATGACGCGGTGCGTCGAAAAGCGCAGCCAAATGAGAATGCTCTTTCGGGGGCAGCGCATTGGAATATGAAATCTTCAAGAAAGTTTGCCCGTGCATCTGGTATATGTATCTCTGTGAGTGTATCTTTAAGAGTTCTTTGTTAAAAGTTATTTCGCGATACCTTTGAGAGGCGGTTTATGTAGAAAATCCACATAAACGGCGCACCTCGCGGTCGCGGTACCGCTGCATCCATGTAATGTAATCCTTGTTCAAAGGGATTACTTCGCCAGCGTACACTATAGAGAATAGAGGTAGGTACTTGGAGATGGCGCATAAGAATATATTGATCAGCAAGCCTCTGGGAAGAGGCTCTGAGCTCTGCATTGGAATGGGAGCTTATTGCAAACCTTGAGGAGGTTTCATTGTACGATTAAGCTTGGCCTAGGTATTTCTCGTCTAGGGTTTATGTATAGGACTTTCCCAAACTAGGCCGTGCGGTGAACGTCAGGAATGAGATCCAGTCGAGGGCTTCTCTTCCCAATCGCTGTCTCTTCGAGCTTAGGTGATAGTTGTTCAATGCTCATTTCCATGAGGGAATAAGTAGACGTTGTCCACCCTGTTCAGGCAGCGGAAGCAAGGACAGTTCAGCCGCTTACTCAGTTGATTTGAGGGAACATTTTTGAGTACGATCTTCTGCGTGTTGGACTACTGAGCGAACCTGAGACTCTTCTAGCCTCCGGAAAAGCACAAGCTGCAGTTTAAAATTTGTATGCCTCATCCGATGGACGTCAAATAACAAATATCAGGGAGAACACATTTGACTGTCTTGAAAGAGCTTATCAATCCAATCTTTAGCTTGGAAATAAGGTGAATGGTCCCTCCCAAATAGCACAGATTATGATTTGCAACAAAACTTCGTTTGTATTTCTGTTATAGTTATTTAAGTAATCTTTAACACAATCGGTTCTATATCAGTTGTATTCATGTTAACGTGGGACTATTTGCTACTTTGTCATTCAAAATGTTGTAAGCACGTTTTTTAAAGTTTTAAATCCGTTCACAAAAATTGAGAGATGATTGAAAAATGTTTTACAAAAATTCGTTAATTAGAGTTTTAAAAAAGTTGGTAGGTAATATATTATTACGTTTGGTAAATTTTCATTTTGAGTGCTTATAACTAAAAAGTCATTAACAACGAAGTAACTTTATTACGACTAAAAGACGTAAAGGTGCGAATCCCGCAAAAAACCCAATTTCCAGCTCATGGTTTTTCCACTGCGCCACCTCTCGCGAACGTCTGACAAACATCCGAGAGTACAACTTGAAAGAGCTACTCAATTAGCTGTTTGGACTCCGAGTAAAATTGTAGATCATTCCATTTATTTCCAAAAATGAAAAACTCTCACAAAACGAATGGTTGCGTGAAGCCTAGGGTCCCTACGGACCTGTAGCGCCAACTGTTTTTTTTTTTTAATGAAGTAAAGTTTTTAATTTGTACCAATTACATTTTCAGAATTGTTTATAGATAAACACATTTATTAAAAAGGGAAGTCATTGCTAAGTGTTTTAAATGTTTTTACAATGAATCGTATATAAAGAAGTCATCTGGGATATTTTTTCAATTCAGTTAAAAAAAATTTAAGGATAGGTACATTAAAATGTTAGGTATATAACTGATGAGTTTCTACAATTATAAATATGTTTCATTTTATGACAGTTATTCATCATTTGTAATTATTTAATTTTTAATTTCTTGCAAACAATAACCAGATGTGGCAACTAAAAAAACACGCAAAATATTCTGACTTGAGGATATCAGAACAGATGTTATAATAATGTTGATGAGATAAGCGAAATGTCAGTGTCAAGTTTGATGACATTATTGTAACTTCATTATAACTTAACATACTTCACTACATCAAGTAGCTGTAATCAGCTTCCCGAAATGATTCTATATTGCAGAAAATGTTCTTCAATGCACAAAAAGAAGATAAAACCCCGAATGTTGTATACGTAATGTTCCACTCAGGCGATTCGCTTTTAAAAAACATGTTTTAAAGGGAAATCATGATTTTTATGGTCGAAAAGTTTTGATTTGTAGTTTTATTATTTTAAAACTCAAAATGTAAGTCAGCAATCAAATGTAGGTTAAAAAGTTTAGTGTAACTCCGATTTTTGAAAAAAATATTGTTTACATTCTTTTAACAGTGTAGATACTCACATCGATAATGACAGGTAACTGACGTGCTATTTATTTTCCCTGGCTATATCTTATATTTACATTTTTTTGTCGGATGATGTTTCAAAGTTCACCATGTTATGTGCAAATTATCGGAAAAAAACATTGTAGAGTTGAAATTTTGCATTCATCAAAGGTATTTGTTAAAGCTGGAAAGCTTAAGTTCAAGTAACACGGAAAATAGAAACTATACAAATTGACGCCGAACATATTTTAAAAAAGTTTCTGAAAATGTTTGGCAACTGGGGCTATAATGTCTTCGACCACATCAAAGTTAGTTATAATAGGTACTATTGAAGTTTGTTTGCAATTATCATAATTTTAAAATAATGTTGATTTAACATTTTGAAAAAAATCTAAAATGTCAGATAAATACTTACCCAGATTTAACACGTTATTTCAATTTTATAACAAATTTTATAACAAATTTTATAACTCCACTGCGTCAAGTAACTAGAATATTTTATGACATTTACCTACGACGAAGAGAAAGAAGAAATAGTGTTATGATAGTGTTTGTGTAACATTTAAATAAAGGAATTCGATCTCATTTAGTGACTACATTTCATTTTATGTCCATATCGAATTTTTTGACTACAACGTTCCAACAGAAAATATTTTCTTTATTTTAGATTAGTTTGAGCATGCTGATTTTTACAAAATGAATTTAAATAAATCTTGGCTGTTTTACTTACCTACCTATATTTATTTATTTTTCTCTAAAATAAAACAAAAAATACAAAATTATAACACTGATTTTGAAATTTCTCGATGAGTTCAATCTGGATGAAGGCAATTTTGTGTTGTTAAGCTATAATAGTAGGCAGTGCTTTTTGATTTCCTAGATCTGATCAAAAAGCACACAGCAGCAATAACATAAGATCAAGTTTTTCTTGTTAAGTGGTGACCAGGTATTTAATTAATTGAAGTAGTTATATTAGAGCTTACTGGTCTATGTTTTCCGAATCAAAATAGAAATAAAACTATTTTATTCATTTCCCGACGTTTCGTTGATGTTTTTTCAACTTCTTCTGGATCAAGTTGTTTTCATATATCTTGCAGTGCAAATCTGATCTTGCTTAGATGTGAGAAAGAAGCTATTAAATCAAATTAAATTTGTTATTTTCGCACAGGCTGCAGCACTGATTATTGATATCCGAGTGGACTATTCGCTTATTTGTTGTTGTTACATCCCATAAATGTTGAAATAACAATTTTTAACATTCATTTGCTATTTTGTTGTACCTTCATTTCAATAGAATTTCAAGGAACATTTTAGTTATAATATTATCCTTTATGTTTTAATGATGCTTCATGTAACAACCGCCTTATTTTCCACCATCCTTTATACATGGTTCACCATAATGTTTTAAGATGTGAAAAATGCATTTAAATTTTCGCAATACTTTACATAGCTTCAACAATTAATTTTTATAGAAAGTGATAAACAGCGTGTATACAAATTTGTTTCTGCAAGTTATTTGAGGTTTTGAAGCTTAAATACAAATTTTAATATATTCTGATTTTCGAACTTTTCTTATGTTTAACAATTTTTTTGGAGGCGCGTGAATTTGAAAACCCAAAACATTAATCTTCAAACAAAAAGAGTATGCGTTTTAAGATTTTGGTGAGAAATCACCGCAAATTCGAACTTACAATAACATATTTTATATACCTTACTACCTAATACCTTTCAGATCGCATACACCTTTACTTCATAATTTGTTTCTCCACATGTAGCAATTCAAAAAGCATTCTAAAAATAACTTATTTAAAACTTCTGCAATGTTTACTGAAACATTTCTTAAACTGAATGTAACTTGAACGCTTCCCCTAATTTTGTTTCAGAATTGTTTAATTCATTTTGGTGGTAACATTGAGTAACATAAACAACAGAACAACTGAACAGTTACTTAATGGTTATATTAAATGCAACATGTTTTCGTTGAAACAACGTAATGAAAACTATCATTTAACAAATAATAACCAAAGTAGCACACAAATACTACAAACTTGTTGCAAAATATGAGGTTAAATACGGCTATTTTGGTTACAATGTGGAATGTGACAATGTTCTTGCAATTTTGATAGTTTCAGGGTTTCAGTCCCAGGTAGACCTGTGGCTCCAACTATTTATATTTCTTATCTACTTACTTTACTTAACGGGCTCCCGACCCGTGGAGAGTCTCTGCCTGAGACACTGCAGCCTTCCATCCTCTACGATCCCGGGCACGCTGCTTCCAATTGTTCAGACCAAGCGCTCTGGCATCCGCGATGGCTTGGTCTTTGAAACGGAGGTTCGGTCTTCCTTGTCTTCTCGAACCTGGGGGCTGGGATTCGAAGATCATCTTAGCTGGAGCATTATTGTCCATTCGCTCGATGTGGCCGAGCCAATGTAGTCGACGTATTTTGGCTTTTTGGACTACATCCACATCTTGATACAGCTCATAGAGTTCGCGGTTATATCTTCTCCTCCATTCGCCCTCCTCGCACACAGGACCAAAAATCCGCCGAAGAATTTTTCTTTCGAAGGAACCCAGTATTAGCTCTCCCTTCCTGCTTATCGTCCAGCACTCGGCGCCGTAGAGCAGAACTGGCAGTATAAGGGTTTTGTAAAGCATACATTTCGTCCCTCGAGTTAGGAGTTTTGAACCCAATTGTTTTGCCAAACCGAAGTAGCAGCGGTTTCCTAGGGTAATTCTCCGCCGGATCTCCACATATTTCTTATCTATTGAGTCCATAAAATAACAAAAGTTTAAGTTAAAATTTCCTTACGGGTGCCAACTACTGTAACAAAAGTCACCTCGTCCTCATATTGGGTACTAGACCTTTTCATTCCAATGAAGCCACCACACATGACTACAACAATTCACCTCTTCTCTGTGAAATCGCGATTAGTTTCGTAATAATACATTTTTATTTACTAACGCTGAGCCATAGTTCAACTGACAAGAGGTGATTTGTGAGTTCCATTGCATTCCCATTTCGGAATTAGATTCAAGCGCATAGTGGGTGCCACACCTAGAACAAATCGTCGATTGTTCCACCCGCCAGCTCTGTTAAGAGGAGCGCCCAATCAACACATCGCAGCACTGAGCGGAGAGCCGCTTTATCCATGGAGTCACAGATCAGATGCATCTCCACGTATCTCTGGGCTGAATTTCCATCTTGTCAAGGCCAGCCGACGGAACAGCTCGTTCCCCCTCTCTGTCAGTGTGCTTGACGTTGACAATATCATCGACAGGGTGTGTACTCTGGTATACCAAGGCGCCCCATCCTCCAAGAGTACTTAACTGCAATTGGTTCTGGTTCCCCATCCCCGGGATATATGCGCCTACCCGCATACATAATATACAGGCGATATCGAGGTTGTTGCACCGACCGACGGGACACAGCGAAAATAAAGTCGGTTGGCTGTAATAATTTATCCTTTCAGTCGTCAGCTCTATCGTCTGTGATTGACGTCTCCTTTTATGATTTTCATGTTGGCCGGGACCGGCAACGCAAGCTGGATCTTCATCGCCCTGTCAGTCATATCAAGTAGTAGGAGCGCGGTAATTCTCCTGCGTGCAAGATGTCGCGTATATGGCATTGATTGTAATCGATAGGGAACCCGATGTATAGGTGAGTTCGCTTTTAGCGCGCAATTATCGAATGGCGTAGGTATGCCTATCCGTTCCGTATCCGGCGTATCTAAGGAGCATTTCGTTGTGTGCTCTGGCTAAGCACTGAACTCGAGTATAATTGAGTTGTTTGTAGGGTTACCTAACGTATCGATTGAATTCGAGTCGCGACCATCTGCAGGAAATTATCGAAAAATTGGTTCAATTCACTTTTGGTATATATAACTAGAGGAGGACTTGTCGTGCAGATAATCATTTCGGTCTCCCGCTCGTGTTAGCAACGAAACGAGGTTATGAATTGTAAAGTGCATGCCGATTATATGCGCAAAGTTGTGGGCGTAATTGATAGGTAAATTGAATTGGAAATGGAAATGCTAATGTTTAGAGGCTATTACGGTGAGTCCGGATAGGTATTTGAGTTACAATGTTGTTGGATGAAATTGTAATTCTAAATAGACATCGGAGAAAAGCAAGGACAGAAGGGGAAATAAAATTGTTCATCGATGCGGAGTGGGTTTTTTAAGGACCGGATTCGCGTTCAAATGTTTCTTCCCACGGCGACACAGATCGGAGTACTCCAATATTGAACGTAAAATTTGGGCAATGGAATTGGTCATGTTGGCTTTAAGGGGATCGTTCGATTGGTGTTTATTGGCATCGACCTGTGACTTCAGGAAACCTAACAAGAAAAAGTTTAGCGAAGACCGCAAATCGCACGATATTGGTGGCCAATTCGCATCACCTCTGTGGGAGATGACTATAACCTCAATCATTCACGCAAGTCCACCGTAGCGTCTTGTATGTGGAGCGTACGTTGCCCCGTCCTCGTGGAGCAATATGTCGTCTACCTATACATATCGCGTTCAATTTTGGCCGAACCAAATCGGTTCGTTCTTGATGGTCTCACCAACTTTATTTTCAAAAAAGTGCGTACTAAGGACGCCGCCGGACCAAAATACGAACCCAACAGTAGTAACTTTCTGTCTACGACTTTCCACTTGATGGTGAACTTCGGGTGAGTTGGCGTCGTCCCATATGCGGGGATTTTGTTCGTTAACATTCCCATACCTACGTCTAAAAATGAGCATCGTTGCCACAGATGACTTTTCGTCCAAAATTCGGTTAATTTTCCAAACGCTCCGAAGCCCAGTCAGCGGAAAAAAGGAGTCTTGTCTTTAAGCTCCTGATAGGCACAGGGACCCACTTAAGTGGGACATGAGTCCCGAAATCAATTCGATTTAATTCGAAAGCAAAGCTTTCGTAAGGTACTCATGCTCACACAAGCAGAAATTAGGTTCTGCTGGTTTCGTTACATAAAAACACTTATAGAAGGAAGGCGTCGAGAATCAAAGACTTTATACCAATCATACGAAATCACTTGGTTACAAACTTTTTACTACGTTTTTCGTTCTACCGCTCCTTAAACCATTGTTGGTTGGAGAAGGAGTGGACTTATTCGACAATCCTTATTTTGAAAACTTTATCAAATAGTTCAAAAAGCAATGGCTATCTAAGGTGCGAATTAACAAAATATTTTATCTACATATATATGAATACCAATTATTTATTTTATTTTGTCAGGACCTATCAAAACAGTACTCTGTTTATAAAAGTTGTATGCGAACGACAAGCAAAACAACCAAAAATTAGGCGAAATAAATATTACCAAAATATGGTAATTTCTTCAAATTTTGTGACGCTTTGTTAGATTACCTCAAAGTTATGTATAAGGTCAGTCAAACCAAATGATTGACATTGAATATACTCTGATTCATCAGCAGACGAAAGCGATGAAAATGGTTAGAATAACGCAGGACAACACGAAGAAAACGAAACACTGAATTGATGTCTTTTTTTCGAAAATCCTCCAAACATACCTACTTTTAATTAATTATTGTGTCTTTCTGCCGACAATTTATAAAAAAATAGTTGTTTTATTTATTTGTAAAACGATCAAGTTTTTCGCAAATGTTTCTTTATTTTTTTCGATTTTTTTTTTCGTTAATTATTTTTCATTTATTAATTTATGAACGTCAATAAAATAAAAAAATATTTCCAACTGTTTGTTTCATTCGGGGCTTGTGTCCCATTTTCAACGATAAAAATTAGGGACTTATGACCCGAATTGATTTCGGGACTTATAACCCACTTAAATGGGATCCCAAATTCATCCTCCTAATAGTATATTAAGATGTGATACGTACGTACATAGGCCCATGTCGCGATGCAAAATATGAACTTTGAAGACTGAAGGTCAACTTCTTGTGCACGGCGAGTAAACGACCGCTTCGGGTTCTCTTGTACACCTTCGCAGACAGCGGCGATGTTCTAGATCGATCTGGCTCCCCTTTGACGTACGAGTGTTAGCTGATTGATTTTTTACCCAACTGTTTGTCTGCAATTTGATAACCAAATGCTGGAGACTCGACTTTAAGGGGTCACCGCGTGTACCTACAGTGACGTTTCCACTGACGGCCATTCATTCGTTTGAACTGGTTAATTGGCATCAGAGTGACTGAATAATAAGCATCACATTAGACAGACACCACAAAAACAATATCGCCGCCAAAGGCTGCCAACCTGTCGCAATTATAAAACCCAATGCTTTACCCCTTAAAAAGGGGCCAGAGGGGTCTTTGCGGAAATCGACTGCACCAGAACCTAATTTTCGTTTGGGAAGCTTGCCTCGGTTCTTCAAGGTGTTATTTATCCTATCCTAATGGCTGCTGACTATATTCTACGGCCTTGCTCAACTCTGCATGAATTCCAACACGAGGTTGAACTCTTTAACTTTAATCTGCGTTCCCGTTCATACTGGGATTGTAGAAAATTAGACCCACAACATAATTCCTAAGCTTAGGCTCAGAGGATGATTTCTCGCGACTTCAATCTGCGTTGGGCCTTCCTGCCCCTCGGAGAACTCCTCCATTGACGATTGGGATTCTTAATTCTTATACGAACATTTTTCTGTCAGATAGCGGCAGACTAAACGCACGCTTCTGTATGAAATCAGTGGCATTCCTGCTTTCTCTCAGCAGAAAAGAAAGTTTACAACTTATTACGGAGTTCCTTAAAACTTTCTCTGGTGCCGTTGAAAATTTTCAAAAAGGGGGCCCGAGGCGAAAAAGGACCCCAACATAAAATACAAATAGGTACGGGAAAAAGAAATAAATTTTCCAAAAGTAGGGGCCGACTTACAACTGGAAGGTTGTAAAGCTGGAAGAACAAAGAGGTGTGCTCTTATTGTCATAAAAAAAAGAGTCGCTTTCTCCCTTGATACTGACTATAAGGGTTTGATCAGATTTTGTTTCGAATCTATCACCCTAAAAGTCTTTAAAAAAGATGTGCTAGAATCAGGCAAAATTCCTCCTTACCCCACAGGCTCAGAACCTGAGATTTTAGATCTTAGAGCATCATTTTCATTCCCATCGTTAGATGACGATGCCTCCAGCACAATCACTCATGCCATGGATCACACTCTGTCGGACATAGACATGGATGAATTTAATAAGATTCTTCTGAGCGAGGACGAACTTCTTGGTTCATTTTCAGAAGCGGAAGAACTTAGCAACACCGTGGTGGAGGGTCATCCGCCTGATTGTAGCAAGAATGATGCTAAAAAAACATGGACATTCGTAATCTCCTTCATGTGGTATCACAAGGGACCTTATAATGTTCTAAGTGTATCGGCTAGCCGACAGCCACTTCAACCTAATTTTTCACAGCTCCAATGAACCTTTTATCGTCACAATCTCCATACTGCTCCACTTCACAGCCGCAACTACCCTCGGTATTAAATTAAAAGCCCGACTTTTAGTCGCATAACTTAAAAGTTCACTGGGGGGATAACTTCCCATATCAACTGGTTTTCCAATAAACAATTTTAATGAATTTGTTTATCTTTCGCCTGCTTAATGAAAAACCATCCAAGCAACGCAGTAGCCAGTTTGATTTCATGCAAAGTCACTTTGTGTCCCATTCACGCCTCGTTAATTGGCCTGGCCAAACAACTTACTGGCTGTGCCACCGTTTGGTAGCGAAAATTCAATTTTCCTCCTTGTTTCCCAAGCGGCGACAATCGGCCAACGCATACAACCGACAACCGACAACGCGAGGCATGGTGATGATGAAGAACCATCATCACGCGGCGCATTGCTGTAGCACCTATATCATCTTCCGCCTCTGCAAAGATCGCGAGAGTGAGATACGTGCGAATTATTTATAACGTGCACACATCGCGTCGCGTCAGCTCGCAGTTGCGTGTCGGTCATAATATACAGCTGGGGGGAGAATTGAATTACAAATTTTCGCCAGCAATTTTTGGGCGGTACTCCGACTGATGAACGGCTACTAAAGTGTGTCTGGAGTTGCTCAAAAGACTGGGCTACGCATTGTTGGAGGGTAATTATGATCCGGCCTAGGCTTATCTCGCAAATGGAATCGGTGACAAAGTGACAGTGTTCACGCTGTCACCTGGGGCTGTCACCTGGGGCTGTACCAAAATTTAGAGTAATTAGTGATGTTGTATGCAAGGGGATTTTTGCTTTTGGGGCAGGGTCTGCGTCTGACGTCTGAGTTTTGCAGCTTTGGGTGAGTATGAAGAACAACTGCTGGCCGCTTGTTATAAAGGCCTTATGTTACCTTAAATAATAAACTTTCTTTTTCATTTGGAGGTGCTATTGGTTTTTTGCTTTCTGTAGAGAGAGCCTATTGTTTTGCTGGTTCTGACAAGGGATTAGGGAATTTTCCAACTCCTTTCGGGTGCTACTAGAATTTTTTACCAACCATATACAGGGCGGGTTTTGTCACTCTTGCAAGCTCATCCGACGTTTTACTTCCCGGCACAGCACTATGCCCGCCAATCGGTCTTATTCTGTGTACGCAAGAAAGGGAAACTTCTCTCTTCAGAGACTACCAAGCTTCGCTTTTATTTCTACGTCGGAGGACGATTTGACCTCGACTGGCAAAAAAGTTCAATCTGCTGCAAATATTGCCATCATTGCAACCTGGGGTAGAATTACCGCATCCGTGATCGAGTATTACGTGACTGAATTTGTTTATATTTTTGCTAACAGATGGAAAACACGTCTTATGTCCGGAACTGGGATAGCCCAGGAATTTCAAACTAAAATCCATACCAATAGCTTATTAGGAACTTTCCCTGTAGTTGGATTGATTATACAGCCTTTCTTCTATAATGCGAAACCAAATCGAATGGTCCTTGGTCTTGCAAAATCGAAAGACGGGAAGTTGCGCGTGTAGTCGCCTTGTGTATTAATAAGTGAGAATTTTTTTTTAAAACCAGCTGTCAGTTTTTTTAATCCGTAGTCAAAATTTGTATGCAAGATTTTCCTACAAAAAGATCAACGGGTCTCAGATTGAGTAGGAAGGTATTCAACTTGAAGCCCTGCTATAGGTTTGGTGTACTCGTCGCCCCAGTGGTATCAATACAGGTCATTCCGGATATCCCATTTGTGGTCGCTTCTTATGTCGTTTGCCACTAAAATGTCCTAGTCAGTATCGGTCTTACCTAGCCAACTAGCCCTGCAGAGCAACGTTATAATGTCGGGACTAGGACCTATTATGGGAGAATTTTTTGTTCTTCCTTAATTTTCTGCTTAGCATCTTCGTATTGATGGTACATTCAAATCGTGTATCACTAAATGACAACAAGGGTTAGTTCTGCTCTTTGCAGCTTAACCACAAGTTCACATTTTTTTTTACCAATCTTCATTGTATTCTACCTCCAAAGTCCGGATTGGTATAGCTTTGGTGTATACAACTCTGCAGTTTTTAGACCAATCTCCAATTTAATTCAACGTCGGGCGTGGTTGGTTTGGTATCTTAACCTATATGCAGTAGCCAAATTTTAGGTCTAGTTATGTGGTCGGCATCAGGCCATACTGCTTTATTTTCGGACAGAAACTTCCTAAATCATGTGTCCTAGAAGTCATTAGGTTAAGATGGGACCGTCAGATATTTTAAACTACATATATTAGCTATCCAGATATCCACATAGGTCCTCCATGACAAGTTGCCTTTTACGAAAGTTAGCCTTTACTTAGAGTTTATTTGAAGAGTATCTTTATGATGGGCCCTTTTGTGGAAACCCGCCATTAACCGGGCATATGTTTGTGAGTGACTATGCAGTCGTTCTGATTGCAGTTACCTAAGGTTTGACGTCAAGAGGCTGTCTCTCTGCTTCCCAATCTTCTAAAAGCACATGATTTGTCTTGTGGTATCTTCTGAAGCCCAAGCTTTGAATTGTCCAGCTTATATCTGTGTACGTAAAAATATACCAAAATCCCTGTTACTCGGTAGTCTGAAGACGTCTTTGTCGTCGAATAATGTTTTTATATAAAATCGCGCATATCAAAGGCTTTTGTAGGCCTTTCGAACGCAGTTGACCGAATCTCTATGACTTTCGTACCGCTGGCGGTCAACTACCATTTGCAATTTGATGTTTTTCGACTGCATCTGAAGTGAGATGACCACTCTTAGATTGCACGGCTATATAGACGGGAGCTAATCTTTGACATATCGCCTGTCTTTGGATGGGAAGACGTAGCCTGTGATTTTTTGGGTCGATGTTGATTACTCCCTATATCGATCGACAGCACAGTCGTTCTTACTGGAACAGTCTTTCACTTTCCGAACACGTACGAGCACTCGATATAAAGGTTATTATACTTCCCGGTGGTATTCTTTGACGAACTGGTCTATGCGGTCAGCTTCTTACATAAAAATTATTTTCCAATCTGAGGGCGGATGGAGGTAACGGGTGATTTTTTAGCTGGTTTGGTTTTGGCAACACTGGTTTTGACAGCTGACGTGTGTTTAGTACCTTGTGTCACTGTCAAACAGCTTCAGTTTGGTTTGCAATTTAACCATGGATCGTCTTACAAATGAACAACGCTTGCAAATTATTGAATTTTACTATCAAAATTCGTGCTCGAAATTTTATCAATTTATCGAAAAATTGTGGTCAGCGATGAGGCTCATTTTTGGTTGAATGGGTACGTAAATAAGCAAAATTGCCGCATTTGGAGTGAAGATCAGCCAGAAGCATTGCAACAGCTACCAATGCATCCCGAAAAAGCCACTGTTTGGTGCGGTTTATGGGCCGGCGGCATTATTGGGCCATATTTCTTCAAAGATGATGCGAATCGCAGCGTTACTGTCAATGGTGAACGCTACCGAGCGATGATAACAAACTTTTTTTTGCCCGAAATGGAAGTTCTTGACTTGCATGATATGTGGTTTCAACAAGACGGTGCCACATGCCACACAGCACGCGAAACAATGGCGCAATTGCGAGGCGAGTTTGGTGAACAGTTAATTTCACGTTTCGGGCCGGTCAATTGGCCGCCTAGATCGTGCGATTTGACACCATTAGATTATTTTTTGTGGGGGTATGTCAAGGCTAATGTGTATAGGGACAAGCCCGCTTCGATTGACGCACTGGAAGCCAACATCCATGCATTCATTCGTGAGATACCGGCCGATATGTGTGAAAGAGTATGCCAAAATTGGACTCAGCGGATGGGCTACCTGAGACGCAGCCGCGGTCAACATTTGCATGAAATTATCTTTAAACAATAAATTGCAAGGTTCAAACTATCGATTCAAATAAATATTTCATTCATTTTTTCGAATTTTTTGTGTTTTTTTTTTAAAAAAAGTTCTAAACCTCTTAAAAAATCACCCGTTATAACATCTTTAGAACAAAAACTATCTGCAAAAGCAACTCCAAAGCAGCAAACCTATCCACCATTAGGAGCTGTTCCTGCAGATGAGGAAATTTGTTGTTTAGACAGGTCGTGGCCTATTGGTAAGCATGCGGGACTACTGAGCAGGTTTTCTCTTTTACTTTTATAATTTTAGATGTTCCTCCTCTCGCATAAGTCTCGGAAACACTGTCCTTAGAAAGCTGTTAGGACTCGAAATAAAATTAAAGGTAGGTAATAAAAATACAATTTACCTCACAACGAATCTTTGCGAGAAGCTATGCTTAATTGCTTATGGTCCTATGCACTCGTTTCGCCAAATATTCATTCCTTCATTGTGCAGACGTCGCCATTACATCTTTGCCTGTTTGTTCCAGCTTTTTGTTGAAAGTCTTTCTCTTCGGATTACTATATTTCAGTTGGAGATTTCAGTCCGTCTTAGGAGAGTTATAGGTACGTTGACAATCTAAAAAGGTTGCAGCTGCCATCAAGTAGCACGTTAACTTCGGACGCTCCAAAGCTATCTCCATGCCATAGCCCAACATTTGGTAAATATAGGTTAAGGATAAACTTTTCCTTGGGAGATTCCGCTTTCGGTTAATTGACTGACATTTGCACTCAAGTCCTCTTTACACTTCCTCTTCAGTTTATTTGTTTTTTTTCAGTGCTCTTCATATTTGGCTCCACGTCCACACATTATTGGTTGAAGAGAGTCCACCTCGTGCATGCAGATGAGGGCAATTTTTGATTAAGAAGATCCGCAGTCTTCAGAATTTTGGACTGCGCTCTCCCTGTGCCATGCAGACTTTGGCGTCTCAAACCTGACTTTATTATGTATGGTATGTCTCACAGCAATCCACACCTTTACGTGGTTAGGTAGGTCAACCGCTGTTCCGTGATAAAATTTTAAAGATACCTAAAGTAGCCCTTGAATAATTCGTCTCTACAGGCAGTTCTCTAATAATTTCTCGTCCAGAAATACTAAGCAGACTCATATAGAAGACGCTCACCCCATCAACCCAATCCATGCCATATCTAAAAAGCAGTCTTCTCCACTTGCAAGTAGAGACCTACTTCAAGCGACACCACTGCTTCTGTGAGATTATTGTTCGTCCCAATGATTAACATCAGTTTAACGACGACTTCAGTGTCGCGCATCAACTATCGTTCTGTCGCAATAGTAGTGCGCGCCTCTTCCAGTCGTTGTCGTCGCATTCGCTCATTTCTCTGCTAGGTATCATTAACGTGTCAACTCGCGTTTTATAACTCCGTTCGTGGTGATGACTTTAGAAAGTTGCTCTATTGCACATAATAACTCGATCTGTACTGTTATTAAAAAATAAACAACCACATTCCGTAATTGAATTAGCTACCGCGGTGGCAGTCATTAGAAAACGATTAGATTTCATTACCGTCATTCCGCGATATAATTTAATAACTTCGATTGCAAGCGCTCGCTGGCCGCCGCCGTAAAAGTGTGAAATGGCCGCTCTATTATCGAATTATCGCTCACAAAGTAGCCAACTCACATCAATCATCATTTCGATCTAATTTAGGCGCAATTACATTACCCAACGAGGTGATAATTCCCATTACAGTGGCGGCAGCTATTTCGTAAAACCACTTAATTTATGTCGTCGTAGAATCGCTTATATAAAAATGAAGAAGTTGAGCATTGATTGACCTTTTACAGAGCTCCTTGGTCCTTTGTTTCTATATTCAGTCCGGACTTCCATTAGTTGCGAGGAATCAAGGCTAACATGAAGCACCGGCCGTCCTTGACTTGCGCACCCCAAACTACGGCACCGATGGCCATAGATTGACACAAATCGTATACCGTACACAATCCCTGTCGAGGTCATCCATAAAGATACACAGAGAAAAAGAAAATAGCAACCGTCATAATGACTCTTGTAGCGACATCTACGTGCTCTTGTAAACGGTCGACGCAATCATTTTTGTGACACTTTGACATGACAAAACACTGCAAACAGAGAACACATCGGCGAACAGCACGTCGCGCCGCGGTACTTTTCCAACTTCCATAAGACAATTAACAAGTTCGCAGAGGTTACCGTCGGACGCGTGCCGGTTTTATGACTGCAACCGTGTATACGCGTGCGCGTGGCACGTACTTCTCAACAAGAGATTCTTTGTTTTGCTGGGGCCATTAGAGAAACAGAATTACTGCGTGACACATTGTTTTGCTTGTTGTGTCTTGTGTGCGCACTCGCCAGCCGATAGTCGTTAGATGTGTCCTTTAAAGGAGTAACCTTGTCGCTGATGGTGCTCATACTGTGTGTATTGATGATCCTCAATGAATTTCCGTATGGCAGAGTGAAGCGAATTCCATTTCAATGTCCAATGGGGAGAACAACAAAAAAGTGTGTCGATCTGTGGATAAGGCAGGAGATTAGTAGTAAGTACAAGTAGTTTACAGTTCAATGTCAGACGCGCGTGCCGATCACCATGGAGCCGCATTGCGAGTCCTACTGTGCGAGCAGCAATTACTGTTGCAGTGCGATCGCAATTACTCTCCGAATGGCCTTCGATGGGAATCGCTTAGTTAGGTTAAGGATTGATTTCAGATTATCCAAAGCAAGTTCTACTTCCGCTTCAGTGTGCGGTGGGTAGAGGGACATTTTCTTTGCCGTTTATAAACAGGCTCTTTTCTTAGTCAACGTGTAAGGTATTTTCTATTAACGACACAATTTTCCACATAAAATAAAAGAGAGGTTAATCAACTTTCTACTAAGACCAACTCTTAACAGTCATCAGATAACTTATGACACTTTGTTCATAGAAAGAACAATGTGAGAGGAAAAGACTTGTATGTAGATAAATTAACGTTAAGCAATTCAAAAAGCGTCGCAGATCATACGATTATACACTAGTGTATGTATTTCCAAAGATCTATATATATAAAAGAAAGTGTCCGAAGCGATGTTCCCATAACTCGAGATTGGCCGAACCGATTTTGATGATTTATACTTTGTTGGAAAGGCATTTTCTCAGCACGGGTTTTAAAACAAATTTTTAATTTCAAAATGTCTTGGTTTTTTTCGATTTTTTTTTTTTCATTTTGTATTTATGTAGATATTTCGTCGGCTGAGTTCTTAAGTGTTCAATCTACCAAAGTTTAAAATGTTCAGCAGACGACTTTTTGTCTTAATTTAGCTTTTAAGTTTTTGCCTAAATATGCAATCGTCTTCAAACAAAAAAAGAAAGAACAACTATATATTTGTTGATCCTAATAGTAGCAGAAAGAACTTTAAATGCCTTACAATAATTTAAAAAAAATACATTTTTATAGATCATCCAAAGAGGAGATTGAACAAGCCCCCATACATATACTAAACCTTTGAGAAAAGTAGTGGAGATTGAACATTTTTTTGGATATTGAACTCTTCCTGAAGCAACATGAATATGTATGGACTTACACCTTAGAAAAGAAAACTCAAGAATTTATTTTATTATTTGAATAATTCAGTTATGGAGGTAGTTCAGTTTTAAAAAGTAAATAACAAAATTCAATCAACTTAAAAAAACTTAAAAAGAGGATAAATAAAGAAACTCTTAAAGTTATTCTAATAAGTTAATAATGTAGAATTCAAGGTCACATAATGGCATCCAAGGGAGCATTGATTCTATATCAGTATTTTTCTCTTTAGAAAGTAAGTTTAACACTTTCGTTGTGTTTTGCACTTTTGGCAGATCACGTTTTATATCATTTGATGTATTTAATCTCTCTTTCTGTTTAATAAGTTGTGGCATATAATTGAAACACAAATTTCGTTTTCAGTTGGGCAAACAGATCAATCAAAATCAATTGAAATGGATTTCGAGTGCAAGTGCAACAATGTTTTATTTTTGCTGACAATTTAATGCCACAAAAACCAATGAAATTAAGATTTCATGTTCGGTTTGCCTGCAGAAATCTGAAATCTCAGATCAAAATCTGAAAAGCCAAATCGAAAACGACGTGAGTATATTAGCTTCTTCACCGTAAGTAATTTTCCTAGATGGTACTGGGATGAATTGTAGGCCGTTAGTAGCTGCGCTATAGTTAAAAAAAAACTTTTACCGCGCACTGCATAATTTTTAAGGACACATTTGCGTAATTCATGTCCTTGAGTTCACGAATAAGTAACAAAGGGTGTGAATGTCGGTACGGAAAAGCGTTGTTCAATGTGGATTTTCTTTCGGGAATTTGAATATTGCCAATGATGTTATTCGATTTATGTTTTTACGGAATACAGGAGTCCGACCAGTAAATAATACCAGTTATATCTGGATTGACCACCACTACAGCTTTCAGTACTACATCTGCTTTGAAATTCATACGAAGCACCACAATAAGTTATTTTATATGGAGATTGAACAAATGTGAATTATTAAGACGTTTTGTTTGTTTTCCATGTGAATTTTTTCAAACGGACACTAAAGTGGCACTTTGAACATTTAAGAACTAATCGGTGGACTAAAAAACGTGTATTTTTGGTCTATTGAACAAAATGTGAAAAAATTGTATCAGATAAATTATATATACCTAGCCAATATACGAAACAAAAGTTCAGGTGCTTCTGCATATATTAGCGTAGACAGGGTGGTCATAAATAAAAATATTAAACATGCGATTGCACATTTCAATTTGAAGGCATATTTGGTCAGAATTTTGTGTCAAAGAGATTAAAAAAAAATTCACAAATGCAGACGCTTACCTCGTACCTACATATCAAGTTCGAAATTTTGTGCGACCACAAGACCTGTCTCTTTAGGACTATTCATATAAGACCGAATTGAGAACCGCGAACAAGCGAGTATTCTTAGTTTCTGACATTTCATTCGGACATAAGTAGGTCAAAATTCTGGTTGGGTCAAAACTCTTTTTACAAAGTTCTGCTTTTAAAATTCTGTTCTCTACCTACATATATATATATATATATTATATATACTTCTTCTGAGTTTTGAAAACAGAATCTTTTAAAAAAAATTTTGACCCATGAATTTAATTTTTGTACAAATTTTTGTTTTATTGAAATTGCTTTTTTTTTTTGTAAATAAAATTTGGACCAGTTTTAAATAACTTATATACTTCCGATTTCCCGACTCTTCCAGAATGTGAAGCAGCCATATATGCTGATGACACGGCAATAATTTCATCGCATGAATTCGGTCTCAATATTGAGACGAATCTAGTACTTGAGTTTGAGTACTACTCAATGTGGAGAATAAAGCTAAACGCCGAAAAAACCCAAGCAATCTTTTTTACACGAAAAAGAAAACCTTGCTTCATACCGGCTAAACAGCTAATTATTAACGGACACCCTACTAGATGGGAGCCTTCTGTTAAATATCTAGGAATATTATCTTGACACAAAACTGACTTTTGAAGAACATAATATGAGGACAATTAAAAAAAATAATGTTGCTATTAAAATGTTCTATCCATTTATAAATAGAATAATGTTAATCTAATATCGTTTTTCTGTTAATTAATTTATTTGTTTATTTATTGATTTCTTTATTTATGTACTTATTATTTATTTGTTTCATATACTTATTCTAGTCATATCTATCGAGTGGCTTATTCTTGTTATACTCGTATATAATACAAAACTATACACCTTATTCCTTAGGTATATATATAATACTTGTTCTGTATTTTTTATTTATTTATTTCTTTTTTCTTCAAATTGAGTTTTTTTTCGTTGTTTCCTCAGGTTCAATTTTGTAAACTAATAGCATCACATAAAAATATATAAATAATTTTTCAGTAGAAATATATACATTTGTAAATCATATCTCTGTACGAATAATGTAAATTGTGCGATAGCAATGTACTTTACTAGCGAAATAAATGTATATTTCTATCTATCAAAAAAAATTTGGCACTTCTTCAATTTTTTTAAATAGATTTTGTTTTTTTACATGCATTTTTTTTTTTTTTCAGTGTTCAATTTTTAACTAAGATTGTTTTTAACTTTAAATCTTTAATTTTTTGAAAATAGTTTAAAGTAATTGTTTTCGGATAAATCTTTTTTTTATTTTTTTTTTTTTTTTTGTTCTTATTTGTTTGTTTAGAAGACGGAATTTTGCAAAGCGGAATTTTGAAAGCAGCTGTTCGACCCGTTCCCATTTGATTTACATGAAAACTTTTTTTAGTCCCAGATAGACGCGATTCGGTTTAATTTTTGAATTTTAAGTTCGAACGCATTTTTCATTTGTGGGCTTGAGGATCGCGACTGGTTCATGTCGGTTGTGAATAAAGTGTGACTGTTTGCGGCAAGAAGTCTCAATTTGCTATAATCCTTAATTTACTACTTAAATCACTCAAGACTCAGGATTTTTTGACTAAATACTAGAATAATTATAGAGCAATTTTCAATTCATAAATACAGTAAATTTGATTTGCTTTCAATTCGTCTATTAGTCTATCCTCAATTCGCACTCATGTGAATAGTCCTTCAAAACGAATAGGAAGTCAAAGCCTAATGAAGTAAATCATTTTTATCTGAGTTGCCATGCGTTCTTATTGATGATTTTACAAGTCCAAATATTTTACGCGAGTCCAATTTGTTATTTAAAAAAAATCTGTTCGAATAGCAATTTCTCATAAAAAAGAACAAGGAACAGATATTTAAATGTCAAAAACAAAAAGCTGAATCGTGTCATATAAGATATAAGACGTGGCTCTTTATCTCCTTGGCGAGTCAGAAGTTTTATATGGGAGATCGTGACAACCTCCTCCTGGCTCCTGCGAGTGATTTTCGTCACTAACTATAGGTATTCGTAAAAGTCTTTTTATACGGCATCTTCATCCACTAATCAATGAGCCATCGATGAGGAGAGTTGAAAACTCATCCTAACGTATCTTCTACATACGAGCCATCTCTTCAACCTCATTAGGCATACCTCTACCCGATTTTGTTTCTCAATTACTTTCCATTTATCTTCACGCAACCAACTCCGACTTGGAATAGAATGGTGTGCCCCTCTGAGCACACAATCGATCATGCGGCATGCAACATAGTATTAAGGATATCGCATCGCACGGCAATTTAAATGTTCGCCTCTTAAATGGACGCGTACTCTAAATAGGTAGATATAATCGTACGTATATCGTATATGTTCTGCGCAGAAGCAGCCCCCATTCGATGACTGCGTTATGGTAGTTGCGAGTTTACCTGGCCGGACCACACACGATGCTTTTGGCGGACGACCACGGTCCTTTTGGGTCATGCGACGATCCCTATGGCAGCGCGATCTCACGGTTTCGAATGTCAGCCCAGTGTGGAGTATATCTATATATACATGAGAATGGACAAGAGTGCATTTTTAGCCACTGTGCGTGCGTTCTTCTGCGGGATGGAATTCCTAAAATGCCCGCACAGTTATATGAAGTGCAAGTCCTTTTCATGAGGCCGCACAAAAGATATCCATTCGCGGCCACTTTGTCGATTGACAGTCATTACAAGCCAACAGATTACTACCTCAGAGTCGGAGGGAGCACCAACAGCACCACGCACAGGTGACACCCGAAGGTGTGAGAACAAACAACTCAAAGGAGCTGTTCCTGTTCGCTAATCCGCACTGCGAGGACAGTGCCAGTCAGTTTGACCGCAGCCGAAGAGACACAAATTATCGTAAATTCCAGAGTGCGGTGTGAAATGGTCGAATCCGAATCCGAATCCGAAACGTGTCGGTGGCTATACGTTTGTCGCGTTAAGTGCGCACCGGCCGGCGCGCCGACAAAAGCCACCTCTCGGAAAGTGGCAATTGATTTAATGCATTCGCGCTGTTTGTCCAAATGGAATTGTGAATGTGATCTGAAATGGGTGTGGGTCTGGGTATATGGGCATCGCGGGTATGGTTAAGTGCGACTCGTCCTATGGGCGATTCTAAATTCTAATTACCCCGTCGCCATTGCTCCATTGCGCAGTCGTCCCATGACCATCATCATTAAGTTTTCTGTTTTCCTTTTGTTGGCCAACCAGATTAGGGTCCGAATATAAGCAGTTTTTCATCACACCTGCGGTGATTAGCTGCGTGGTTTTTCGTTGCCCATTTTTCATTTCTTCATTTTTGGGTTTCGACTTTTGGGAAGACAGAATAGGGTGCGTCACGCCCTTGTTGCTGGCCATCGTTTCGCCGGCATGATGGTGTTTTGATTAGGTCTCTCTCTGATGGGAGTTGGTAAAAATGATGTTATTAGGCCGGCGAGATGGACGCGATTACCTCGGTGGAGATGGAGATACTCGTAGTTGCTGGGACGCTGGGAGATCAAAAATGAGTTCGTTGGGTAATTTGGAAATGCATTTCTCAAGTTTTGGAGGAAATTCTCTTACAACGCGTGTAGTTGTTATGACAGCAATTTAATGTCGTGCTACCTAATTTCTTCTTCCATTTGAGGTTGGTTCTCCTCTGGACATACTAATGAAGATAGATACACGTATCTGCGGGGTAATTTGTCACTTCCCCTGTGCTCAAATTGAAATATTCTTATGGATAATTTCATTTGTGCCTTGGGAGATACAATCTGTTGCACAATGGTGAATGGATAATTTAGAGACGCACCTAAATGGCGGAGACAAGTTTCTCCCGCACAGCTTTCTGAAAGTTGTTGGCAGTTTATATAAGGCCTGCGTGGGCATTGGTGAGCCTCATTTGCTGGCGGGCCTTGAGCCATGGTGACTTTATCTTCACATTAATGCTTTTTAATGGTACTTTAGTGGTTGGGACTTGTAGTTACTTTCAAAGTTCGTTCTACTTACGTGTGACCATGTAGTCTGGGAGTTTGCAGAGTACCTAACCTCATTTGAAGAATATAACTTTCTTTCGGTTGGGCAGGGAACTGGAAATGGTTCTACATAAACGATTTTTCAAAATGGATGGTAGAGGTTGAAATGGAATTAAACAAGCTGTGTGCGAGTCAATAAACATTTTATTTTATTTCTATCTGAAAGGTCCATGTGTGTGGCATTATGAGTGGAGTGGGTACCGACTTAAAAGAAGGAATTTCTAATTTGAGACGCTGATATGTAAGTTTGGTTTTCCGAATGCAAAAGTGTGCTCGAAATAAACACAACACAAAATGTCAACACATGTTGACATGATTGATTTTTAAGGTTACCAAAAAGTATATTAAAACGAAATACAAATAATATATACCTACCTAATAAAAAATAAACCTCAGATTTCCCCCTAAATAATTTCTCAACCCAGAAACGGTAACGGTATACGTTTCAAAATTGTACTTAATTATTTTTATATTTTATATTTTATTAAAAAGCCGAAGCTATAATATTTCTACTGACTTTAGTTTCATAGCTTAATTGTGAAGTTATGAAGCCTCAAAAGAAAGGGATCTTGTTCATTGCTAACGTGATGGTGAGCTCAGTTTTTTTTAATTATCGTACAATTGATTTTTAAAAAATAATGATTTTTTTAAGAAAATTGGTCTCCTATATAATGGGTAAGGGATCGATAGATCTGAACAAAATGCATGCATAAACATGGAGTAATATTGATGTTTTCAAAACTGTGGAGTCCGAGGTTAGTTTTTTTTTTTGAAAAAAAATGCAAATAAAACGGTATTATAAATATTTCTCAAATATGACAACCCAAATCCCTATCAGTCTTCACACAAAAGGTATATTTTTGTGAAGCGTAATGCCCTACGTACAATTTTAACTACGAGGAATTTACTTTAAGGAAATTTTTCCAATTTTCCTCATCCATATTATAAGAACGCCTTTAAATAACCAGTATAACCACTATTGAAATCTGTCACTTTATTCTACAATTTAATCGCCATGTTCCACAAACAAAAAAAAAAAACACTTACATCTAACACCACGGTAAGAAAAAAGAAAACTGCAATAAAAACGGGCAGCGCTGTCTCTGAAAATGTACAAAAAAGGGGGAATAATAAGCGGCCCGTGCCAAAAAAGGGGGCCTCCACGTAAAGTACTAATTTTACCTAGGTAAGCAAAAAAAAAAAAGACAGAGCGGCACAAGCATTTTTTTTTATAACAAAAACAACAAATGTATTAATTTTGAAACACTGTTTTTCTTATTTGCATCTTTCTCGTTCCATAAATAATGGAATCTTACTAAATTCGAGAATGGCTCGTAATTAAAAAAAAAGTGGTGTCACTGTTTTTGAAGCTCAAAAATGGGGCTTAACGGCAGAAATGAATAGAGGTAAGTTTAAAAATAGTAACTGAGCAGGAGAGACTTCCTTAGAAGTAAAATGTTTTCTTTGATAACACACGTTATATAGGTACCAATGTGTAAGGATCTATCAAGAACCCTACCTTCAACACTAGGCACTTAAGACCAGTCTCTTACAGTGAAAAACAAAAACTTGGCTTAACAGATCAGAAACTCCTGCTATATAATCCCTCAGTACACATGTACATAGTACTCCCCGGTTATAAGCAACCCTCTTAGTAGCAAAACCCTTTTAATCGCAACAAATTGGTCAGTGTTGGGATTCAAAAACGCGCCATCCTATGCACTATAAAGGTCCCTGTTGCCGAGACCTGCCATAATTATTTTATTGTAGTCAATATTATTGCTTTGTAAACTTACGAACGTCACCCCTGCTTAAGCGCCTTAACGCGAACGAATCGCAAGTACTTCATCGTCAAGTTTAGAACTCCAGTCCGTTTCCGGCCTCATCGTTTTTCTTCGGTCATATTTTAATATATTTTGTAAAATCTGTGATGGCGCTTAAGCAGGGAGGACGCACAATTGTGGAAGTACCATCAAAAATTCATGTTCATGTTATATCTATTAATTTCTCATTGTTCGACAAGCGGCCGTCCAGTCCCCGCTTAATATGACTTTAGAAGCGGGTTATCCCACGGTCATACCCAAAAAATTCCTTTTATCCCTCGCCAAAATTTCAAAAATCCCACATTTATCCCACGAAATATTAAATAAAAAAAAAAAAAAAAAATGTATTTCATTAAATTTAGGCATTTTTATTATTAAGAAGTTACAATAATCGTGTTTATTTTGAGCTTCGATCTCAGAAAAGCGAAGTAAAGTAGGATTTTCAGCATGCAATTTTTGCATACTAATAATTCAAATAATTCATAAGATATTTATTTAACGTTAGTAGGTTTTTCAGAACTCAATTACAACAACTACGCTATATTTAAAACTTTGAAAATCGCTATAGTTGTTGTATTTGAATTCTGAAAAACCTACTAACCTAAAATAAATACCTTATGAATTATTTGAATTATTGGTATGCAAACAACTTTATCTCGGTTGGACAAAAGTTTGAACCGCACACTGTGTTGCACGATCTCTGTTTTGCCGCAGAAGAAAATGAATGCATTGAAATATTTTGAACGACATTATTCTAAGAAAGAAAATATTTAATTTGATCGAAGGATGATTAATTTATTTTATTCTTAGTGGAACTAGCATTTTAGTAACAAAAATTGACCAAAAAGTAAAATCCCTTTTATTTGTACTATGATGTTTCAAAAATCCCTTTGTCCCTTTTAGCTTATTTTAAGTGAGAAAATCCCACAAAAAGGGATAAATCTCTCGATCTGGCATCACTGGTCTAAAAGGGACTTTTTCATCAATTCTGCATCAGAAACAGACAAGGCTTCGAGACTGCGAAAATTGCTCTCAAAAGAGACCAGCTATAAATTGAACAGTCAGGGAATCTGTGCCAAAAAGCAGTCAAGAACAAAAGATGTTAGTTACTCATGCATAAATGGTAGCTTTGTGTGTTGTTTCACTTGTGAAAAACTGTGGGGAGCAAGTCGACGATTTGTTCAGAGTATAGGTGTTATTTCACTCTGGATTACACGGATGGATGATTTGCAGCTCTATTCGATTCCGAGTAGAATTTGAAGCTCATTTCCACGCCGGAATGTAGCACCACCTAAATGAATACATAGCTATGTCGTTGTTGACTGTTGAGTTTGGTTTGTGTACTTACCCTTTATTCTGACTGATTTTAATCCATTTTGACCTTGAATATTCTGTCATAGGATCGAACAGTTTTATAAACATTTATTAACAGATTACAACAGTGGAAACCTCATTCAAATCCATTCAATGGCGAGATCAGCAGATAGTCGAATAAGCGCACTGAAATATTATAATTACCGATGGGGAAAATAGCGCCACCTGTCGGATTTAATTCAAAATGTATAAAACGTTTGACTTTCAACCAAATCCGATGAGTACTTTTAGAGCCTATATAGACCACACACAATCGCACATCGCCTTTTATTTATCAGTTCATCTTTCTGAGAGCCTACTGTAGATCTTGAAAGTGCCCTTAGCGGCCTTCCCAAGTACCTACTATTGCTCAGTCTCGTTCCACCCTGCGCAACTTGTCGCTGAATGGTGGTAGATTCCTCAACTTACATCAGTGCAAAACTTCTCCCTTTCTAATGAGATGTCCCACCCCAGCCAACACAACATCCTTGCCGCTTCAGAAATATAGTTACCAGTTAGCACAAGACATACCGCGATCGAGGAAAACCGACTTGAATTGATTACATGCCGGAATCGGCACCATCGTCGCTCGTCCGAGTAATTAACGTCGGCTAAGCGTTCTTTTAATGAAAATCCTCTTGCGAAATGGGCGCAATCACAGCGCGCACCCAAACCGCAATCGCATTCAAATTTTCCACGCACACACATATGAAACGGACAAAACTTGTTTGCGAAATGTGCCGCACAATACGGATGACGATCCCCAAGTGATTCATCAAGTTCAATAGCAGCCGCATAAAAACCGGCACACACAGATGCATCTGTGTCTCAACTAAGCGCAATTGCTCCGCGCATGTTAACATATTTAGCGATTTGCAACGGCCATCCAGCAAATGGATGTGCGTGACGACTGAGGAAATGTGGCATTCAATTAGGATTGGCATTGCCACCGCACCATCTCGCCAGATAGAAGTATCTCTGAAGCATTGCGCAGCTACCGCTAATGGTGTGCGAAGAAAAGTGGTTGTGCGCGTTCCTCTACATATATATACCGATAGTGTGTGCGCAATTGGACCATTAATCGCGCGTGTGCGTGTTGACACCGGTAATTGAGATTCCTATGCGGTGCTAATCAATCTTTGGCAAACGCGTTCGACCCCAGCCCCCGCGCCGCAATAGATACCTACTCGTACTTATGCGCTGTTCTGAGAAGAGCGAGCCTGTTTTCCGATTGATAAACGGCTGGAGGTGCTAATAGCCTTGTACCGGCACGGCCACGACGCGCGGCGGGTCCACAAATCTCCACGAATGCCATAGCATCGATCTGAGCACGACACAGAGTTCGTTCCCACGATGACGGGAGCAGCGCAGCGCAGCACAAAGGTGACAAAGACAGCGCGACGAAAAATGCAAAGTGCCCAGAACCAGGATAAGGCAATTCCAGAAGTTTTCTCATCTCTTTGTTCTCGCCACAGAGTGTGCGCTGTCGCTGTGCGGTTCTTGCTGATTAACACCAATGAGAGGACCTCCAATGCAAATCGCACCGGCAATTGGCAAGGGTAAGCGCGCAGGAAGAAGGATCCTCCAAATATGCATGGATGGCTCTCGTTCGTATATGAATAATAACGAGGCAGAGAGCGCGCAATTTTCCTCGGTGAATAAAACGCGTGAAAAACGACTTTCGGCCGATTCTGGTGAACTAACTTATCGAAGGTAGCTGCGATGGCAGCTCCTGGCGGCGGCTCCGGCACTGCCAGTTATACGATAGCATAGAATGGAATGATGCTCGTTAGTATAGCTCGCGCGCCCCAGCAGCACCCGGAGTGCAGCGCTTATCAGTTCGGTGGTGTGCGCGCGGTGTTCGTTGCCTCCTTTCTGGATTCCGAGGAAATTTATGTGCAGCACGGCGGAAAGGTTACTTCCACACTTCCACACCAGCAGCATCGGGCAGGCAGCTCTGTGCGCGATAAGGATTGAAATATTAACACGAATCGCTGTGAATTGAATATGGCTGCCACGACCGACTGGCCGCACTGCATTTTGCCAGAGCGTTATGGAGTCTCCCATGATAATGATAGTCGGTTTCGGTTTGGTGCAGTGGCTTCGGCTTGTAAGGATTGCTGTTTCCTTTTTGTTTCTACATCACACCGCGTGTTGTTGTGTGCTGTCTGATGGCTGGCTGCCTATGGATGAAGTGTGTATATGCAGCGCAGTGTGAGTATATAAATAAATGGCGCATTTTGTTGGAACAGAGCATGAGTTTAGCTTTAATTAAATGCTCCACGAGATAAGGATATACAAATGGACTTGGCGGAGCCATATTTGTGGGGTAATACTGTTCGCTGGAGCTGCGAGTTGATTGCTCTATATATCTTGAATTCCGCATCCAATCGGCCAATATGCTAATAACGCGCCAATTGGCTTCACTTTGCGTGGTTCAAGTGTGCAATGTGCTGTGTGCACTGTGCATGGCTAATGCTATTAACTCGTGGTGTATCGGCTGCATCCATTCCTATGAAATCTTGCTCTGTGACTTTGAGAAAGGAGCCTTACATGAGCGACAGGAAGGTAAGTAACCGCCGAAAGGTTCAATGATCTGCGGTCTAGTCCTGGTCTTCTATCAGCGAAGACCCGCATACCAAAGTTGCAACTCCTGTAAGTTGATTTATAGAAGACTCATCTCATCTGGGAATCGGACAAAAATCGTGTCATCAAGATCAGTAGGTAGGTCCGATTGGCAGTCTCCTGAACACATCCAATAGCTCATCAGGGTGCTATGGCCTTAACCTATCATAGTTCTTATAAGCAGCGATGGTAAAAAGGCAAGGCAGGCGGATAAATTAAAGTTCGTAAGCAGGCGATTTTTAATTAGGTTAATTTAGGACAAGGACACCGACAACGATATGAATATAACGCAGGTGAAATGCTACCAAACCCCCGACTGAAACATTGGGGGTGTACGAAGCTGACATCATACGGCCCAAGTTATATACTCAGCCATGGACCGTCCAGTTGGAAAATTTGAAACTGTTCCACCAAACACTGTCCTATAGGTAGGAAGACCCTACAAACATTTGAAGTCGAATTCGCCATTGAAAGCCAGTCACAGTCGGTCTTGAGCTTATGAATCTTTTTGCCTGCCTCTGTCCCGTAGATTCCGTCCAGTATTCGGCAAGGTGATCATCTTCCTATTTCCTGAATTTTGAGTGTACGTAACTCAGGGGTAACCCGAAGTAGGGCTCAGGACCGGTGAGCAGGCAGCTCTTTCATTGCCCTCAAATTCCTCGTGACCTGGTATCCAACCAACGGTGACTGTGTTGTCGTTGGCCAGATCATCGAGGAGATTGAAACGTTCCCAAACCAGCTTTGATCTGATGGAATACGATCTTAGTGCCTTAAGAGCAGCCTGGCTGTCTGAGGGGATGTATAATTGTATATGCGGGCCCCTTTAGCGCGTCTTCCTAGGCATTCTCGGACACATATCTTTTTGAAGTACACCTCCGCTTGAAAGATGTCTGGTGATTTTCCCAGTGCTATAGCTCTTTGGAACCTGGGCCAACAGACCCCAGCACCGGTGGCATCATCTTCCATCTTTGAACCGTCGGTGTACCAGATTTGTGATCCTGATGGTATTACGAATCGGTGGGTTTTCCAGGTACTCCTGTCAGATGTGACTATCTTAAATTTTCGGGAGAAGCGAAGCCTTTGTCTGATACTTTGATCACAGGATCATCTTGAAGCATTTGTAGTACCCGAAGGTGTCCTGTGAGGTTTCCAGCTTTAAGATTTGATATATCAGGGAGCCTGAGGGCACTGAGCCCAGCTTCCTTTTTAATAGAAATGTGTAAAGGCAGTCTTGAGCTTTAGTCGTATAGGTATGAGAGAACTCCAAGGTGCTACTTGGACACAATGGACCCAACAGATGGTCCAAGTGAAGCTGTGCCAACCGCCACAAGAGCAACCATTTGCCTACCTACCTATCTGCTGCTTGCTACACAACTTAGATCCCCAAGATCCAGGATGTGGGCAAAGCAGGCTCCGCCACATTGAAATTTCGCCAAACAAAGTACTCGTACATGGAACTGAATGCTTTTTAATTGATCTACTCTTGATTTTGTGGAATGTTTAGCAAATAAAATTCGATAGACAATCGATCTGTGATTTTGGCAAGTTGTCGTTACCGTAGACGACATAAATTTCGCTGTCAGAATGAACCATTCAACCTGAGCGATGAAAGCCAAGACTTCCGTCCACCTGACCAAAATGAAGTGAGGATAGCGATATCCAAACTGAAGTCCAACAAAGCCGCCGGACCAGACGGCTTACCTGCGGAGCTTTTCAAGGAAGCGGGAGATGATTTGGTAGAGAGCACATACACCTGCTCGTTTCCAAGATTTGGTTAGGCGAAAGTATGCCTAATGAATGGAACCGCAGCATTGTTTGCCCGATCCACAAGAAGAGGGACCCTCTGTAAGCTGCGCCAACTATAGAGGCATCAGTTTCCTTAACATCACATATATGATTCTTTCTTCCGTGCTGTGTGAACACCTGAGACCATATGTCAACGAACGGATTGGACCCTATCTGTGCGGTTTTAGGCCCGGTAAGTCCACAACCGACCAAAGATTCACACTACGGCGGATCCTGGAGAAAGCACAAGAAGTCCAAGTCGATATCTACCACCCGTTTATCGATTTTAAAGTCGCATATGACGGCATTTATAGAAACGAGCCATGTCTAGTTTTGACAACCCTGCCAAACTTGTCAGATCGAGCAGAATGACGATGGAGAACGCTCGCTGCTCCATAAAGGTCGGAAACCATCTCTCCGAGACCTTTGGTGTCAAAAATGGATTTAAGGTGAAACGCTGTCATGTGACTTTTTCAACATGATTCTTGAGAAGATTGTGCGAAACTCGCAAGCCAACACCAAAGTAACAATTTTCTAGAAGTCTGTGAAACTACTAGCATAGTACGCTGACGACATCGACATCATTGGCAGAACACAGCTGTCACTGGTGCGTTTGCAAGTATCAGTACAGAGGCGGCCGAAATGGGTTTAGTGATAAATATATATATGCTGTCAACAAAAAAGGACACACAACATCGACGAATCGGAGAGAACCGCACTATAGACAGCTTTAACATTGAGGTAGTTAGGGACTTTGTCTACGTCGGCTCCGCTCTGTTTACTCTGAAAATGATATGCCCTAAAAAATCAAGCGAAGAATCACACTTACCAACCGCTGTTACTTCGGATCCACATCCGAGGGACTGCGCAGTAGAGGAAGACCGCGACTCAGGTGGCACACGCAAGTGGAAGGGGACCTTAACCAACTTAACGTGCGAAACTGGAGACAGCAAGCCACAGAACTGGCGACGGGCATTAGTTGGGGCCCAAAGGTCCACTCCGGACTGTAGCGCCACCTAAGTTCATAAGTAAGTCGTTGCCACATAAATGGCTCTAGCATGACAAGTAGCTCCATCTAGTTGAACCCCTATTCCCGGGTGATTTTCCACCTTTAAATCACGGTCGAGGGAAGACTTTGTCTACGAGTTGAAGGTTCTTTTGTGCCACTCCGACAATCCTCGCAGGTCTATTCCGCAAGCTCATAGAAACTGTCTCTGCCACCGTCGCCTTTTCTTCTCTAGGACCATGACAACATGCCACTCTGATGTTGACGACTTATAGCTCTGATGGGAGTTGTCCAAAATCGTTCCCTTTCATTCCTAGGTCCGCCGCCTTTGACTAATCCACATCCAAATAAGCTGTGACCTCACTCTAGATCTCTAAATGCCACTTAGGGAACGCTTCCGCTGACAAAAGTGCTTTTGAGAGGCAAATCTTTTTCCATTTCTATAGGCCGAACAACGACCTTACAAAGGAGCCCTCTTCCGTCGCGGCCAAAAAAATGTGGCACGTGCTCCAAAATACCCAAAAAAAAAAACATCCATAAACAACTACCTACCTACCAAATTGGGAGCACTTAAACGGCCCGTTTATTGCCCAACATTTGCATTGGCATTATGCCGCCGATAACTTATAATTATTTAGGAAGAATAATTATGAAAATTTGGAGCAGTAGTCAAGCTCGAAAGGCATAAGCTCCAGCAACTGGTTTTCGAAAATTGACAGATTATACCTTTTACCAGATCCCGGCGGGTGATTTCAAAGGCACCCCTTCTCTATAGCGGTTGCAGGGTCCTATTAATTATTCACACACTTGCATGTGTTGTACTGGTATCCGAACAAAAAAAAAAAAAAAAAAGTATAATTAAGAAAACAATAAATATATTCAATTCATCTTGTGTGGTCGTGCGAGTGTGTCTCGGCTTAGACTCCGCACCTTTTGTATATTATGAGCGCGCACACCATCGATGGCAATAATAATTGTTAATTGAATATAGCATATAAACTATACAGCCGCTCAGGGCCTTGTCTGTAGGGGGCCCTAATTAAGTTTCGTTATTTCTTAGCGCTTGCTGCTCTGGCTAATGAGTTCATTACAGCGACGCCACACGTTTTAATGAGCTTTCGTCGGCGGATAATGTTGAAGTATACGATCGATCGACGGCGATTGGATTTCTTAAAATTGTGTTCGATCCTTCGCCTGGTGTTGTTGTACTCGATGTTTATCTTGATATGGTGATGGCGAGTGTATCTCTGACGTGGTGTAGCATAGAAAGGTTGATGTCGCTGGCGATGGCGCACCCTGCATCCACCAAATGGTGAGCGGTTTGGTTGCAAAGCTTTCCGTTTATGACCGAAATTGTAATGGATGTAGGCATCTGTGGCTTTGGCAATAAAACGTTATAGTTTGGATAGGTAGTTCTTGCGAGAGGTGTAAATTGGGAAATCGAGTCGGCTGCGAACAGCGGTGGTCGGATGAAGTTATAATTTATGCTGAATGGTAGAATTCTTGACGGCCTAAGAGGATTGATTAGTAGTGCGCCTGTAAACTGGCGCCCAAATGAGTAAATTGTTTTGCCTTGGAAGGTTGTTTTCCTCGCAACGATTTTCCCAGCGGCGGCCCATTTGACGGATGACAGGTTATTGGTTTTATAATGATAAATCGACCTTTTCCAGGACCACCCTTGTAAGTCGTTCAAATACGGCTGAAAGCGGGGTTGGTCTTGACCTTGATTTTCACCTCAAAATTGTGACCAACGTTTTGAAGTCAAATTGATAAGTCAAAGCATCAACACACTTAACAGCGTCGCGTCTCCAAAGGTGTTTATTATTTTTTCCCAATAATTTCTATGAATCTTTGGTCCAAATTCTTTACGACCGAGTACATCATAGTTGAGCAGAGCTCTGTTTCTGGTGTCGTCTCTTAATTGAATGGCAATAATGTGGACTTAGTGGGCAGCAGTCCTTCCACAGTAAGAGTCTTCTACATATAGTCACAGCGTCAAACTTCACTAAATAAATTTCATAGCTCTTCAATGGTTTTATCCATTAATATCAGACAGAAGTGCCTATATAATGTCAGTGGTGTTTCGAGCTCTTAAGCCCCCAAAAGAGTGACCAAGGCCGACAAAAAACCAGCATTCGTCTGTCAGATATGCCATAATAGAAAAGCTTTACAAATTTCTTCCCAAAGGAAGACTACAGACTGAACCGCCGCGACTTTTCAGAGAGAAGTTTTTGGCATCTATTACGCCCACTACAAAATTTACAAATCTTCGGATGTCGAATATCCTGACACTCTGTTGGAGAGCACTAATATCGCCAGTAACTTCCAATGACCCGCGATGAGGTATGCCACAGATATAGACTGTTTCTCTTCGTCAATGAAAAAATCAGTTATGTAGGCTTCTTTAAGGCTGTTGGATAAGGTGATCCACCATCAGGAGTCTTCATGACAACCGCCACAACCTTTTTCAAAACCAATGTGTAGGTTGAGAGCTTGCAGATTAGCTAAGAAACCTTTAAGGGTTCAAATTTCAGCTCTGCCGACTTAAAAGGTTTAAATCTGTCAGTTAGCCGCTAGGTATACGTCAAAATAACGCCAGATCGAAGGAAAACAATGACGCGGTTCGTGAACTTGTGCAGAAGGCAGTCAATTCCTCGCTGTACACGAAAATTCGGCCTTTCGCAGACTTCAACTTGGTAAAATTTTGCATCGGGACTTGGTGGTACAGTCGTAGAAGACCCAAGTGACCCAGGAGCTCAAAGTTAAAGACAACGTTCATAGTTCGCTAACCAGGCTTCGGAGAGTTTGAAAGACGACAACAATTTTGGGCAAAAAATCATCTTTAGTGACGCGGAACATTTTTATGGATAAATCAAGCTATATTGGAAAAAAAAATGCTGTTTGGTACGGATTTTCGCCCGGCGGCGCATCAACAATTTTAGAAGGGACATCGGTAAGTACCAAAGTACCGCAGAGTTAAAACGCTTTTAGGTATTATCGGACCCTAAACACTTCGTCACGACCACCAACTGGATCCAAATGTCGGCCAGTAACTTGATGATTCGACACATCATTTCTCAGTCAAACTCTAACAGAGGACTCACAATAGACCTTCCATAGTACTTCGAGAGGACGTGTTGTGTTTTCATTTCATCACACACTCTAACCTATCCCAACCTCTGTCAAAAAGCCTGTAAAATGCTCGGCATGCGCAGTGTGAAGGCGCAAGAATTGAACTTGCCAGTCGTTGTACCTTTAAGAGGACAATAGGGACAATAAAATAATAAGACCTTGTCAATAAATGTAAGGTAAGCTCTATATAAGATCCTTTTGATCACAATCTTATACTCTATGGAGCAGAAACAAGGTTTTTATTAACGAAGGCTTTTATGAAGATATCAAGATTCTTCGAGTTATTAAGTATTTTGGGTTCTGTTTGCGTTGACGCGATTTGGTGAAGGCGATTCATCGAAGATTTGCTTCAATCCGACATAAACGGTCTTACTGCATTTATCTTCGACTCCAGTTTTGAGTGGCCCTCCACAAGAGAAGATGAAGGTCTCGCCTTATTTGGGACACAAAAATGGAAAACAACTTGGGAGTGGCGTAATAAGAGGCATGGTTGGACAAATACCCGCTAATAGGACGGCTTATTGATAGGACAACTAAGTTAGTAAGCATTAAGTGAGTAATCTGTTTGAGCTCCCTCTTTAAAGGACGCGCGTTCAAAATAGTTTAACAACGTCCACCACGCATTGGACTCGTCTCAGTTGAATTTGACTTAGGTATTGAACAATTAAACAAGATAGAAGCAGAGGGAGTCTGAAACGCATTTTGAACACTGCCGTAGAACATGTTTAGCCCGTTCCCCGCATTGGTGTCGACATCCACCAGCATAACAACAAACAAGTTGTAGCAAACGCCCGGTGTCACATTCTGTAAACCATTCTGTAAACCGTGCTCATATTCAAATTGAGAAGCGTGCCTTATCATCTCTCGCCACTACCACCACCAGCCGGCATGAGTAATGGCCTACGGGACACCCAGTCGCATCAGTAAAAAGGATTGCCCTGCGAACATAAATGTCATTCGACCGCAGGAAAAATGTTACCGCATCCCTTGTAAGATTTATCTACCCACTCGCCTTCACAGATTAACCGGATAAGTCGCACTCAAAATCCGGACGACAAACGCGCGCCTTCTAATCCGCCTAAGACTCAAAAGTTTACCAAACAAATATTGTTCATCAATTTTTGGGAACAAATTTGAATTCCATCCGTACCAGAGAAAGAGTCCTCGGGGCAAATCGATTAAACCGTACAGAAACTATTTGTTGTGAAAGGAAACGAAACGACAATTGGAAATGGTGTGTGTCTTTCTGGTGCTGGCCTTAACCAAATTGCCCAACCGAAGGACAACAGAAGGAATATAATGCGTGTGCATATATGTATAGCCTTCATCCATTTTGCAGGATAATGATCAACACCGCAGGAGACACTGTCAAATTGTATAAGCTGACAATAAACTGCCTACAAACAAAGTGAATTAACACAAAATTGCTGAAGGATGTGCATGTTGTGTGGACCTCGCTGTCCGGGGGGTATAGGTGTGCCTTCCGTCGGAGATGTTTTTAATTTTTGTGGTCACCACCAACAAAGAAAGCGAAGAAAATGCCAAATTTATGATCCTGGGCTTCTACTTGTTATACATCGTCTACTACTTTTACTGCGATCGTCTATCTGATGTGAGAGACGGATGTGTCCTTGGACATCTGCAGTAAGGTGTGTTTGTCTTTTTTTTTTTTAATGTTATACTTGTCATTTGAATGAGTGCCTTTCGGAGAGTATGGGGAATATCCTGATTCGCACTAGGTTCGACCTTGACAGCGAACAGAATGGTCGTTCGATGTAAGCATGTTGGGTGGCTAATGGAGGAAGGAAACAATGTTCGGTAGCCCGATTTGAAAAGGATAATTAATACGGGAATTGAGAAAATCGATTGAAGGCTGCCAAGGACGTGGGAGTTTCAAATTCCAGCGGAGACGAGCTGAAGGTGGTGCAAAAAGTGACTGTCCTTGAGATAGTGCTCTTTGAGAATAGGTCGTTATACAGGACATGTCGACATGCCCTAATCAATTTTTTGCATGCCTCTTAAATAAGGACCGAACTAGTAGGAAACTAGCACTCGTCTCAAGGTCTTGGCCTATGGAAATGGAAACACACTGAGCTACGATGTTGATCAAAGTGCTCCGACATGGTAATGGGAAATACTTAGCGGCGTCTTGTTTGGGAACATGTTCTATCAGTAAAGTTACAACAAAAATTAGAATAGATATGTCCGCGCAGTTTAAATTGGATGTCTTTAAAGCTGTAAAGCCTTTTGAGAATATGCAAACTTAATTCCAGAAATAGCTTATAAGTATCCTAAGCAATAAATTCTGCTGTAGGAAGGTTCGTTTGTGAAGTTAACTGGTTACAGACGTTTTAATAAAGATATGGCAAAAAGCATTGCGTTGGAGCAGGATTTGTCAGTTTCGATCATGCCCGACCTCAGCACTGTGAGTACCTAGTCTATTTCTGTCGAGAAGTAAATCCTTGAACCATCGAGTCTCTTAAGTTTAGGACTTCTGCTGACCGTCTATAGACCGGTAGGTATATCGCCAATCGTGCCGACCTCGGCGACAAACTTATTCTCCGTCGAAATCGATGCGCAAACAACTATAACGAATAAAGCTAAAAGAAATAGATGGCAACACCCAAGGCCGTCGAGAGAAAAATAATTCTGGTGGCAAACAACTTTTCATTTGACCCCTGTTTGCCAAGGGAGTCCGCCTTTTCGTTTGCCGTCGATCCCTATGTGTCCTGGAAACAGCAGAAAAACCTGCGAAATCGTAAATCCTAAGTCAGTCACAATCACAGGAGATGTCCACAGTCACATCAGTTCATTCTGTAACAGAAAGTATTTACCAAAACCTAGCACTAGCCAGCAGTTCCAGAGACCACAAATACTTAAGAATGTCAGCAAGCAACAACAGAACAACAGAAAGAACAGGAACCGACACCATTAGAGTAGGAGAACCGTTAAGTACCCAGTTTTGCAACGATTTAATATTTTTTTTTGTCAAGCAATTATTGCCGCACGTCTATTACCTTCAAAAAATATTTCGAGTAAGAGGCAGAAATTTGTTAGGAATAACATCGGAGACCCAAAACAGAGCACGAGACTTATTTTTGCTACATCCGACAATTCTAGAGTCATGTACGCAGTAAAAATGCGGCTAAGTGCCTAAAAGGTTAAGTCATATCCGCATGCGGATGTAGGGAGTTAAACGCGTTCACCGCCTTAGCATCAGTCTATTTCAAACCGCTATGTACTTGTTAAATCTTTAGATGTACGGTGTACCCGTCGACATAAACTGAATACAGGACTGGATTCAAATAAAAAGCAAGAGAGACCGAACTGTCCAGGTATAGATAACGATAAAGAAACAGCCAAAAAAGGTAGCAGTATCAATTACGCAGCATAGCAAAAACAAAGAAACGAATTGTCTTAAGGAAGTTGGGTACACATAGGCTCATACCAGTGACCGAACGAGGAGTATGCCGAAACACACGTTTATCTGGCTCAGTAGGTACTTGGCGGTTAAAAGGCTGTTACAGAAAACGCGTCTTTCTAACCGCGGACATGAGACCATCCGAAAGTGTTTGGAAAACGCACAATACGTCCTTGGTCGGCATAGATATGAATTAAGTCAATTTTCCATGCTAAGCAAACAACAATGTGTCTGTTTTTGACCAAATTTTAAATTACAAATAGATAGGTACTTTCGTACTCATTGTACTCCTTCTCCCAGCTATAAAAGTTGCAGTGTTTTGTCCGATGTCCTTAGCAAACGCAAGTTAGACAGTGTGACCAGCGTTTGAGTGTTTATAATATGGACTAATGCTATTTCGCCGTGCAACAATTGATTTCTGTTATACAAAGTTTAAATCACGCCGCTGTCATTGACGTCATTTGATTTTTGGTATAGGCCCCGTATAATTTATTTTATTTATTTTTTATTTATTATTTATTTATTCTTTATTTATTTCAATATTGCTGCCAAGTCAGCCGAGGCAGTCGCTTGAATGGAGTTGTTGCTACTTATTTTAATTGACCACCAATAACTTTGTTTATTTGGCAGCAATTTGAAAGGAAACTAGCAGCTGGGTTATGGACCACCCTTGGCTACAACAAAGACCCAAAATCCAGTATACCAAGTGTTGTAATGATTGTGACCTCGGTCACTTACCTTCTTACCCAATTTTTCTACCACTCTTGTTACGAAATCCTCCCATACCTAAAGCGAATTTTTCCAAGCTCTTCTATACCTAGGTAAGTATTAAGTGAGTAAATAGCCTAAAAGCCCTTCTGACTTCAAACAACCTGACCGCAAATGCGCGCATACGGGTTTCAAAAACCAATTAGGACGGAACAAGTCTCAGTCCCAGAACTCCCTCCGCCCAACTTGCCATCGTCGTCCATCAATTTATTCAAATTTGACGTTCCTTCCATTTCAAGCTACTTACAAATACAGCTCCAAACAAACAAGAAACAATCAATGAAAAGAAAACTGAAACAATCTCATGTCCGTGATAAACTAAAAAAAAAAACATGAAGAAGTGATTATTCACAATTGAAAACGTCAACAGTCGTATGCCG
Source organism: Cheilosia vernalis (assembly GCA_949126925.1). Classification (NCBI taxonomy): domain Eukaryota; kingdom Metazoa; phylum Arthropoda; class Insecta; order Diptera; family Syrphidae; genus Cheilosia; species Cheilosia vernalis. The sequence goes on along the minus strand of OX421361.1, from coordinate 39,200,805 downwards.
ATTATGACGGCAAACATCCGTGAAAAACCATTCACCGTGTGGTGTACAGTCACCTCCTCACCGTACGTCATACGTAGACGTACGCAATCATAAAGTCCCATCATCAGCGTTTGTCGTGCGGGGAGAAGCGACAGCAGACAGCACAGCAGCTCACAGCAAACATGCTAATAGTTGTTATAATGAATTTAGTGACGCGTCAACAATTGAACAAATTAAAGTTCCCCCTGCGTTACACACAATTCAATCCGCAATCGGAACGCACACAGAAAACTGATTTCGCGCCATCATCAACGAATTAAAAGATCCCCTCCTAGCGAGGAGAGTGAGCGAGGTGCATAGTTCTACTTCAATTCAGCAACCATGAGAGACAGAGCAAGAATGAAAATTCCCTTGTTCATTGAAAAAGTGTTGTGATAGAGTGTGATAAACTGAGAGAGCTATAGCAACGCCTACCTGACACAAATAGTTGAACGCGCTTTGGCAACAGCCATTGCTGGGCATTCCTCAGTCGCTGGTGTATGCCAGACAGAGATGACTACTTGTGGAGTGTGCCCTTTTTCATCACTCCAAATGGATTGGTGGAATTGCTGCTGTTGACGGAGGGGAAACCGATGAATTGCGGTCGAAATGTGGTTTCTAATCACGATTAATGGCCGACGACGATGAATTTGGATCGCAGTCGGCGCGAGAGAGAGAGAGAGGGAGTACTGCCGGTGCCGATGGAAGTGGATTTATTCATTTGAACCAAGTTACTTGGACTTGGAGTGAAATGTGGACGTGGAGGCTTATTCATTTCGCCGTGGAATTTTATGGGTTCTTTTGTTTGTCAATTTTCTTTTCTGTCAGGTCACTGTCAGTCTGTGGAATGGAAAGGTAGACTAGAAATTTAATAGCGCGATGAAGTGGTAGACCTGTGAGGAGAGAATGCGCTCCAGATATCGGATTTGGGATCCACAACTGAATTTTAGTGGAATGAGGTGGAGTGAGTGGAAGTCTAAGTGCTTCTGTTTCTTTATTTCTTTACCTTGATAGTTGGAATTCCATTCGATTTTGACCTGAAGGTGGCTAAGGTTCTTATAGTAGGGAAGGGACCATTCTTTTGCATTTTTACTTGGCACTGCGGGCCTTTAACTTCGGATGGGTATAAAATAAGTAGGTAGATAGATTGTTTATTCAATTCAAAGTTCTTAACAATTTATGTTACCTATTTATATAGATTACTGAATAAAACAAGGCATGACGCATAATGTCGTGTGCCTGAAGGAAGTATAGTCGTCTTTGACCGACACAAGAAATAAGTAAATTTGTAGAGCTATGGTTATATTCTTATAAGAGCGTAGGTATAGACTTGGCATGAGATTATATCAGACTTTTTTAGCATTTATTTGCCAAGACTAATTCTGATACCAAAATTGATTGTTCTTGATGATACCATTAGGTATAGGTAGGTAACTACGAGTACCTACACTGACTACTTACATTAGTGCCCGTTTAAAGCGAACTTTCAGTTACGACGAACCATACCAATTCGCCCCAATTCAAGCCTCTTCTAAACTGGGGATTACGTGGTCGTTTATGACGAACTTGCATAGGAAGGTAGAGTTTAGGCTTCGTATAGGTAAGATGTACGAATTCTACGTGTGAATGGAGAAAATTAGGTTAAGACGGGCCAAAAATTTGTCATGGATATTGCTACATTAAGTAAATTTATGTGGGGTGGAGAGGGAGGAGGTGAATTTCTGAGGGGGGGTTTGAACGATAACAGGTTTCTTTCAAAGTTTAATAAAAAACTCTTTAATTCTATTTAAATGTAAATACCTACATTAGGTATAATGTTTAATAAAAGTTAGTTCAGATTCTATAAAAGTATAAGTGCAGTTTAGAAATGAGAAATGATTATATTCGTTGCGTTGTAACCGTATCGATTGAATAAAACCTTCCGTAGCTCTTCGCGGCTGCTGGTCCAGGTCGACTATGCCTGGCTATGCTCTTTTCTTTTGTTCTTTTTGTTTGAGTTGATCTTGGTCTTGGTAGGAACATTCTGATACCTACCTACATGTACCTAGTTATACCTACATAATTTCTTTATTTTTATTTAATAAGAAATAATTAATTTTAATTGTTCCTTTTTTTAAATAACTGATAATTAATGGCCCCAGCGCTTATCAAAAATTTGTTTATTACCTACTGGCATTAGGGTTGCAGTGGATATTGCTTTAATTATTGTTTGAGTCGTTTCTCCTAAATCGTTCAAATTCATGTTTTTCTTTCATATACTTCCTGTTTGCAATAAGCCCTTAAAAAAATAAGTTCAGTCAAGTCAGGAGATCTTGGTGGTTGGTGGCCAGGTTAGGTTAGGTAAGCGGGTAGGCGAAACAGGGGGAACATGCACCCGCCACACTTAGATCAATGTAGATCTGTCTTGATGCCCTTGGGGTTATAATGACTCTCATACTGTGGAAACCTTTGAAACCGGGTAGTCAAGCCATCTCGAGGATGATATAAATTTGTGTAAGTCTTTTATAGACTTCTCAGAGAGGTCTTCTAGGTCTTTGAAAAAGTGTCGACCAAGAATTATGTATCTGATGTGGCAGAGTGCCGGGCAGTAACAAAGAAAGTGTGGAGTGTCTTCATGCACATCCTCATCAACACATCCTCTGCACAGATCATCAGTATTGATTCCCATTTTCTTGCTGTGATATTTCAGCATGTTGTGTTCTGTATTAATGCCTACAATCGAGGATAACGATTTTTTCTTTATTTGTAGAATTTTTTCTGTGTTCTGTTTGTTATAGATTGGTCACATTTTCCTGGTTATGGCCAGGATTCGAGTTTATTCCATCTATTTTTCCTCGCTGCCAATATCTTTTTCTCAATTTCCTGTTTGAGGTTGCAGGGAGGACTTAATACCGCGTGGTAACGGCTTGGTTCAGATCAAGTAGAGAACTTTTTCTTGCCAGCTCATCAGCTTTTTCACTATCGAGTTCTTTGTGTCAGGGGACTTAACAGATTCTTACATTGTGTTGAGCGCAAAGAACCCTTAGCTATTCGCGACAGCGACTTACAAGCTTTGATTTTATTTCAACGGCAGAGATAGCTTTTATTGCCGCTTGGATGTCAATGAAAAAAGTGATATCTGCATGAGGTATATTTTAGAGTAGAAACCTGCTGCAACTCCGACATCCATCTTGGAACCATCTGTATAGATGTGTATAGTTGATTCGTTCTAGAGCGGTTGTAAGTTCTGCCATTCCTCTCTAGGGGAAGTAAGTGACAAATGGTCGTTCGAAGTCTAGGCGGGTAGTTGTACAGTCTGTGCGTATATTGTTTCCCGCATACTTGTTGAGGATCTGGGCATGACCCGTTCGGCTGTGTTTCCAGTTTTTAGTCTGGCTTAGTCGAAGGGCGCTGTTTGCAGCAGATTGCTGTACGAGAAGGTCGAGGGGTTTTTTTTAAAGCCGTGTTTTGTAAAGGAACATCTTTCAAAATTACCTATATAAGACGATTAAATCCTCAAACTGACACACTTGTATACGTCTGAAATTTGTTTCGGCTATGGACCAAGAATTGTCTTTGAAAAGAGGTGTGTTTCGGATAGTCCCAGTGCTTCAGTATGATAAGTAAGCTGAACAAACTGCGTGAGAGGGTACCTAACTGTCCTCAAAGAGCTTATCATTCATCCGAAATATTAAAATTTGATCCTATACAAATCTATTTATAGGCACAATGGCTTAGTGGTTAGAAGACAGATACTCTTTATTTTCTTGTTCTGTGAACTTTCAATCATTGTGCCATAAAAAGTATGTTATACAGCTTTTTTGCCTTTTTTTAGTGGTTAGTCCGCGGTACTAATAATCAATTTTAGTGTCCAGGCTTAATTTTTCGAAATGGCGAAACTTTCCATACAATATCGTGACCTAGAAAATATGTAGTGTGCAGGTTAAAAATGATTATTAGTAAGGCCCAGTGGGTTGGACTACGAAGCGAAGGGTCCCATGTTCGATTCCCCTAAGAACTGTCCAAGTCCATCTAACACGTTTTTCCCAATGCATCATCTTTCGTAAAAGTCTGACGTACATTCGAGACAGTAACAGTCATGATAGGGAGCTTCTTAATTAGCTGTTCGGACTCGGCACAAAATTGTAGGTCCCTTCCATTCATCCTATAAATTAAAAACTCACAGGAAACGACCTAGACGTAGAGCACATTACCGACCTGTAGCGCCAAATATTTGTTGATTATTCTTACAGATCAATATAAACCGGATATGTTCTTTACCCCTTGTTAAATGACTTCTTATTCATTAGGAGCACGAATGAGTTGGCGGAAGATATATAATGCTCCTGGGTGACCAAAAAAACAACATCATCAGAACATAAAACATCGCAATTTGATTAAAAATGAGTGACTTTAACTGCTGACAAAAAAGTGTCAAACTGTCTGTACTACAAACGTTTGCAAGTCATTTTAAGGCCACAGCTTTCAACTCTCAGAGAGGAAACTTTCCCTGCAACTCCTTGCTCTCTGAGCCAGCACTGATTCAAAGACACGGGCCGCCTAATTTTATTACAGAGATAAATCTTCACTGTGGCAAATGATTATATCTTGCTTTGATTCTCGCAACTAGCAATAAATATAATAATAATAAAAAACCGTTTTATCGAAATAGCGCCAGTGTCAGCCATCGGGCAGGGAATTTATTAAAAAAGATAGCTCCACAAAGTAAATCGCCACCAAAGCTAATCAGACTACATCAACTCCATCTAGGAAAACCTTGACTTGAGGCAGAAGAAATGTCTGACAGCCCACTCGAAATTCTATACTACAAATCATCACCAAGTCCTGTATCATGAGCGAGCTCTAGATGGAGGTAACCACAATAGGCCCACTTGTGGCCGCAGATGTAATATATCAAACTTGCTTCCACTTTCCCCAATAAATTAATCTAATCTAAATCGCCACCACTTTTTCACCTCCAAATTCTTAAACAAGTACGCACTCATTTAAAGAGCGCAAATAAGTGTTTCCCGCCAAGAACCATCTTGCAGTGATTTCTAGTCAAGCTGACACTTCCTAGACACAACTGTGTGTGCTCTTCAATTATCGCACTTAGCCCAGATATGCGCACACGGCAAACACAACATATCCTCGACGAAGTAAAACAATATTCGACCGAGTAAAGCTCTCGATAACCTCTCAATTGGCGTTTGATCGACTCTCCACTTTCGTCATCTTCTACGAATAAATTCATGATCCGGCCACAGCCACATGGCCGCGCTATGATCTAATTTGTCAATACTCCCCACAATCCGAATTGAGGACGCATACTTATCACCTACTTCCTAAAAACCCAATAAAACCGCTCAACATATGTCCACTTTGCCAGACGATAATTGGAGTCCCTAGCAGGTAATTCACGGATTGCTCAATTCCCCCGCCGACCGCTACCGACTCTCGCCAAACAGACGGAGGTATATTATATTGTCGAAGAGTCACGACACGCATGCCCAGACCCATCAGGCCGCAACAACAGCCATTAGAGGCCGACCAGAGTTCGATCGCTATTAGCAGAGCTTCCACTTAATTGCGCTTCAATTAGAGCATCGGCCCCACAGTTGAGATTATTTGGGGAAAATTAATGAAGCGATCGGTTAAGTTGGAAGCGCTCAGCGCTGAGCTACATTAAATGCTTCGTCGATCTATTGGCCTTGGCTATTGGATGACGGCGGCGGTGCGGCCATTATAAGTCGATTTCCGTATCGGGGTTAATTGCGCGAGCAGCCACTAAACTCAATCTGCGCCGAATTCGGTGATGCGTGCATGATGAGCGGCCGTTGCCCGCTTGTACATCTACCTATATACGTGAGCAGTAGGTATTAATATGTTTTATTTGGAATTTGTTCAAATAGAAAAATCGTTTAAATATTCATTAGCAGCGGCCGGCTATGAGATGTGCGGTGCCGTTTGATGCTGCGCAAGTCCGATTTTGGCCGAGGCTCTCCTACGATCTGATAAGGGCTCTCGTTGGGACGGTTAACTGTTTCAATCGCCATTAGCCTCAAATGGCGGACTGGAGATCACTTTATGGTCTGAACTGCGATTGCGGATGTTTGTCGGAGTATAATATCGCACCAATTGTATGAATCGGTTTGGTGGATTGTGATTTGTTAAGTATTAGCCATTTATAAAGCCGCAGAGGCATTCCTCGATGTGGCCCTCGGGCGACATGGTGCCAGAGGGAACATTTTCTGATTAATGCCCAGAAAATGGGTACATTTGGAGCTATTTAGCAAACAAGTGGAAGTCGCGATATGGATGAAGGCTATATTAGTGAGACATGAATATGATGTGCGAAGGGAGACGTCAAATATTTATTACATTTTATTAGTTAGCAGGTCTGACATCACCAAACCGTGGTAGGTACTTCCTCGGAAAATGAGTGTAACCCTATAGTGGCTGAGTAGGATTATAAAAATATTAAGTCAGCTCTGTTAAGTAGGTATAGAACTTTTGCTGACAACGGCTTTTATTTTTAATCTTGTAATCTGATAAAATTGAAGAATATAGGCCATTTAAAGAAACTCGCTGAAATTTAGTACAAAATCTCTTTAAACTATCTTCTCCCAAAAATCGTTCATAGTGACAATCTAATGCCTACAGAATCTTAAGCATTCAATAAAGTCAACCTCGCTTGTGCAACTTTTAAAGTTTCTTATCGAAAGACTCAAGAACAGAAAAGTGCTGCAAAAAATTGATTGCGAATTTCAATCTCGCTTTGATACGTAAACGCCATTTTTATGTTTTTGGGAAATCGCATTTTCAAGTTTGGAGTTGAATTAAAAGAAAACGATTCGCTTATATTTTTTAATATTTTTTTTAAATGTTGCTTGGACAATCTACTATCTACTATTAGAAAAACATTTTCTGTTTTATATTTAGTTTTTAATTTTTGAAAATTTCCCTCAGAATCATTTTGACATATAAATTAGTTTTTCTTTCTCCCATAAACGTACGTACAAAAAATTTTCCTGAAAGACATTGCAGTAGCTTTTCTTTATTTATTTATTAAAGTACAGATTTCAAGGCTTAGACAGTAAGATATATTAAAAATCTTTTAAAATAGTAATAAGCTGAGTAACTAATTTTACAAGAAACAAATGAGGGCTACTACTATTAAATGAAACGTATAATATGTAGGTAGGTACTTAAGAGTTAAAAAAAGTATAACAATATAAACGGTCGATTAAGATTTACAAATAGAATAAAAATTACATGGTAGTTACATTTATATAAAATTAGTTACAAAAAAAAAAAATTACAAGAAACATGTTAAATTAACTGGCAGATAAGTAAGATCTTTATTAAGTTGAAAGTCTCTTTTTTCAATCTTATTGGTGGTATTTAAAAAAAAAGTAAGTTAAGACGTTAAACAAGACTATATAAACGCTGGAATAAGATTTGTTTAGTGCTGGATAGACATAAAACTAATAGATAAAAAACTAATTAAATTATAGATAGTTGTGCTGAAAAAAATGTTACAATGATCAAAATTTCAAATACAAAATTGTTTCCATAGTAGGAGTAGCATTCCATTTTGTTTGGTTTGTATTTGTTCCTGGGCAGCCAACATTAAATTTTTTTTTTTTAATGGAAAGTCCAAAGCTTTTGAATGATGTTCGTTCCAACTTTATTTTTTATGGCAATAACTTACCTATTAATGGAAAAAAAGACATTCTTCAAATAGGGTTTGGCGGGTGCTTGTGACAGGCTGATGCTGACAACCCAATGTATTTAGCTCCTTTTTAAGGCTCTCTTTCGTATGGTTACTAATTTAGTCTTCATTTTTATGTCTCAACAAAAAAAAAAAAAACACCGAAAATGCATTTTACTAAAATAGGCTAAACATTTTGCCCAACCTTTTGCGCATGGTCTATGTCTACGAGCAAGCTTTCATTTTGCGTACATGGACGGTTCTCCAAATAATTGTAATAAACGTATATTACTTTTGCAAACAGTAAGTACCTACTATTGAAAAGTTTTAATAGTCAGATTTTTTAAAGCAAGCCCTAAAAGATGTTATAGTTAAATCTGCATTATTCTAAGTTCAACTGTTTCTTAGGGCACATTTAGTTATCTTAGTAATTTAAGGAGTGACAGCAGACTAAATATTTCAAGACTTCGAAGTTGTCTCTCTATTCCACACTAACCCTCCTGGATAAGAAAGTAGTCTAAGGCTAAGGCCACGCGCTGAGAGGCAAGCAGCAGAGTGTCAAAACAAAATTCAAACATAAGAAATTGTATGGTTGTGGCCACGCGGTCGCTGAGCGGCTGCTTCTATTGAAATATGTACTTGGTTCTTGGCTAACTGGAGTTTCTACAGTTTGTTGCATTGTGATCTGAATATAGGTATTCAATATTACTATCGTCATCTCGCGCTCATACAAACTAATCGCTCAAGAATTGCCGTTTAATAAATGGCTACTTGCCGCTTCAGTTGCCGCTCAGATTTATGCCGCTCTGCCGCTTGCCGCTCAGTGTGTGGCCTTAGCCTAAATGGTGCTCCAAATTTATAAGAAACTACAATCAATTTTGAAAAAATTCCCAAGCAGTGGACATTGGGCCTTACTAATAATCATATTTAACCTTTCCACTAAGTATTTTCTAGGTCTCAATATGCAATTTTGTATGGAAATTGTCGCCATTGTGAGTTCGGAAAATTTAGCCTGGACAATAAAAATGATTCTTAGTACTCGTACCTCGGATTATCTTATTTACTTTAAAGCGTGATAAATTCAACTTTAGTGTTATCACAAACAAGTTGCCTTTATATTCCTACAACTGCGCTCGTTTGGGAACCTCATTCCGAAACAGTAAGTAACGTTTGTCCTTTGTGGAAAACAAATAGAAGCAGCTCCTATGTTAAAAACGTAAAGTTTTCTTTCACAGTAAAAAGACTAGCATTACCTTTTGGCAGAAAAAAAAAACGAAAACAGGCTTTAAAGATCAATGCACACAATGTATTTTTGTATTCTGTTGTCCAATATCCATTCGGCTTTCATAGGTATACCCTTAGTACTATAGTAATATTTTTTTGATCGGAAATTCAGACTCATTTGTGATGAATACTGTTTAACATTTGTTTTTTTTTTATGCTTGAAGGGGTTCCGTGAACGTAGGGCAAAACAGTACTAAACAAAAAAGAATGTAATTTGTATTTAAGTTTGACGTATGTATCAAACCTGCTAATTTTGGTGGATATACGTCAAAAGTGACACTATATATCTCAGAATTGGTTAGATATATACACCCAAATAGATGGCATATTCGGAAAGAGCGGACGCGAAAATATTAGTCTACATTCACAGCTCAAAAAGTACATTGTGGCGTCTACGTCAAACCAATTCTCGGGCGACTTGTAAACATCAGTTATTTTCATAAACACAATTTATTGTTGGTCGTCGTTTGATGTTGATTTTTGTTCAGTTTTGGGAATAATCATGACTTAGTCCTCAATAGCAGCATCCGAAAAATGTATGATTTGCACTTAGGTTATAGGTTAGCGGGTAGGCAAGACAGGGGGAACCTGAACCCGCCACACTTCGATCAATGTAGATCCGTTGTGATGCCCTTGGGGTTCTAATGACCCTCATACTGTGGAAACCTATGAAACTGGGTAGTCAAGCCATCTCTAGGATGATATAAATCTGTCTAAGTCTTTTATAGACTTCTCAGAGAGGTCTTCTAGGTTTTTGAAAAAGTGTCGACCAAGAATTCTGTATCTGATGTGACAGAGTGCCGGGCAGTGGCATAGAAAGTGTAGAGTGTCCCCAAGCACATCTTCATCAACGCATCCTCTGCACAGGTCATCAGTGTTATTCCAATTTTCTTGCTGTGATACTTCAGCATCTTACGTGTCCTGTAATAATGCCTACAAGAGAGGATAACGGTTGTTTCCTCATTTGTAGAATTTTTTCTGTCTTTTGTTTGTTATAGATTGGCCACATTTTCCTGGTTATGCCCAGGTTTCGAGTTTACTCCATCTGTTTCCTGTTTGTTTGATTTAATGATTTGCACTTAATATAGTTCTAGCTTTCTTTTTGTAAATTTTTCCTCCATGTATAGCCTGGTCACACGATACAAAATGCGTGAAATGATTTTTCATACTAAAAAGTCCGTCTGTCAGCTTATTGCCAAAAAGCAGAATAACAGAGTAAAGGGGTTTGCATAGCGTAGGTACCGTATATATACGTATATCGACCTTCGTATCAGAACTTTAGACCCATCGGCGTAGCTTCCTATAGTTTTATTCGACGTCGGATCTGCAGTGGAGTGTCTAGATTGGAGTTTATCGATATGAACTCGCCTTAGGTACACTCCAAAGTTGCTACTACCTACCAGTAACATTTCGTCCCAGATGGTGGATGAAGGTTTTTCTGACTGATAATGTCGATCTCCGCATTTACTGCCGCTCAGCACCTTTCCTCGGAAATATTTGCTCCACCAATCCGAAATTAAGGAAGTAGCATTATGGCTCATCTTCCAAGTCCGGAAGGTATAAGTTTGAGAAGAGCTACTTCCGAATTGCCTTTGAGCGTTTTATCCAACTTAGCTTGTTGGTGTCAAAAGTGCATATATATAAAGAAATATTCACCAAACTTCTAGACGCACTTATTCAAGAGTGAAAAGGTAGGTATGTCTCGGAGTTTATTATTGGGACAAGATGGTATCTAACAGGGTCTACTGTCAAGTTGATTACCTCTGGCTCTGGTTATTGTGGGCTATCGGGATGCGGTATTTAAGTACTTGGTGCGCTTCATAACGCTCTTGATATCAAATTTGGTATCTAATAAGATTATGATGTCAAGTAAATTCCAAACGGGCCTATACCTATGATAGCTGCTAGCTCTTGCTCTTGCCGGTGCCCTCGGGCTCACAAAAATTGAAGGCTAAAACAAATGCTGCCAGGATGTTCAGAGGTAAAAATAAATTGTTTCAAAATGTTTGGTGGTAAAGTAAAGTCTTACAAACGCTTCGGCAGTAAAATAAAGCAAATTTTTCACCTCGGGCCAGATAACCAGCTTTTCTTCCAATTTAGAATAGGTAGATATACTTGGAGGTGAAAAAAAAAAATTATAAAACTAAGTTTGAACCCTAAAATTAAAAAAATTGTATTTAAAATAAGTTAAAACCAACCGTAATTTTATAAGAATATTTAAAGTAAAAAGAAAGGAAACCAGAGTTTCGAAGCTCAAAATTCTATTTATTAATTTCCACTCAGATATCTATACCTAGTTAGTCTTACTTTCTAGTGACTTTTAGGAATTTTTAAAAGCTTACAAATGTTCACTGTTTAGAAATAGGAAACCATGTATTTCTTACCTGGCACTGCCAGATCACTGTTGCCATAAGGTCTCCCTATTTTTTTTTGTCAAGCTAGGTACCTACATCTACTACTTATAGTAAAAAAAAAATTGTGGTGTATCGGCTAATCGGCCCCGTGAGGATGGGGGCCCCTTAGGCACCGGAGCCATGTGCCCATATGTTAAAGATACTGCCTACCTGATTACAGAAAGCTAACACCCCAAACTTTGCCTAGGTCGTAGTAGTCGATACACAAGTGGCAACCAAGATTCCATGGATACTTCACCCATATGACGGTGTTCCCTTGCTATACCTATCCAAACGTACCTTATAACCGAAAACTGTCAAAAAAGGCGTTGCTCTCCGAATATTGTTTTGGCCTAATTGTTTCTAATTCTTCAGTGTTTTAAATAGGTAAGTAGTAAAATTAATAACTAACGCGAGTTCCGAGTATGTACCTACCCATCCTCTTTATCAAAACCGAATAAATATTTAATTAAATCAGGAACAGAAATTGAAACCACTCAGACGACACCCGTCCGTAGAGCGGTATATATACCCACTCCTTCCAACCGCAAATAGACACCCATCACAAAAATATATAGGTAGGTACATATCACTATAGAAGGTACCTATCTATGCCACAGTTGATTACTGTAGCTGTAGCCCGAAAACTGATTGCCAAGTTATTAACAGTCCTTCTTACTTATGTGGTGTGCTGCAGCTGTAGGCACTTATGTTGGGAAATAAAGTTGTCGGCTCTGATTGATATACAAACACACATCCGCACAACACCGCGCATACCTACCTCCCTACTCCACAGAACAAATCTAAAACAATTGATTCCTCTATACACAACCATCTCTCTATATACGATATGAGAATAAAATGCCAACAACAAAGAAAGTGTATCTAAAAGATTCACTTATTCAATTACGGTTTGTTTACTTTGCGTGATGAAAATGAAGCGTTTGCCTTTTGACGCGCCCATATACCCACAGAGATACCTTACCCTGTTTCTAAAGACTGAATCTCCCCTTCGGTTGAGTGCGGCTCTTTCGCTCTGCAACGCCTGTCAGACAGAGATGGAGTTGAATGAAACACACACGCATACACACGCTGGCACAGTTGCCCTCTCATGCGACTTAATTGAGTTGTGAGAGAAACTGTGTTCATTTGCTGTCGCACGACGGTGTGTCGTCGTAGCGAGAGTGGGACAAAAGTCGCCGTGTAGGACGGCCCATCGTCGGACACTCCCTCTCTGCTCTCACACACTGCCACAGCTTCGCCTCGTATGGATTTGGCAATCTCAGAAGCACGCTGCATGTGTGGGAGAGCCCACTTAGCTTCGCCCTAATAGAGATATGTCAGTTGCCTACGCACACATCCGCATTTTTGTATACGCTTGCGCTCGTATTCGGGCCTGTGTTTGAAATCCAGTCGTCCTCGTAGAGTTCTCACTCAATCGACTGTCAGATTACAGGTGACAACTGACTGTGTCACACACGTCAAGCAGCAGAAATTCGGGTTTTGTTCGGTTTTTCTTCTTCGTTACTTCGTTTCGTTTCTCAAACTGCCGAAAGGCGAAAAATTTGTCCGTCTCCCTCTGGCCGCTGTGCTGCGCATCCTTGTTCAATTACCACCAGTAACAGTTCTATTAGTTGCGACCGAGGCCGTGGAGGACTTACTACAGCCGATAAGGAGCTATGATTAGTTAATTTACTTTATGCGCTCGCAGTGAACAGACGTCTGTCATCTGTCTTCATCGCGCGTCAGAGAATTTATTTTCCCCCAAGTGAACAAGTGATTTTGTTGTTTGTTTTAATATTTTCTAATTTTGACAAGTGCTGCCCTAGTGACAAGTGTAGTTCTAAAATAGAAACAGAAGATTTGAAATTTCCTAACAATTTTTAAGAGGCAAACACAAGAGTGTAGGTCAGTGCGAGTATAGTGTTGTTGATCAAGCAATGGCCCTTGAGGATCGTTGCAGTCCACAGAGTGCCCCCAGTCCGCCCGGTGTCCCACATTCACCGCACAGTACCTCGTCGCCGTTGCACGTTCTGGACATGAGTATCCAACAGCACAGCATCAGTATGCACCATTATCCGTTAAGGTATCCAGTCAGTCCGTGTGGAAGTGCAAGCGATCAGTCTCCACCTCCGCATCAGCTGCACCATCATCAACAGCATCCGCACATCAAGGAGGAAGAGACCGACTCCATCATGGGCGACAACGATCAGGACATTAGTGTTACCGACGATGACGACGATCAGCTGCACCACCATCGGCTGCCGCCCCCACCTCCGGCAATAACCTTCTCAATCAGCAACATCCTCAGCGATCGCTTCGGCAATCCCCATCAGAAGCTACAAACACCTGTGTCCAAGAAGCAGATCGCCTCCTCGAACAGCAGCATTTTCCGGCCGTTCGAAGCAGCGCGAGCTCCGAAACGGTCTGCATTCACACGCCTAACTGCACCCGCTGATGTTTTGGACTTTAGCCGCCAGCAGCAACAGCAGCATGCGGCTGCTGCCGCAGCAGCGATGATGCTTGAACGAGCGAATCTGCTGAATTACTTCAACCCGGCGGCTTATCCACGCATTCACGAGGAAATAATGCGGCGGAACTCGAAGCCAGCAATGCCTGAGAAAATGGCACCGCTGGGCAGCCTCTGCAAGGCGGTCTCCCAAATTGGACAGCCGCAGCAGCCACAGTTGCAGTCACCACAGTCACAGTCGTGCATGTCAATGTCAAGTCCACCGCCAGCGTCGAATGTGTCCGTATCGTCATCGTCGTCGTCGTCATCGATGGGTTCGGGGACGGGCTCGTCACAGTCGCAGGTCCGCAAGTGCAATAGCCCCCAGCCGATCCCACCGCCATCGGTGAGTCGCGACTCGGGCATGGAGTCTTCAGATGATACCCGCTCAGAGAGCGGCTCCACCAAGGACGAGAACGGTCAGATGTGGCCCGCATGGGTCTACTGCACTCGGTACAGCGATCGTCCTAGTTCAGGTTAGTAATATGCAAAATTAATGTTTTCCATTTATTTTTATGTGAACGCTTTCAACAAATGTCAGAGAATTTTATTTCCAATCGCCAGCTGTCAGACGGAATTCTGTTTTGCGTCCGCATTACTGTTTTGCAGAGACTATCTAGACTCTTAGGAACGTCAAATTTACATTTGATATTATTTGCGTTTTTGCAAAGTGGTTTCATTTGACAGTTGTGAATATGTCATGCGAATAATGTAATTCGATGCCCACACTTTTCTAAGCCCCATAGTGGCCGCACTTGAACGGCTTAGCGACCAACGTTTCCCTGGACATGCTTTTTCTAGTTTGACATTTGAATTACCAAACTGTCATACGGAATGTAATTTTGTTTCAACTTTTTTGAGAGCTCCACAGGGAATCTGATCAACTGGAATTATTGTAGCCGTAAAATAGTTAAAAAGTTCAAATCGTGTTTGAATTTTTGATTTGACATTTACTACTGTCACATTAAATGTTATTTGATGTACCTACACATTTCTTTTTTTTTAAACGACTGTTCAATGTTAGCTGCGTTCGAATTTACAAGGTTGGAAAATTTAATCAAAAATTGTCACTGAAATAAATTTGTATTTACAACTGTCATGTACGAATTGTCGTTTTATGAAATATTTAAATTTTTTGTGGCAGAAGTTGCAATGGCTATGGAAATATGGGTATATATGTCATCAATATTCTAATATTAATTTTTTCTGCAGTGTAAGTTTCTATTAGCTTGACAGCTGTCACAAAAAAAAAAAAAACACTAATTGAACTGTAAAAAGTGTAGCTATACCTATACGTGAAGTAATCAATCGACCGTTCACACTTTTGCTGTTTAATAGTTTCGCATCTTTTGCATTTTGTTTCCACAGTTCTGCTCTCTATATCTACTGTCAACGAATATTTTCATTTTAATGCAAACAATTTGTTGGAAGATATTGACAGTGCTAACTGACGAAATCGAAAACTAAATGACAGTAAAATTCTCATTTCTTTTGACAGAAAGCTCCCACTTGTTGTTGAAAAGTTCGCAAATTCGTCTAACTGGAGCGAGCTAATCTGACAATTCTCTCACCTTTGTAGATTAGATTTAAACTTCGTATACCACCATCCGACTAACGTTAGTTACGTAATATAAATTCAACAAATTAAGTGAGTGCCAAGTAGCAGTTGGTAATAAAATCTGCTCTACTCTGTCAATTTTATTTGGTGTTAAAACCTGCTCGAATAACAATAAATCCAAATTTTCCACACACACACACGCATACAAAAACCTATTAAAATTTATTTATTATGAGTCTATCTATTATTCAATGATAATTTTTATAGTTTACTAAATAGTTTTCCTATTAACAAATTATAGATAATTAATTAGTTACACAGCTATAAATACCCGAGTGGATTATATTTTTTTTTTTTTGTTGTTTTCGCTTTTAGCCAGCCATTGTTATGACATATCAAATGACTTGCGTTCAGGCATCGAGTGGTGTAGCAATTTGAATACGCATATTGGCATCTGCTTATGTAAATTAATCCCATTAAGATATTGAATTCTTTGAGTTTTGTTTAAAAACTAAAACAATAAATCACATGGGCTGAAAATTTGAATAGAGAAACCAACGACTTTGAGGTATGAATCGGAAGAGCGCTTTCGATTATTGACATTATACCGCTTAATTTACATTTTTTTTTTAATGATGGTGTGACATTCCACACGAAGGGGTCTCCATAACTTTTCCGAAAGTTTTCGAAAATATCATCGCATTTGTAAATGAGTTTGTAAGGGTTGTCATTGGTACTACTTTGACAGTTCACACTGTGGAATTGGACGTCTGTGTTGATAATGCCTTTTTAAGAACCCTTCAACGATAAAAGTGTGCCTCAAATATTTACGCAACTACTTCCAACATGTTGCATACTTTGAAATTTATTTGAGGATGTTGTTGATTTTGACGTTTAGTTTCACACTTGGGTGTCAAAGTCACCAAAATAGTCACCATCTTTTTAATTTAGTCCCTGGTATATCTACATTTATACTGTCGCTTTCTGTGAATTTAAATGTTTCAATTGAATGCGTTGACACCTTTAGTTAGATTTTGACGTTTAACATGAATATGGGATTTAAGAAGATCGCTCGAGTCGACACAATTCGGCGAAGGTATAGGTATGCGTTCAATTCGAAACTAACCCCAAATATGCAAAGCTACCTACATATTTTGACACATATACTGCCTCACTAAAACATTTATCTGTCAATTTAAATGATTTAAGAAATATTGAGCATTCTTGATGATTTTAACGTTTGGCTAAGTGGTTTACCATCTAAAGCTGTCATTAAATCAATCAGTTCAAAAAGCTCTCAACTTATTTATTTAATTTTTAAGCAACTAAATAGTTTCGACTCATTGATTTCTGTCAATTTGGGCGCATTTCTTCCATGTATTGACATTTTTAGTTGAGCTTGAGGTTTGTTTGGCTGGATATGCAATTCTATAAAGTTTCCTCGTTGTTCATCTAATTCTTCTTTGGTTTTGGATTATTGCCTCAGTTTTGATTTTGATGAACATTTTGCTATTTTATATGTCAAAGTCGAAAAAATGATGTTCACATGTTAAGATTCTTATAAATTGATAGAATTTTGACAACATTTCATTGCGTTTAATTTATTGTTAATTTTTTTAAAATATTGACAGTTGCATTCGATTTTGACGTTTCTATTTATACTGTATTTTCAAAAGCCGATAGAGCTTGAGGAGCTATCAAATTCTGTGTGCAGTGCAACTAGCTATTAGAAATTTTTCACAACTATCTATCTATCAACACAAAGATGTCCCTTGAAAATCTTGACAGTTCTAGTGGACTTTGTCATTTGCGTTAAATCCCGAAAGTCACTTTAAAACCACGCTCAGTTCTTAGAGTGTGCGCGTAAATACTATAATCAGCTTTCTCCGCACCATCTGCCGTCTGTCAACTCATATGTATTTCCGTGACAGTTTCCAGCGAATTTTGACGTTTCCCCTCAAACTGAATTCCCATTCCAGCCACACACAAGCAATTCTACACAGTGTCTATAAATTCAGCAATTTAATTGATTAACTACCTCAACTGTCAACAACTGTAATTGTTAATTGTCATCGAGCAGGTATGCTGGCTATCAATGTCACCATCTCGTTAGACTGTCATTATCATAACCGCAATCTCTATCCCATTTGGAAAATGATTTTCAATTGTTATAGCCTGGTTAGCTAAACGCTAACAATAAGTGCAAAATAACTTAATAAGCATTAATTAGAAAATTTGTTTATTTTCCACTGACAAGTCACACAACTTACTGTCACTGTCAGAAATGTAGGTGGTCGCGTCTAATGTATATTGTATATCCCACTCGCTGTGATTAAGTGTTATTTTCCAATAAATTTTCCCCACCGCCGCCATGCGGAAAAACCAATTATTTACACAAACACAGTATGAAACAGGTAAACTGCTTTATAATTGAACGATGGGCTCTGTGTAGCTAAAACGCAGCTGCTCCTTAAGTGCGATTGGGGGAAGTTGGATATTTTATACTACACCGCAAAACAATCGGGAGGTTAAACTGAAAATTATCTGCCTGCGGGTGGGGAGCGAAAATTGCACACTTAATGTTTTGTTTGCAAACTTCAAATTGTGAGAAAATTAAATGTGTTCGCCAGCAGCGGTCTATATACGAAAGTGGCAATTGGCACTCTTTTCCTTTTAATTATAATAATTTCTATGTCGATGCAGGGTGGTCCCCTCCCCTCCCCATGCTCTCAACTGGAAAGGTTCTCCTTTTTTGCTGCACACACATTAACAGACACTTTATCATCGTTTTTCATGAGAGTCGGCGCATATTGGAAATCATTTTTTTTTTATCTAAATCTAAATCCACTTAAAATATCAATTAGCAGGCACTTTTCCACCGTAAATCGGTGGATGGCGGATGGGGTCTAACCGTCTAACCGAATTGTGAATGCAACATGATACGGGCTTAGCGTATGTGGGGCGTGTGTGCGTGATTACGCGTGTATCTTTCACCAAAATCTTTCAACGGCAAGATTGAAAAGAGATACTCGTACATGGGGTTTGATGATGCTGCATTTTGGTAGCGTGTGTTACAACAGCAGCGCACAGAACACTCATATGGAATTTGACTCGTATGACGACAGGCGCGTTCTTTTTTGTTAGATACTTTCTTTGTGAAGTTTTTCCTTCTCGGTGAAGATTTTTGTTTTGACTGCGTGTGTGGGTTCAGTGGACACACGCTGCATGGGATCTGATGAAAGGAAATCTTTTAAGTGGTAGACCGCTTGGTGCAAAGAAAAGGAATATTGTGTCCTTCGGGTGTTGTGTGTTGGAAATGTTTTTTGTTTGTTCGTTTGTTGTGTCGGAAGTGCGAGGAGAGACTGATCTCATGGAGGCAATTTTATTGCTTTTTAAATGGTTGACAGTGAGTGCGTCCATGGGTGGGTTTTTTTTTTACTGTTTGGACAGATAGGATTTGGAATTGGTGCAGGATGATTGGAAATTGAAATTGTACCAACGAAACTGATTGAAGTTTGGCGGCGGACGGCGCACAGATGACAATTTGGAGATGTGCACTTGGTGTGTCCGGCGGTGTTCTTTTTGCCAACGTTGCATATGGAAATATGTTAGCAGATCGGGTGGTTAGGGTGATCACAAAATTGCTTAAGTTGTCACGTAGGAAAGCAACATTTTTGAAGACATACTTGCATTCCTTAGGCTAGGAGCGCACATGCGATTTTTTGTCGCACCGATAGAAAAATCGTAGTCGCAAAAAAAGTATACCATGCACGCACTTGTGGTCTTCTGTCGCACGATTATTTAGTCGCAAAAAATAGAACATACTGCTTTTCATACCGCAAGTGTGTACATATACCAACATCTTGTTGCGACAACGATTTTTTAATCGCAACGATTTAAATCGGAAGTGTGTGTACCTATATTGCTTAAAGTTGATATGGGCTATTTATTTTGGCGACAATCGCGTCGCTCTAAAAATGTAACAAATCGCGGGATAATAAACGCTGCTATTTTTCGATGTTGAGTGCGCGCATTCACTTGTGTGTGTTATGTGTGTTACTTTTGTTGCGACTAAGCAGTCGTGCGATTTAAATCGCATGTGCGCTCCTAGCCTTATTCCTTATGCAAATTATTGCCACTGAGACGAAAGGCTGAAATCTGCTCAATCTGTTTAGACGAGTACCTACTTTTAATGCAGAGTGTTGCCATTCATTCGTTTGTTCGCATCGTCAACGCTAGTTCGTTGGCGAACCGTCTTTTTGAGGAACTAAATACCTAATCTCACAGCTCCTTAATCCATATAGGTACCTATACCAACCATTCATGGCTACAACGAAATCCTATCTCTGGCTAGAATTACACGCTTAAGCTATGCCACAAGCTGATTACATCAAAAGTAGTGTGATATATTAGCAAGCACAAAAAACATTTTATGTGGCGCCATCTAGCCGTCAATTATTGTTGGACAAATTTATGAAGGATGTCAAATGTCTTCAAAACATACCATACTCATTCTCAATACCAGTACCTGATATAAACGACACTAATTTACTGGCGATAGACTTTTACAATAGGCGTGTTTTTTTGAGCTTCGATCTCAGCAAAGCACAGTAAATTAGGATTTTCAGCACGCATTTACAAAAACTATTGCAAATGGGGAAGTGTCAAGTAGAGCGTAGTTGTTGTAATTTGCTTTGCTGAGATCGAAGCTTAAAAAAACACGGCTAATATCGCTTCTAAGCCATAATGTTTAGTACCGAATAAACAACGGCCACTGAATTTCGTGGTATTGCAAGTACATAATATTGATTTTTCAAAGCTAACCACTGTTTTATTTTTTGGGTATTTTAAGCTTAGCTGTGGATACATTTTCCAATAAAGCATGAGGAAATTCGCAAAAGGTCTATGCACCAATGAGGAAAATACGTTAATTTCATTTCATTTCTTTTATTGACTTCTTTGACATCTTTAACGTTCTCTGTATAATAAATTCAACCCAATGGCCAATAAAGTATCGGCTAGCTCCTCCACTGTTAGATGGGTATCAAATAAACGAACTATCGGTAGAGTCTCGAAAACAACTTTGAATTTAACTGCCGATAGATTTTACCCCTCAAAACAGGTCCAATTTTTATTTTTTTATTTTTGAACACACTTTTAATATACGCCATTTGGGTCTATGTCTGTGGTTCAATTTCGTCTATTTCACTGCTTAAAGTCTTTCACCAAATATCAGGTATGCAAATATAGATTGTACCGCAAATGTCACTGTCTGTTGAGAAAATTCAGTCATAACCTCAAACTCAAAGCACCATAAATTGATTGGAAACTTTGAACAGAAAGCCCTAAATTGGCACCAAAATTAACTTGAAAACGTCTTGAAAACGTCAACTGAGTAGATTACTTCATTCCTTTCCTTTTGCGCAAAAATACTGTCACTAAAACAACAAAAGACGCGCATATCCTTCAGTTAGAAACTCGCAGAACACCGTATCTACCGATAAATTTCCCAAAAAAACGTCCTCAAACGTCTTCTTAAATTCAAATGAAACTTCTGAAACGGCCATAATACCGTAACTGCCGATAAACCTGCCAAAAAAACGCCCTCGAGCTTTGCATAAAAGCACAAATCGTTCGCTGGAGCCTTCATAAACTACCTTTTACCATACCTATTTGAGCAAATGGAAACAAAAAACCGCACTTGGATAGTAAAACTACATACATCAGCATGACTGTGGATAGATTTCTCAAAAAAAACACCTCTTAAATTTGCCGAAATACTTAAGTCTTATGTAAGAGACTTGAAAAAACAGATTTTGCGATACTAAAGCATGTATGAACTAAACTGGGGATAGAAAAGTCGAATAAAACACACCCAATTTTTGACGTAGAATGCTATTCAGAGGCTTAAAATTTAAAGGCATTGGACTTTACCAATAAACGTTTTAAGTTTCGACTCTAAATTTAAGTATAGTTCACAGTGGCTATATTTTCCATACAAATTTCGCCATTGTGAGCCTCAGTAAATTTAAAGTCGAGACTAAAATTTGTTATTAGGTTAGGTTAGGTTGGGAGGGCAGTTTTGCAACTGATGCAAATTTCACCCAGAAGCCATGAAGGCCCATTGTGAGTACCCTGTTTGTACATGTAAGGACATGTGGCTAACAAAACCACTTCGATCTGTTGAGGAATAGTTTTATGTCTGATAGGGGTACCCCTGCCAAGTCGTCCAGACTTTCGAAGAACCTAGCTCCCATACAGGATGAGCGGCGTTCCTGTAAAGCTGGACAGTGGCATAGAAGATGTTCCACGGACTCTATTTCTTCCTCGTCTCTACAGCTTCTGCAGAAGTCATTTGCAAAAAGTCCTAGCCTTTTAGCCATGTTTCCTATGATGCAGTGTCCGGTTAAAACGCCGACGAGCATCCGGATTTGGCTTCTATTAAGGGAGATTAGGAACTTTGATCTTTTGGTGTCAATCACAGGCCACAGACTTCGGGTTATGACGCAACCGATGGTGCTGCTCCATTGTTCCTTAGCCAGTTGTGTGATGACGCCTTCAATAAAAGTCTTAGCAGTGTTGAAAGTCGGTAACACCCCTCCGTCCGCAAGTTGAGGGTTCATATCAGAGCCGTATCTGGCCAATTCGTCCGCCTTTTCATTCCCTTCCACCCCAACGTGTCCCGGAACCCAGCAGAGTATTTGTTATTAGTACGGCGCATTCAGTTTTACTCTGAAAATCCACCTCATTTACAATTCCATTACAAACAACAACGCGCATACGCTCAACTGTTCACTCATTGACATCCCTGCAATCTGTGTATCCATAAATTGACATATAAAAATCATCGTAAAATATCTACTTATGTTCGACGTCAAATATAATGTAAATCTGCGCGTCCGAACCAAACATCATCGAGTTGCACGCACCAACTTCAACTAGTTTGCATATTTAATTTTGTCCGTCTGCATGAAGACATACACATAAATATTGTTCTCTCTGGGCCTCTACTCTGGTTACCGAGTTGTCTTTGCTTAATTTATTAGTTCGTCACATTTTGTCGTTTTCTCTGTTTCTCCTCTAAAACACTACACCTGTCGGTTTTAATTAAATACCATTCGATGGGCCAGACCACCGACAGACCCGCCGAACACGTAATATTTTCACACATTTTGTTTTAATTAGTCTCCGCTCTGCTGATGGCAACAACAACGAAAAATAAATTAATATATTTAGGAAACACATTATGTGCAAGTTTCAGTTTTCTTACATTGAAATTCCCGATTTCGCTTATGTTTTTCTCTGCGCTGTTGTCGTCCTTGTGTTGTACCTATGTGTGTGTTTTTTTTTATTCCCTTGACAGTTGACAAATGTGATTAAGGACATATATAAGAGTGGTGTGCTATCAAGGGTTTTCTATCTTTTTAATGTTGAATGGCATATTCGCCGCCTCTCTCAGAAACCACGCGATGATGGACGTTAATTAATTCAGTCGATTATTTTATGAGTTAAACATATGCTCGCGGGTATACGTGGTACATTCACTCGCCATAATGTATCTATTAGCATTTTTTGCGCAGCGCTCGCACTTCACACACAAAATGAATATGTTCTAGTGAAATAATTACATACACGAGTCGTATGTAACGTGTATGCCTGCGCGTATTGTGCTGGCTGAATTCAATTAAAAGTCAAAGGTTCACTTCGAGTTGAAAGATTTCTCTCTATCTTCGCGCCTCATTAGCATACAATGGGGTATCTCAATCGGATATGCAATGACAATCATAGAGGAATGTGAATTGGTTATAGATGGAATATTTTCTCTGTTTTCGCTCTGTCAGAAATTAGATACATTCGCATGTAATAGATACTGTTTATGTTCGTTTGTGCGGCAGCGATTCGCCGCCACAAGGACACTTTGGCCGGTCACACACATGTACGGACAGTGTGCGTGATTGTGTGCGCTTCCACTTGATATGTCAATAGCGGTGACATTTGTAATTCCGCCGGTGACCTTGGCCAAGTGTTGGATACTTAATCTCGCCGAGTGCGGTGAGACAGTTTATCGCTAAATCTTGATGGATTGCTGACAGGTTTTGTCAGATTTAATAAGCGCATGTGTTCGAAGTCTGACTGGCAGGTGTTGAAAGTGAATGCCGTTCGGTATCCATAATTCCATTTCTAATGAGATATATTTTTTTTCAATTCCAGGTCCCCGGTATCGTCGCCCGAAGAAGCCAAAAGACAAGACCCAAGTCGACGAGAAGCGACCCCGAACAGCCTTCTCCGGCGAACAACTAGCCAGACTCAAAGTAAGTATATGCACTTTCCCACATCGAATCATTTGTTATCCTTGTTGTGACAGTCGTAACGAATCTCGAGTTTATGTTTCCGCACGAAATTGTTTACAAAACACAGACCCACCACCTGTGGTTTGACAAAATTCCAAACCGCAACTAAAGCGATCCTTTATTTTATCCCGAAACCGATGAAAATCGATTTCACTCATGCAAGCCATTCTCTGACGGTTTCCTCTCTTTTCTCTCTATTTGCAGCGTGAGTTCAACGAGAATCGCTACCTTACCGAACGCCGACGTCAACAGCTCAGCTCGGAGCTGGGTCTCAATGAGGCGCAAATAAAAATCTGGTTCCAGAACAAGCGGGCGAAAATCAAAAAGTCAACTGGTTCGAAAAATCCCCTGGCCCTGCAGCTAATGGCACAAGGCCTGTACAATCATACCACGGTTCCGCTCACCAAGGAGGAGGAGGAACTGGAAATGCGAATGAACGGACAGTTGTAGAGGCCCATCCACGTTCCGTATCCTGATCCTGATCCTAGTGCAATATTTATTAAACCACACGTACATTCGTATACATTTCCATCGTCAGCATCGTAAATTGTATATAAACAAGCGCATCACCTGTCAACGAGACTATTCATTTTTATTTATTTAAGTATACCTATAGAAAATAAAAAAATACAAAAATTAAATATATATACAAACTTGTGATATTAACGACATAATGATAAGTAAATCATTGGCTTTCCTCTCTGTAAGGATGTTTTTATTTTTTTAAATTAGTTTCATTTGCGAAAGACGCTGGAGTGTAATTTTATTTTATTTTATTTTATTTTTTAAATTTAAGGAATTTCTTGTAAAAATGCATAAGTATTATTTAGTTTTAGTTTAGTATATCAAGAGTATGGAAAAGGAGTTAGATGAGTTTTAGTAACAGTTATGTAGCAGATAATATTTAAAGAAGCAACAAATTTGTTTGAACGAAAAACAATGCAAATAAATTATATTAAATTTACATTAAATGGTCGGTGGTTTTATTTGGGGGGGAGGTTGTAGTTGGCATTTGACTTTAAAAAGTCGGTGAGTGCCTCAAAGCAGACAGACATTTTCATAGCAGTGACACAGAGGTGACTGCTGCGCCTTGGGGTTCGTTATTGGATCAGCGGAGGTCATCAAAAGAAGTTAAAGCCGGGACTTTATGAGGTAGTTAGTGGGCTTAATCGGAATCCCTGTTTTAAGATGTCATTCAGCTGTGAATTTCTTTATATTTTCTCACCTGGTCCAGGGCTGCCTTCGAGGGCTCAAATACTTCTCCTTTGGAGCTTGTAATTACAGGGTTGTTAGGCCATTTTTTGTAGCTTTTCACTAAGGACGGGTCGAAGTTAAAATGGAATAAGGCAAGCTGTGTGTGAAGTATAAACGATTTTTTTTATTTAAAAGGCCTATGTAATTATTTACGGAATATAACATCCTTCAAATGTGTGCCACTGCTTCTCAAGGTTGCATGGATCCGAGGTGTACAATTTCCATTGATTCTGTCGCCTAGAGCCAGCTGAATTTGATCGACAGCATTGGTTATGGTGGATTTAAAGGTACCTACCCGTCGATTGCGCGTTATTGGCATAGACCTGCGACTTCAGGAGACCCCACAAGAAAAAGTCCAGCGGGGTCTAATCACACGATCTTCTGTCTCATGTCGCACCTCTGCGAGAGATAACCAATAAACCATAACCTCAAATCGTTTATGCAGAACGTACACCGTGGCGTCTTGTGTGTGGGACGTAGCCCCGTCTTGCTCGAACAGAATGTTGCCTACCTCCATATCGTTCAATTTGGGTTAAAATAAATCGGTTAGCATATCGTTCTTGATGATTGTTATGGCTTCACCAACGTCATTTTCAAAAAAGTACTGACCAATGATGCCGCCGGCACAAGAGTACATTTTTTTACGGATGCCACCTGGTGAACCTCGTGTGGTTTGGCATCGACCCATATACGGGAATTATGCTTGTAAACGTAGTTAATTAGACATTCATCAAAAAATGCTCCTCATCGATGGAGATAATAATCCATTCGAGCTACAGTGTTAAGTATATAGGCTTTGGTTAACTATGTAGCTACCTTTGCAGCTCGTAAAACATTAAACGGTAGTAGTACTAATTACACGAGTAGAAAATTTCGGGGAAACGATAACTCTTAGAGTGCGAGGGACAGGGCATAAATTATTGTTTTCTCAACCATTTAAAAAAGTCTCTACTTCGGAGTCGAGAGCTTGAATGCAAAAAATTGTGTGCCTTCGAAGGCTCATAAGTAACACCGGAGGTCAGAAACAGAGCAACTGACAACTTCTTGCAGGAACTGCTGATTTGTAACAACTTATGTCATGTATGCAGTCTAAGTATGGTCAGTTGCGGCGAAAGGTTAGCCTGAAGAACGGGGAATTTAATTTACCCATCGATTTACAGCACCATCCAAGAGTCGCCTTTAAACTTCGATCTACACACTAACGAACTGATGACAAACGAAGCAAAGCGGGCGGTAGACGACGAAAGAAGAAAGAAATCGCAGTATCACAAGAGAAGATCGACACATCAGACCAACTCGTGGCGAAAGAAACTTCTATCTGACCCAGGTCTTGAAGGATCATGGCAGTTACAGAGGATATTTCCAAAAACTCGGGCTTGAAGCCATCCCAAACTGCCCAAATTGCTAAAACGTCTCGGTTACGATGTGGAACCGAGAGAATATCGACCGATATGGGGAGTGTCCTTTTACCGATAATATCGTAAATTATTATATGTATCTAATACTCCACATGCTTCAGAGTGACGGTAGCTGGAGCATTGTTAGTAACGTGGCGATGCACATACTCAGCCATCTTCGATGTTGCGAGCGCCAATGAAAAGCTGATAGTTCTAGCAACAGAGAAAGTCCTTATTCCAACCCCCTGAAATGGAATGCCTTTCAGCGTATCCACGGGCGACACAAATCGGCCTGATCGGAGTGGGAACTAGTTTTTGGTTCCACAGACAAGATTTCCATTGCAAAACAGAAAAACCTTCAACGACACGCGACTCTAGCACTAGTACAGATCAGAACTATCTAAATCTATGTGAGCAGAGATCTTCGTTCGTAAGCGATTCACGCTTCAGCTGTAAATTTGAATCTCTAACTTCCTTGAACCATATTCCGAAGGGAGCAAGGACAATAAAGGCGTGCAGAGCAATCTACTTCGATGCGTGATTTTTACGTGAGCTTGGATGGGACATTTGTAGGTAGGTATAATATAGGTACGTGATTCCGTATAAACAGGGTAGTGTTGCCAGCTTTTACACGAGGTATGGAGATAAATTTGAAAAATCTTGGACCCAAAAATAGCCAAACTCAAATATAAAGAATAAAAATGTCCAATGTTTTCTAAATCTTTAATTAAATTGTTCTTAAAGGCGACATTATTATATTAAAAACCAAAAAGATACCACAAACTCGTAGTTGAGAGACTTTTATTGTGAATATTTTCAAAAGCTAACAAAAAATTAAATAAATTGGCCGTAACTACCTCTACAGTCTACACAAATTTGGACAGTGTGTGTTTTCATATTCATGTATAACTTGTTAGTTGATTTAACTGCTGAGATGTGAGAGTCTGCTCAAGAACTGTACGAGAATCGAGTTGACACGAAATGTATAATTAACTGTTGAGAAATGGGTGTGTTCGAAATAGAAACAAAAATGTTTGTTATAAATTCCTAGGAGCCTTTAAATCGCTAATTTTTAAAGTGAATAGCCTAAATTTCGATGAATCCCAAATGACAATTTTAATGAGCCAGTGAAGAGTTCACTTAGTCAAATCGGCGATAAATAGCCAGTGCTGGCAACACTCGAATTAGGTACTCCGCGAGCGCATGAGATGTGTTCTTTCGGGCACTAAAACTTCGAAGAACTTTTAAGAACCGCACTACCGCCAAGTGGAAGCACTTAGACCGAAGAGTTCCAATTCGGTGCTCAGTCAGAAGCAAGTCCAATTTAAGCAGAGTCGAAATCTACCGCTGATGTTCATCGCAAGCAATCACAGCATGTAAAAATGTGGGTCGTATCTCGTATTTCGTAGTTATGCAGTCATTCCCAGAGGTATAGTTCATCAGCACGCCCTTTATAAGGAGGACTCCTCTTCATCGTCGGATAAGTCCACAATTCCGATGATGATGCCCTCCCAGACTGTTTGGACGTTGATCGATCGAAGATTTCTTCAAAGTGTTGGACAATACACTGCCACAACTGGAGTGGAGGACTGATTTTTAGAGTAAAAGTGTGAAGACTATACCCAGCTATACCCCAAAAACTATGTTTTAAAATGATATCAGCACTTCAATAATGTTGAACACATTTAATAGGAAAATTACAGTGGCGTACGCAGACCCCCTTCTCAATGTCCACCCTCTGGCCAACAGGGAACCAATTGAGGTGCGTTTTACAAAAACTCAAAATTTACTATTTTCTATGATCTTTATAAAGTTGGATGTGGTGAAATACAAAGCTTATGAAGCTAATTAGAAGTACCTACCTTCAAATCATTTTAAAACCACTAAATAGTTAAAATTTATATTCAAGATTTAGTGCGAGTTCATAATTGCAAATGATGTTGCCCAAACCATGAACCAAATATTCATCAATACATTTATAAGGGCAGGGGACTAATACTAGATAAGAAACTAAATTGAAAAAAACCGGCCAAGTGCGAGTGTCACTCGCGCACCGAAGGTTCCGTATTTGGCTAAAGTCCAACACATCAGATATTATTTCAAATCCATAATATCATTCAATCTTTCCCCTGTTCATGAATTCATCACAATTTAGTTTAATTTACTTACTATATTTTTACTCTCAAAAATTACTCTGGATGTTTTATTAAGATTTTTTTTTGACATTGTTGATTTTGTTACAATCGTGTCGTTACAAACAATTGCGGATCCTGTAAATTCATTAAGGATAGGTATATGTTGAAATGGTGTTAAATAAACTGATTGTTAATTGCACTGACGAACACTCATTTTGATAATAAAGTCTTATGGCATGATGTTTCGGCATCAGTGACTGAAATAAACACCAGATTAGACAGACGCCACCAAAACAACATAGCCGCCATAGGCTGTCTAAAGCGACCTGTCCCAATTGAAAAACTATAGTGAAGTGACTAAAAATATATTACTTTTATTTTGTTCTGTAATCCCCAAAAAATGTATTATACTCCCCAACGAAATTCTGTCTTTGATGGGGTCAATTATTGTGCACAACTGCGTAGTAGAGATAAGAACATAATGAGAGCAACGTATTTTACATGGTAAAATTATCTCTTTTGAAAATATCTTGTAAACTATTAACTTTTCGGCAAAACAGTATTCAGCACATACATAGCTAAGAATATGATCTACAAAAAAGGAATTTATGTATTTTTTTGTGAATCAAGAAGTAAACCGTTTTTTGGGCGAATGAAAATATTTTTTTAACCAGATTACTAATTACTCGAAAACCAATCGATGTATCGCTTCCATTGGTATTTGTCGTTTAACTGGAGGTTATACCGGATGTTGTGTGTAAATTTTAGCCTTCTATGTCAATCGGTTCTTGAGATAGACCTGGTAACAAAATTGGCTTAGTGGGTTCGGACAGACAGACGGAGAGACATCCGAGCGAAACTAATAAGGCTCCGTTTTTTCCCTTTGGGTACGGAACCTTAAAAATGAACACAGATGAAAGAATCAAGAAAGCCACAATAGCATTCTACACCTGTGGTAAAATCTTTAGAAAAATATGGGGGCCATCTCCCAAGATCAAACTCTGGTTGTACACAGTTATCGCAAGACCGATACTGACATATGGCAGTCTTACAAAATAAACATACTTAAAGTCTTTTACAAAAGTGCAAAGACTAGCGTGCATCGGTGTCACTAGCGCGATGAGGTCGACTCCTACCGCCGGACTTGAGGCTATCCTAAGTCTGCTTCCGCTAGATATCTTTGTACAATCAACGGCAGCAACAAGTGAAATACGAATTAGCCAATCAGTAGACTGGAAATACGATGAAGAAGGTCACTCAATGATCCTACAGAAGTACTTTGGCAATGTACCTACCATCACGGATTACATCACGCCATATTTAAATTTCATCAGATTTTGATTTCATCCAGACCCTTCTCCCTATCCAAGCAGGGAAGTATGGAGAGATGGACCTACACCTAGCCCGTAATCGATTCCCGCGTGTACACGGACGAATCAAAAATGGACAACGCGGTAGGATCAGGTATCTCCTGATACCAGACCATTGCAGCGTATTCCAAGCGGAAGTCATGGCAGTGACGAGCGCTGCCCGTGAGACTGCAAAAAAGGTAATACCTCCAGAAGGTATCACCTTCTTTATCGACAGCCAGGCAGCTATAAAAGCCTTAACTGTCCCAGAAATAAAATCGAAGCTTGTGAAAGGCTCTTGGTACACAGCACAAGATATTACTATGCTGGGTCCCTGGACACGAAGGCATCCAAGGCAACGAGAAAGCTGATAGCACGACAAGGTTCAGCTAACGCCCCAGAACAAGCATGCCGCTCTGTGCACATCCCCCTCTGTACACTCAAGCAGGGAAAAAATCCACAGATGAGGCGAACGCTAGATGGATATTCATGGATACGTGCGCTGTCACAAGAACAATATGGCCATCCTTCTGCAAAACCAGAACAGAGAGAATGGAGAATCATTTACGAACTCGAACTTAGACAACACCTAACCCAACTGTTTTGCTTTCAATATACTTGGCTACTATATACGTCAAATGGGTTAATGGAACAATGGAAGGTTTAACACTCAATTTCTACAACCCTTCTAACTCATAAAAAACTGTGTCTACCTACCAAAAACTCAATTGTTATCCACACCTTGTGAGAAAATGTACACTAAGGACTGACTCAGGCGCAGTGGCTTAGTGGTTAGTGTGTTCGACTAACGAGCGAGGGGTCCCAGGTTCGAATCCCGCAAAAACCAAAATTCCAACTCATGTTTTTTTTCACTGCGCCACGTCTCGCGTACGTCTGACAAACATCCGAGAGTACAACTGTCTTGAAAGAGCTTTTCAATCGGCAGTTTGGAATCGGCTAAAAAATTGTAGATCCCTTCCATTCGTTCTAAAAACTAAAAACTCACACAAAACAAATGGTTGCGAGAAGCTAGGCCCAGGGTCCCTACAAGACTTGTTGCGCCAACCATTATTATATTATAAGGACTGACGTTTTGTCGAAGACTACCTCTACTCTAGTTGCGACTCAATTTCCAACATCAGAAAGACCTTTCGAAAATTCCTTTCTCATCGTCTTTGGAAGCCTTGAAATGATCCATAGAAACCGTTTAGTCCGCATTGCTGTCAATTCGTCGAATAGTACTGCCGCATCTCTATGACGTAGTTACCTAAGAACCTTTGTAATTTTTTCGACAACTTTCTCAACACCGCCCTTCAATGACAGACGAAAAATGTATCTCACCGCTCACTTCATAAATTACATTTCACACGTCAAACTCACATCCAAATCACTTCAGCTATACTATACAAGGTTCCCATTTGACGCTCTTATTGCAACATTACCGCGCCCGGAACTATCTGCTTATAAGTAGTTTTCTTGCCGAAATTAAATTTACAGCGCCACGCAACAGTGACACACAGCCCAAGCGCTGTGACAATTTCCACACACCATCAACGCACCATATCGCCCTGCTATATAACAAACGACCCAGCGCATACTTAGCGTGTCGCAGAGCGGTTCCACTCATTTAAATTTAAATCGAAATGAATTTCCACTACGCCACTAATAAATCGCTCATCAGTTGCGTATACAAATTTGCACTCCTCCAGCTCCAGCTACAGCTACGGCTATGGCTACGGCTCAAGCAACTCGACAACTTCGCCGAAAACCCTTCACTTGTGTCCATCTGTCAGAGGAGCTGTCGTCATCCAGCCTATGGGCTTCGCTTTTCTATACGCGCGTATCTGATGTGCTTAGTCCATCCGGGGATCTCCGCATAATTCACGCAGTGCTTATAAATTAATTGTCGGCGTTATTTGCCCCGCTCACGAAGCCCTACAAGAGTCTCCACGAATGCGTCGGTCGGTCGGCGTGGCGTTCGCCGTTGTATAGTCTTCGGTTCAGGGGGGGGGCGCGCAAACCAATTGCATAATGTCAGCCACCGCAAACAGTGTGTGTTTGGTGTATCCCCGCGCCACTATACCACCTTTCGGGATTCTATTATGCAAATTAATTACCAGCGCGCACTATATGGACTCCTTCATCACTTTCTCCTCCTCCTACTCCGATGTGGAGTGCGGACTGCTGCTGCTGCTGCTGCTCTGTGGTGTCTGTGAGGGGGGCAAACTCGCTTATCTGGTTGTGTGAACGATGTCGTCGCTGTCGCTGCTCTCTGCTGATGTTATAATGGTAAATGGTAAATGGAAAATGGAAAATGGAAAATTTAATGTATTACATTAGTAGTGCGGGAAATCATCAACGCCGACTGTATGAACGCGCACGCATTCACCCGTATGCACACAGTCACACTGTCAGGAGGTGTTGAGCGAACATATTCAATGTTGCACGCGCGTTAATTTCATTATTATTCGCACAGCAAGGCCATTGAACATTTCGACTCCTTATTGCTATTTTTAATGGGCTTCCGCCGGCGCGACACTGATCCGACCAGAGAAAGAGAGAGAGAGAAAGAGAGAGTGGTCGTAAAATCATCTTGAAAAATGCTGCTGCTGTCATACTTATTATTAATAATTATTATTGTCTGTGCACGGAGTCCGAATTGTATGGAGAAAAATAAGACTTGAGCTGGCGGTAGCAGTCAGTGGACAGTGGGAAGTGGGAACTCATATGAGAGATGATTTGGTTCCCATTTTGAATGACTTCGAACTGGAAGATACTGGCGGCCAAAATGTTGCAGTTGAGTTGACCCAAGAAGATCCACAAACGGATTACTTGCTGATGAAACTTTTAGTATAATCCTAAAAACCAAATACGTAAAAATTAATAAACAGTTGAAGCGTCAGGTTGTTGTTTTTTTTTTTTTTCATTTTTGAGACGAGTGGAAAGATTTACAATTTTATGCCGAGTCCGACCGGTTAGTTAACAAGTTCTTTCATTCCAGTCAAGGCCGTCTTAGGCCATCCCGGGGCCCTTGGGCACACAAGAATTTGGCGCCCTACTATTGGAAATTAAAAAAAAATGCAATAATTTTATTTTTTATTTTTTTACTGACTGATTAATTGCCATTTTTGAATTTCCTTAAAACTGTAATTTTGTTTCGTCTCGCGGTTAAAGAGTCAATCATAAATTTATTAATATGAAATATCTATTTCCTCGAGTGCCGTGGCGGAAATTGGATTGTCGCCAGTGGCGTATCTATACCATCTGGGGCCCGTGGCAAATTCTTTTGATGGGGCCCTATCAGTTAAAATCGTCACGTTGTACTCAGTTTAATTTTAATGAACTTCGAGATTTTCAGCGTACTCAATTACAGGTTGTATATGTCCCACTAATAATGGCCATAGGCCTCTTCTCTTAGGCGAGATGGAATGGTCTGGAGTCCCCATGCTAGCCCAGTGCGTATATTGGAGTCTTCACATTCATCCATAGAACAAAATCACTCGTCACGGGTAACGTGTTCCTATTCATCTCTAAAAATGAATCAACATCTTTTTGTTTAGGTTGGTTGAAATGATTAACGATTAACTTGAAATTCTATTATGGGTTTTAGTTGTCTCACTTTGGATTTTAAGCAGTACTTATAAAAATAGACTTTTCAAATAAACTAAAATACTCAGGTGCAATGTAAAAAAACATTTTGGAGCTCGCGGGCTCTTGATGGGCCGGGGCCCTCTTGGGTCGGGGGCCCGTGGCATTTTGCCAGCCCTGCCACCCTATTGTTACGCCCAGCGATGCCAGATGTGGGGATTTTTCCCCATTTTGGGGAATTTTTGACTCAATGGGGAAAATGGGGAAAAGTGCTCTTAAAATGGGGAAAAACGGAAATCCATGCATGTTTAATAATTTTGCATAATTTAAAAATAAAACTCGTGTAGTTGACTTTCAAATATCTCCCGAACATAAAAATATCACCGCGTTTATAGAATCTAAGCGACTTAGCTCGAAGCTGAAACACTTTACGGAATTTTACAGACGAAATTATGCTGCAAAAATGATCAAAAAGTTGCTTTGATCTTTGCATCGATAAAAATGCTTGGTTTTGCACAATAAAAATATGTACCAGTCCAATGACGATTAGTGTACCTATCGTTATTTATAATAACTTGTATTAATATAATTAATAACTTAAATACCTAATACATTTTTTTATTTATATTTTTTTGTAATTATGTAGATACCTTTCAAAATTATAATTTACTTTCAACCTGCCTCGTTATTTGTGAATTACCTATGCTTTTTAAATCTATTCAACCTACCTGCAATATTTCCTTTTAATTTTACTCATTTTGTATTAGTTTAAACTGCAAGACTTTGAATATTATTTGTTTTTTTTTTATTTTTAATTTTCGTAACACCTTTTTTAAAAAAATGGCTAAAAAAAAAAGAAAACAAATTTTTATTATATTAAAAATGCGTCTTTATTTCAATGAATTGAAATGGGGAAAAAAGTGGGGAAAAAACGGATACGAAATGGGGAAAATTTTCCAAAAATTCCCCAAAAATGGGGAATTTAGGCAAAAAAAATCTGGCATCACTGGTTACGCCACTAATTGTCGCCATCAATACTCAGCCGCTCTAGACTCCTTAACTACTCCACCGACTTCAATGAAATTTTGGGGGCTTATCTGGTTGCTGTTAGCAACTTGAAAGATAGAATAGCTTTGGACCGGAGAGGTGGCGCTGTTACCGAGACATAAACATTTTTATAATTCTAGGAATACGTATGTATGTAGGATGGGCAAACTGGACCTGGGGGAGTGAACTGATAAAACTAGGTCTTACACAGACAATAGCCTACTGAATCAGTTGATTAAATTAAATGCAAAATTAAATAAATTTAAATGCAAACATTAACTTTAATAATAGAAAACGTTGGATTGGACTGCGTTACGAAAACTTTTTAAATTAATGAAAAC
The DNA here is from genome assembly GCA_949126925.1 of Cheilosia vernalis. Classification (NCBI taxonomy): domain Eukaryota; kingdom Metazoa; phylum Arthropoda; class Insecta; order Diptera; family Syrphidae; genus Cheilosia; species Cheilosia vernalis. Next base: position 39,165,888 of record OX421361.1, on the reverse strand, counting down.
AATACCTACACTTATCTAGTGCACTGTATTATTAAGTAGGTACTTACTTTAATAAAGATTTGGTTTTTAAGAGCAAATTTCTTACTGAAATTCAACTACAGCAAAATTCAATTTGACATCCACATTAAGCGAAAGAAGTTTCACATCTACTGTGTAGGTATGGTCACAAGCATACTCTCTGTTTTTCTACTTCTATCTTCTATGGTTTATTATTGGATAGCTTGAGAGTTTTAAAAATTAAAAAAAGTTAAATCAGCTATAGCTTTTATAACACTTAATTTTTGGTTTCAAATACTGGTGTTGGAATATTTAGAATAAAGAGTAAACTTAATTTCTGACGACGACGTTTAGCGAAAACATTAAAGAAATATGAATTTCTGCGTGTATACCTAAATATAATTTAAAAGTTATAATTCTGATTTTACTTTCTAGGTACATACCATAGAGGTATTTGGGCCTATTCTGCGAAGTCTTTTATTCTGTTATGAATTTTGTGTTATGAGCATGAGTCTCGAGTCTCGACCATAAAAGTTCTTTTACAAATCGCATTCTGGGTTTCGAACTTTAATGGAACTCTGTTACAGCCTTGTTTTTACCCGACTGGACACAGGGAGAGTTATGTGTTTCGCGCGTATCCTATGTACGTTCCTACGTGACGCCCTGTAGCCCAAACGGCTTGACCGATTTGAAGAGTAAGGTGTCATTAAATTGGTATTCTTTCCCGCGGTGTCATAGTCTATTGTCCCACAAATGTCGGTGAGAAATGTCAAGATACCTACCTATATGAAATACTCTGAATCTGAACTGTGAAACAAATTACATTCTGATGTATTCACAACAGCGGTTTTGTGGAGTGTCTGCATTTAATCATGAATTTATTTATTTTAATTGAAATACCATTATTTTTATTAAATAAGCATATCAAACACTCCATTTGCGAATGTAACCACAAATAATAGTTTACACTCATTCTAACAGATGGCATTTCAATTAAAAGTTTATAACTGACGTTTACTATAAACCTTACTGTGTGTAACTATTAATAACATAGTCCCAAATGAGCGAGCGGGTCGAAATGCTGCTTTCAAAATTATGCTTTGCAAAATTCTGCCTTTTAACACAAAAAGTTTGCTTTTCAAAATTCTGTTTTTTTTTCTGTTCTGTCAAACAAAATTCTGCTTTTTAAAGTTCCGTACCCAAAGGGAAAAAACGTAACCTTATTAGTTTCGCTCGGATGTCTCTCCGTCTGTCTGTCTGTCCGAACCCACTAAGCCAATTTTGTTACCAGGTCTATCTCAAGAACCGATTGACATAGGAGGCTAAAATTTACACACAACATCTGGTATAACCTCTAGTTAAACGACAAATACCAAAGGAAGGAATACATCGATTAGTTTTGGATTAATTAGTAATCTGGTGAAAAAAATATTTTTATTCGCCCAAAAAACGGTTTATTTCTTGATTCACAAAAAAATACATAAATTCCTTTTTTGTAGATCATGTTCTTATCTATATATATATTTTGCCGAAAAGTGAATAGTTTACAAGATATTTTCAAAAAAGATAATTTTACCATGTAAAATACGTTGCTCTCATTAGTTTTAATCTCTACTACGCAGTTGTGCACAATTGACCCCATCAAAGACAGAACCCCACCAGGGTTCCCGCCTGCTAATTTCGTTGGGGAATATAATACATTTTTTTGGGGAGTACAGAACAAAATAAAAGTAATATATTTTTAGTCAATAGGTAGTTTTTAATTGGGACAGGTCGCATACAGAATGGAAAATTGGCGTGGGTTGGGTACTATAGGTAATAATTAGAAAATGAGATTCATGTGCGAGTAATTTTTGAGAGTAAAAATATTAAGTAATTAAATTAAACTAAATTGTGATGAATGATGAAATGAAGAGGGGAAAGATCGAATGATATAGATTTCAAATAATATCTGATGTGTTGGACTTTAGCCAAATACGGAACCTTCGGTGCGCGAGTGATACTCGCACTTGGCCGGTTTTTTTTAAATTCTGCCAGGTAATTCTTTCAAATAAAATCTGCTAATTGTGTTTTTTTTTTTTTTTTTTTTTCAATTTACGAATTTAAAGAAAACAAATATTTTTCAACTTTTTCAACAAATTACAATATATTTCATATAGGTAACGAAGGTACACAGGTGGGTACCAGGGACACAAAAAAAAAAGCCAAAAAAATGGCAAACAAAAAAACAAGAATCAACAGCATTAAGAAACTAAACAAAGCCAAAGAGAACAGGATTTTTTGATAATCTCTTAAGAAAACCGATATGGCTAAGATTGGTTGTCTTTTTTAAAATTCTATTTATTTGCTTGTTTTTTAGAATGCTTTTTCTTCTATAACAAGTGAGTAGGTAGGTAGAGTGTTTTACATAAATAATTATTTTATTATTTGCAGAATTTTGTAAAGCTGAATTTTGAAAAGCAGAATTTTGTAGAACAGAATTTTCAAAGCAGAATTTTGAAAAAATAATTTTGATCTCGCCAGAATTTCGACCCCAACCCCCAAATGATATGCAACTGAGTGGTATTATTTTGTATTGAAATTCGAAATAGAAATTTATATTAAAGACTTCCAATGAGGCTGAGTGAAAACGTGTCTTTAATTAATGAGATTTCTTCACCGTGAATGTTATACTCTTGCGGGGAGTCATCGCATCTCATCCCCGGACAACTCATCCCCAGCACCTAGCGACATCTACGTCTCAACTCAGCAACTGGACACTTACCTTCTCACTACCCTTATATAGTTCAAGTTGTAGTCTATGGTATTTAATGTAAGAAACAAGTGTTAATATATTACAAGACATCTTGTGTTCGAAATTGGTGGTGCTTAATATTGTTTTTGGAAATTGTGGATCAGTTGTTAACTTATGTTCACGAATTTTTGCAAAACGCCAGCCATATGTAGCACTGAGTCGACTAAAAACACTCAACGGGTTAGCTGTAATACGTACTCTTGTCCACATGATAAAAAATCCTTAAACTAAGCGCTACTAACGATCTCATAACAATACTAACGTACCTACTCTTCGACTACATATTAAACTAAACAGCTAGAAATAAAAACAATAATTAAAAAAAAAAAAAACCCGACTGACTGTAAAAAAAGATTTAAAAATATTAAAACAAGACACTTTCAAGTATAACTATTTGGCATTTGTATTTAATTAGTCGCACATCAAATCTAAAAAAAAACAATATCTTTCTCTTAATACGTAATGGAGAAAGTTTAAAAAAAAATCAGTATCGAAGAGAAATTATGAAATTTTAAGTCTATACCTAGTCTTAATTTATTTTAATTGCGAAACTTACAATTACAGCAACTTTCCCGCGAATTGAAAATTCGTACACATAATACAGTCGCGATTCACAATCCCACGAATGAAAAATTCGTTCGAACTTAACATTTTAAAATTAAATCAGATCGCGGGTACCTGTGACTAAGGAAACTTTCCGTGAGAATGAAGTGTCAGAAACTACGAATGTTCGCTTGTTCGTAGTTCGCAATTAACTCTCGTGTAAATAGCCCTCAATACAGCACGCCGAGAAGACAGTTTAGATTTTAGACTGATGCGAAATGCGGAACTACACAACTATTTCCTACCTGTGCCACATTTTTATTTAATTCGGCAATATTACTGGCTTATCAGTGTTGCCATAAGGTCGCTCACAACGCTCTAATTTACTCTCAATTTTTAACTTTCTCCATTACGTAGTAAGAGAAAGATATTGGTTTCGTACAAAATTTCGAACTCGAGATTTTAATCAATTCTGATATTACGATGATAGAGGAACTCAAAAAAGTGGGTCACAAAATTCTGTCCGGTCTGTCCGTCTGTCCGTCCTTCCACGGGCGGAATTTTTTAACATTTATTTTTTTTTAGTTTACCGGAAAACGGCTCTAACGATTTCAACCAAAATTGATATTTAAGCTTAAGAAGGTGAGGTTACTATGACTGCGTACCCAGTTTTTGGCTAAAAATTCGAACAACGGTACTTTTGAAATTTCGAAATATCTTGAAAACGGTCTACCTATACGATTGTAACAAAAATTCATTTTTAAGGTAATGTGGTCCATTAGAACAAAAGCAAACTCAGTTTTTCTCATTATTATCGTACGAAGGATTTTTGAAAATTGTATTTTTAAAAAAAATTTCTTTTGTTTAATTTACCTGAAAACGGCAACAACGATTCTGACCAAAATGCAGACTTAAAGTCAAATCAATGTTCTCAAAACTATTGTGTCCTTAATTTTCAATTCGAAGCACCGAAAACGCTAATTTTAAAAACTGCTCGTATCTCGAAAACCCCATCGTTGATTTCGATAAAACTACGAAGCAATGCTTACATACCGAACAATAACTTATAGGTAATCGGTTTTCACCTAAATATTGACGCAATTGTATTTTTCAAATTAAGCATTGCAATATTTGGTACTGTTTTGTCTGGCAAATTTACAAAAACCGCTATAACGATTTTGACCAATATACATATAAAAGATAATATAAGTATTATTAATAAGATCCCGTACTTTCTTGTTCTCAAAAAATTCGAAGATGTGAGTTTTTTTAAATTATTTATTAAAAAAATACTACAGAAATCACGATCTATGTATTTTCATATATTATATCTACGGTATATTTTTGTAATAGGCTTAATGCCCCATATCTTGTGAGTTGTAAGACCTTATAAAATAGTACAGTAGCCGCTTATAGGCCTCTAGCCAGAACTTGCGCCAATTGCCTGTTACTGAGAGCTTAAACTTTTAAAAACTGATGTTGTTATTTTATATAACTGCCATTTGAGATAGATATCCAATTTTGTTGTTTTCTTTAATCTAGTACCTATCGAGAAAGTTTCGTTCGACCCAGTCGTGCACTTTATTTTTTTTTTTTGTAAAGCTAAAATATAATATCTACCAAAATAGAAAAAATTTATAGTGCGTAAGTGAGCCTGAGCGTGGGCCACGTGTGACCTCATGGCAAAGAGGGTACTGGTTATATGCGTAAGTTCCAACCATCCATATAACATTCATTGTCAGGATATGACAATATTTAACAGTACGTAAAGCAAATTTATGCGGCACAATGTAGGTCGCTCCAGAGATTCCCTTAAAGCGCCCAGGCAAATTAGATTTGAGCAGTACAACATGTACCAGAAATGCCCGACATACATATACCCGATTAGAACATTCTCCCAGAGTCGCCCCCCGAAAAACATGTGTACCTACATCGTTGTTGTGTCAACTTCAAGCTGACAACAGCCCCGGGGGATTAGGATCAAACTAGAACCATTTGACTAATCACCGAGCATATCGACCACCACATAAATTTCCATACAACGCCGAAAGAGGAGAAATGCCTACACTCAAATCCAGTTCAGCTATGTGCCCAAATGTTTTGCGTATTACTCATTAGCTGGGTCTTGCAGCAGCATTATAAGGGGGGCCTCCCTTACGCTCACACACTGCCACACTGACAATGAATCGAATTCCATAGAAGCGAACAAAAACCAACTTCACCCGAAACAACTGCGCGCCGAGGAAGTGAACAAAAAGAGAAAGAAAAATTCAAATGGAATACAAAAGTCCACCGGGAGGATAGAGGAAGATGGAACTTAGCCTAATTAACAAGATTATGTCTAATTGGACCACCTAGCTAGAGGCAGCTACTGTTCGCGTCGTCGTTCGCTCGCTGTACCTACTACCCTCGGCTTGATCTTGATCTTGATCAAGAATTGATCTGACTGTCAGGCGATTGTGTTGGTGGTGGTTGGTGGACTATCCCATGGGTGCCTCCGTGGTATTTATTTTATTTTTTTTCGTAATTTCTCGGCTCGTCCTTTTCCTATCATCGTTCGCATCCCAGTTTCCTATACTGTTGGGTGATGTCCAACGAATGGATTCGGATGCGCGACCATCGATGGATTGGGTTCGACTATAGGTGCATTGGGAATAGTTTTCAATTGTTCGCCTTCGAGGTATGCTAATGGTCATTGCTGCGCATTCCGCGCGGTAGACCAAGTGTCTCGGTTGCAGTGTGGTATGCCAGGGGCAAGGTGCAGCCGTCGCGCAGGTGTTGGCTTCGCTTTTATCCCATGGAACTTGGATAATTTAATTGTCTGGACTGCCAATCATTTGTGGGTTTCGACAGTATGCCAGCGATATGGGTGTACGAGTTGGTTGACTTTTGGCCGTCTACGAGCTCGAGTGTCAACCTTATCGCAACCAATTATGATAGGTGGTCGGGGTTAATTGTGCGGATAATGCCCGATAAGCTGCGTTAAGTTGACAATGGTTTCACACAGATATAATGTTTGTAGCTCGCTGATGGTGTTGCCATAGGATGTCAATATAACAGCGTGCAGGGCGAGCTTTGTGAGCTCTCATAAAAATGAGTTGCAGAGACTTTTTGCGGTTGAGCCCGAAGGTACATAATCTCGTTGACATAAGGTTGTGGGAATACTTGCGATACTCTGGTCAACTGTCCGCTTTTCTGAGTGACTTCCCTAGAGATCCAATCGTAAATTTTGTTCCTATAAGGTGTAAGGTAAGCTGAAGTAAATATGACCAGTACCTACTCTACAGTAGTAGTTTTTATAAGGAAAGAATAAACAGGTACTGTGGTTGTTCAATAAGCACTAATGGCTATCGAAATAAGCTCCAATGCCAATCAGACAGCCTCATTCCGAATAGTAGAGAAAACGGAGATCAGAACTCCAGCATCGTGTGTGACAAATGGAAAACCCCGACTAACAACAGAGGTGTATCCTGAACGCGAACAAGATCTTGGCGATTATAGATGAAATTTGTACTGAGACAAGTCCTTTAAAAGACCAAAGATAGTCAAGTCGATATTAACCATCTTTCCATGGACTTTAACGCCTCATATATGAAAGCATTCATCGTCAGGAGCTCTATAAGACGATGGCCTTGTTAGGGATCCCGGCACAACTGATCCAACTTGTGTCGTGCCACGAAAAAAAGTAGCTTCTCCGATGATGGGCTATCATGTGACTTCTTCAATTTCATTCTGGAGAAGACTTAGTGCACAGGACAGCTGTCAACACGGAAGGCACTATTTTCAACGGACGCGTTCAACTACTGGGGTATGCAGATGATATCGATATAAATGTTGGCCTTGAAGTAAACGAGGGCAAGACTAAGTACATGCATCTGTCCACCGCCTAGGACAAAACCTCACTTTCGATAGCAACAATTTCGAGGTAGTTAAGGAGCTCACCTGCCTCTGAGTAAACATTTACTCCACGAACGACAGTCCAGCGGAATTCAGCAAATGGTTCACCTATAGGAGACCGTTGCAACTCTGTTTTGACAAAATCACTGGGTTCAAAACTCTCAACTCGAAGGCCGAAATGTAAATGATTTACAAAAAACCCATCCTGCCAGTTCTTCTTTATGGCGTCGAGTGCTGGATGATAAGCAGGAAGAGAGAGTGTATAAGGGGTTCCATTGAAAATTTAGAAGATTTTTGGTCCTAACCCTGTGAGCTGTACCAAGGTGTGGATGTAGTCCAAAAAGTCCAAAATATACGTCAACTGCATTGCAGAGGCTACATCGAGCGGATGGACATGTTCTTCACCCCTCGGTAGCCCTTAAGCCTCTTAATGTAAGTATAAAGTGCACGACTGGGTCGCACGAAAATGTCTCGTTCATCAAAAGTTTGGTTGAGTCAATTGGTAGGTAGATAAAAAAGTTCAGAGGCAACCGTACATAATTCAAAAATTCATATCAAATAAACAATGTGATTTTTTATAAGTTTCAGCTCTCAGTAACAATTGTCGCAGATTCCGTATATCAACGATCATCTGATATCGTTTTCGAAATTTTAATCACCATTAGAAGCTATAATCTGCTCGAATTTGTTTGCATATGGTCAGCTTCCACTTAGTTGCTAGTTTTGAGGCTCTATCGTTTCGACGATAATCTTCTGAATAGTTGCGGAATGAGTGCCCTGCTTAAAGAGTTATAAGCATCCAACTGCTTCTAATTTCTTACGACTTACAAGATTTTTGAGTACAAGGACCCACGTAGGAGGAGTTTGTAGAACTTATGTTATTGTTAAATATTCCATGGTAGCATTTTTCATTTTCCTTTTAAATTATATTTTTTTTTTATTTTTATATAAACTTACATACTAGACAAAAACCCATAAATCTAATTTAAAACTAGGTTAGGTTAGGTTGAGTGGGATTGTGAGATTGTCATGAAAGTCCAGGCACCATAGCGGGCCCACCACCATCCCCAAGGAACCGTTACGGTTAAAAACTTAAACCAAATCGCCCAAACAATCAATTTTCCTAAAGAATTTAATTATGGTCTCAATATTGTTTGAAAAACCAACCTCCTCCAGGTGTTTCCTTCTACTCCGAGCGATTGTTTGACACTCACATAGAAGGTGCGAGATGTCTTCCGTAACTTGTATAGGTCCTCACAGTACCTGCATATATCCGCGTTAGCTAATCCTAGTCTCATAGCGTGCTTCCGTAGAAGGCAATGTCCAGAGAGTATTCCTACCGTTAATACCGTAGCTATCAATATCTTAGAAAAATACGCAATTACAATTCATCAATATTTTAGAATAATATTTTTTAACTAAGTACCTACCTATTTATGAACTAATGATTACATACATCACTTCGTTATGTTAATTTTTCTTTTTATTATAAAAGTGGAAAAAATTAGTATTAATATTAAAAAAAATATGTTTTTCGTAGTTGTAATTGCTCTTTTTTGCAGTACCTACCTATTGAATTGGAGGTACCTACTAAAATATTCGAAGATCGGGATTTTTTAATAATTGAAAAACGGATGTATTCAATTTATTTGGAGAAAAAATGAGTATTTATCTATTATGCAGACAAAACTGTTAAAATTTTACAATATTTTTTGTTTGAGAAATACCGATGCTTAACTATTTAAATGGAATTTTCGACATATGAGCAGTTTCTAAATTGAGCGTTCCCGGTCATTCGAATTAAAAATTAAGAACACAATAATTTTGGAAACATTAATTTTACTCTAAGTATGGATTTTTATAAAACTCGTTATTGCCGTTTTCAAGTGAACTAAATAAAGATAAATCTAAAAAAAAACCGCCCAAGTGCGAGTGTCACTCGCGCACCGAAGGTTCCGTATTTGGCTAAAGTCCAACACATCAGATATTATTTGAAATCTATATCATTCAATCTTTCCCCTCGTCATGAATTCATCACAATTTAGTTTAATTTAATTACTTAATATTTTTACTCTCAAAAATTACTCGCACATGAATCTCATTTTCTAATTATTACCTAGTACCCAACCCACGCCAATTTTCCATTCTGTATGCGACCTGTCCCAATTAAAAACTATTGACTAAAAATATATTACTTTTATTTTGTTCTGTACTCCCAAAAAAATGTATTAAACTCCCCAACGAAATTATGAAGCGGCAGCCCTGGTGTATACCACCAGTGAGGGTCAATTGTGCACAACTGCGTAGTAGAGATTAAAACTTATGAGAGCAACGTATTTTACATGGTAAAATTATCTTTTTTGAAAATATCTTGTAAACTATTAACTTGTCGGCAAAACAGTATTCAGCACATATATAGATAAGAACATGATCTACAAAAAAGGAATTTATGTATTTTTTTGTGAATCAAGAAATAAACCGTTTTTTGGGCGAATGAAAGTATTTTTTTCACCAGATTACTAATTCCAAAAGCAATCGATGTATTGCTTCCATTGGTATTTGTCGTTTAACTAGAGGTTATACCGGATGTTGTGTGTAAATTTTAGCCTCCTTTCCGCGCTGCAGCTACAGAAGATTTTACTATCTAAACCCCGAGATTTTGTACTTGAAGAAAGCTAGAATTCGAATTAAAGGCGGCAAGAGCCAGGGCAGCAGTTGCCACTAAATGGGCAGCTGAACGTGTGACTTCTTCCCAAAAGGAAGGCATTCGTATACCTAATGAGATCGGCTGATTGCAACAAAAAAGTTGGCGCAACAGGTCTGTAAGAACCCTATGACTGGCTTCTCAAAACCAGTCCTTTTGTGTGAGTTCATTTTTATGACATATGGAAGGGATGGTATAGGTAGGTAAATGGCTGCTCCTGTGGCGGTTGTGACAGCTTCACTTAGGCCATCACTTGATTCCTTTGTGTCCAGTTACGGAAACCATCAATGGAAGGGATATTCTCCGTCCAATCGAGAAGGGTACATCGGCAAGCCCCCTATCTCCTGGTTCAATGGTCGCAATTTCACAATCAAAATCAATCCACAACTGCGGATATTGACCGGCATCCTATTGATCTGATATGGGTACATGGGCAGGTAATGGTTCATAATTTCACGTGGAAGTTGGGTAATATAACAGAGCTTATAGCTCTGTTTCCTTGGGTCTGGATACATATTTGGGAATCAAATCGCATTCCCAACATATACCAGTACCGCAACCCCAAATCCACCGGCATTTCCTCACGATTTGAGCGCAAATAGTAGAATAAGTCGAGCCTCCTCTCCTATGGCTGCATAAACTTTCACTTTTTGGTGTTATAAGTTGCCTGGCTATCGCCATATTCGACTGACATCATTTACCCTTACAAACTACCACCGGAGAAGAGAAACAAATCTTTTGTCGCATCCCAATCCCAATCCATATGGCAGGCAAGTCCCCATTCATACTTCTCTCAGAGATCAACTGGCCAAAGGCAACAGGTTCCTCGAAGTTCATTGTGCGAACATTCTTGTTTACCAAACACAAATCAATTTGACACGACCTGCACAATGGCACCCTATCAAAATATTCTGTGAGTTCCATTCAACCCTTCGTCAAAATCGAGTCTATTGGGGTTTCATTGATTCTCTCCCGTCAAACCGCACACAGTAAACCAGATCGGACCGAACAAAACGCAAAACAAAAATCTCCCTCTCCGAGACGTCAAATGATCGATTGACGTCGCAAGGGGACCCCCGAACACAAAGGACCAAGACCGAGACAAGCAGGCAAAGATTTATAAATACTCAACATATTAATGAACACTGATTCGGTACACAATGAGACATTGGCAGCTACTGAAGGCTCCCACTGGTTGCAAGAGGGTCGACCGCGATGGAAGCGAAACAAGAATGGTCCCGAAAAAAACAACCGACCGACGACGACGACAAAAATCCGATATCCGAAATCTTAAAAGCATGCGCGATCGTTTTTATCCGAATCTGATTACCCATGGGTGTGATCAATCGGCTTGCAAGTTGCAAGTCTCCTTAAATACATTTCGTCATGTGTGTAGCGCGCACAGATGGATGAGTGGACGAATGGACCGAAGGCCGGGCATGTAAGGTGGCAATGCCGCACCGCCACCGCCCTTGATACAGATTGGACAACATGGTGGGCCTGGGCATAGCGTTTGATAAGTGCCTCTCCGCGCGTCTTGTCTCCGCCGAGTCGAGAAGGAGTGGAACACCCACATCGCCGTGTTGGATGGTTTTAATTTTTTCTCCGGATATATCTCGAACGGATTAACCAGAGAACGAGAGGAGAACGCACTAGATACAAGAAAACGAAGAGTATTTGGCTACACTCACCATCACCATCAGTATGCACTGGAGAGGATCTCACGGCTGGATGATAACACACGGTAATTGAGACATCGCCGGAATGTCATGCGTGCCCGGCCGCCAGTTGACAAGTTCACATCGGGTCTTGTAATGAAAGTGTATCTATATGGGCCGATCGTGAGCGGGGACAAAAGGGAATGGTTGCAGGATCAAGTGTCAAAGAACACGTTGAATCGTGACTTTGGTTTTTTGAGCTCATCATCCGCACTCGTGTATTCATCAAGAGATCCACGGTACGATCCTTACCTAAAGGATTCGGTCGCTGATGTCTCCAGCTGCAGCGCGGGACTGTGCATATAAGATTTGATTCAAGTCCTGCTGCTGCTTTACGGAGGAGCGAGTGTGTGTGTGTGTTTTCAGGGGAATCGCAAGGATTAATTGGACCACCTGGAAGGGCCTGTGTGATGGGTAGCACTGATTGTGGCCGTAATCGCTTGTTTATGTTGATATAAATACACGGGTTTCCCTGTCGCTGTTGCTGCTCCTTTCATTTGGTTTATTGTTGGCTTAAGGTTTTGAATGGTTTGGGCGAGGCGCCTTCGGCAAAAGGGTTTATTTTAATTCATTTCCCATTTGCTCAGGTATCTGACGGAGAGGTGGTACATTTGAATTAGATATATATGCAGATCAAGCCAGTGAGTCATTGAAGAAGATATGTTGGGAGCCTCCTTGTAAGTAGATTTCGGCAAGAAGTCCCTCCATCAGGGTGAGGAAGCGAGTGCGAGCTCAGTCATTCGTGGGAGGTGAAGGACGAATGACAAGTCACTTCTTCGTGTAGTTCCGCTTGTGGCCGAAATAAGTAATTTCTTAGACTCAGACACACATAAATAGGACACATTGTAGGACGGTTGTCATCGGAAAAGTAGTTTCCTCTAGCGGGTAACACTGAACACCTACATTTTTTGATGATGTCAACAATTCGCTGAGGCCTAGTTTCCTGGTGGTAGGATAAAATGGGCAATGGAAAGGTAGGAAAAGAACTTCAAAAGATTTGAATACTCATTGGAGGATAGTCTTCCCAGATGAGTGACTTAACTACAAAACTACTTTAGCAACGCATCTCTGTAAACGAGTTCCCATTATATTGCACAAAAGTCAAAAGAATGTGAAAGTCGAGGTAGGCAAAGTCTCGAGTCTTTCAAAGGTCAGTTTAGGTTCTAACTCAACTATATAGATGGTCTTCCTTTGGTTGAAATCAATATCGGGAAGTTTGCTGCAGTCAAGTATACCTACTACTCAAAATTTGGAAAAACCTAACTCGACATTTTATAAGCAAAAGACAAGTTCGGCGACAACCATCGGGAGGATTGAAAGTTATTGAGAAGAGAATTACTGAGAGTCAAATTGGAAGGCATAACTAAGCTTTTTGATATTATTGATGTCGAAGGTCAAGAGGTTCTTTACCCTAATTGCTTTGGTGAAAACGGTTGGATGTTGTTTTTCTAAAAGAGAGAGAGAAAGAGTTATGTTGGCAGATGTCTTCCCCAGTAGCTATAGTATCGACGGCAGACGGGGTGGCCCTTCGTTTGGTTGGTAAATTTAAGACATCTGGTTCGGTAAACAATCTACCACCACCATCATCAAGTGAACACCAGATCAGCCGAGAACATTGCCGCTGTTCGTGAAAATGTACAGGAGAACCCGAAGCAGTCAATTCCCCTCCGTGCGCAGGAAGTCGGCCTTTAGGAAACTTAAATTTGGCAAATTTTGTCGGAATTCGGGCATATACCTGTTCAAGATCTAACAGACTTAAAAGTTAATTATCAAAGGCAACATCTTTCGCTGACTAGGCTTCAGAGCTCTTGGAAAATGACCAAAATTTAAGCATAAAAATCAACTCTATCGATGAGGAGCCTTTTTCTACAAATGGCTATGTTAACAAGCAAAATACCCGTATATGGTTCGACGCCAGCCCACATGAAATTCACCTGGTGGTGGTGACGACGGTGGCGTACTTTTCTGAAAATGAGGTCGGCCAAACAGTGACCGTGAATGGTGTTCGCTATATTGCGAGATGATAACGGACTTCTTGTGGCCATAAATTGAGGATATGATCCTGGACGATATGTGCTCCCAACAGGATGGTGCCATTTGCCACACACAGCCAACGAAGCAATGTCTCTTTTGCGCGAGAAATTCAATGGCCGGTGTTTTGAAAATATGAGCTGTTTCAAAAATTTACGTTTTCGGTGATTCGAACTGAAAATTAAGGACGCAAGACTTTTGAATGCATTTTGGTCAAAATCCTTTGGCACAGTTTTCGGGTAAACTAAAGAATTAATTAATTATTTTTTTAAGAAATTACTTTTTTTTTTTAAATTAATTGTACATCAACATAGAGAAAAACTGAGCTCGCTATTAAGTTAGAAATGACCATATTAATTTAGATATTAATTTTTGTTATAATCGTATGGACCGTTTTCGAGACACATAATGTCCAAATTTTAAAAAGATTTTTTGATCAAAAAATGGACATGCAATCATGATAACCTCATCTACTAAAATGTCAATTTTGAAAATTGTGAAAATTTTGCATCTGAAGTTCCATTAATATTGAGGACCCCAAACTTTTAGCCCACAAACCCCAAATCCGAAGTTTGAACCAAGCCCGGTAGGCCTTAGGACATACTGACATACTTCCATCATAGTAAAGTCAGCATTGATTAATACCTACCTCGAATTCGAAATTATGTACGAATACAATAACTCAATATCTACGTAATCGAGAAAGTGAAAAATTGACGCGTTAATTTGTGCAGGTAGACCTTGGCTGTACAAATATTAACGATCTTGACGAGGAAGCTAAATTTATTTGTTAAATGTTCTTTAGCATCTTAAGTCCGCAATACTTGAGATACGTAGGTATAAGAACTATACATGCAAATATACTTTTCGAGTAACCACAAAAAATTGCACACTTATGATCGGCATAATTTTTGATTCGAATTTAGCATTTAAATATGTTGATATATATATTAACGATTAACAATCGTATATATGATAGCCCCAACTAAGGGTAGAATCGAACCAAATACCCAAGTTTTTTTCTGCGTATATATTCAAGTTGTTTCTACGTATATTCTTCGAAAATAGCTATGGTCAAGTTTATTCAAAAATGTATACTTTTTTGGAATTAAGATGGAGACAATTCCATCATGACAAAGACCTAATATTTTTTAGGTCTTAATTTAATAATTTATCAGCACACTCTCCTATCATTCCAAGCCAACAACTTAAATAGATTTGTACAACATCAGCGTACATGTGCAGGGAAGAATTTTCGTCTACAAGCGGAAGACCACTAACAAACATTGTAAACAACAATGGGCCCTGATCCCTGGGGTACACCATAGGAAAGTTTAAAAAGTTAGACACGTTCCAATTTAAAACAACTGCCTGTTTTCTATTAGTGAGATATGTGTGCATCAAATAGGCGGCAGAGTTTCAAAACCGAAAACAGTTCTTCATTTTGGATACAAGAATTTTATGGTCCAGCAGTCCGAGGGTCTTTGTCCATAGAATACTTTGAGTCAGTAACTTTTAGCACAGCTGAAACTTATCAATCAAGTTGATATATTAATATTTACCAAACAGTGTCAATTCCCTGTTTGTTTAAATTCAAACAAGTACCTATCTTGGTTAAGAAAAACCCACTAAATTTTGGGTTTTAACTAACTGATTGGACATTAATTTAATTACCGTGCTACACATGTAAAATTAACCAAACGAATGTAATGTTTAAATCTAACAATCTCGCTGGTAAAAACAACCAATAAAGGTTTCTTGAATAGAACCAACGACTGCTTGTTTTAACTCTTTTACTAGTGAAATTTCAACACATACAACATTTTCTCAAGTCGGATGATAACGGACTTCTTGTGGCTACACATGTAAAATTAACCAAACGAATGTAATGTTTAAATCTAACAATCTCGCTGGTAACAACAACCAATAAAGGTTTCTTGAATATAACCAACGACTGCTTGTTTTAACCCTTTTACTAGTGAAATTTCAACACATACAACATTTTCTCAAGTCGGAAAACTTCTTGAAGATTTTCCAAAATTAAAGTATATCATTTTTTTTCAAAAATAGATATCTGTCTTCGATTTATTTAACGATTTATTAACATTTTCCATAACAAATTTTCATCGAAATATGTAGGTACCTATCTGATATTTTGTTATACGAAGAAATTTTGCATCTGTTAATTTAATCAGTCAACTTGGTAAATTTCTACAAACACATACTGTTGTTTCTCAATGAGTTATACCTACGTACACCACAAATTAATGTGACATTCACGAACAAACTAAATTAAACAAACAAACGAAATTAAATTCTACCAAGTTGGTTGGCTAATTTTAAAAGAAGTTTGTAAGTTTCTACCAAGGGAGTCGACTGAAAACAACATACTAAGAACGTTTAACAAGTTTATTGGCTAATAAAAACAAAGTTAGTTTGTTCAATAAAACCAAGACCAAGAAGGTTGGCTAATTTCAAACAAGTGAGTTGGCTAAGAACAACAGAATAACATGGTTAGATTCAACCAAGTGGGTTGGCTAATTTAAAAAAAAGTTTGTTAGTTTCTACCAAAAGAGTCGGCTAATAACAACAGAATAACTTAATTAAATTCTACCAAGTTTAGTTTGTTATTTACGACGGAAAAAAATTAGAGGGGAAATGGTTAAATCGGTTATTTTAAACCGAGTTTCGTTAAACAAGTTGGCTTGGTTATTTTGAACCCACTAACTCTGTAAGAGCTATATTAATAGTATCACTTGATAGTTTTTAACCAATTTTCGGTTAAATAAGTGATTTTTCTGAAACCAGACTGAAGTTTACTTAAAAGCTTGTCATTGTTAAGAAAAAGTGATATTCGTTTGTGCAAGATCTTTTCCAAAACTTTTGACAAGTAATCGGGGTTCGCAAGTCGAGTAGCTGCTTTCTTTCGAATGAGTATTACTTTCGCAACCTTCAATAACTGCGGAAAAGAATTTATTTAAATGATTATGTTAAAATGATTGTGTTGAAATGATGTTGAAAATATGGGTGACAACTGGAAGTAGGTATATGTGTCCAAATTATTTTTACAAAAGAGCCTGTATTTTACCCACTGCCTTTGATTTAATATCAATGACACCTCTTACAGCGATGGCATTTTCATATAAAAAATCATCAGCTTGGTGAGCATCTCGTGAGCCGGATTGAATGTTCGCAAACTGAATATTTAGTGAGTCTTGACTTACAACGAAACTCTTGCGTCCTTAATTTTCAATTCGAATCACCGAAAACGCAAATTTTAGAAACAGCTGATATCTTCAAAACACCAAGACGGCCATTAAATTTCTCGCGAAAATAAGCAATGCTTCGTCGGCTGTGTGGCACCATCCTGTGGGAGCACATATTGTCCAGGTCCATATCCTCAATTTCTCGCCACAAGAAGTCTGTTATCATTTCTCGAATATTTTTTCAAAGCCTTCGTGAAGGTAAATTTCGGTTTAACCTATAGTTAAAGTAAAACCCCTTTTTAGCTTCCCTTATTTTAATGGTACAACTTTAGTTCTTAGGCTCCGAAAAAATGTTGTACAATTCTGGAAGCTTAAGCCGTTTCCAGTGCCTATACCCACTATCCCTGTAGTATCCGTACAAGTAAGACAACTGCTCTGTGTCGTAGTCACGTATGAAGTGTTTATTTTATATTTTAGTTTCAAATACATTTCTTTTACATTTAATTATAATGTTGCTAAGGAATATTTTATATGTACAGTAGTTCAGACACTACAATCCCTTCTTTTCATTACCTCACAAATCTCTAGGGCAAACCAGGAATTTTTTCAAGACCAATAGATAGTTTGTCTTATTAGAACGTGAATAAAAGAGAGCTCCAAAAGCCTCTTGAAGAAAATTGATTTGCTCACCGAATTTATAAAGCAAGTTGCAAAAATGAGATCATGTTTGAAATATGCTGGTTGTGATAGTTGTGCAAAATCGAGTCTTTTGTTCGGATTATTGATGAGGAAAAAGTCAAGTAATTCGGTGGTTGATCAGTGGAGTAACAATGTGACACTTCGTAACGAACAATAGCTTACTCTACACCCAAAAACGATTATCAGATCAAGTGCCTCGCAGTGACAAAGCCACCACTAACAGATGCCGGTGATAAAAGGCAGTAATGCGTCATGCCCATGGATACTGCATAATAAATTTGAAAGATTTTTTTAATTATTTAAACAGGACGCCGAAATGCATCCTCCGACCTAATTGTTGTTTTCACTTTCCCAAAAAGAGTTAGTCCTTAGATATCTCCCCGCACGGACTGAGTCTGAGTATCTGTTTTCTAATGGAATTGCCATATAACCCCACCATACACCGGCGATTAACATCGATTATTACTCAGCGCTGTTTGTGATTCACTCAATTGAAATGCGCGACAAACAATTCGAAATTAAATCGAGCGGCGATTTCGCCAAACAACAGGTGATTCACTTCTGCGAGTAGGTACATGTCACAAAAGCATATCACTGCTGGGGTACCTACAGCCACGGGCGCCCAATTCGCATGATGTATGACAGTTGTCAGCGCAAAAGTCATTAGGTGAGATAATCCCTCATAAAACTCACCTCACACCACACATACTGATATATAGGTGTATGGCAATGGCACGCAACTACATGGCATTGTTGCCCTCAGGATCAGGAGCTGGCTGTGGCGGTGCCCGATGATAAATGAACTACGTCCGGTTAAAGTTTGCTTCAAGGCCAAAGCGAAAGTTCATTGATGAACTGAGGACTTCTATTCTGGCTGCAGAAGTGCTTGTGTATATATGGTGGCCGCATTTGCCAATATTGTTCGCACAAAGTGTCAAGTTCATAGTCGGTGCATAATTTATCACTGCACGCTCATTAGTGCAGATATAGCGGATAGTGGATAGTGAGCGTGTTATTCCCAGCACATGTATAGGAATGCAGTCGATGCAGATTATAAATCAATTTCGCATTACATTAGATGGCGGTGGGGCGCAGGAGCAGGAGCAGGAGCACGGGAGGAGGGTGTATCGGTTCTTTAAAGAAACTGAAATTGTCCCAAATGTGTGAAGGCTTATGGAGTTTGTTTTGTGGATTGTGTGCACCTAGAGATTGTATAGGTGGAAGGAAGTATCTTTTCATCAGGCAGCAGGGATGAGGGCTTCAAATTTGATTGAGCATGGTGTCGCGATTTGGGGTGGTAATGATAGAGTCATTGATGCTTGTGACCCGCGTGGCGCAAGTTTCACCAAAACTCGACTACGAGAAACTACATCAAAAAAAGTGTCTCTGCTTGGAGTACAAACGACCGGGATTAGGCTCAGTTCTCCAGGATTTGGAATCCCCTTTAAATACAAAGTATGTCGAAAACTGATAGACTTTGACAGCTTGATTTGCGTCCCGCTTAAAAGCAGTTGATGTCAGTTGCTGGAATTCAATCGCAAATGACTGAATTACCGGTTTTTCAAAATCTGGTAATTTTTTTAGAAAGGCTTGCCTTTCTGGACTAACCCCAGGGTGCCAAAATACAGATTGCGCAATGTGAACGCTTTTATTGATTGAACCGCCGCCATATCTTTTAAGTGGGTTACTGGCACCCAAGTGAGTCTTCGATGGCTCATTGTATTCCCTGCTTGAGGTTACCCACCCAACTATGTGAAGCTGAGACAATTATGATGTAACCGGGAGCATCGGGTAATGATGGACCTACTGTTGACGAACGTGCAAAACCAAAAAAATGAGAACGACAGATGCGTGCTTACAATATTCGGACCTTGAACAGGCCGTTTGAGACTGCAGATGTTAGGCTGCTCTGAGACATGACTGCGACATCTCCTTTGATACATATACCCAGGAGCTAAGAGCCCTTGAAAGGCTGCCCGATGATTAGGGTGCAGGGGCCGAGGGAAAACAGCCTCTTGCCTGCGATCAAGCTGACTTCACACCCAAAACATGTTCATGGTCAAAAATAAGATCAGATGATCAGAGCCTTCAATCTAAGATCCGTCTAGTAACGTGAGTGGATAGTTAGATAGTTTTCAATCTGGTTACCTATACAAAAGATAAGTAAATATTTCCAGTTTCTAAAGAATTCTTAAAGGAGTCGCCTGGAAAAATCTCTGGGAACTTATAAGCCCAAAAGGAGGAGGATGGAGACCACCGATGGAACACCAAACGGTTAACCCCAACTAATGGGCATCACAATGGGTCCACGAGGACCTAAGTGAGGTATTGCAGGGCTCACCCTGCTCTACCTACCCATTTGCCTAACCAAACCCAACCTAAGCCCTAATGTTAAAAAAAGTATCACACCTAAGAATAGACTCAGGCAAAGAATGGAGACGCAATCAAATTGAATTCGCATTTCATATGCTGTTCCTAACTAAATGCAGCAGAAAAGCCTTTTTTGCGTTGACAGAACAAAGACATTGACATCCTAGGGAGGCTTACTATAGGCAGGTCTTCAATATCTGCTACTGGCGCAAGATCTCCCAACCCTATTGGGACTGAATAAAATTTTACAATCAAATCAATAAGTTCAGAAGAGACACATGATTTCTCGGAATATTGTGGAACTGACCAAGTCCTAAGGTGAGCCGGTCAAGTGAAAGTCAAGACCACCAGTAAGGACAGCTCTGCATAAAGTAGCATCCAAACTGAATCAAGTTAGGAATTTCTCAATCGGCGAGGTGTCGAAAAATCTGTTACTCTGAGGTCCGATGTTCGAATTTAGAAAATGGCTCAGTCATCATCTGGGAAAAGTCGTCATGCTGTTTAGTCCTCAAAGTAAAGCTTAATTCTGAATGTCAGCGAGAACGACGTGCGACAATTCCTCTTTCGGATAATGACATGTCATGACATCAGAGGTGGAAATTTTACCATTGATTTGACAGAGGAAGCTCGAATAAAGACCTCTAAGGTTTCAAGCCTTGACACATGAAATATGTATTTCCAAAGACTAATTTAAAGAACGCAGAAGCTCAAAAATACCTAACAGATTCAAATTGTAGCAGGTGATCACCGACGAAGATTCCTAAGGTGCCCAAAGGTGGTTGAAACATGCCGCACGAGATGTGTAAAATGATGAATTCAAGACTTACGAAAAACCGAGGTTTGTGAACAAGAGTCAGAGCCAGACCATTTTTGCGCTTCATGCGAAGACCAAAACTCTCATTTAGTTGGTTTCTAAGCTCGAGAGTCCAAAAATGCTGCAAATGACTAATGACAAACTTATGAAGACCAAAGAGAACCCGGTGAAAAATGCCCACGACAGTTCAAGATTCCATCCTTCTGTACGAGATGAAGTCCGTGCTGATTTGCTTAACCTAGAATAATATAGAAAGAAATTGACATCGGTGCAGAAAAGAACTGCTCCCCGGACATTGCTTAGGGTCCTTGAAGTACTTTCTCGACTCACACCGTACAGCTTATGCCATACCTGTCTTTGACGAATAATAGATTTCCCTCTCACAACGAAGCATCGATCGTCACTTACTGTCAACTGACATCCAAAAGTAGCCCTATGAGCACCTACACATATGAATGCCAAGTGGAACCCCACATTGCACCCGAATCCCACGGGTTTCCTTGAATCGAATCCACGAAAAAAATTAAATGCTAATCAAGGACACATCCGACGGAAGCAAGGACAACCCTCCCACAGTCGGGACACGTCTCCCTCGCATCTAAGTCGCACCGCATCATAAAACCACAAATGAAAACAATTGCTTTTCCAATCGACAGCTCATTTTGAGACTCACATCCATATACCTAAGTGGAAAGAAAGAAAAAAATCGAAACAATTCAATTGATCGGACGACATGACGTGAATGTGCGCTCTGACTGTGTGTGGGCTGTTGTGTGATTTCGGTTCATTTGATCGTTTGATGATCGAAAATGAAAATCTTCGTCAGGAATATCAATCAACGTTCGTAGTTGGTGGGATTTCGTTTTATTGGTAATCAGAGTCAAGTCAGTCTTGTGACTGACATCAGATACTTGAGCAATAGAAAGCCGAGTAGGAGTTGGTATTGGTACCGTACAGCGTACAGCGTACAGCCAGTCAACCGACGAAAATAAACCAGCACGCATCCTCGTTTATGAGTGTTTTGAAGAAATATTCAATTTTATTGCTTAATTTCGTGGTCTCGGTCTCCGGCTGTATATTGCGGTTGTGGTTGATAGTTGGCACTCTGGAGCGGGACTCGTATAATGTTTACACAATTTCATGTGACATCTTTTATGATTATGTGGCGCCATTACCGATGGGCATATAGATTTCGGTGTTATCTGGTTGAAAGTGCGTCATATACTTGTGAAATTGTGACTCACAGGTCATATTGAACGGTGACCTCCTTGAGAGAAATTCTTGGCACTCCCAAAGTCATGGACGATGGTTTAGTTTCAATTGGAACACAGTTATAAAAATGTTTATTGAGTTTTCATACCTGTTCATTATGAGTGGGCCACAAAGGAAGTAGTAGGAAGTACGAAGTGTGAAGTAGTCAAGAATGCAATTGGCGTTAATCAGTATTAAAAATTACGCCACTGTAGCACTTGTTATCTTTCTCGGCCATAAAACACAAGTCTTACGTCACAATAATAATTCAGCAGACTTACGCCTCTTAATTTGAGTGGTATCCGTTTGGTTTCCGGCAATGTGGACAAAAGATTTAGTATTCAAATTATACAACGAAGGTCAAGTTTTGTGTAGAAATTACTTTTGGAGTATACCTTTCGTATCATATGGGATATTGGTTCGTTGGAACCATAGGGATAGGGAGCACTGTAAATTTTTAGAAATGACCGGAAACCATAAATCGCGGGGTTAGTGCTATAGAAAATTGATTTGTTAAAAAGACGCATAATCACCAGAGTCTTAGAGGTGTTAATGAACGAGGAGGATGCCTGCAGCTTCTCTTAAAGTTAATATAGTTTGAGGGGATTTTAATGGGAACCGGAAGCCCAAGTTAGGTCAAGTCGAAGAAAACGTCGGTCTTTGTTCTTACGAAGGACTTTGTATAGTTCGTTGTAAGTCGGTCGTTAATAAAAGCTTAAGACTAGGAGGAGACTTGTTGTATTTACGGTAATTACATTGAGCAGTTAGCAATTCTTAAGGCCCTAAAGTAAAAAAAATATTAATAGATCTAGCAAACAAGGCTCGCTTGTCGTATGGACAGAGGGAGCAGTGTTTACTGATCCATTAAATATCGTCTTCGTCTATGCTATTAGGTTGAATGGATGGGTACATATGCAGAAAACTGTTCGACTGGAATGACCTGAAGCGAATACTCGTTAAAATCAAGGGCAGCCATTTTAAAAAGGGCATACCTTTTTGAAGCTTAACTTAAATCAGTCGACTTCTGAAGCTCATTATAGGTCTTATATTTAACTTTTGGATCTACCTTTTCGGAGGCTTTGTGGGTTAGGAAAAACTGACCCTTGCACTGGGAGCTTAAGGTTTCGTTGATAATATACTTTCAAGTAGTTTTGGTAGGTTAGGTGAAGTTGATGGGGAGGTACAGCAAAACGAGTCCTGCACTACCCACTTAGGTCCAAATGTGTATACTTATTTGTTTGGGTAAACGTTAAAGCAATAATTCTACCTTCGCTTTGAGCGGGGTTCGTAAGTGTCGTGAAAGGCTATATCTCGATCCTAAGCTAAAAGGCTTTAGGGGCTCTCACTCCGACCGACGGTTTTTTAATTTTCCAATAAAAGCGAAGAAAAAAACCGTCCAAGAGCGAGTGTACTCGCGCAGCGAAGGTTCCGTACTTCTTTAGAGTTGGAAATTGCAAAGGTTGTTTGCAGATAAGGTTTTTTTTTTGTTTTTTTTTTTGTGTTGGGAATTCGCTGGAAGTAAAAAATCATCGAAAGACATTGCAGAGCTATACGCGAGGGATGCTTCTGCAATAGTGATGGACTTTAACTCATCTAAAAAAAACTCCCGGGGGAATGGCATAAGCCATCCCGAAAAAGATTGCACCTAGTCGTACGACTAATCAGCAAATTTTATTTTGAATAATTTAATGAATTTAAAGAGATAAATCCGCCGTTTGTCGGATTTTTAAACTTGTTTTGTTTGAAATTAATACCTAATTTCTTAGCCCTAGATAAATCTTACAGATCAAGAGGTTTAATCCGTCTCAGTCTCCTGATTACATTGTCATTATTTAAAAGTTCTGTTATTTCTGTGTTTACGTGGTTGAGAAGCCGATTTCTATGCCTCCGAGCAACCTTCTTAACCTCATCTTCAACCATTTCAACATTTAGATCCCTATGCAGATCGGCGTTGCGTATGTACCAAGGTGCATTAACTATGTTCCTTAGTACTTTATTTTGAAAAACCACGTAAACGTAAGCGTAAGAGGTAGAGAACACGCTTTTAGAAAGAAGTGATAGAGATTATGAATATAATCATTTTTTTTTTGTAAATCAAGAAGCTTTTTGTTCGATTAAAAATATTTTTTCACCATTGTATCGCTACCATTCCTATTTGTCGTTTAACTAGAGGCTAAACCGGATCCTGTGTGCAAATTTCAGCCCTTTATGTCAGTTATTTATCAAGGTACAACATTGGTCTATAGTGGGCTCGGACGGACAAAAGCAAAACTAATAAGGTTCCGTTTTTACCCTTTGAGTACGGAACCTTAAAAATGATTGAGGCGTCGAAAGATTGATGTCGAAAGCCCAGAACAGGTAGTCGGCTCAAAATTTGCTATCGTTTTTTTAAATAAGTCGCAGCTAGGATGTCAGTTCGCCAGAGCGAGACTGTCAACTTACCATGTTTTTAAGGGGTGCACTATGATATAAGCAAGGAGGTGCAAAAGCAGTCT
The DNA here is from genome assembly GCA_949126925.1 of Cheilosia vernalis. Taxonomy (NCBI): domain Eukaryota; kingdom Metazoa; phylum Arthropoda; class Insecta; order Diptera; family Syrphidae; genus Cheilosia; species Cheilosia vernalis. The sequence continues at coordinate 39,141,369 of OX421361.1, read as the reverse complement.
TAAGCCAATAAATTCGAAGAAAGTCGTCGACGATGTTGCACTATATATGAGAGGATATTTGTCAAAAGTAGCTGCGAGTCAAGGACTTTACTTTTGATGCGCCTGCACTGTGACTATAGAAATAAATTCAAAGTATTTTAAGTTTGTGACTTCTTCTATACAAATTTGGGAGCTACTGAGAACACTGCGCATCTAAAAGGGATACGATGGTCACCTACTGAGGAGCAAACGCAAGATGTAAACGCGGTAACAATACGCCGAAGAGCTGTATATAATTCTTGGAATTTACTGTTTAGCTAGGCGACATTTCAACGAGCCCTAATACGATTCTGTTGCTTTGTAAATGTCTGAAAAAAGCTGGTGGATATATAACTCTTCATATCAGCTCCTCATCTTAGACTGGTATTTGTTCCAAAATCGCGTCAGTGGCCGCTTCGTTCTACCAAGTCTTATCTGTAGGACATGATTTTTAAGCCAAGGAGAAGCAAGAATATTAAGCCCTCTAAATAAGGAAATAAAATGTAAGGGGATTTTGGGAATATGTCTCCCTGGCCCGTAAGCAGGGGGTAGATCTACAATTGGTCAAAGAGTGGCAGTACAATAATGCCCTAAGATTATATAAAAAATAAGTTTTGGAACTTGTCTATAAAACGACCGCACTCTGTTCATTTTTCAGATAAAAAAATAGGGTTAGGAAAGCTCAACAAGGTTTTGCACAAAAAGTATCTTTTAATGAAAAGAGTTCTCAATAACACAAAGTGATTCAGAGCTTTTAGTGAGCAATTAAACCCTCTGCACGCTATTCGACTCGGAAGTAGCTTCATTCTTAGTGTAGATGTATTACATGCTGACAACTTTCTAGGAGATGTGATCAACTGGTACGTTGTAAGCAACCTTCAGCGTCATTCACTTTTAGCAAACGGGTACTAGGGGAACGTCACTGAAAATAAAACCCTGGTAAATATGATAGAAATGATCAGGATTCATTAAAAAAAAATGTTGTCAATGTAGGTACACGTCCAACAAAATTTTTCTAGTCGACTGCCAAAATGTTAATAAGTTTTATCTTGTCTTAAACCTTTTGTTATGATAAGAAAAAAAAATGGTGTGTACTAAACAAATTTGTGCGTATACAAATAATTTTTTAAATTATTTAACAACAGAATTGTTGAGTGAATAGAAGTAATATTTCAATTCCATATTTATTATGCTGTTGAATATTCTATTTAATTAATACTTTTGTAGATATGATTAATACTCGCTTGCCGTTGTCCCTTTACTTATTTTTGAGGGTATGAAATAAGTATTTATCCAAATAAAGAAATTAGGTCCAAAATATGTCTACAATACCCTTGTAAAGCAAATTAAGTATCTATTAATAAAAGCAAATAAGTTTAATTATTATATTTATTAAAAAAGTTAATATAGAAATTCAATTCATACATAAAATAATAAGTAAATATTTTGTACTAATTTTAAATTAAACTCAATACAAAATATCAAAAAAAAAATAAAAAAAAAATAAATCTGCCATTGAAACAAAATCAGCACTTACAATAATATGTATTTCCTTATACATAAAAAGAAAATGTTTCCAAATATTTTGGCGTTATACTATAAGCCAGAGCTTCCCGATCGATTTCACAATCTCGAAATATAGGTATGCACACTTTTATTTGGTACGTAGAAAAGTAAGATGCCTACGCTTTCAGTTAAGATAGTATTTATATTGTAGGTACAGGTATATTGTACAATATAATTTGAGTATTGTTTATAGAATCTAATTTGTATTGATAAATTTCTGCTTTTCAAATTTAAATAAATACAATAAAATGCTCCTTACTCAGCTTTTTCGCAACTAACAGATGTAAACAAAAATATTTTAATTTAATTTTATTTGTAACAACTTAAATTAACAAAAAAATAAGTGAAGTACTAATCAAAATGTTATCACAGAACTTAAATTAACTTAAATTAACAAAAAAATAAGTGAAGTACTAATCAAAATGTTATCACAGAAGAAAACTATGTATTTATAAAAATGCGACAATCAATTATAAAAATCCAAATAAAGGTAAGAAAAGTTAAAAATTTTAAGAAAACGAGATTAAAACAAACAAAACATTAAAAAAGAAAAAAGAAAATGTTTTCTACATCTCTGCTATGCCAGCAATAAAAATAGGTAAAAATAATAGAAATCCAAACCCATTTTTATAGTGTGGAAAGTTTTGTAAAAATAATTTTCCAGAGTTTTGACTCCAGTCACTTCGATTCTGCTCGATGTGTCAATATTGTCCTATAATTTTATGTTTATTAACATATTTTTGAAAGATCGTAGGTCTAGATTGCGTATAGACGGAAAAGTCTCTCAAAGTTCTGTTAAGAATTGATCTAAATAAATCGCATGATAGCGAACCCTCTAGCTTTTTTACATTAAAGGTCCGCTGAGGTCATTACCGATATTGATGAAACCGCTAGCCTTCCTCATAGTCATATTTTTGGTCACATGACTTTTACAGGGATCCGGTCTGCCATTAAATCAGACGTGAGAGAATTGTTCATAATAAGTTATGAAAAGCTATCAAGCCAAAATTTCTCGAAACACCATAAATCAAAAGCCGAACAAATCAGTACATCCACAGGCACCAAAGAAGACCTTCCTAATGCTGAAATTCAAAAAGACGGAAGTTGGCCTGTAAATTGACGATAATCACTCATGAAAATTCGTATTCAGATCCACCTACATTGTCTCATAGAGAACGCAATTAGCGTCTCAACCCAAAAATAATCAGACCCAATTAACACTAATTACAAGTCCTTGCGCTCGGCTAATACGCTGCATTCTTGCGCATCGAAACCGCCACCGCCACCGCCACCGATGAAAGAAATGCATTCAATTTGCTCAATTGCGGGTGCGATCTGCGATCTGTCGTGTGTGGCCATACAGTATACCGCCAATTCCAATTAATCACCCTCATTTAGCGCATTTTAAAGTGATTCGGCGATAATTTCCCCGAGAGCGCTCCCATCATCAACGCACTGCTCAAGATCGATGTGCGGTATAGATACTCCACCGAGTTTGGATAGCCCACCAACAGATGGTGTTGAAATTCCAGCCATTGCCGAGATGCCACCGTCGGCGTCATCGTCGTCGTCTGTCTTTCGGTCGGTCGGTTGGTTAGTTGATGCGGCGCACATTAAACACACCGCAAAAGATTTATTTCATTTCATCCGAAGATGATTGCCTGGATTCATATATATATCGTCTCTAGTAGTTGTACAAGTTTGGTTATTGACGCGCCGGCAATGCGCGCACCACGTCACCCCTTTTGTGTGGCGCGCATCACTACCGCGCGGGAAGCAAATAAATCACTCAATGTGCGCCAAATGATTCAAATGATTCAAATGATTCAAATGATCCAATTAGCAATTATTCGCCGTTGCTTCGAATTGAAGAAGAATCGCTGCAAATCTTTTTCTTTGCTCGGCGCATTTGTGTGATTGAGGCGCTAATTGCATGGCATGGTGTCAACTAGATGCGCGCACATCCAGATTTCAGTTGGCCTGAAGCGGTTGCACTCAAAAGTGGCGGTTTTATTAGTTTACACACTTTTTGATTCCAATTAATTAGAAGCGATTTCGTCTGTAATATGGAATGAGGCGGATAGAAGGGAAAGCACTGGTGAGGAGCTAGGCCGGAGTTTGACGCACGTTGCAGCGCCCTATGTGGAGTTCTTTTCGATCTTTAAGCTCAGCTCCGGGGTTGGCAAAGTTATTTCAAATTTTCCTAAGCAGGTTGATGCTGCCAGGTGGGATTACTTTGGCGAGAGACGTTTGGTTAAATTTGGCTCCAGGGGTCATTGGTAACGTAGGATAGAAAGTGGCCAGAACGGGTCGAGTAGAAGCCAGTTTTGTGGTCATTTAGTCGGGAATATCGCAATATATGATGGCGGGTGCTAGGTGGGACTATGCGGACACTGCGGGAACTAAAAAATTATATATATGAGCTACTCTTACTCGCTACTATACAATTCGAGGTGAATCTTGTCCTTAAAATTGAGCTAGCGCATCAGGGGTAGGTATTCCAGGACGACCACCACTTCACAAATTCAAAGCGAACAAGTGGGGAATATAAACGGAAACCAACCTGTAATGAGGCGCACTCCCTCCCGTATCCAAAACTTTGTCAATTCCAAACCCCCAAATACGATGCAGAGAAGTTCTGTGCGCTTGTAAGCAGCCAACACCAGACGCATTACCCCTGGCTCATCATTCAATTGTGTGCGCATCAAATACAAAATAAATTAATTGCTGCGGCCGGCGCTGCTACTTTGGTTACACATTTCACAGCCATCAGAGAAAGAGAGTGAGAGAGGAATAGATGCCTTTTAGCGGCGCATTTCAATTGATTTACGAGATCTTGGGATGCTCGATTTAAATCGAATAGATCCAACGCCATTAACTGGATGCGACATGGGAGTACCCTGCCCCGTTGCTGCACTAAATGATTCAGCTGACAGATGGTGGCTGTTTATAGATGCGTGCCCAGATACATTCTTTTGAATGTGAACTGCTTATGCCTGCTGATCGTTGACTTTAAGTCAAATCAGGGAAATTGTCATCTGTCCGTCAGTTGTGTTCAGTTTTGTTGTATCTACTAATCGGGAGCCATTCACTGTGTCGAAGGAGGGGGCAGTGCAGCGGAACTCCGGCTCTGGAGGGTTATTGCTTCAATAAGCTGTCAATGTATGTGAATTACGGAAGTCGGTTGTTGGATCTATGGGCTCTTCCAAATACTAAAAAAGGATATAGAAAGTGTGTGACAGTCATGGGAATTTTTCGCCGAACTTTTCGCTGAATTTTGTTGCTGTTACATGCGCTGTATTTTTTTTTCACTGCGCCACCTCTCGCGAACGTCTGACAAACATCCGAGAGTATAAACTGTCTTGAAAGAGCTTCTCAATTAGCCGTTTTGAATCGGCCTAAAATTGTAGATCCCTTCCATTCGTTCCAAAAATTAAAAACTTAATCAAAACGAATGCTTGCGAGAAGCTAGGCCCAGGGTCCCTACAGACCTGTTGCGCCAACTATTATTATTATTATTACATGCGCGCTGTATTGATCCTTGCAGCCTTTAAGCGGATGCAAACTTGTTATGGTGACAGCTTGTGAGTTTTGTATTCAGCTTGACTGTTTTTTGGCTCATGCCATATGTGAACCACAAAGATAGGGGGGATTTGTTAGTCATAGCAGTCTTACAGACGTTTTAGATGTCACACCCAGTTGGCACAAACTTTTTGATTTTTTGGGCACTCTTCGGGAACTTATCGGTACCGTTCTTGGGTCTTACAACATCAGTACTACCTTGGCTAGTTTCTAGCAAAAAATAATACAAAATTCCTGTATCTGTTACAAGCTACAATGTGGTCATCCAAGGGGCACCTTGGAATGCCCATCAGTCCTTCACATCACTATCCGAACAGTAAACTTATAGGCGACACATAGTCGCGCCTTTAAAAACATCCACCGTCGCAGTCGCAAATACTCGTAGTACCACGTACTTTGGCATTGTCCCAAATGCGACTTAAAACGAACCTTAAATCACTGTCACACGCATTTTATCTAAAATCTCCTGAAAGGATACCTGGCCGGCAGCACGCACCACCGCCGCGCAATAATTGGCCTGATTAAATAATTTCCATTCCCGCAGGCAGGCCGATCCTCGACTGATAGGTCAATCATAGTCCTATACACCACTTGAGTTGACCCGGAAGGACCAGACTAGTTAATTACCACGAATTAATCAAAACTACACGCACATCAATATCCTGCGACTGACTGATTGCGTCAAATTGACTACTGCAATCAAAAAATCTGACGAAACGAAACAAAAGTAAAGAAGAACAAGAGTAATGCCTGTCATGACTCAAAACGTCAATCACGTGTTGGTTCTTATATCGTATCCTCTTATAGGGTTAGACAGAGGGTCGCTGTATGTAAGTAAATAATTATCCTGCCCACATTTTATCTGGACTGTCGAAACAGAATGAAAAAGGTCATCCAGCGAGTTGGCTGGAATACATTACACCTCATTATACAGATAGAGACAAAGAGGACGAGCTAGAGAGAGAAAGAGAGAGGGAGAGAGAGAGCGCCTTCTGTTGAAGGGTTGAATCGCAGTGGGACAACATTTTTCGGTATACACTTTTTCGCATTTCTTTATTTGACATTGGAAGTAATTAAAGTAGAAATTTATTTGTGTACTGAATGCAGGGAACAGAATAAAATTCATCTAATTCGCCAACCACTATAAAGAGAAAGAAAAGGGCCGAAGCATAAATAGGCAGGGGGAGGAAAAAGAGATAATTGACAAAAAAAAAAAAAAAAACGTGAATTTCTGGGGACAGAGGTGGATATCGCGTCGACATCGCCTTTGTCGGGTGAAAACACGTTTTTAATTTAGAATTTAGCTCCGCGATGTTTATTTTACGGAGATTATCCTGGTGCCCAATATAAGCTGTTGTTGTTTCGGGAATTTTTAACCTTTTTTTGGAGTCTGCATTGTTTAACTTTGGCGAATGGTGGTCCGAAATCAGGTGCTACCCCTTTCCTAGCATGGGGTGAGGACCTTCACTGCGACATGATTGTATATGGTATGTATACATACGAATAGAAATACTTTTGGTAGGTATGTTTGTGTTTTCGTAAGTTGTATGATACAAATTCCGCGCATTGCCATAAATTTACTAGCTGTAAACGGCATAATTCCGCTTTGCCCATAACAGTCGGCCGACAAATTCGAAATCGAAATGTGCAAATAAATCGATTGTCCGGAACGCTGCAACAAACGCGTGAAAAAACGCAAAAAAAATACGTTTTTTGGACGCGTTTGGGTTGGAGTTAAAATTCTGGAAGGGTCGAAATACTTTTTAGAAAATACTGCTTTTAAAATTCTTTTTTCGAAACTCTACTCCCCTTTTCTGCCTAAAAATAGGTTTGCAAAATGGTAAAAAGCGAGCGCTCTTTTATTTTTATTATTTTGCGGAACTTTTCTTTTTTCTTTTTTTTTGTAATTTTTTTCAAATTTTTATTTTTTTCTTTAAATTTTTAACTTCTCTTAAATCTCTTTTAACTTTTTCGATTACGTTGTCAGAGAAAGATATTGTATTTGTACAAAATTTCGATTTCTAGATATTGATCAATTCTGACATTACGATGATATAGCAACTCGAAAAATGGGTCGCAAAATTCTGTCCGTCCTTCCACAGGAACACAGGGTAAACGGCTGCCCGGCTCTAACGATTTCAACCAAAACTGTAGGTGAGGTTACCTTGACTGCTACCCAGTTTCTGGCTAAAATATCTCGAAAACAGTCCATTCGACTTTAACAAAAATCCATCTCTAGGGTATTTTGTGAGACAGTGTGGAGCCACAGGGGCAGCTTCGGTGCAGGTGAGGAGGGCGCGCCATGGTTCATGCTATCCTGTTCGTCGTCAATGCTATTAGCTGCTCATTGCGGTCCCTATACTCTTCAAGATCGTCAATTTCTGTTATCTATCGTCTAAATATTTGTTCTCTTGCCGATAAATATTTCTCGGCTCATCTGCACTCTTCTCGAAGGTGCTGGATGCTCTTAATGGAACACCCGAAAATTAGAGTAGCGACCTTACACCCAGAGAAAAACTTGTGTAAAATTGACCTAAATCGAATAGCGAAATTTCTGTCATCGCTACTAGACGATATGTTGTGATTGGGACACATTTTTCAGCATACGTATGCTGATTCAGCATATCGTCTAATAGTAGCTTAACTGTTTTGTCTGCTCAATATTACAAAAACCACTGTAACGATTTTGATTAAAATACATAAGTAAAACATAAGTATTCTGAATAAGATCGCCTACTTAGTTTTTCTTAAAAAAATCTAATAAACAAGTTTTGTAATTATTTCTTAAACATTAAAACTCAATGCCGCACCTCCATTAAAAATGCAATAGCATCGACGCATAATATTACCCACTTCTTCTTCTTTTTTTTCAACCATATTGATTATGCACCTTAATACTTTCAACCACTTGGAGTTTACCCGATCAGAGACTCCCACTTCATTTGCACCCCACACACGTTTATTGGCAAATTCGGTTTCGGTTTATAGCTGCTAATACAAATTCAAAAACAATTCTCTGAAATTTTTAAATAAATTTCACATTTTTTGACAGATGTAGTTTTCTTTTTTATTTTCGGTATTTAACTTAATTCTTATTGTTCAATTTTTTTCTCATTTTGCTTTAAATTTTATGAAAATGAATTTTTTATTATTTTATTAAAAACTTTTTTTATAATTTTTTTTACATTAATTAGTTAGTTAATTTTTTTACAGCAGAACGGAAAAATCCAAAATTTCTTAGAGCAGAATTTCTGTGTGAATTGACAGAATTTGCAGAGGCAGAATTTTTAAAGCAGCCTTCCGATCCAGTCCCACCGAGTCACCTCATCCCACTGAAGACTGAAACCCTTTTCAATAAAAGAGCCACACATTTGACTCACCACAATGATTGAGCTATTCGGAAAATCATTATTAGAACGAATTTTCCATTGCTCAGCTTCAGCGTATCATTATATCGTTGCGGCCACACATCCTTCGGAGGGCTCTCGATAAACGGCTTGGAATTGTTTGCCCGTCACTTCTCCTGCCACTTCAGTTGAAAGGCCACCACTTAACCTTCGTAGCCCGCACAGCTCCGAGCCATCAATGTACCATTTCGTCTGTGCGCATTACTACTAACTGAGCCTATTCCAGAACAGATCACCACCTGGAGATGAGTGCGCATATGTGTGTGTGTGTACGTGTGCTGCGAGAGTGCCCAACTCCTGTTGGGTGCATGATCTTCATTTGGCTAAGATGTGAATATACGAAGACAACGTCGTCGAAGACAACGTCGTCGAAGACGACGACAACAACGATGGACAGGCGGCGGACGTCAGACGTCGGACGTAGCCAAGAGTAAGAGAACCACCAGGCAGCAGCGTCGTGTGTGGTCTCTCATTCGGGGCATTTTGCAATATTCGTGCCTATTATTCCGACCGTCCATACATCCGAACTGCATTTGGGGTTCTCGATAAAATTCGTCCGCTTGCACCCAACCAAACGCCCAGCCAAGGTACGTATAGAATGCGCAAAGGCGCACATACAAGGATATATTAGGGTGTTGCAGCAAAGACGCTTTAGCTTTATATGATGGTATCTATAGGCTGCCCCCCCAAATCGAGTTAGTTATGATGGGAATTTGAATGTCAGCGTCAAGAAGTCATTTAATTTTCAATGCACGACCTCCAAAAAAATCGCATGTTCCTCCTGTTGTACTTGTTGTTGTCCTTTGGTTGGGTGCGGATCAATGAATGATTTCGCATGCAGAGTCCGATCGTGACTTCCGAGAAATGTCCAGAATTAAATTCACCTAATTACACACGAACACACCGACACAGTCGGACACAGTCAGACTCGGAGAGATGGGTCGCGCACAATGAATTGAAGGATTATCGATATCACGAACGATTAAGTACTGTTTTGGCAATTTCTTGACAGCTCTCTTAACGGATTATAATTCTCGGTGGTCAGAGCATGTGTATTGTGGTGGCGATGGGGCGCACAGTGTTGACACGATCCTTTTGTGGGTAAATAGAACGTGCGCGAGATTTTCGGAGATTACCAAGCGAATTGGTCGGATGTATTGGCACTCCTGCAAATGAACAGGCTGGACATGGACTACAAATGAGCAGCAGCAGTAAAGTTGGCTAGAGTATGTTTAAGCTTGGAAGGGGTGGTGTAGTTTGAGGCATTTTTTTGGGCGATATTTTGTGTTATTGCGAGTGGTCCTTGAAAACGCACTTACAGACACAGAGACACCCCATCCGAATATCCGTGCCAAAAATATGTGACCTGCCATCGTGACAACTTCGTAAAAAGTGAATTCTCGCAGAAGGTAATCTTTTCATCCCCTCCCCTTATCAGGGTGAAGAAAGGGTGACCCTTCCTCCCGATAGGCTTCATAAAATATTTTTATAAAAAAAACCTTCGTCTACTTGAGCGCAAAAAATGTTCCTTCCGATCGTAGGGCCGAGGACAAAACTGATGAAAACAGGTAGAGGAGTTATACTTTGCTTCATATTTTAGGTCCCCATATCCAGTAAAGATGGACGACCTTCATGTTGATGGAAAAATTTTTGCAAGACACCTTCGGTCTGACAAGTGACATCTGACTACTGGCACCTATTTATTCAGCACCTTCCCCTGTCAACATCAGAGTCGCTGGCAAAAATGACAATTCCCGCAAGCAAATACCGTCATCACCATCACAACTTTTTTGTAAATAATAATTTTGAAGTTTGCCCCGTCTCAACATCTATTTCAAGATTCAACAACATCATCGGTTATTGAACGATGTTTGCTCAAAAGATCATATCACTTCACTTGAGTCGGCCAGACCAGCGACACGATCAGTTCGCTTGGCCGTTCGAGAACCCTTCAAGCTGGCGTAAGAACAATCTTTTTCTTTGGAAAAAAGGCGCCCAAAAAACTCATATTATTTGTGTACGACATGGCCAAGTGGAACTGTGTTCGGAAGAAATCCCCATTGTTGTTCTAGCGCCACACCATATTCCGAGCGCAACACAATACCTGGAAAAGACTGTCGATGTCGACTCTTCGGCCTACTCTTCGGCGCGAGAGTAGAAGCACAAAAGAAGAAGTTTATCAACAAATACACGCCAGTGTGTGGTGGTGGTGCACTTTTGTTGTGTCTGCCAATTGATCATTGAGGGTTTCGTCGAGCCAGCCCTAAGTAAACATCAATTAAGGGCGAACGGAGTCGTGTGGAATCGTTTTTCGACTTAGCAAGATTGAAAAGAGGTTCCAAACTGCAGTCTAATAGGTGTGTGTTGTTGCGTACACAACATTTGGGCTGTGTAAATTTGTAGTCCGCCGGTGCTTAGGCACTGGCGCTAGCATGGGCAAATATTTGGACGTAAAACATCTCCAATGACTTATTTAATCGGGGACGTGTTAACTGCTTTCGGTGTTTACGCTAATCGGCTTATTGAAGTGTTAATTGCTTGTAAAATGTGACTGATGATTGGCAAACAAGGTGCAGGTGAGTATATAGGAAAAGAAAAGCGAAGGCACTCAGTGATGGAAGTGCAAACCGCACTTATACGTTCGGTATACCTGCGCATTGCGCGTAAGGAATCTTGGAGGCAGAGCTGCGCATTAATTGCGACGTGCTGTTAAATATGTAAAACAAAACGTTATTTGAAATAACAACTTTCGCAGCCACATTATGTCGAAAAGCTGTCCATAAAGCAAAAGCCTGTGTTTGCGCAAAGACGTCTGGGGAAGTGTGAAAAGAGGTGGTGTTCCTTTTGCCCACACAAGCTTCTAAATGGCCGCAAGCTCGGTTTGCTGCAAGCCTGGGTAAACGTTTTGCAAACTTCGACTATGAAGATGAAGTTCTAATCTCAAATGATCGTACCTCATGAATAAGAGGTCGTGTGACACTTGCGTTAAGGTTGCAACAACTTGTGGATTTTGTTATTGCGGTAAAGTTTCGTGAAATGGACATCTACACGAAAGTCAAGGACACTCAGACCCTTACTTAGGGACAATGCTATTTGTGCACCACGAAATTAACTACCATCACACTTTGCCACCGCCCAATAGTGAGAGTAAGGAGGGTTGGGTAAAGTTTACTTAACATATTTTTTTATCCTTTCGTTCCAACAAAGTAACCGACCCCCAGAGTGTTTGTATTAGCATATGTAGCTCAATATTTTTTTAGGCACAGTTTGTCTTATCCTTTTTTACTTAGAGAGTGTTACCCGTAAATCGTATTAAACCTCGACATTGCTGGAATCTATATGGCACGTTGCTTATACACTGGTTCAAACAGAGTTGCTCCTTGTAATCCGCGGTTGGTCCATAAAACGGAGTTTCAGTCTTAAAATAAGATCCACTGGGCTGGAGCATTATTGTTTATTCGCTCGATGTTTTCGACTCAATGTAAGCGACTTTTCAGAGTACCTATGTTCGCGCCTTGGAATTGGTCTTTTATGGTGTAGTTTCCGATCTTAGACCCCATTAGGGGTCAATGAGATTGCTTTGCTAAGGCGTTCTTTCGCTGTAGTAGGTATCCACGGAATAATTGTTATATTTTCTGAGATGGAAAATATTGTGCGAGCGGTAGCATGACTTGTTAACGAACCCCACAGGAATATAGATAAAGGTAGTTTCGGCTTGCCAAGCCTGCTAAATTATTGCGTCCTTTAAACGTCATTAAATGCTTGCTAAGGAGGCTATACAATTTAAACTAAGTCGGTATCATCTGAGCGAAAAAATAGCAGCGTGGCTTAAAAAACAAGTTGATAAGTCTAAATTCACTTGTCCAACTATGCGTGTCCGACATGTACAATTTAATTCCGTAACAGAAACGTAGACCATTGCACTTGTCGGCGTTCTTACAAGTGTTTGTTGTTTGACATGTTTGGCAAAAAAAAAATTGGAAAAAGATTATGTTTTAACTAAAATAAAAGAGGAAAAATATATCCTTTTTGGTGCTATCAGTGATTTTTCAATATGCAGATGATGACTGACATCAAAATTCTTTTTTTGTTTAAAAACGTTTAACCCAGGGGTCGGCAAGTACTTTTAAGTGGGGTCCATATACGATTGTAAAATTTTTTTCGAGGTCCACAGAAAACTGTGGTACAGTTTTTAGTGTTTCATACGCATAAAAAGTATAGGTAGGGTTGATTTTTGCCCACAAGCGAAACTATAGATCGATGTTTTCGATGTGTCAAGAGATAATGATAATGAGGAACCCTAGCCCCAGTTCCGCATGGACGAGGATGGTGTCAGAAGAAATCACACATTTATATACGTAAAATTTGGCATGAAATAATAAACTGTATTGTTCAATGTAGGTATATATATATGTAGTATTGCTCCTAAGCGAGGACTACACATTTCTTTGTAGCTATAACAATAAAGAGTACAAAAGTATCCTAAATACCATCCGGCGTTTCTGTATTCTCATTTTCGAAAGGTGTTGCTTAGAAATGCAATTGTCGGCTTTTGACAATATTCAAATCACCTGTCCTCATTGAACCACAGTTCTACAAGGGTTTCTTGACACATGTCGTGTTACAGAAAGAGGGAAATTATATAACTTCCCACGTATCACAATTTTTTTATAAGTTTTACCTACTTGTATACAACTACTTGTAGCGTTGTTTTATAGGCCCCATACTTAAAAAAGTCATGGTAGAGACCACGACAAACTATACTGAGACCACCAACTTTGACAGATTTTCCGTTACTTGCCTACAAGCTAAATTTTGATGGGTTGGTAAATGATAGGTGCGCTTTTATTGTTACATAGAAATTCGTATTAACAAATGTCACGTAATTTCAAAAATTCCGGCTCACTAGCACACTAGCACCTTGCATGTGCAATTTTCGCTGTCGACAAAGTTGCTGTCAGCGTTCATAGAATTTTATCCGTTAAGTTTGAAATAATTCGTTACGTGCGGATAGTACTTTTTTGGAATAAGAGTAATTTTGCTTAAAATATTTATGAAAAACTAACAATGCGGATTGTTTGAGGGAAAATAAAAACAATTTTCATCAGTTATATTTAAGAAAAATTTACTCATGAAATCGAAGTTAACGATATTCAAAAGCGGAAAATATACAACCACGTTTGTCCTAATATGTTTCTAGTAAGACATCTTATTTATATAGTTTTACTAAGCGAACAATTTGTATTATTCGCCTTTTAAAAATATAAAATAACTAAACAATAGCATTCAGTAAAACAAAAATTTGGTATTACCTAACTCTATCACATTCCCCACGGTTGGCAGCATTGATTTCACATTTTTTGTATGTTTTTGTACACACATTCGAAATTGACATACCACCGATGGGAAAACAAAATGTCAAATTTTATAAAAAAAAAAAAAAAAATGGGGGCCCAGCGGCAAGAGGATTGCGAGTGGGAGTCTCAGTATCGTTTATCTCTGGTTAATATCATATAAATTGTTTGCCATTTTGTTAAATAAACAACATGTTGTTGATAACAAATCTGTCAGTGCATACAGTTGGCTGTCGTGGAATCTATAAGTATATTGTCGGTTATATACAATTATTTTCTTAGTTCTAAAATTTACATAATTAGATGACTGAACAAATAAATTGTTATGTGGATATCATTATGTATTAAAAAATGATACGCAAAACAAATAACTTAAGCAATTATATTTATTAAAAAAAAAAGTAAGTATAAAAATTACATTAAAATATTTTAAATGGAAACCCTAATAGGTCAACATAAAATTAAAGAGTTAAAAAAAGTCATTGACATTGTAATAACATTGACATTTAAAATAAAAAGATCAGGGGTTGAATTGACACATCCGTGATCGAGTACTATATGTACGTGACTGAATTCGTTATTGTTTTGCATGTTAAATCCACAAAATTCAGTGACGTATTATGCTCGTTCACGGATGTATTAATTCAACCCCAGCTACACTTTAAACACCGACGGCGGCGTAGATGTAGTTATCTCCTTGGATATTGCGTCTTATAGTTTCGGTTGAAGCACTTCGATGATCCGGTCGAATTTTGCAGCATATACCTAGGTATTTGAAGAATCCGGGAACATAGTGCTGACGTCAGATTACCAAATTGCAGTTCCTAAAAATTGATAGTCCAAAGGTCGCTTACATGTTTTCTCACTTTTTTATGATATTTTTATGCGCACCAATAAATTACTTACTTACTACTATATTTTCTTCGCTTGTCAAATAATAAAGGACGCCATCAATGCATTTAAAGGATAACAATGTTTAAAATGTATTTTTATTGATTCCAGACATGTGTTCTACAGTTCTACAAAATTTATGTCCTATCTACATACATTTTTTCATTTCAACAAAATGATTTTAATTTTGATAATCTGTATTTTTTTTGGCTAACAAACATTTACAAAAGTGATTTTTGGTTCTGTTTTTTATGGATATAACATAAACTTTTTGAATTCAACGATGAAACTGTTCAATTGATAAAATATTGATTTATTCAACTACAAATTTTGTTTTGTTATTCTGACAAAGTAGGTATTTTGGTAGTAAATGATTTACCCGTCCAAATTGATAAAACTAAAGTTGTACCTACTGATAAATTTCTTTATTATTTTTTTTTTTTTTCAGTTCAACGAAAATGTTTTTGTTAAAATTGTACCTACTATGTACAATATTATCTAGCTGGTATTTCATTTTCAGTGATATCTAAGTAGGTATGATTTTATGCATGCGTTTGTGAATACGCTGGCTTAAATAAAGAGCAGACTGGGACTAGTTTCACGAGCAACTGGGGCAATGCATTGGAAATCTATACTACTTATGCAGAAAACGTGAAATCGTAAGCCTTTTCAATTCACTTCAAGAAAAGCTCAAAACCGCTCTGATTTGTCGAACAGGTTATTACTGGAAAAAGTGCTTTCAATTCGAAAAACAGACATGACTATTAAATAATGTAGGTATTTGTGTTTGATAATGGGAGACTAATAATAGATCGCCGGAATTCCAGAGAAAGTACAGTCATACACATGTAGCATCACATTGGTAAGTTGGTAGTGGCCCTATCGGCTGTTTAGTTTGAAATGGGATTGCTAGGTGAAGCCACTGTAAAATAGAATCATAAATGCCAAAAAATGTTACAATCAATACAAATATTTTTAATTGTTTTCGGAAGTACCTCCTACAGTGTTGCCGAAAGTACTCCCATATTAGTATTGTACTACTTTTAACACCTATGCAATCCTTTGTACTCCTCCTTTCAGATTCGTACTCCTATTTATTTTAAGGACCTAAAATACCTTACACTTGCAGCAAAGTGCTACATCAATTTTAAGAAATTTAATTCACTTTAAATTTAATGCAAAATTGGCAGCACTTTTACTCCAATTTTTTAAATATTTCGTATTGATCTATTTTACTTTGCCCTAACAATTCTCTACCTAGTAATTTGCAAATCAAATTTTACCTACTGGATGCTTCATTAAAATTGGATTCGTGCTAGATTTTGTTAATTAACGTCTAGCAAACTCTTGTGGACCCTGGAAATCATTTCGACTGACAATCGCGTATGTTGATACTAAAGTCCGTGAATGAATAATAAAAACCAGATTAAAGAGACTCTACCAAAACAATAACAAGGCCGACACAGCCCACCGGCTTCCAACATCGAAACTGTCCCATTTGAAAAAGGCTTGGCTAAAAATAAATTCCTAAATTTTCGTTCTGTACTCCCCGGTGCTCCCCAAAAAGTAATACTATACTCCCCAACGAAATTATGAAACGGCATCATTGGACCTGCACATAATAGTCCTTTTGGGCGCCTGAGATATTCGTTAGCTACCAGCGACGACCCCTTCCAACCTTACGTGGAACAAGTACTAAAGCCAGCCACATTTCGATGCTACTTATGGAAGAGTTGCCAACCAATTTGACACTACAATCAAGAAAAATCAATCGCAGTTCACTGATGCTGCAGCAGCCATAACACAGATTGCCATTCAAACAGCAGTCACTAGTCAAGTCATAACTCAAAGTTCCAGCGTCCCTATCCTTAATTTGCTTGTTTGTCATAATGACGCAGCCCTTTTGTGGCACAGCCCTTTAAAGCTCACCGCAACCACTGGCTTATTGTGCAATTGTGCATACAAAGTCACGAAATGCCGCGTGTCCAAAAGTAAAAGGGCCACAATAAAGCTATTGTTCGCCTCTGCGGAGTAGGGTGATCCTTTTTCCGCACTCGAAAGAAACAATTACCCGCGGCATAATGCAAAATTATGTCCATTTTATTTATTATGTGTCAGACAATTTGATTAAACCCAATCCGCTGCCGTGACTCCTCCTAAACAATAGACGCGCATATACCCAGATCACCGTCCGCCATCGGATGCGTTGCGTACAAAACAGAAACCACAAAACTTCCTCTCAATTCATCACCACAGCATCCGATAAGGTCACATCGCGCGCAACTTAAATGGATGCACAGCGACCGATATATACCAAACAGCGCAAGCACACCCAGCTGCAGCCGGCCATTGTCATCCGCCCGATGACGTCCATAATACGTAATAATCCGACAGTGCCCTCTAACGATTACATGACTTTGCACTTGGGTGGCTGGACGGATCATCATCAGCAGAGCAACAACAGCAGCAACGTATAGTCCGATGCGATGCGCGCCACGAGACGATCTCATCGCATTTCGATCGGCTGTGTTTTTTTTTTTTGCTGGCGCGGGCGGTGCTCAGGGACGCGCTGGTGTCCAGTGTGAGATTTTTGTACCTTAGACAGACGCAATTAGTCTTCATCATCCATTATCCGAAAAAGCGAATAGCCGCGGCAATTATTGTTGTAAGTGGGGGCCCAGAGCCCAGAGGAGGGAGTTTGTTCGTGTGTATGATGGCCAGTGCCAGTTGTGCCAGACCATGTCCACAAATTGATCGGTATCGATGACTTGAAATAATTGATTCCGCTTCTGGCGCATGTTGATGGCTTTGTGTCCGTTTTCGAGTTGTTTCTCTATATATACTGCACAGCGTACCCGACAAGAGTTTCTATGATTAATTTGGCTCTTCGAAGGCAAACAGCATTTATTTTTTTGTTGGGCGATATGCCCACACTTAATGATGACAAATTTATCGGAATTTCGGGGCGAATGGAAATTTAATGCGATCGACGATAGGACAGTACAATTGGACAGAGCTGCGCAGTAAGTCATCCATGACTGATGATGGAGTTTCGAGCTGTTTACTCTTTTTGCCTCTAAACTGAGCGATTGGTGTGGGGATACACATAGGTGTGTTGATGGAGCTGGGTTTAGGCGTGTGAGTTAGCGAAATCCTGGAGAAACAGTCGACAGTTTGGTATAACGAAGAGGGGACTCTACTCGGTTGAAACCCAACTACTTCTACTACTACTTGATGAAAAAACTAATTAAAAAAAAGGGTTACTTCGAGTTTTGTCCTCGGAGACTAGTGTAAGAACTGACATTAGCCAGGCCAAATTGAACAAAAATAAGCAAGGGAAAGGCCATGTACAGAGTTTGCCATATGACATACTTCTTCGCGGTCCTTCCCAACGGAGCAACCGACACATGAGTCTACCACCCTAAGCCAGATGACTATCAGCTTCAAAGGATGAAAGGTGTTACAGCTTGTGATTAAACTCGCTTCTATAATCCGTCAATTCTTAGATTTAAAGGCCATTATGTAACTCAAACTGCATGTTGTGTCACCAGCGCTTAAAAAATTATTTTAAAACTGAAATCCTATAATAAAGTAAACGTTTTTCGAATCGACGAAAGGTATTTCTTAAGTTATAAGTTATAAGCTCAAACTTAAAGCTTTAGAAGATGTTCCTGGAATATCTGTCAGATATCCTACCCACTTACTTAAGGATACGCTAAAGTTAGGAATTCAATTCAGCCTCAACCAAAAATCGAGTGAAGTCAGCACGTTCTCTAGTCAGCTGTCTCCAGTTTCACAAGCTAGGCTGGTAGAGCTCCCATCCTACTTATATACTGCGCCACCTGAGTCGCGGTACTCGCCTACTGCGCCGTCCCACTAGTGTGGATTAAAATATTTCTGTAATATATCAGCTATGAAATATACGCTTCTGGAAGGCGGCATTTTGCAGTGCAAATGTGGAAAGCCGCAGTCAATGTCATGCAGTAGTTTTTAAATCGTTTGGGTCCAAACACCTTCAGCAAGGGAAAAAAGTTACAGACTCATTGTACTCGTAGCAAAGATCTTAAATAGATTGAGCAAGTAAACAAAAAGTTCGGGCTAAGCAAGAAGCGCAAACGAATTGTTTAGAGCTTGCGAATATAGGGCTTGCTCTTTGTTGCTGCTTTGTACACTGAACCAAAAAGGCCATAGCCAGGAAAAAGCTCCTCAATATGTCGAAAAATTCCTCACTTTTATTTCAGTGAATTTTTCATTGATATATAATTACACGGATTTCATCAATATAATAACCAATATAATGATTCCATTCATCAACACAATGAATATTACGGTGAATTAAATTTGTCCATCAATGTTTGTCCATCAATGTGACAATATAGATGAATGAGTTCATCTATAAGATGAACGCCTTCTGTTGGCAAAATATAAATTATTTATTATTATATAACACAAATGTTTAGTTAAAATATTCTAACCTAAGTACTATTGGCAACTCTACTAAATTGGATTCCACACTTGGTGGAGAGTTTTCGATAGATGTCAAACTATATATGTAAACAATTATATCGTTTATTGAACAGTTTGTTTGCTTTTTATAAATATAATCGAATAAAGATTTTATAACGTCTGCTTAATTTTAGAGAAGTGTATTTTCATTTTCACAGCCCAACACCACCCAGAACACCTACATCGACTCAAATTCTTCTTAATAAAAATTAAAGTAAGTTTTTTGATGAACACCGTCATTACACACACAAATGTTAACCTTAACCGAGTGGAATTTTTGCTCGGTTAAAAAAAAAATGGGTTAAAATTCACTAAGTCTCTGTAGAAAATAAAATAGTATTTTTTGTTGTTGAAAACTAGCGAGTTAAAAAGGTTAAATCATACTGTTAAAAATAACACACTTTATCAGTTGGTATCAACCATGTTACTCTGTTGTTATTAGTTAGTTTGTTATTTACGACCGAGAATATTTGGAGAGGAAATTGATAAATCGGTTATTTTTAACCGGGTTTCGTTAAACAAGTTGACTTGGTTATTTTGTATCCACTAACTCAGTAAGAGCTATATTAACAGTATCAGTTGGTAGTTTTTAACCGAGAGTTGGTTGACTTTAAATAAGTGATTTTTCTGTGTGTAATAATGTTCTCTAAAAATGATGCGTTCGAACACATTAGCCAAATTTAGTCAAACTTCGTTCCCTTACGCAAAAGTTTGCCAGAGAGCCAAAAAGAGAGGACAAAACATTTCCCCTCCATAAAAAAAACTTGCAAATATTGGCCCAAGAATTTTCATTGGGCTAGTTGGTTATTGCTTTGGTTATCAAGTCGTTCAAATGCTTATTTGTAAATTACTTTTTATTTGTTTTCGTTTATAGTTTGTACATAGATGTAAGAAGCAAATGAATTAAAATTTTTAGTTTCTGCAATAAAAGCCATACAAATCTTGATCTTAATTATAAATTGGTGTTTTGTTCTATTGTTATTTGAATATTCCCGGCTAGAATAAATTCACATTTTCCAGATTTGTGGTTCCTTTTCTTTTTGGTTATATTTCATTTCAGTGAGCGAATTCTTTGCAATGAGAGAAATGTGACATATTGCCAAAATTTAACCAGAAAGTAAGGGAACAGACCTAATATGATGAAAATTCAGAACTTGGCAATCGTAGATACTTCAATATGATGATTCCATTCATCAATAAGAAAAATAAATCAAGAACTGGTTGACAAATATTTAGATTCATCAAAAATAATTTTCATTGGGAGCGGGTCGAAATTATGCCTCGCAAATTTCTGTCTTCTCACACAAAAATTCTGCTTTACGAAATTCGGTTTATTTGATAAGTTCTGCTTTACAAAACTCAGCTTTTCAAATTTAAAGCAATAAAATTCAGCATATTCTGATTTAAATTTAAAAAATTTAAATAAAATTGGCGCAAAATTGTTATAATAAGTCGTTATAATCTGGTATTAAATTTGGGGGCGGGTCGAAATTCTGCTTTCAAAATTCTGCCTTTTAACACAAAAATTCGTTTTTTTTTCTGTCCTGTCTTACAAAATTTTGAAAGCAGAATTAAAAAAAAAAAAAGAATTTTGACCTAGCCAGAATTTTGACCCCATTTCAACCCATTAAATTTAAAACCAAAAAAGTACATTTTATTCCATAGTATGGACACTAAATTAATTCATATCTACGTATTTGTCATTTCTATTGAAAATTTTGAATTTCTACTTTAAATATGTTTTGTTGGGCTATGTAGTTGTATGCAGGTTTGTAAGCGTTTATAATGAACTAAAAAGTTAGGCACTGGCTTTATAGTTAGGCTATAGAGAAAAACAATAACCACTAAAAAAATTGAAAAATAATGCGAACTTTAATTTTAAAAAATACAAATTATGAAAAGATTAGTTAAAATTTAGAAACAAATTGAAAAAAAATATTAAGAAGAAAAAACAAGCGAACATCTTCCAAACCTTTTTTTATTGTATTGCAGAATTTTGTTAAGCAGTACTTTATACAAAGAATTTCGACCCCAACCCGTTTTCATCATACTGATGGAATGTTTTGATGAAATGATTAACCTAGTTCATATGAAAATACGCCAAGGTCTCTTAAGAATCCTGCAAAAACGAATGTATGAATGCACTTTCGTCATACCTATTGAAGAACGGCTCATGAATTTGTTCATCATATTGATGAAAAGTGCATTATATTATAGAATTTCCAGTTGATGAGCGCCATTCATCAATGAAGACGTCTCTTTTTTAGTGTGTTCATCAAGGTGCGCTTCGTCGAAACAGGGCTTAGTTGGTTGTCGGGTCACAACACAGAGCGAAAAAGTCGAGAAGTCTGACAAGTGCCTTTTGAGTTTGTCTACAAGTGGTTATAAGCATCGTTGGACTTGTGACGCTGTGTTGCAGAAATGTGTAATGCTTGTTGAAATTTAGCTTGAACTTAATATAGGTACATAATGCTACCTTGTGTTAACGTCAGCAGTTGTGGTTTATTAGTGATTGTCAACAGTCGGCAACTGCCCTCAACTAAAGATTCCGTGGAAATACAAGTCTGTTGTACATTTAAAGATTATCCGTCACTGGTGCCTTTTTGTTCCACCTGCCAATTATACCAACTATGTAGATCTATTGCTGGCTTGGATCAGTATTCATCATTACCCGACAATCCATTACCGATGAGTGGTAGCTTATTGCCCCCACTACTTCGCTAACTTGTCAACCGTTTATAGGCAATCTCAACTCTTTCAATATCTGTTGCAGCACAATATCAAGACCAACTTGAACACATTTCAATTAATCCAATTGCTATCGATCATAATTAAAATTCCACCATACCCAGAGTGCAGCAACAATAAATGTGATTTATTGATGACTCGCTGGCTCTGGGTGCTTTGGGATTCTATATCTATGCAGTCATAGCACCATCACCAACAACAAAAACAACAAAAACAAGAACTACAAATCGAAGGCAAAAATTAGTTTGGGTAATATAATGATTCGAATGATTTATCGGCGCGGTAGAGTTTGACATGTATCCGCGTATCTGTAGGTAATTACAATTTATCTCCATAGACATGCAGTCATAACAAATCTCAATAAATCAACACGATTATGGTTACCCTGCAGTTGACGACCCACATGATGGCAGTTTGCTGTACGCACCGGCAACAACAACGACAACGGCACGGGCAACCCCATGCGAGCATACCAAGTGTATCGCCACGACCGATGTGTGGCACACATTTGTGATCGGCCCAATATTGACAGTCGAATATGCGATTGAATGAGATCATTCGGATATAATCTCTGGAAGTGTATGGGCACACGAATGCGAGAAATCCATAAATGGGTGCTTGTATGTACGTGCAGGTGCACTATGGAATATGATCTTCGGATGGGGATGGTGGATGGTGCATCATGCCGGCCGCCAAGAGCCTATAGACACATTCGGCGATAGACCTTGTTATGGGTTTGTGCACACTTTTTGTTAACAAGCCTTGTCTTGACCGCTTTCCATATCTGCGAGATCTTAATTCGAAAAGAGGAATACGGACAGCTGTACGTTGGCACCTCCTATCCTATCTTGCCTATCTTGATGAGGCTGCTTTCAAAGTGAGATGTTTTCTTGTCTGATCTTCAGTGTCAATGATGTATTCTTGTCAGTCACTGATCTTCAGTGTCAATTCATCTCTTTTTCGAAGCGTTTTCGACTATCTATGTTTGAGGTGTTTTTGCAAATACATTTTTCGGTGTGTTTTTTGACACGTTTTTCGTCTTATTTTTGACGAATTCTTTACTAAGAGTTTTTGACCTATTTTCCGAACAGCTTTTGACCCATTTCTCGGCCGACTTTGGGGCTTTTTCAAAAATGTTTTTTATGGTGGAGTTTCTGGTGCGATATTTAGTCCTTTTTCGGGGTGCTTTTTGACATTTTTTAAAAACGGGTTCTTTGAATCGGGTTTGAAGCGGTCTTAACGCGCACTTTGATGAGTTTTTCTAGAAGTTATTTGCGTACTTTTGGAAGCCATTCTGAAGAGTTTTTGACTTAATTTTGGGGGCGTTTTTATGCGTTCCCGAAGAGATTTTGACGTGTTATAAAACATTTTTCGGGTGTGTTTTGACGGGTTTTTCGCCTTATTTTTGACGCGTTCTTCGCCTAAGTGTTTTTGACTTATTTTCTGAAGAGTTTTTGACCTATTTCTCGGGGTTTTTTTACGTTTTTTTAGAAACGTTTTTTTTTTCCAAGTTTCTAAGTCTTCTTGACAATTTTTTTCGGGCGTTTTTGATGTGGTCGCCGAAGGTTTTGCGGACTGTTATCAATGCATTTTTAAAGACTCGTTTTAGAAAAGTTCTTAGCACATTTTCAAACGCGTTTTTCGATGGCTTTTTCTATGATTTTTTTGATTTATTTTTATGATTCTGACGAGTTTTTGGCGCGTTTTCCAAAGAGTTTATTACGTGCATTTCAATACATTTTTCGATGTAGGGCGTTTTTATGCGTTTTCTGAAGAGTTTCTGACGTGTTTTGAAACATTTTTCGGGTGTTTTTGACGCGTTCTTAACTAAGAGTAGTTTACCTATTTTTCGAAGAGCTTTTGACCTATTTCCCGGGGTGGTTTTGACGTTTTTTTAAAAGGTGATTTTAAGTGCATATTTGACACGTTTTTGCAAGAGTTTCTAACGATTGTTTGCATTAATTTTTGATGCGTTTGCCGTAGATTTTGCGGACTGTTATTGATGCATTTTTAAACACTCGTTTTAAAAGTTTTCTTTGCACATTTTTAAAGCCGCTATAACCAACTTAATTATTTCCCAACTCCATCACCTCAGTAATTAATATCAAATCAAATGATTATTGTACGCATTATCAAAACCAGCAATTTTCCGTGCCTTCCCGACCCTAAACATCCACCTGTCATCGAGGAATTACCCAATAACTCAACCCTTTAGCAGATGACACAATACTCGAGACATTTGTGTTCCCTTAGGCTGGCGTTGGTCCTTTTTTCCTGTGTGTTGTTTGTCATTTCCTTCCTTTCTCCAAATAAATGAAATATTTGTCAAATAAACTTAATGAGATTTGTCACGCATGTCCAGTTAGCAGCGAGAAGGACCGACACCACCAGTAATCCAGATTCAGATACCCATCATGATGGCTGTAACCCAACCCTTACAGCTTAAACACAAATATCCGTGATGACGAAAGCAAATGAAAGTCTAAAAGGACCTGCCCGCACCCTGTTTTTTTTACGGTCGACTTCAAATGACTGCGTCTCTATTTCGTGCAGCATCGACGAAGGGTTGTCCCGTTGACAATGAAGGTGGGTGCAGGGTGCTGTTATGGAAACCTCTCTCAATCTGCGATTCGATTCGCATTTCCAAGTGTCGTCGCTCACTCGCATGACATTGAACACTTGCAAGCGATCGGAAAGTTTAATTGCTTCAATCGCTTGAGTTTTTTTTTTTTTTTTCTCTGGATACACATGGTGGTCGTATCTTTTAATTTGTTTGGGTTTAGGTGGAGGAAATAAAAGAAACTCGTAAAACGCAACTCTTAGAAAGAGTATATGGTATATGCATGTGCGCGGGTACAATACCTGAGCGGAGGGAAGTGGCAATAGACAGGACCAGAGTTGTAACAAGGATACAAAGCGTTCTTTTCTGTTTTTTTTTTTTCTTTTGTGCCGGGTAACGTGGAAAGTTTAATTAAAAATATGTCCAACGAAAATACTTAATTGTTTCTTGGATGCAATTTGACGCGGAGGAAAAACGCGATCAATGTTGGACGATGCAATTAAAATCCTTGTGCAGTTGGATAATTGAGGCGGGTGGGGTTGGAAGGTAGGTACAAATATAATTGCAATGGACGAAGTAATTACCCAGCCATCGAAGGCGAGCGACATAGATTATGGGAAAACGCTGAAGCGGTTCGCTGCTATGTACTTATTTGGTGTAGATTATGTGGCAATAATCGATTTAGCCGGTTGATCAGCTGCGCTCAGAAATGCAGTTGACACACAGTAGATTGGGTGTAGTAAGTAAGTATTCCATTTTCAATAACAGAAGAAAAGTAAGGTTTCCATCGAGGAACTGGTGAGTATTATTATACGGTAGACATTTATTGATGAGTCCACCCGACATTAGGGTGATATGCACTTTTTAAAAGGTTGAAGATATTAATTTTCGACACTGGCACATTTGGAATTTATTGGTAATTTTTCGGTTAGATATAATTGACCGAATTTTCATGCGGTTTTCATGATATTTTGTGCACCATATTTATAAGGACGGGACCCCTAGCGAAAAGGAGTTAGTTTTTTGGAAGTTCCTAGAAATGTTTGATTTTATGTCGCTTTACAAAGGGCCACAGTGTGCTTCAGATCAGATGTCAGAATAAAGTCATAGGACCCCTAGCCCCCCTACGTGCCAAAGTGCGTGGCTTCTGGCAATATGCCTAAGCTCTCTCCCAACCCTCTTTTTAAAACAGCTGCAGTTCCTTCTCAACTGCTCTGCACCAGATATTTCTCATTCGACTCTTGGTTCTGTTATATGCTACGTTTACGGGTTCCATTGCACTATATCTCTGTACAGAAAACAGACAAGAAAGCAACAGGGCGGCTAAACTGATATCATGGAAATATTACTCTCATCTCTCAGCGGACTGTGTATCGAGGTGCATTAGTCTCACTTACTTTCTTAGGTGGCGCTACAGTTCGGGGTGAACCTGATGGGCCTCAATAAACATGCATCTCCAACTAGGCCCGGTCCTTAGCAAGCTGCCTCCATTTGCACACTAAAAGTTGATTGAGGTCGTGTTCTACTTGTGCATGCGAGGTCTTTCTTGACTGCGTCGCCCCAATGGGGTGGAGTCGAAGACTCTGCAGGCCGAAGTTTTGTTGTACACATATTGCGCAGTCTTGCATTAAGCTAAGCGAATTAAAATCCGTGGTGGAATTTACCAACATGAGTCTTTGCCATTTTGATTTCCTTCTCGCTGAGACCTATTAGTTAAACACGACGGACTAACCTAACCTAACTTTGCCGATTGAAATTCAGAGATCTAAAGCTATTTCGAAAACAGAATGCATGCTTAACAGCATAGATATAGAAAGCATAAAATTCGAGACACAGTTTCTACAGCATTAGCAAGTTAGAGGAAAGCCCTAAAAGCCTGGAAGCCCATCATACATATAGTCCATTAAATGACTCTTAAGACGCTCTAAAAAAAAACCTCTTTATATCCAAATAAAACCTACTTTAAAAACACCCCAAACAGAAGCCCAATTCTTTAGAGTGCAAAAAAATTAACTTAAAACCGTTAAAATTAAAGTGCACGACTGGGTCGAACGAAACTTTCTCGTCGATCGGTTTGATTGGTTGTTTTCTAATTTTACTTAATTCATTTTTTATTAGGATTTTAATTAAACTTACATACTAGACAAAAACGATTAAATCTAATTTAAAACTAACATTTATCTTAATTTTACTATAGGTATAGGTATGTAGGTAGGTTAGGAAAAGGTGTAGGCAGAGTAGGGAGAACCCTGCTGATGGGTAGGTAAGGATCTGAAAGCAATGCTAGATAAAAGTAACGGTTCATAAAATACAGAAAAAGGAATAGTGATAAATCAAATTCACGTTTGCGTTATTCATCTGAAATGACAGTATTTATTATGAAATAACGATGTGAGTTTTTAAAAGTTAAGAAGTTGGTTAGAGAGTTATAAGCACCTGCTGTACTATTTTAAGCTCTTACAGTTTATAAGATTTTTGAGTAGGTAGGTACAAGGCAAAGTGAAGTCGGAGTTTCAATTTTCTGATCTGCTAGGGCATGTTTTTATTTTTGACTGGAATACATTAATAAACAATGGCTTAATGTGTTTATGATTGGAAGTATGGTTCGTATTAGACCGAAAGAGATGTACAATTTTTTTTTAATTGGCATTAGCAGTTATAAACCGAGTATGCGGATGGACATCTGTGCAAAGTGGGAGTTCCTGATTGTGTAAGGATTTAAGTGGTTGGAATTATTTTAAGGTGCATTTTCAATATTGTTGAAAAAAGAAGAAGTTCTAATTTGCTAAGAATAAGTTTTTCGACGTTGTTATTGCATTTTTAATGAAAGTGTGGTATTGAGTCTTACATATAGATGTATATTAACACAGGTCGGCTTTTGGGTAGTAATTTTTGAGAAATTATTACAAAACTTGTTTATTCGATTTTTTTTAGAAAAACTAAGCTTGGGATCTTAGTTATTGTTATTTGATTATCATAATTATGTTTTTTGATCAAAATCGTTACAGCGGTTTTTGTAAAATTTGGCAGACAAGAGCACCAAATATTGAAATGTTTAGTTTCAAAAGTACTATTGCTTAACTATATATAGATGAAAACCGATTATATGCCATTGTTCAGGATGTAAGCATTACTTCGTTTTTAAAGTTTTATCAAAATCGAAAATGGAGTTTTCGAGTTATGAGCAGTTTTTAAAATTGGCCTTTTTTGGTACTTCGAATTGAAAATTAAGAACACAATAATTTTTAAAACATCCATTTGACTTTAAGTTTGCATTTTTGTCAAAATCGTTATTGCCGTGTTCAGGTATGTAAACTAAACAAAACTAAATTAAAAAAAGTCCTTTTTTCAAAAATCCATTAGGTATACTATAATATAGAGAAAAACTGAAATTTCTATTAAGTTATAAATGACCACATCACCTTAGAAATTCATTTTTGTTACAGTCGTATCTACCGTTTTCGAGATATGTCGAAGTTTAAAAAGTACCGTTATTCGAACGGACAGACCGGACATTAACATCTCGAGGTCGAAATTGTGTACGAAAACAATACCTTTCTCTTTCTACGTGATGGAGAAAGTTAAAAAATTAATAAAAAACGTCAGGGAAAACGAAAAAGCGGTTGAAAAGGCCACATGGAAATATTCTAAATAACGAAACAGCCATCCGGGAGTAAACTCTGCTTCTTTGTAAGATTGCTTTAATTATTTCAATGCAATCGCTACTAAAAAGCGATTCTCGTTCAATAAGTGAAACTGTCGTAGTGAATTCAATATCGTACATTGCAGTTTCTAATTTTTCAATCTAATATTCATTTGCAAATGAGGACGTGAAAAAAATATTATTATAACATTTTTGAACTAAAAATTTTAGTAGGACGAGAATCGTAAGGTAAAATTGTGGAAGGGTGAATCTATTTTCTTTTAATTTGTTCACAGAACGAGAATTGATCTCCTGGTCCCTTATTCGACTCTAAAAAATTCCTAAACGGACCGTCCAAAAATGCATAAGAAATGCTATAAAAAAAATACTAGCTTGGAACCCCAGAGTGCCTACCTCAACAGCGGATAGAAAATGCCCTAAAATCTATTTTAAAAGTAATACGAACAAAGCATGTCAAGTTATACGTCAGGTGCACCCTAAAATTTCGTAAGAATTAACACCGAAAAGACTTAAATAAATCCTTTCAAACGGAAGAAGACCCATTAAAAAACCGCATTAAAAAAGGCCCTCAAGATCCTTTTAAATATCGTCCAATAAATGAAGACAATTCCAAAAGACTTCAAAATAACAACACAAAAAAAGAGCTTAAATACGCCAGAAACCACTCCTAGTACCTACAGTCGAAAACGCCCCTAAAGAGCTTAAAAAAATCTACTAAAAAGCAAGAGAATCTCCTCAAAAGCGTCCCAAAAACGCCATAAAAACAAAACCATCCCGAAAGACGTTCCAAAAGAAGCATTGGAGCTTTAGAGAACCACACAAAGATCATCTGTTAAAACGCCTGGCAAAATAGTTCCCATGCAGATGACTTGGCTGGCGTACACCTATTGGCTATCCTCGCTTGATTTTTATCGCCCACGTTTCATGGTTCCTTCTGCCTGACGGCGGATCTTCGGTCGTCTTCCTCGTTTGCCAGTGTGCAGAATTAGTTTTTCCATATCCTCAATACCGACTGTTACTTTCCCTGTTCACCTCTACAGGTCCTTGTTCCCTTGCAACGTTCTGTATACCATATTGCAAAATCTTCCAAAAATTGTTCCGTGATCCGTACTCGTACCTTGTCCCAAAGTCAGTATTAGAATCTGCCTCACATGATAAAATTGGAAGTAACTTGCTTGAAGTTCCTAACTTATAACAGAGAAGGTTCCTTGCGATGTAATGGTAAAACGACTCAAGCCTATCGATGTCATAGCAAAGCCAAGTCGATGGAGGTGTTCGAAGAAACAGACCAAAGGAAAGGCAATCAAAAAGCGCAGCACTGTCTAAACGCGGACCCCCATTTCCAGGCGTCCAATACATCATAATGAACAAAGCAACATATGTGGTTTAATTTGTCCCATCTTTCAGAAAACTTGGTACGCGTCTTGACCACCTCACTAAATCCCAACGGGAGCAGCAGTGCTTAAAATCCGATATCCGTCTCATACTTCAATACACAGTATCACGACCGAAGCCATTCTCAGCAACCATCCCAAGTGGTTGCTTAAATACGCATCAAAGCTCACTACCCATCTACACCTAAGATATGACCCCTAGCAGCAGTGGATCCGCATAGAGCCAACTAGTTTGCACACCATACCTCGGGCCAACTTTTCTACAAGTCCAAGTCATTGTCTCGATCTGCGCACCCCCTAGGCCACGCAAGAAACGCTAAAACTAATTAAAAAGAGGATATTTCACGCTCAGCCATCTCAAGTGAACAACGTACAACCATCCCGTCCCGATGGGGCCCTCTCATTTGAATCGTGCTCTTGGAGAGCGAGTGAGATAGCCAACAGCACATCGCAGCTTCAGCATCCACTTTGCCAAAGTAAATCAAACCGAATATATAGACATTACAATTAACCAGCACGTTTGGACGGTGAACGTTCCGCCGCCGTGCCGTCACCACCGCACCATCCGGCCACAGCCGCCCGCTAGAGGAGCCGCTGATTTTGCGCACCGACCGACATGAGGATGAGGAGGATGTTATGAAGTAAAAATCGGGTAAGTGGATGTGTACTCGTTTAAGTATATCTCTGGGAGAAAGAGAGATGTTTTCGTAATAAAGTGATGCCCGTGGACCACCCAAGTCGTTGGTCTGGCTGCATCGAGGAACATTTTCTCGATGACTTGTTCCATGATTTGTACTCTGGCTCTGGCCGAGGGAATGCGAGCCCACTCTTCGGTGGGTTATAGGCGAGTTGCCGGTTGGTATTCGCTTTGCATATGCAACAGGCAGATTCTACGTGTGTGCGAGCGTATATGCACTTTAGAATCACAGACCACAAAAGGGAGATAAACAGATGTGACGAGGTGCGCTGTGGTGTTTTTGGCTCGTTTGCATCACGCCTCTGGATTGGCATGAAGTTGATGTTAAGAGAGGATTCAAGAGAATCAGCGATGAAGATGTTGCCCAGAAATACGAACTGAATGTGTGCGTATACTTCAAATAGACTCAGGCCTCGCGATTGATGATGTCCAGGCTGCTGGTCAAGTGTGACGTTAGACAATGTGGCTCTTGTGATGGCGAGTTAGATGAATTAGATTGAACGATGAACACTGAAGCCGCAGGCTTCGAAGAGAAACTTATGTTTGCCAAGCGTTTAATTAACAACAGTAACTCACGGAATTGGCTAAGCGGCCAATGCACGACTGACTGGTGATTATTGTTGTTTTAAGGTGAAACCAATGGGCCATTGCCAGTGGGCGCAGATCTTAATAGCCCGCATGCTCATGTGAAGCTTGAGTTGGTTTTGCAGCAATGGAGGCAATTTGTTGTTCTAGTTTCCGGTTTGGAGACTTTTATTTCCTCTTTGAACAGGCAGGATGTCCGACAGATTGATTGTTGAACTGGAGACTATAAGGGGACTACTGGTTTAAATGGAGTAATTTGTTAACTGCTCCTGAGAAGTGTGTACCACCCACGACCCTTCACCAAATAAAGAGTCCAACTGTCTTACAGAATCGTTTTTTTTACTGCTTCCTTTTCTGACACTACTAACCTTCCGATGGATTAATTATAGTAGTAGTTGCTCTCACAAGATTTGTGTGGACTTGAAATTTGGCCGAGTCTTAGACCGAAGTGTATGAGGTATGAACGGCTTTTGTTTTTATTTGAAAGGGTCATGTATGTCCTTATGATGGGATATAAATTCGGTAAAATCTTCACCGCGACTTCTTATTGAGGTACAGAATGGTGCTGGACTCTGAAGCATAGATCCTGCCGAATCTGAGAAATGGCATTGGTTGCGTTGGCTTTATGGGCGTCAGTCTTTTTGGGCTTGTTGGCAAAAACCTGCGGCTTCAGGAAACCCTATGAAAACGTATATAGTGGATCAAACGATCTATTCATGTCACTGAAGCAAGAAATAGCCATACCCTCAAAATCTATCTTGGAGAATGCCTCATGTAGAGTCTGCTTTGTGCCGTCCTGCTGCAACCGCATGTCGTCAGTATCCACATCGTTCAATTTGGGTCGAAATAAATCGTTTAGCATAGTTCTTGATGATCTATTTTTTTGCAAGCTCAATTTTCAATTTTACGTTGGGATCTTCTCTGTGAAATCCACACAACAACAACTAGAAACTTAAAACCATACAATAAAAAAATGCGTTATAGAATTTATTAGTCCGGATTTCAGCAAATTCGACTACACTATTCAACGACTATAGTTTAACTCCATGAACTTTGGCCGGAGCCGTTTGTCTTCGTTTTATACGAACTACTAGTACATAGGAACTTATAGTTTTAGAATTCTAGTCCATTTCTCGAATTCACAATAATTCATTTAATTTAAATCTTAATTCAAACGAAACCATCCATAAACATTAAAAATTTGTATACAATAAAACGACGATTAACAATTGAGATGGCCTAACCAACGTCATTTTTAAAAATGTACTTACCAACGCCGCCGGTTTAAAATCCGCACCAAACTCTAACTTTTTGTGGATGCATTTGCCATCAGGTGAACCTCGTGTGGGTTGGCGTCGTCGTCCGCATTTATCCAAAAGTGCGCATCATCGTTAAAGATGATTTTTCGGACGAAATTGGGATCCAGGGAAAAAAATTGGCCACTGAGTAAGTTTGATCTTGTATGGGTAAGGTAAGTCCAAATTCCGACGCAAAATTTGCCAAGGTGAAGTCTGCGAAAGGCCGACTTCTTGTTCCCGGCAAATAATAGACTGCCTCGGCCCTCGGGTTCTCCTGCACACTTTCACGGGCCGCGGCAATGTTCGCGGCCGATTTGGCGAGTTCTTGACGTACGGCAAGTTGGCTGAATATTTACGGAACCGGACTCATCTGCACGGTCGAAAGACCAGATTAGACAGACACCACTAAAAACAACCAACCAACACCGATACTTCCTAATTAAATAAAGTACACGACTGGGTCGCTTGAAACTTTCTCGCTCATATCGACAGTTTGGTTTATTGCTTTTTTTATTATGTACTAGCTGGCCCGGCGAACTTAGTTCCGCGCGAATTCGTTAGTGTAATGAAAATAATAATTCGGAGCATGCACAATGCACATGCCTCTTTATGCAATTTGGTCAATTCAAGTTCTTTATTCAAAAGTTATATTAAATACTATGACACTTAAAAAGAAAAGCAAAAAAAAAAAACAAAGTTCGATCCTTAAGTCCACTTTTGCTCTAAATTACCAAAAATCAACTTCTGCTAGCTATTGTGACTGAATTTTGTTGTTTCACTTGAGGCGAACTTCAAGTTGTTGATGATGTGAATTAAATAAAATTTTTTTTTATGATTTAACAGATAAAGCAAGAGGAAATTCGAAAAAACGCTCGTGACAAATGAGACTTTATATTTGACTTAGTCAGTGATGTTGATTTCGATACTTGAGGAATAGTTTTTAGAAAATAGGTATCATTTTTTTGTGAATTGTTTGAACTGTTTTACAATAAATTTTTTGTTAATTCTTTTTTTAGAATCAATTCACACAAATACATTTTGAAGTTGGTAAATCTGGTACATTAAATTGTTTTAATCAAAGTCGCATTAAAAATTTTAATTTACAACTGTGAGTAGTGCTTACTCACTAAATCAAAACCTTGGATTATAGAGATAAAAAAAGATAGAATTGCCTATCAATCGACCAACATTCTGATAACAATTTCTTGAATCACCTTGTAGGTTAGTTGCAGTTCCTTTGTAAGATATGCAATTTTTACCTTTTTTACCAAAAAGGCATGATTTTTCGAAAAAGGCATAATTTTTCAAGAGTTCTCGCATGAAAACTTAGATCCGGCTTTGCATCACTGGCGGTGACTCCAATCTAACTATTTCTCAACTTAAAGTCAAATTTAATGCTTTATTTCTTCTAATTTAGACTAAAAGTTAATTTGTTGCAAAAATTCGCGTCTAAAATGTTTTATTGCTAAGGGCCAATAGAAATAACTGAAGTATATCAATATCGATGTGTGTCAATCAAACACCGATGATTGACGTGCCACATATCGGGACCAAAAGTATCTGATTTTTTATAAACCATCTCTGATTCAAGACGAACAAAACAAAACAAAAATCATTCAAATCTAACTAACGCACATATCTATTTCCTTCTACATTTAGAGACACAGGAATCTCAATTTTGACTTCGGTGAAAGGGTTGTAGGGTCCACAAAGCAAGGCAGGCATGCTTGTTTAAGCCTGTGCTTAGCTCGTCGGTGGAGTGGGATCTTCTGCTTGGCTTGCGGACTATTGTACTTTTACCTACATGCCTGAATTTTGATGCGAAAATTTTAAAATTTGTTGGCATTAAAGTTAACTATAAACGAAATATTTGTAACTTTAATAGCCAAGAAGAAAACTAACCACACCTATCAACTTGGTTGGTAAGCCTTCTCCCTTCTCTCTCCACACCAGTACCGAAGGCGTTATGGTATCTTCCCCATACTCATACTCACGAATGAGCAGAGTACCATGATTGTGAACACTCAAAACGCTCAACAACTCCTGTTGCCTGTTACCATTGTCCTCGTCATCTCAATCACCCCTACATTTCAACTTACTCACACATCAAACAAATCAATGTATCTACCTACTCCATTTCAAAAAGTCACTGAATGTAACATAGTAAACATAAACAAATAAAAAAAATTTCAAAATTGTTGACAACAACAATTTGCTTGGAAAATAACTAAAATAATTGACAACAACAATAATTGCTTTTAAAATTTAAAATAATTTTTTTTTTGTTTTGGAAGTTTCACTACTCGATTTATATCCAGTTAATTTTTTTCAAAGTGCTTTTCCCCATGGAAATCGAAATGTGTGCCTGTAACGCCACCTGTTGAGAATTTTCCGACTTTTCTTTTTTCCTAAACCATCCCTGATTCAAGACGAACAAAATGAAACAAAAATCATTCAAATCGGTTTAGCGATTGATTTTTATATAATAGATGTAGGTAGAAAACTCAGGAGCGATTCTAGAATCTAAACAAACAAAACGTACCCGAAAAAATAAGAATATACTTGAATAAAGTCCACTTTTAACATATTCATTTCAGATGGAAGTACATTTTATAATAATGTGAGGATTAAGCTCTCAGTAAAAATTGTTGAATGAAGTGTTTTCACGTTCACATTCACTCCGAACACTAACTAGTTTTTGGTTGACGTTTCTATCAGCTGTGAGACACTAGTTAGTTAGTTATTTAGTTATTTATTAATTAATATCAACATCATTTACAATAGACTAATATAATCTTTAAGTTATAAATGAAAACACTAGTCGTGAAACTTCTGCGTAAACTAGTCCAGGACATTAAGCCGCGAACTGTGTTAAGTAAAACGTCATTTCGGATGACCTTCACTTATCTGACAAAAAGAAAAGAAGCTCGAACAATAATTCGAACTTATAAAGTGTGTTTTTTTTAGAGATATAGAACTTTGAAATGGTATTATTTTATATTGACATGAAATTTACTTTATCCGAAAGATAATCTTCTGATGGCATTAATTTAAATATGATTTCTGGCATATCACCGCCACGGCTGGCTCGGACGTAGTCTAATCTTGAGGTCCAATTTTCGATAACTTTTTCCAACATTTGTGGCATTAACGCCAAGTGGTCAATCGTTTCGGGCTTATCGGCGTAGACTAGCGACTTCACCTATCGCCACGGAAAATAGTCAAGCGGCGTTAAACCGCACGATCTCGGAGGCCAAACGTTTCCTTCAATAAATGAATTGTGGCACGAGCTGTGTGACATGTTCCGCCATCTTGTTGAAACCACAGCTGCTTGCACATCATGGTTGTTCAATTGATGAACGAAAAAGTCAGTATAATCATGGCTCTTTAGCTGTCACCATTTTGACTGTAACGTTCTTGCCAGCATCGTTTTTAGAGAAGTACCGACCAATTATTCCACCAACCCAATAAGCACATACGAAACAGACAAAAGTGATCTTCATCGCTAAACAAAATTCGCTTATGTATTTCGAACAGAACCATGATTTTCAAAATTTGGAAGCGTTGTTCAGGCGTCAGTCTATTCATGTTGAAACGCCAAACCAAACTAAAAATAAATCACTTGACAGTTAACAGCCTGCAAAATGGCCGCCAGTTAAAATAGTGTTGCCATCCTAAAGTTCTATACCTACCTCTAAAAAAAAATTCCCTTTATTATCCGTTTGCAGATTTCTTGAGTCTTTAGGCCGAATTTCCACAACAAAATGTACGCCTATGCATAAACATTAAAATGCCTGAAATGCGCTCTTTTCCGACAGCCCTGGGAACTCTAAAATTCCCATCGAAAAACCTATATTGTAAGCACCCTTATATTCGATTACCCAATGACAGGTGCATATAAATAGCTTCAAGTCGAATCAAACAACAAAGAAAGCAAAAACCCAGTTCCAGCTTTGACCCTTCCTCTATATATGTAGGGAATTACACAATTCTATGACAGCGCTCAAGATTAACAACTTGACAGACCGACTTTTGACATGCCCTCGATTCGAAGGCACAAATTTAACTTTATAATCGAAAACAAGAAAACAAATTTGTCCGCGAGCACCTTTAAGTGGTGTCGCGCTCTCTTAAATATTTATGTTCGCTTGGCTTTATTGCTTTGCGTTTGCGTTTGCGGGTCGTTGTTCTACGACATTGGCCTGGTGCGCGCAGATAAAGCGAAAAACCTCTCAATCCCAGTTCGAGATAAACGTTCGGATGAGTTATTGGAGACATAATTTACAGGCACACATGTCGATTAAAGCGTTCGGAATCGGAATTCATTTCATTGTTGTGCTGCCCAACTGGTTGTGGTTCCATCTAAGAAGCCTCAACCCAAAATTAAGTCATAACGACCGACGAGCGACGACTGTGTTGCTCTGTTGCTCACTTTGATAAATGAATACGGAATACAGAATACGAAATGTTCGGCCCACGCTCGTCATTGTCATCCGAATTCGCGGGTTTATTGTCGTGTTGTTTGGCCAGAGCGGGCAAATTAAAATGTCAAAACTTAAGAAGTCATAAATCCAGCTTTTGGTTAATTGCAGTTGCACGGTGTATTCGCATTTGTTTTGCGGACAAAAGTGGCCGTATACGCGGCCGAAACGTCTCCAATTTGTGTCTCATGTGTGTGTATTTGGAACTGTTGCAACTTAATCTGTGCGCCACCACCAGCCGAATGATTTTGATTATTCTTTCCGTGGTATACTATAAAGGCGCACCCACACAATGAGTTTCGCGAATTAACTGCGCGCCCGGCTAGCGGCACGGTGTGGGCGTATAGGTGTCGACCCCACTTAAACGTCATGTCTCCCTGGCTGATGGTGAGGGAGTTGTTTCCAGTTTTTATTTGAACGGCAAAAGATAAAAACCGAACGTTGGGCTTTAAAAAAAAAATCTTTATTGCCAAAACGGTTGTATGAAGTTGTCGCGCACAAGTAATGAGCAGTTGCGCACACACACACCGTATAGATACCATCGGCTAACAAGCTGTAGGCTCATAATGTGCCATTGATTTAGGAACAACTTTGACGCTGTGTCCAGTTGAATGAGTACCCATTTGTAGATGCGAACGGTTAGGTGAACAATTTACAACAACTGGTGGCGGGTGGCAGCCAAAGTGTCTGGGATTGTCAAGGTTAGCCTCGAATAAATGTGTTTATAGATTTTATTCAAAGTGGATCGCTCTCCGGAGGTGTTATCAGGCAAATATGCAAATTAAGCCAGGCGACGGTAATTTATTATATAGCGAACTAGGATGAGGTTGAGTCTTGAGCGGTTGAACTAATTTAATGTGGTCAGTCACTCAGTGCGTGGATAGAGATTTAAAGAAGAGCTGGTCATAAAAAGCGCTTGTAGGCCCGATGGAATGCAGCTGATATTGGTGCGACATGCGAGATTGAAGCATTTTATGGGACAGACAAGTAAGTTCTTAAGTGACAGCTGTCAGATTCGAAAGTCATTTATTTAATATTTTTCACATACAGTTCAATAAGAACACACGCAGACCTGAAGGATGTGATCATTTATGCGAATTTCTAAAAATCACAGACCTCCACTGACGAACAGGAAGCCGAGTCACCAAATCACTCCGTCAGCATACAGACCAAGCAAACTCTTATAGATGGTATTGAAGACGCGACTTCTTGACCGTCTTACGATAACCGGCGTTGTGAATCCAAAAGCATCGTCTTGTTAGACGCGACGAATTCTCTCAGTACGTTGAGATGAAACGAATATCTAAGCGTCCTGGATAATAGCTTTCGGTTGCCATAGCGCTAAGAACAAACTATTTGACTGACGCCATCTTACAAAAGGATTTCCTCGAGCGCCTTTTTGCTCTGGATTAGAGTCTAGGATTCTAAGATACATGGGTAGGTATACAATTACTTGTCTCCTACATCGTAGTCCATCTACTCCGCCTGTCAAAAAATGATAACTGAGCTCCATGGTTTAAGTCAACGGAAGGCGTTCTAGCTACCACAGTACTCCGCTCCAACTCGGAACTAGTCTCCTCTTTTTATTTTGGGGTATTTTGGCGGTAGTGCTACACATTGATGTCCCCATTTAAAAAGGTTTTGGTGCGCCTTAATGAAGCGAATTGCTATGATCTTGATAGAAGTAAGGAAATTCCAAATCATTTCAATTCAATTGTGTATAAATAGATATGTAACGAAATTTAAAAATACATTGACATTAATTCATGAGCTACAATTTTTTTTAGCGATATGTATCTAGGTATGCCGAAAAATCTCTTAAAATTGAGTTTTAAAATTCGTTCATATATTTTTTGAAACATCTTGAAAAAAAAAAGATTTCTTAGTTCGGAAGAATAATGTCAATTTTTTTTTTTCGTTGTTTCCTCAAAAAAAAAAGTTTATCTCGGAAAAATTTATTTTTCAATATACCTACGCCTAAGTTAATTCTTCAGTTGTAAGATTATTAATACCATATCTCTGTGATTCTAAATAAATAGTTGCTGCAGTGTATGGAAGATTCATCAGTTCATCAGATTGGCATGTTTCTCGCTTAATCCCAGATCGAGCTTACTAGTGGTTTACCCAACTGAAATCGAGAGTGAATTTTTTCTTAAGTTATTGCACTTGTGTGCTTAGCCGAATGAATTATAGCTCCTCTAATAGTGTCGTCTTGTAAACTCTGCCCTTCGGTGTGGCATTGAGTCTTGAGTGGCGGCCGAATTTTATTGGGCACAGTCAAGTAAAATATTTTGCCGGGTGCAAATGAGAGTCGTCGATGATTGTTCGCTGTTTGATGTCAGACAGTGGCAATGTTAATTAATGTTAACAAAAGGGGTGCGATACGTTCCAACTTCTATTAACCAATTTTGTGCACACCATTAGAGGGAGATCCTCATCTCCTTTTTTTTAATTTTCTGTACGAAGCCCTATCTCAAACATTTTTACTTTCCAAACTTCTATGTATTTCCCGAAATTTGTACAGAAAATAACTAGCCGAAGGACTCCCGCCTGCTTTGCTAGGAGTTAAAACTAATTTTTTTTTCAAACTACCTACATGTTTTGCTTCGTTTTCCACTAAGAATTTTCTATTTTTCACAATTACACAAAATTTTCAACTTTACAAAAACTCTATGGTTTTGCCAAAATTTACTTTCGTAAAAACCTTCTCCTGACAATTACGAACAACTGAACAATAATTTGACACAAATCAGCCTCGCCGTTCTCAATTGATGAATAACTAATTTACTATGCATTTTTCACACCATTCTGCTAGGCGTTAACATAAAAATTGAAAAATACGAAATAATAAATAATTAATGTTTATGGTAGGTACCTATGTATGGATTTCTGTTTTAACAACATAAGTCATAGTTGAAGCTACCTCGCCGGATCACATTTTTCTTAAGATATTAGATATCCACCAGTTGAATAAACAGGTCTAGAGTGTCCCAAAATTACGTTTAAAGAATTCAAAAAAAATATTTGTATCTCAATAACAGCGCCACCTATCGGGTCCAAAACTAGGCTATTATTGAAATTGTAACCAACCATGCACATCGACAAAATTTCATTGAAATTTGTTGAGTGGTTATTAGGTCGTCCACGCAGTGCCACCAGAGCACCTTGTTCTCCTACGACTTTTATGAGCAACTAGGTCGGGAACAATTTGTGGGGAAAACCCGGAAAGTCTACAAAAGGGACCCTTGGTTTTAAAAAAAAAAAAGGAGCACAAAATTATTTTCCGTATAAGGGAGCTTCCACACCGGATAGAACAAAACGCCTTAGACAAACAAATCTGTTTTTCTGTGTGTTTTTTGGAGTTTAAATACCCACATTTTAATACGCGCGCCCACACATTTTTCATCTGACAAAAGGATGCTTACAAAGGATAAACTGGTTGTTATCACAAAGGCGCCTTCATCCATCGAACTTGTAGCAGCTTTTCAGCTGTCTAGAAAGCATTTCCCTCAAATTATAATATTTATACCCAAATGATACTACCTTTACGAACTAAAACGCTTTGAAAAAATACCCCCCACCCCTTGAAAACCCTCCCTTCTTTTCACCAATATAAAGACTCATTTTCATAAAAGCTTCCATGTTAACAGGCTAATTGAAACGATGACAAAACACCCACTTATACCTCGACACACTCGTAAAGTTGACCCGTCCAAGCAGTAGCATTTTCGAAATGAAATAAACATTCCCAGGCCGAGTTTAACACAATTTAATGACAGTCAGTCCCGCTGTATAGCCAGTCCGCCTTCTTGCGCACACAAAACGAATATTCTCTCTCGCATCGACGATGGAATTTATTACATAATTAACTTTAAGGAATATGTGTGTGGAGTACGCCTGCGAATACAAAAGTAAAAGAAAGCAAAAGGATTCAACCTCACCTGCGGAATTTTATTCAATTAGCGCCTGAAGAGGTCGAAAACACACTCGCAAGCCGGTACCCAGCCGGTGTATAGTTATAACGTCTCTAGCCGAAGTACAGTCCGTTCAACAGGACATTAAGGGCAGTTTCTAATAGCTTTCCTTCCTGCCCTCTACTCCGTTCGTTAAATAATTACCCGAGTCCACGAACTTCTACCCCCGTGTGTTTCGTCAATTCAACGACATAATCAGAGAGAATGATGTCCTTTTGTCACACAACGTGCACAATGGCAATATGGCGTCGCCGTCATTAAAATAACTCTTTTTTTAATACAGGAATGTGTGTTTTTTTTTTTTTTTTTGTATCCTATAAGAATTTCTTATAATGTCGCGCCCATTGTCATTTAACTAGGGAAAAAACAAACCGAAAATGGTGGCAAAGGGTAATAAATTCGTTCTCAAAACCGAACCTATAAAAGCAATAAAGCCAATGAGTCGTGATCAAGGATATATGGGTTCGTCTATTAATTAAATGTCGTGTTAATGAACAACCAGGCAGTATGCAGTTCAAATTCAATGACAACAGCCCTAGTTCGAAAAACCGCATGTCCGGCAATGGCTTCATATAGGAAACTAGAGATGGGCTGATGTCACGGCTGAGTCGTTCGCAGTAAGGCTGTCAATAAGGCTGTCAAAAATGAATTGCGAACGCTTTGAAACAATTAAAGAAAGAGAGAAAGAAATATATTAATAGTTAGGTGAGTGCTGCGCCTAAAATGATACCAATGCTGGGTCCTTGTCAACTGCCTACTACTTACTTGTTTAAGGCGCTCCCGACCATGGAAGAGTCTCTGGCTGAGACACTGCAGCACTCCACCCTCTGTCACTATTGGTTATGCTTTTCGAAAACACTACAAGAATGGACTTCGCAGATTTCTTGTCGTGGATTTTCAGACGGCCTTTGTCCGGATAAATCGTATTGAGATTTTTTCGCTGGACAGCTATCCTGCCAAAACTATCGTTGATGCTTTAAGGAAGTAAGTCCTGCAATAGCCCAAGGTATTTCGTCCTGTACAATGGTCTGCTCTTCCACTATTTGGGAGTACGGTTAGCAAGCCAGGGGCACATTCTGGCAATAGGCGGGGTGCATTTGACATTTGACTATCCCTACTACGCTACATTAGGTACATCTGAGAAGAGACAGTCGGATCCTGAAAATGTCCTAGCCGTTGTCAAGTGCAAAGATAGGTGATGTGCGTTTGTTGTCTATACGCTTATACTTCGCATTTCAAAGAATTATTTGGTTAAGTTCATCGGAAGTTTTGCCACACTAGAGCCTCTAGCCCTCTACCTATAAAACAGGGACTTCGCTCTTATTATGGGGCGTGGCACCTTCCGTAAAACAAACACATTTAAATCGGTATATCTTGCAGGTTCTGCCTGGTGAGACTATACATCTCCGTAGATTCATGTGGGCATATTTTCCGGTCCAAAACCTTCGCGAAATTTGGACAATGGGGCGTGACACTTCCCACCGAAGAAAAGAAGTGTTTAAAGACCTATATCTTGGCTCTT
This sequence comes from Cheilosia vernalis, assembly GCA_949126925.1. Classification (NCBI taxonomy): domain Eukaryota; kingdom Metazoa; phylum Arthropoda; class Insecta; order Diptera; family Syrphidae; genus Cheilosia; species Cheilosia vernalis. Next base: position 39,099,122 of record OX421361.1, on the reverse strand, counting down.
ATAGCAAGTTTGTTCGCGAAATACAGTACATGGATATTTGTTGCATGTACCAAACATTTTACAAGAAGCTGGCTTAGTTCTATAAAGAGGCGTGTGCAACTCCCATAAAACGAAACCATTCGAAACGTCACAACATCTAAATTAGGCACCACAGTAAGGTTCATGTAAGTCAACAATTTGCAAGAGTTCTTTAATATATCCGCCCGGAAAGTCACCACTCTTGCCTTATTTAGAGATCTGGGGTCGAATCGCGTCGTCCGTGAACGAGAATTACGAGACGGAATTTTTTTTTGTTTCACATGTAAAATCAACATACTAGTTCCGTGAACGAGCTATACGTTCACGGAAGTGGCGATTCGACCCCTGATTTTCGATAGTTCTGTTATGAACCTTGAACTTTTTGAGCTATTAAAACTGCAACACGTCAAAAAGTTCCTATTTTTTCCGGATCATCCTTACGGTGTTCCGTCTTTAGGAACGTAGCTCTAACACTCGCGGATGGCTCAGCGGGACAACGATTATATTTTGTTGACTTTTGGGAACCGGAGAAAATAATAAACGCTGTTCACACTCTTGAACTTTATTTTATGAAAATTAACATCACTCTCTTGATTCACTATTATCTCGTCCTAAGGGCAGCGTGACTTCTCGTTCTGAACTTCGTTAAAAACATTGGGCCTTACCAATAATCATTTTTAACCTTCAGCTTATTAGGTCACAATATGCAATTTTGTATGGAAAATTTCGATATTGTGAGTTCGAAGAATTTAGTCTGGACACTAAAAATGATTATCAGTACCGCGGATTAATATTGCAAAATTTCCCCATTATCCCATCGTGAATGCAACGCACCCACATCCAGCTGGCTACCCGAGTTGCAGAACCAATACACCCGACAGCTTTGTCAAATTCTTACAACAGCTAATGGAACTAGGTCTCATCGTCGGCAGGAGTCTTCAACCTACCTTTGCAATTGTATGTAACCTTGACAATTGCATAAACGCTTTCCTTTGACATCAACTCCTTCAATCTCTTCTATAATTTGAAAATCTTAAAAAAATTCCTCGCCCCTTAAACCTTTCGGTGCTTAAAGGTTGTCTAAGTCCAACAAAACGACTCCAATCCACATAAATTTAAAACTGAAGAGTCTGTGAACTTGACTGACCACTGATAAGGTTCTCCATACCTCGTAGCCACTCTCAAGCCGATGAAAGATATTACCAGCTGCCTCATCGTAAATTCCCGACCAAGAAACCTAAGCCGGGTGTAAATCAACACTGAAAAGCTAATAAACATTTTGTAAGTCTTTGGTAGAGAAAGAGACCACCGTAGGAGACTGCGAGGTGTGACCCCGGATCTCCTCGAAACTAGTTACAAATTCCGACTTAACTGGCGCACACACTACCCAACTATGTGTGCAATTAATTTACATGCGGCAAGTTTATAGGCGAACCAGTCCAAACGAGGGCGACTCTCCCTACCCATCCACTTTAAGCTTAGCCAACATAGATAATGCCTAATGGGTTCATAAATTATGGGCACCCAAAGTCAAGTGTGAATAAATGAATAACTCACCCGATCCGCCGCATCGTGTCAAATTCCAAGAGCAAATAAAACAAATAGATTTATTATTGTTACCCTATAAAATGTTATAGTAACCTTAAACGTATTTTTAGAACTATCTAAGATTTTGACATATGTCAGCTGTCACTAAAATTACGCCGAACAGGTTGTTGTTGCCTTTTTTTTGTAACCACACTAAACTTGATCTTTTTGTTCTCTGAATTTCTTTTTTGAATAAACGAATCTTTAATTATCTTTGAAATCGAAAATCATTTTTACTTGGCGTAGAAAAGCAATTTAATAGCTCAGAAGTGGGATTTTTGCCAAAATATTGTTTTTTTTACAAATTATCGCAAAACCTTGATTCCTAACCTGTACTACACATTTGCGGCGTGTCATCATGATGAACAACGAAGACTCACGAACGGAAAATACAATGGTACCATTAGCAGAATCGACAATGTTTATCAGCGGTAGTGCAGCCACGAATGTTGGAAACCAAGGAGTTACGTTTGCGAATCCCGGTGCAGTTTTAACACCAAACGGCCCAAACGCGGGCAGTGTGTCGCAGTCACCATATGAACGAACCAGCATGCTAGATCAAAGAGAGCTCGAATTATTACGTCGAGAAAGGGAGGTACTTAGACAGGAATTAGAATTAACTAAACGTGAACTTTCTGTCTTACAGCACCAATCTACTAGTAATTCCACCGCCAGACCATGCTGGAACAATTCACAAACGTACAGCTACGCAGAGTTAAACACACTTGTCCCATTATTTGATCCGACAAAAAAATCAATCCTTTCGTGCCAGAAGTGGACGCAAACAGTTGACAACCTACGAGAAATTTATCACGTCACGGACCAGATGACTCTACTGATCGCTTCATCGAAACTCCAAGGGGCAGCAAAAGGATGGTTTTCTAGTCAGCAATTCCAGATCACGAATTGGGTCCAACTTAAGGAAGGCATTTTAAAAGCATTCCCTTCTTACGCAGATGAATCTGATGTCCATATGAAACTCCTGAAACGGCGAAAACAGGTAAACGAAAGTTTCGAACAGTATTTCTACGAAATGTTATCCATAGCTAGTTGCGCAACGTTCAGTAGCCAATCCATTTTGAAATACATTATTAACGGGGTAGATAATAACGATCTAAAACGAGCACTGTCACTTCATCATTTTACGAAACCGGAGGAATTACTTGAACATTTCAAGTGGTACGAAGAAATGCAAGAATTCACTACGGACCGAAACCGACCGAGACAACGAGAGAGTTTGCCAACCCAACAAACATATGCACTTAAAGGAGAACACCAATTTACTACCGATGAACAACAACAGCAATCGAACAATAAAAGGAAGTGTTTCAACTGTAATGAGTTTGGACACTTTTCACGAGATTGTCGGAAGCCTCAACGAAAACCTAGATGCGAAATATGTCAAAAAACGGGCCATTCTAAGGAGGACTGCTTCCAAAATCGTAGTCGTCAGCAAGTGTCTGTAATTAGCTCAAATACGTTTCACAAGCCAGCTGTCATCAATGGTAATATTTATTCAACTGCATTTGTCGATACAGGAAGCGACGCAAGTCTGATCAAGTCGTCTTTAGCTCGTGAATTAAATACTCAATTAGACCCACATTGTGTAACACTACATGGTTTCGGAAACGGAGAGTATAGAACACTTGGACGAGTAAGAGTTAATCTGAAGGTCGATGAGGTTGCTGCTTATGTTTTCCTATGTGTGGTGGACGATGAAGCATTGAACGAACCGTTGCTAGTCGGGCGAGATTTCTTAGATCAAGAGCACGTCACATTAACAAAACTGCATGGTGAGTTGAAACTTTCTGATTCACAAATAACGACTATGAAACACAATGCGTCACAACACGATAACGTATCACTTGGTAATGAAGACAATACTGTTGCGATTGCGAGCATAGGATTGAGCGAGGTAAACAATTCGCCGCAATGCAATCACAAAGCCATTGTACCGCAACTGATTTCATGCAGCGATATTGAATGTGGGCCTCTCTCGACTATGCAAATGGGAGTTCTTATTAAATTGCTTAACAAATATCGACATTGTTTTGCTACGAATATGTCAGAACTCGGTCGCGCTTCATCAGTCGAAATGCAAATCGCTTTGACAACAAGTGGACCTATATCATGTCGCCCGTATAGAGTTGCATATGCTCAGCGTGCAACTATGCAACGAATTGTTCAAGAATTACTGGACAACGATATAATACGTCCATCAAATTCTTCTTTTGTCTCTCCAGCTCTACTTGTTAAGAAAAAGGACGGTGAAGATAGAATGGTGGTTGATTATCGTCTTTTAAATGATAAGACTGTCAAAGATCGTTTTCCGTTGCCCGTTATTGAGGATCTCTTGCAGCAATTAAGTGGAAGCGAATATTTCATTGGTTTAGATTTGGCATCCGGGTACTATCAAATCCCTATTGCTAAAGATTCACGCAAGTATACGGCATTTGTTACTCCCGATGGTGTATATGAATTTCAAAGAATGCCGTTTGGACTCTCGAATGCGCCATCGTACTTTCAAAGGATGATGAACAGCATTAAGCAAAAAAATAAATCGGGCAGACTGATAATATACATGGACGATATCCTTATCCCTTGTAAGGATTTTTCGGAAGGCATACAAAGTCTCCAAACATTCCTGTCTGTTTTAGAGGATGAAGGCCTAACACTCAAACTAAAGAAGTCATTCTTTTTTAGAAAAAAAATCGATTTTCTTGGGTATGAGATTTCCTCTTCTGGTATAAGACCAAATGAAAGAAAAATTGAAGCAGTATCAAATTTTCCCGAGCCTGAAAATTTGCATAAACTGAGACAATTTTTGGGACTTACAAGCTATTTTAGGAAGTTTGTCCCAGGCCATGCAATTATTGCGCAGCCACTTACGGAGCTGACGAGGAAAAACGTGGAGTTCAAATGGACTAATGCTCATCAAAAATCATTCGAGCAATTGAAAGAGGTATTGACATCTAGGCCGCTGCTAACCTTGTACGATCATCAACTTGAACATGAGCTGCATACGGATGCGAGCGCACTTGGAATCTCAGGTATCTTACTGCAGAAAGGTTTAGATCTTCAGCTTCGACCGGTCGCATATTTTAGCAGGCAAACAAATGAGTATGAGAAGAATTACCACAGCTACGAACTCGAAGCTCTTGCTGTTGTCGAGTCTATTACTAGATTCCGAAGTTTCCTTCTCGGAAAACACTTCAAGGTCGTAACTGATTGTGACTCACTGAGAGCAACGATTAACAAGAAAAACATTATCCCGAGGATTGCCCGTTGGTGGTTGCGGCTGATGGAGTACGACTTCGAAATCGAGTATCGACGTGGGAAAAGTATTCAGCATGTAGACGCACTTAGCCGATCTCCGCATGACGAACCAAAACAGTGTGATGTAGTTAGCATGGATGTGTTCGCCGTCGAAATAAAAAATGAAGACTGGCTAATGACTGTCCAAATCCAGGATCCCAAATTGGCTGAAATCGTTACCAAGCTCAAACAAAATGGAACTACCAGCGCAGAAAGGGAGCTACGTAAGCATTTTCAGATTGAAAATGGACGGTTATATCGAAAGGTGGAGAACGCTTTGAAGTGGGTTGTTCCGGGATCTGCTGTTTGGAAAATCATAAGATCCTGTCATGACGAGGTAGGTCATTATGCATTAGAACGAACTCTAAATCTTTTGCAGCATGATTACTGGTTTCCCCGGATGAGAAACAAAGTAAAAAGTTACCTATCAGCATGTATTGAATGCGCGTACCATAAACGACCATCTGGTAAACAGGAAGGGGAATTGTTTTGCATAGAGAAAACTCCAGTTCCATTTCACACGCTTCACCTTGACCATTTAGGACCTTTTCCTAGTAGCCATAAGGGCAACACTCATGTCCTGGGAATCTGTGATGGGTTTACGAAATATGTAATCTTAAGAGCTGTCAAAAACGTTTCTACGAAACCGGTTATCCGTATTTTGGAAGAGATTTCATCGAGTTTTGGCAGTCCAGCTAGAATCGTCACTGACAGAGGAACGGCCTTCAGTTCAAAGGAGTTCGAAAAATATTGCTCTGCCAACGATATCAAGCACATCATGACCGCAGCGCGAACTCCGAGAGCCAACGGCCAAATCGAGCGGTGTAACCGAACTCTATTGCATGCTTTGTCCACTATGGCTAACGATAACAACGATTGGGACACTCATCTTAAGGCTATACAGTGGGGAATGAATTCATGCATGAACGACTCTACAAAGCAGACACCACACAGCTTATTATTTGGATTTCAACCTCGAGATCCACTTGGAAACAAAGTTTTGCTCGCATTGCATGATGGAAACCAACAGGAACAGCGTTTAGATTTGGAGGTGATACGACAAGAGGCGGTGGCGGCTATTACAAAGTCTCAAGCGAAGCAGAAACAACGATATGATATGCACCATAAGTCTCCAGGTGTGTACAAGCAAGGCGATCTAGTTTTAATCGAGCGACCATCAATATCTACCGGAGAATCACGTAAATTAGACCCAAAATATAAAGGGCCCTACATGGTGACGGCAGTGTTGGATCATAACCGATATGTGATAGAAGATGTTCCAGGAGCTCAAAGGACACAAAGAAAATTTAAGTCTGTTTACTCATCAGATAACATGAAGCCTTGGTGTCGAAACTTGGATGATGACATTTTTACTGATACTGTCAATGTTTGTACAGAAGTCGAGGACGATTCTTGAATTCAGGATGGCCGAGCTGTTACCCTATAAAATGTTATAGTAACCTTAAACGTATTTTTAGAACTATCTAAGATTTTGACATATGTCAGCTGTCACTAAAATTACGCCGAACAGGTTGTTGTTGCCTTTTTTTTGTAACCACACTAAACTTGATCTTTTTGTTCTCTGAATTTCTTTTTTGAATAAACGAATCTTTAATTATCTTTGAAATCGAAAATCATTTTTACTTGGCGTAGAAAAGCAATTTAATATTATTTAATTTAAATAATTCGTTTTTATTTGAATTCTTTTCATTTAAATATATAGCTAACAGTTCAATAGTTTTATAATACAAAAGAAAAGCAACTCGACTTTCACTGATTTCAATAAATATACAATGCTTGTTTAATTCTATTTAAATTAGTTTTAACTTTTATTATTTATGAGTACTTGTGGTTTTGTTAAAAACTACATTTCACTGTTTTTCTCTTACGCGTATAGATTGATTTTCAAGGACTAGAAACTTATTTTAGTCTTTCTTCATAGAGAGAGAAGAAAACACTCGGCCAAAAACCAGTAAACTATTTACAGCGAATATAAACCAAATGCTAAATCTTAATGCTAAATATTGCTTTGTTTTTAATTTAGTTTATATTCAGTTTTAATAGGTCGTTTTATTTAATTTTGCTTTTGTACAAGAGTAGGTGGTTAAAAATATACAATTGTTTATGATGCAGTAACGCGTGTATGTGTCTAATACTTTCGTTGTAAAGATGAACTTGATGGATAGGTAACGGGGGCATGGAACTGAATTTATGCTGATGAGGCGGCTTGCGCCTGCAGTTCCTGCAGTTCTTCCTCTTCCTTTGTCAGTGGAATTGTTGAGTGATTGTATAGACCCTGAGCCATGAGCTGTAGAGCTAGTGGATTCTTAGTTCCGCTGGACTTCTTGATCTTGGCACGTTTGTTTTGAAACCAAATTTTGATTTGGGCTTCGTTTAGGCCGAGTTCGGCGCTGAGTTGTTGGCGTCTCTTCTCGGTTAGGTAGCGATTTTCGGTGAACTCGTGCTGTTGAGAAAGTGGAAATAAAGGCATTTGGTTTGACAAGGGTTTCGAGTGGGGAACTCACTTTTAATCTGGCTAACTGCGATCCACTGAACGCTGTGCGCGGGCGTTTGTCTTCGCTGATGGGCGTCTTCTCACCGGGCGACTTTTTTGGCTTGCGGGTACGTGGACCTGGAAAAGGAAGGAAGTAAGCATGTGTTATAGTAGAGCTTCTTATGTGTGCACACAAAGTGATATTTAAATAGAGTTTTGGAATTTCAAACCCACTATAAAGATTGAAGGAACATTATACAGTCGCGGCCCAATAATAGGCCGTTTGATCTTTATAGATCATTGATTTAAACTATGTTTACAACAATAATACTTGATCTTTATTGATCATGTGGGCATATTGGAGGTTGAACCAAATCGCCTTGGTCATAATAATCAACTATTTGGATCGGCAATATTTCATAAAAATTTTCGTGTTATTAAAGATTTAATATGGAAAATAAATAAAATTTCTTAAACTGCTGTCCGATTTAATATTGTATTAAAAAGAATAATATTTTGTTATTTTGAAAAACTGAAATCTAAAACACAGTATCCCGTAGGTATGTGATATTGACAAAAAATATTTGTTAATTTTTAGGTGAATCAGTTATTTAAATTAACAACTTTCCTTAAAATGTGTCTTCATATTGAAGATTGAATACTCCAAAAATGTTTGTAAAATTCTCTTCTATTTATTATAAAGGGTCATTAATTTGTATTATTTTCAATAATGTTGGTTTCTAATGTGTCTAGAGCTCAGGCCTCAGGGATTATTCGAGTAAACGCGGTCTTTTGCGTAGCCCCACAAAAAAAAATCTAACGGTATCAAATCGCATGATCTTGGTTGCCAATTGACGTTTAAAAAACGTGAAATTACGCGACCAGCAATCTTCTATGTGTGGCTTGTTGCCCGTCTTGTTCGAACCACATATCGTCCAAGTCACCATCTTGAGTGACCGGCAAAACAAATTTTTTTTATAATTCGTTCAATTGCTGCCAACGCCGGGAAATCGATAAACTTGGATCATCAGCAACACTTGCATTTGCAGCAGCAAAATTTTCTTTTTCTGAGCGTGTATTACGATAATACACAGGCCTTAAAAGCACGGTTGCCACATTGGTCATTTATGATCAATTTTGGTCATTACTTTTATTCTTGGTCACATGATAATTTTTAATTTCATTTCGTCATTTTTTTACGAAATGAAATATTATTAACAATTAAAAAAATAATGTGTGATCTGTGTACCTACATGAAGAGTATGTTTAAATAAATATGATGAATTGATTGCTCCGTGGTTACAAAGATTTCGGACTTAAATTATTTTGGTCATTTTCAGCTATAGTTGTTCATTTGTATTTCCAATTTTGGACACAAACTTTATTTTCAAGTGGCAACAATGCTTACGAGTTACAACATAAGTAACGCTTCCACTCTCTTTAAATTTCTTCACAATTTTACAGATTTCTGGCGTAGTCGGTCGATTATGACGACCGTAATGCGAGAAAAGTGGCTGCGTTTGAATCACCATATTTGCAGTGAATTTAAATAATTTTACCGCGTTGTTCGATTGTTAGGTATCATAAATGGCAACCATTCAACTAATATTATGGTACTTCAAATGACAGCTGAGTTTGACAGTTGTCAAATAATAGCGCTGCCAACTTGAAACCACGAAATGAATGATCCTGTATTATTGACGCGAATGAAGCTGTTTATATATTACCAATGCCGATATTTTAAAATTATACTGGCAAAAATAGTTTATGTATTTTTGATGAATAAATTATTCAAATTATGATAAAATATGTCATCTTACTGTAGATTTAATACATATTCAAAAGAAATTAAATTTCTTTCTCATAAATTCAGTCAGGATCTATCTGGTTCATGAAAATTCATCGATGATCGAGTTATGTGTTCATTGTTGATTTTTTTTAAATTTCTGTGATTTAAGCAATCTGATCATATTCCGCCTTTGCTTTCAAGCTTAACTAAATTCTGCCTATTCTCTTAAATATTTTTTTTTTTTTGTGTAAAATAATATCAGTCACTGTTTTTTGCCGCAACGGATTTTATTTTATTTAAATTAAACACAAATAATATTCTTTTGATATAAAAAGTGGGAGAGTGTGGATTGCGTTTGTTTTAATTAGTGCTTATTGTCTTTCTGTGTTTAAATAACTTGTTCAGCACACAAAATGTTCATCAAAACAACCGACACGAGTTAGTGACATTATGTTGATCAAAGTTTATTCAAATCTACCTCTTCTTTCATGGATATAACTTTTAAATATGGTTCAGTGTATCCTTATAAAATATTCTAGGTCTGATTTTGGTATGAAAGTATTGCTACCAGTTGCAAACTTGTTCTGCCTCTAAGCGACTTTTGTAAATGAGTAATATGGCTCTATCGGGGCTCGACTGTAACATAAATTCAAAGAGCTTATCGTAGGTAGAGTTTTTTTTTTTGAGGAACGTAAAGGGAAAACTCTTCGAAGCCCTCATGATATGTATACTACATTTAAGCACTCTTCTATTAAGCTCTTAAGCCCCGTCCAAGCGAAAAAAAACTCCGAAGACAGGCTTTAAAACATCGTATACCTATTCTACTTGGCGAACATTACTTTTACAGCCTTTTGCAGCTTTCTTGTTGCTAATTTGGCAGCAGAATTTGTTCCTCTGCTGGTAATTTTGAGGCTCGACTGTGAAATTCCAAAGAGCTATTCGTACCTATTGCATTTTTTTGTTCGAGAAACGTAAAGGGAAACTCCTCGAAGACCTCATAGATTCATATACTTTATACAAGCACCCTTCTGTAAAGGTCTTCCCTTTCTAAGTGAAAATAAACCTCCCGAAGGCATTTAAAACATTCTGTACATATTTTATTTTACGAACATTCACTTCTACTGAGGTATCCGATCGGAATGAAATTATCTTCGAGATGTACGAAATCGGAGAAATTCCATTCGAGATATCCGTCCCGAAACAACTTTGGAAAAAATTCTCCGTAGACATATATCGCACCTTGCTGCATTGTGTTCTACCGCCATATGTGTCCTATTTTTTACAGCTTTACTGCGCATTTTGTCTTAAGCTCTCCGACAACAAATTGCTGTGGAATATTTTAATCTTAAATTAACGCGTTTATATGTTTTATTTATTTTCTTCCGAAACTGATAATTCGAACGCAATTTCAGTTTCGAACATATTTGACTTTCGATTCGGAATTTTTTCGGAACAGATACCTACTGTGATTATTTTGAATGCCTTTTGTAGTTTACTTCTTGTTAATTTGAAAGCCGAATTTGTCAATCGGCTGGTAGCACAATTTCATGACAGATTCCTGCTGATACATCACAGGGCCTAATACACCGCCTTGTGGCAAACCAACTTCGGAAAAATCATCAACTAATACGTAAGACTCCTGCGTTCTTGAATTTTTCTCTGGCCTCTATAACACACTTGATGAAAAGCTTCAGCGCATTAGACATTTTGTTGGGTGGACCTATTTATCTTCAAAAGCCCCTTCAAGTTTATATTTTTTTAATTACTCCATATCCTAACCTCTCACGAACTTCTGACAAACATCCGAGAGTTGACTGTCTTGAAAGAGCTTCTCAATCGGTTGTTTGGAATCGGCATAAAATTGTAGACCCCTTCCATTCGTTCAAAAATTAAGAACTCACACAAAACGAATGGTTGCGAGAAGCTAGGCCCAGGGTCCCTTCAGACCGGTTGCGGCAACTATTATTATTGTTATTATTATTAACTCCCTTTTGAGCCGTGACTTCACCCGCGTGCATATAGACGCTATCGCTTAATCTGAGTGCCGCAGATGTCTCCGATTTATGTTAAAACCTTCTCCATAACTCATTTTACTAAGCTCATTATAAAAATCAGCGAAACGTGAGATGCACCTATTATATATCTGGCACATTTACTGGTAGATCTTAAATAAACCTCAGGAAAGTACAGGATACGGCAACGCCGCTTAAGCTCTAGGGGTGATTGCGGGACGAGAGTTGCCTCATTTGACAGACGCGGCTCTAAAATTTTGTTTCCTTCTAGGTCACTCAACATCATGCGTTCGAAAAGGCTTTTGCCGTTGAGCGCTACTTTCCGAAAAGTCGTTCTGGTGATTCCGCATTCCGAAACCCCTTCAATACAGCCTCGTGGAATCCTTTTCTGAGCCGGAAATCAGTGTTACATGAGTAAATTTAACCGCAAATGTGACAAGGTGAAGAACTGGAATCCCTTGGCCCTTCAGATCTCCTGAGTATATATGAGGCAGTGAGAGTTTCAATCTTGCAATCCCCACTACATGTTGTAGGATTTTTTTCACGACTTGATGAATTGGACTTATGGCTTAGGATCTAGCAATGGCTCATACTTCATGGTTATCGATCGCTATTTTGAGGGTATACTTCCCGGAGCCTAATCTCAGTAAGGGGCGATTTGGATTGGCCAACCCGGTCGCCCAATTTGGATTCTTGCTATTTTCTATAAGGTTTTCTAGAATTCCGCGCTTAGGTAAAGAGCCAAAAATCGGCTCGAGCAGTGTATGCCCATAGGAAGACGTCTGATATGAATTTTTAAGGTTTTTGAAATAAAACCTTCAATAATCTGATTCCTAAAATGGATTTCATTGCATTTTCAAAAAAGGAGGTTATGTTGTCACACTTCTTATAGAAGAAATGTAAATTGTACCGGTGGGTCGAGGCTTATAAGCCGTCCCAGTCTATTTAATAAAACTTTGCAAAATTCGGTTCTACCCTCGTATATAGCCAATCACCCAAAAATGAATTACAGTGTTCTCTGAAACCACAGTCAAACTTCCGAAATAGATGTTGATATATTTGTTTTAATATGAAGCTGACCGAACAACCTAAGCCTTTGCGATTCGACAGGGTTCGCACAAGTCCCAACAACGGTAACAGCATTCTTCCGCACTCCATTTGCACACCCCATCCACACAATAAAGCATAACAAATGGCATTCCATGTCATAAAACTGCAACAAACTACTCGTACACCATAGCCCCGGACGAATGGTTTCAATGATGCTCCTCGGACATTCCAAGACACATAACCTCGACCGCACAATTGAGCGTAGATACAGTATGCGCGTTCCATTTCCGTCTATACATGCGGCAGAACTTCTTGAAATGCTTTTGACAAAACCAAGAAATTCTCATTAGAGCGACCAATAACTGCTTAATTCTTGAACCCATAGTGTCGATGTGCGCTAACCCCTTTCTTGGCAGTTGGCACCCACTTTAAGTGTCCACTATTCGACTCTTGGGGTTTCGCTGGCAAATGTTGCGCGAACAGCAAAATGAAGTAATATTTTAAAACTGGGACAGTTATTGCGAATTTTATTGCTTATTTTGGGCGGCATTCCGTTGCCTGATGGGTCGGCCTCCGTACAGCGCATACCAGTTGAAACGGAAACAGGCGATTCGTAACGCTTTCCATGTTAATTACTTCGAAACATCTTTTTCTACTTCGAACAAAGTTTGTGAACAGTGTTTCCAGTGATTTGGTGATCCCGCTGCCGCACACCCGGACCGTTGCCGAAGGAATTAGCTACACTTAGTCATGATGAAATGGTGATGATAAGCGAAATTTTGAGGGGTGGTTGCTGTGTTTAATTATTTTTGAGTAAACTTTGCCTGAACATTTCTGAGAATAGGAATGGGTGGAGATTAGTATTTCCGGCACCGGCGAACGGTGAGTTGAATAAATCTTGAATTAAGTGTTTTGTTGGCTGAGCTGTGTCTGTATTTGTCTGCCGCGTAAATTAATTTGAATTTGGAAAATTAGTTTCGATGATCTTTTGGGATCTTAAAAGAGTAGTCCTTCCATTAGCAATACAATGGTCTATCGCAGGGGTTGAAAGCTGGCTTTTAGTTTGGCGTAATGCGAAATCAAGATAAGCGTCAAAATTAGTAGAGGCGGAATTTTCTCTCAGGCGACTTGTAGCCGAAGTGGAAGTCTCATCGTGTACGGAAAGTCCGAAGGGATTAGGCTATGAGCAGGCAGCTGACCTTATTTCCGACAGTCACTTTTTGGGTAGAATTGTAAAAATTTCACTAAAAAAAAGAAACTATTCCAGACTACCGATTAAAGCACAGATTAAGACAAGCTGAGGTTGCTTTTGAATATGTTGATCCACACTACGAGCAAGTCTTCCGCAAATCAGAGACAGAGACTAAGTCCAGCTGGAAGACTGTAGCCTCATCAAAGATTTTTTAAAGTTCACTTATGAAGTCAATATTTGTTTTTTTTTTTTTTGTAATTTGTCATGTGTAATTTTGTATGGTCGTTCATTTAAAACATAAAGTCTGCCAATACAAGAACACTGTGGGATAGCTTAGTAAAATATCAAAAGTGCAGAGATCGATAAGGTCAGTATATACCTGAAGCTTTGCACAATGACCATAAAAGTATAGATATCTGCTTCCGGAGAAGTTCTTTGACAAGTCAAACCTTCACTCAAGTTGATTCCGGAAACAGACATACAGAGCTCCGGAGCGGCTAGCGCAAGTAGGTACTATTGACGAACACAATTGGGCTAGCAAACTAGACTGGTTAAGATTCGGTATACGAAGCCAATACCTTGGCTACCTGCATGTACGGAACCTCATTCGCAATGAACGACTTCAGGGAATAGTCGTAGAAATTTGAAAAGTCAGACCTTAAGGACTCTTCCAAAAATTGGGTAAAGTTTGGACACTATATCCACAGACGGCATCTTACAAAACGTAACCCAGCTGCAGATCCGTTTAATCGAAAGTGGAGTTCAGTGCAAAGGGACGACTTGTATATGTTTGCGGGGATACATTGAGTTGGCAATCAAGATCCTCACAAATGCCAGAATAGATGAATATTTACAGGTATAGAACTAAAAAACTAATACTAGGACATACTTTCAGTACGACATTAAGAAACAGCGGAACGAAAAAGAACCTAAGATAGATCCGAGATGTACTTCAAGCAGTTGATTACGGGAACAACTGTCTGTGGAGTTCATCAACCGGCATCCTAGATAAGATCCGGCGAAGAACTACTCTGGAGAACTGTTGCTACTTCAGTTTGGCAAAAGAAGCCCCAGACTCGAAACGACACGCCAACCTACAACTCCTTTTCAATTAGGAAGCCATGGCGGATATTAGAGGTGTAATAACTGGAGGCAGCGTGAGCTGGATCGCAATATATGGGATTCCGCTGTGTCTCGGGCAGAGTAGGTATGTAAGTATAAAGTATAAACGAACGAATAACAACACGTCTTCATATAGCTAGTCGTGATCACTTTTGATTTGCCATGATGATGAGACAATCAGTCAGTGCGTGAACTAAGTCTTTTATAGGTTTAGAATTCACAGAAGATCTGTTATCGCAAGATCCTATAAACCATTGTTTAAGCCACTTAATTTCTTTATAAGCTTGGAGATCGACTTTTCAAAAAAAATGCCCTGATTTTTGGCTTAATAGGGTTATGCAGCACAGGATTGTCTTCATGAGACTCGTCAAACACCAAGAATGTATTACTGACTGACTTCTTCTTCCGTAGAAATTGGATTGCAGAGTATGCGGCTGTCAATGACTTGGCAATGTTGACTGAACTTTATTTTGTAAATATCACTAGAGGTATAAATTAGTGAGACCTTCGGTTCCAATGAGATGACGGTTTGTGCTATACAGATATCACAATCACCTATTTACTCAGATACCTAGAAATTTTTTGACATCAGGGAAATTCCTCCCACAGTTAAAGAAAGACAATTCTGTAACCCTCTAGAGCAGACAGAAATTGTATCACTTAATAGGTGCGTCAGAGGCCGTTAAAATGAGACCCCTACAATTTTGAGGATGCGCTTTTCAATCAAGGTGGCCGTATGCCATAAATCTCTTTTATGGATTGACATATTAAAGTCTCAAGTCGCATGGTCATGGGTGTAATGGTCCTAACAAAAATTACGTTAAAGACTCAAAACTTTTCTTCGACCTCGACCCAGCTGTCTCAAATCTGACCAAGTCTGACAAATCTAGAAAGAAAACTCAGTGCACTGATACTTCCATTCACAGTAAAGATCCAATGTCTCAACGGGACTGAAGGTTACAGGGTTCCAACAAGAACTCATCGTTTCAAAGCTGGACTTAATATAAGCACGATAAGATTTAAATATATACTATGGAATTCCTGCCATAAGGCGGACGACCTCTTGATAAGGACAGATTAGAAAAAGTCGTGTGATATCTCTTCTCTATGGGTCCCTGTTGGTTCCCAACAATTTCGAACAAACAATAAGTGATCATTTATAACGATTTTAACAACGGCCTTTTCTTTGGACATTTGCCCAGTATCCCATCGAAGTGATTGCGAATCATCTATTCCATAAATCAAAGGCTCCAATCATATCTTGACTGGAACAGTCCCCATATGAGGATTGTCTCATCTGATGATTGAGAGTGGGTGACGGAAAACAGACAGACTTAAAAATCCTACACTTGCGACCCTTGTTATATAAAAAGACCGAACATTTGAAAATAAATTGAAGTCAAATAAAAAAAAAACCTATATAGGCTGTTAAACTGATTTAAATTAAAAGGTCCCGTCCTTAGCAAGTGATTTTTGAATAAATGTAATACCGAAGGTCAGGGGTTGTATTCTATCAAACAAAAATTTTCAAATTTGGCAGCCCTAATAGGGAAGCATTTTTTAGGCGTACAGATCACTGTCTAGCTCTATTATCTATAGTTTGTGGGCAGACTATAAAATTATTGTTTTGAGCAGTTGTCCTGAAGGAAAAGGACAGCATCGAAACTAGGTAACTATTTTTTATCAATCCAAACCGTTTTTTCAGCCTTTAAATATAGATAAAAGAATTTGAGTACAGTAAAGGGTGTTGCCGCATGACTTTTAATATTTTTTTGGTTGGAAGAGGTACTTCGGGAATTTTTTAATTATTTCTAAATGAAGTGAAAATTGAATTGTACCGCGCTGTTGTCCATCTCATCCCTTTTATAGTGTTAACCCAGTCAATTCTTTTTAAATATCGTGATAAAATTCTAAATTTTGCAGAGTATCCTCAGAATGGACCCTTTTTTCCGCACCGTCTTTTTATTTTTCTTGCGACTTTTCAGAACTCTGCAGCGGTAACCCTGCTCACAAATTTGCTGCAACAGATTATAATACGAGGACACTAAAATTCGATACAAAGGAATATTATCCAGGATTATATTTTCCGCTCCTAACGACAAATTTACTACTAAGTACTATTTGCCATTCCACTATAGTTCCATCGGCGCTCTAACCTCATGCACTCGCCAGCTAAGTAAATAAAATACTTAATATTAACCAGAGCTATGCCATTTCTCAATTCTAAGTTCGCTGGCAAAGTGTCTGTTCTTTCTGACTATCTGATGGTAACTTAAGAAATATAATTTTTGTCGAAATTGATTTCGATGCTTCGAAAGTAAAGTTTCGTCTCAAGCTAAATTTTGTTTAATAAAATTACAACATATTACAACTTTTTGAAAAGCATTAAATTTCAAATTAAAATATAATGCCGCTCAAAATACAGAGTCCCAATTTAATTTCATATATATATTTTTTTAAATTAATGTTCATATTGAATTATTGAATTGTATGTATAGGAATTTATAAAAATAAAACTAAAACTAAAGAGCTATGCCAAAAAAAAATAAATACTTAAACTTTTCTGAATATCTTAAAATATTATAGAAATAGTCCTCCTTCGCCAAGGACTCCATCAGCGGCCACTACCACCAATGTCAGGTAATTGTATTATCACTAAACATCTTAATACTAAAACTCACCACTACCTTGATTGCAAAGAAAATTGAAAGCATCACTTACTTCTTCCTGCAAAGACAAAAGAAAACTGTATAATTAGTACAACGCCAACAAAATCAGAATGTTAAAGAAATTGCTGTAATAAGAAATGAAAACAAAATTAATTGATAAAATTCTTTTGCGTCGCTGCAATAAAGCTTCACACAGAACAAAAAAAAAAAGAGACGAACAATTTTATTTCCTCCAATCATGAATTTAGTCCTTCGCTACGTGATGGAATGTGTTTTTCCGTTCACCCTTCAGAGGTTTTTTTTTTTTCTTCAGATTTTTCCTTAGTCCCCACCGGGAAAAAATATGTTCACCCAAGCACACGAGAGGGATGGAACATCAGTTTCAATTTTCAACTTTCAAATTCGTGTAGCACAAGAGACTTGGAGGGAGGACTGGAGCGAGTTCCAAAGTAAATGGTCTGCAACGAATTTTCCGCGAGCACAAAGTTTAATCGTTGGAAAAATTGAACAAATCAATTTTGCAAGGATAAAAAAAACATTACTCCTCGAACGTCGGAAGGGATGAGACGGATGTTGGATTTCTATATCGCATTGGAACACGTGTTTTATTATTTTTCGCCGCGTCAAACCTCAGGAAGGGGGTGATTTTTTTTTTTTGGCAAACGCAATGAAAAGTCAAAAGATCTTTTGAAGATGTGAAAATAAGGGAGTTAGGTTAAAGGGGTGCAATGGTGCCCCGCCAAATGGAGAGTAATGAGAAATAACGAGGTTCATCAAATGTTAAAACAGATAACGTTCTGGGGGGAGTTTTAGCTGTACTTAAATAGGAATATGGGCCTTAAAATATTTTTATGTCAGGTGAACAACTCAGCTGAGGACAACTCATACACGTGGTATGTTAACAAGTACAAGAGCAAAACTTTGAGATAAGTGGATTTTAAGAAAAATAAAAAGTTGGCGAAACAGGCTCATATAGGAGTTGAGGCCTAATTGCAAATAACCTATCGCTTTGAAGCGTGTTTAGCTTTATTTTCATTGTTATTGAGGGGCAGATATAAAACTGGATAGGTACATCCAATTCTTTGTCAGACGTTGAAGATAGGTGACGAACCGTGGAAGAACCTCGTGTTATTTCAGTAATTGAATATGAGACCACTCACCCACAGCGGATTGCAAACAACCTTTTTGAGACAACTCATCTTTACAAAGGCTTTCTTCAAAACAAGGTCTTTATATCGATTTGAAGCTCTTCATGTTGGGGACCACGTCTTGTTATCAAAACTAAACATTTTAAATAAAGGAAAAAATTGATAGTTCAACTCAGTTCATCTCATGCTGTAGATCAAATGTCCCGGACAAGTAATTGCAGTTCTTCTGAACTACCCTGAACTAGTTTAACGAACTATAATACCAGAGGCAGTGATTCAAAATAGAACTGCGATTGCTAGGGAAGGTCTTGCTTATAATTATAATTCTTAAATGTTGCGTGGATGAGATGTCGTTCCTGTGGATCATAGGAGTTGAAAGTACATTTCCGATTTTTTAAGAGAGTAATCTTCTTTCTGATCCAGTGTTTGTTAATGTCCTTTTTTGAGCATCTGCTATTCGACTGGATCGCACTCAGACGCAACTGATACATTGTAAAAAAAAGTAAAATGCATTATTAACCACTTTATTGGAATATCGGTCACTTGTTTCAAAACAAAATCAGGTCAACCGGTGCAATCACATAATATCTAGTTCCGTTTGCGTTGACGGGTTTTGGAGGAGAACTTCCAATGAGGCATTTATGAGAGTCAAAAACCTTCTTATCTGGGGGCATGTAGATGTAGAGTGACTGCGGACACATAAGTGCTCCACCGGGTATCGTATTCGCCTTCAATTCAGACGTACGGCATAGTAGAGGAAGACCTTATCCAACTTGAACTGCGCAACTGTTACGTAGTTATCTACTGACCGGGCTAACTTGAACAGTTTGTTAGTGCAGGCCCAGGTACACCTCGAACTTTTGCGCCCCCAATAAAGAAGAATAGAGTCCTAGCGTACCTACGTCAAATCGGTGTAAATAGAACCATGATGTCAACAGCTGTGGTTGGAGATACAACCAAAGTGTTAATCACCATCATTGAACCGATACGGGTCGTCTACAGAGTCACGAATGCAGTCCAAAGTTGATGCATTGTCGAAAGCGCCCTCTATGTGGATAAAATAATAAGGCTCAGTCGTATACCGTGTTCGATGGATCGATGCTTCAATAGCGACCATCGCTCACAAAAAAGAGCCTCCAACTATGCAAGATGACAGTCGAAATATCCCTCACATACAACACAAAGTTAGGACGGTACAAATATCTGCAGTTTGCCTTTATTGATGTTTACTCCACTTTCAGGAAGAAAAAAAAAAAAAAAACACAATCATCACTCATTAAAAGCGCGCAGTCATTCTGTGTAGCAAAAATCAATCGATGCGCACAAACACATTGAAGCTGGCGGGCTCGCAGTTAATTTGCTAATTGCGATCAATTTATTCACCAAAGGAAGATATCTGTTGGTAAATTAATTTCGCAAGCCCCGCGCACCCATGGCATAGATTAAAGTAAAACAGCACACTCGCACAGCCCTATCGTCGAGTTCGAGTGTAGGTACTTGATTCAATTAATTAAAATTTGAGTCATGTTCCATGCCAACCCTCCTCGCTGCCAACCATCTACTGTGTAGTACTATGAATTTCCAATTCAACCCAATGATAAAGTATTTTCTAATCAATCTCAACTTATTGCGCAATCATCGTAGTAGCAGATAGAGATGATGCCACCAGAACTACGGGTATATACGCAAGAGGGGCGGGGGTGTTGTAAATTTGAACTTGTCATTGAATCCAACAACATTTTCGTTTTTGTCGAAATTAGTCAGGGAGAGTAGGTATATCTTTATCTCTGTCTGTCTATCTCTCCTGCTCGCTCCAGTGTGAAAAGCAAACGGAAACGGAAATTGAAAAGTGCATGTATTGTATACACACATCGCCGCCGCCGCCATTGAAACCCTCTTCAGAGAAGATACTCGTAGATGAAATGTGTGTGGAAGTACGTGATCTCGGTGTCAGCAAGAATTGAATTTAATTAAATCCTTCATGTCGGCATGTCTGTTAAAGAGAAATGAAATGAAAAGCTGCACCAGAGATGGATAGAGAGACAGTGTATATATAGTAGCGAAATCATCCCCCAAGCGCGCTGTTGTATAGGGGGTGCGTTTGGCAGAAGCGAAACTATACGATGGACTGCGATGTGCAGGGTGAGGGTTTCTCATTTTGATTGCGAATTTGTTGCCCTTTTTCCCGATTTCAATTCTTGAAATGCTGACACAAACATTTTGTCAGGCAACCGAACTGAAATGTCAACCGAAATGCAGTTGATTGTCATGCAGTTTTCAATGTGCGTTGGAAATTGGCTCAAGGGTGGGAGGGTGCTACATTGTAACAGAAAACCACTCAAAGCGTCCAAATGCAGCGATTAATGTTTTTGTTTTATGTTTTAAAGTCAAGTGAGCGATTTTCAAATAACACTTTTGAGTACCTACACAAAACATTTGGCAGTTCGTTGGCCAACTCTTTTGTTTTGCTGTGCTCGAAGATTCTTCTACAGCTTCGATTGAGGGACGTCCAGTTTTTTTTTGTTTCTGGAATCAGAAAGCAGTGTACATCAAGGTGATGAACTGGTGAAAGAGACATTGTAGGCCACATGTACCTACCAAAAGTTGTGTAGAACCGTTTTCACAAAAGTCCAATCCTAATTGAGCCGAAATGTATGTTTGGATATAGATGTTTCCATAAGAAGGCTGAAAACGTTTACACCTCTTTATCGAGTTCTAGGTTGCCCACGACAAGGTTAGGGACGGGCTATACAAAGTCATATCATTTTAGGTATTTTTGTCAAACTTGTCCGTCTGTGCAAGATGATGATGGAAAAATCTCCCGTCAAAGTTAGAAAGAACACCCCCGAAAGCCTTTATGTCGAAAAAGGTTTTCTGGTTAAGCCATCCTATATCAGACACCTCCATCCACGTCATTCTAAAAGCGAAACGCACAAGCCCACATTAGAGGCCCAATTTTACAAAAGTCTGTCCAACTGCTTGGCATTTTGCAGAATGCCTTTTTTCTCATTGTCCCTTTTTCTTGCGACTTTTCAAATTTCTTCAGCGGCCACCCTGATCTTAACAAGTATTGAAACGGAGTCGGCAAACATGGGTCTGGCTGTTAACGACGACAGAACGAAGTATATGGTGTCAACGAGAATGGACTCTGCATTGGTTATTCGAAAAAAATGTCTCAGTGGGACAACTTCGAACAAGTCTTTTGTCTACCGAAACTATACCCTACACTTTGATTCCGCCAAAATGATATCGTCGCAGAGGTCCATCGAGAAGTCACTCTTATACCAATTGCTGTTTCTTCGAGCTGAGAAGGCATCTAAGAAGTAAAGCTCTCTCTCATTGATCCAAGAAGATTCTATATAAGATCCTGATCATCCCAGTCCTGTATATGGTACAGCAGCTCGGAATATGTCAAAAGTGAATAAAAGCATCTGGGACTCAGTTTGTATCATTCCTATGGAGAAGATTCAACGACGGCCTTTGTGGGCTACAAAGCGATGCTGACCTGGTCAAAAACTGAGAATAACGCTGCTGCGATGACTTGGAAACGTAAGGCGTCTAGGCAAAAAGACAGCCCGACGAGAATTCAAGTTCATTCCTTGGGCGCAAGGGTAATTGAAAGACAACATCAACCAACTTGGCGTAACTGGAAGCTGCCAACACGGACCGGTCTTGCTCTCGGAGCTTGAGGTCTGTTCAAGGTCCGCCACTGGCAGTAAGTTTCATATATAGTAAAGTAGTAAAAACGTCCTTACGCCCTGACTATAAGGAACTTGACGTTGGACGACAGTAGAAGTCCGTTCCTAGGCAAGAACTCCCTGTTGTGTATTTACCCATCGCAAATTAGGTTAGGTTGAGTGGGGTTGTGAGATCGACACAAAGACCAGGCACCATAGCGCAAAATAAATTTGGACATAACCACAGTAAGTCCAGAGAACAATGCGCACATACAGATGTATAAAAGGCAGAGAGAATATAGGGTCCGGATGTATGAAAATGGGAAGATCCTACAACCGAAGCTGCGTCTTCAAGTTCAAGCTGGTAGAGTCTCAACATCGGAATAACTTCCCGAGATTTTATAACACAGTCAAGCAACTTACTGATGCTGGCCTTAAGACTCGGCTGCTCTTCCAAGTTATTCACCAAAGCGCGAGGGAATAGAAGATATAATTGGGCGGAATATCCTGCAACCCTTATGTGGCAGCAAGGGAGCACATGTCCAGTCAATAGAGGACCAGTTTCATCGCCTAGTTTATACATAAACACGCTTATGAAGGTCATGGATGCCGGGTGCGGAGGTATACCAGCAAGGGTCTTGAAATGCGCAGGTGGTGTTTCGAAAAGCTGCACGTAGTATGGGTGAAGCAGTGCTTGGTGACTAGACATAAGTATGCCCGAGCTACCAACCGAATATCGGGACTTATGCCCAAAATAGCATATATAAGACCTTTTCCAACGAAATTAGTTAACGTCTGAAAACATCCTTTCACCATTTTGACTTTTGGCCCACAAAATCGACAACAGACCGAATTTCCAAGCACACATACAGGAAGTCCTTAAAAAGACTAACTTTGGTCAAAAGTCGACACCTTTAACATCAGCATCTCTAAAAATAATCCGATGGCCAAGATTTATATCGGAATGCTGTCAAAAACCTAGTTCAATGTGTAATCAGAATGTAGCTCTTCAAAAATATTTGTACCTACTGGTACTGGGGTTTCCGCAAGGAGATGCGCCACCATGAATGTGGTTACTTCAATCTCGTTTCAGAGCAGATAGTAGATACCTACGGACGGCAGGTGTCAACTATCACTACCACTATCTGCAAACTGATCCTCTCAGATACTTCAGGTGCTGTTGATGTTGGAATCATCGGCAGTTTCAAATAACCTATAAGCCTGTAAAAGAGCTTTTCATGCCGACTGAAAAAGCTCGAACTTATTTGGTATTGCGCTCGGACAAGTCTATCCACTTTACTTTTAGGAAGTAAGAATTTGTCCGCCTGTCCGATCAAAACGACAATCTTACAACAACGTTGAGGTAGCTAAAAGGTTGATCTGCCAAGGCGTAAATGTAGTCTCCATACTGTAGGTTCAAGTCCAAAATAAGTCGCTACAACTTGCATGTCACCATATATATATAACTATATTCGAAACCCTACCACTTCGAAGCATGAAAATGATGTATGCTCTTCAGAAGCCCGTTTTGACCCGTTGTGCTTTCTGGAACCGAATGCAGGACGATAAGCAGGAAGGGGTAGCTTTTATTGGGTGCACGTGAAAAAAAAAATCGTCGTCAATATAAGAGCAGCGAACCGCATCCTCGGTTGTAAGGTGTGGCAGGACGAAAATTCCCCAGCTATACAATGGAATTTTTGAGTCGCACGTTCCAGTCGACAAGAAAGACCGAACCTCTGGTTGAAGGTCAAAGCTATCGCGGATGCCAAAGGGCTTGGTTTGAATGTTTGTGAACAGAGTTCCACGGATCGCAGAGAACGGAAGGCTGCATTGCCTTGAACTCCTCGCAGCTCGCAGACTAAAGCGCCACCCCCATGAATTTATCTCCTCTTCTGATCGCACCCAAAATCACGCAAAAAAAAGCACTTCCCACACAGCCCTAAATACAAATTAATATGCGATAAATATCCTCGCATCACACTCAAGTATCCTATCTCATCATCACGTATACATTGATTGTCAGTCATGAAATTCAAAACGATGCCAAATCGTTCCCCTTTGCCTAAACATTAAGCTAATTCGAATCATAACACTCGAACGGACCCCTCTGCGCACCGCAGGACTTATCAAAATTAATCTTAATCTTTGTGGTAAACATTTCCGTATACCCTGTGCCGCCCCCGCAAAACTTCAATGACAATGTTGTGGGCAATCATAAAATTATTTTTACCACTTTGTTATCACACGACCACCCCCTGGAGAGCACTTGACTTGCAGCAGCAGCACCCCAGCGAATGTTTCGACACGATAAGCTCCATAACACCATCATAAAAGTGTACCCAAGTCATTTGGGGTGTGCTTGGCTGGTATGTGCCACTCTATTCGGCCGCAGAGGGAAGTTTCTCCGGCAAGGAGATTTTTCCGTTTATTCAATTTTAAGGATGTGCGCACACAGGATGCGGATGTCGAGCAAACAATGTAAATTGTTGCTGTAGCAAGGAGATTACTGTGGCTGGCATATGTTGCCATCAAATTTATTACGCCCAACGTTAAATATTTATCCAACAAAGGGTGGGTATTTTTTTGTGGGGGCGGTAGGAGAAGTTTCCCTCAAATCAGAGCACAATTAGTTTCTTACAACTATTGGGTTACAAATTGGAAACTAATACACTGTACAAGCACTCGAGGTGGTAGTCCGCAACTGGGTGACATTTCTATTAAGAACCAATTGCGGGAACGAGACACTTGTGCGCACGGCCTGGTGGTGATAATATGTTGCACTGCAAATAGCATATCAACTTACTGGAGGAATGTTTTGTCATATATGCAATGCAACTGCTGCTGAGGTGTGAGAATGTGTATAGCAGCGTATTTCACGCGCTGAGAAGATTGGAAACCCGCATGTCTGTTCACACCTCATCGCTGGTTTGGAACTGTGCTTTGATATGTGATATCGTTTGTGGTATGAATAGGAACAAGTGCTGGTCTAGTGCGGGTACGGACGGGTCACAACAGACGGTTCGTTTTTATCTTTCTGGGCCTCATACGATTTGTCAGTAGCTGTCTTCATATATGGTCATTTGACGAACCATAACCAAAACTTGGAAGTCCCGAAGTTTCGATTATTGGGACCGTATTTTTTTCAGTTAAAACTTTAAAAAAAAAAATGTGGTTAAAATTAGGTTGAGGGAGGCTGTGAGATCGTCACAAAAGACCAGGCAATTCAGCGGAACGATCGCCATTTCTCTAGTTTACCACAGTAACAAATTTGAATAAATATACAGGGTGCGACAAAATATTATTTTTCAGAAGAAATAAATATATTATTGTTCCCAAATGATATACCACCCTGTGAAGTAGTTTAATATCGTAACAAAACCTAAATTTTAGCGATTTGTCAGATTTTTAAACCAGCTTTATTTTGCATGAAATATTTTGGTGTCATCCAGTTGGCATACAAAAACGCAGATCGTGTCGATATAAAAGGTCATGAAGTAATTCAAGTGTGTAATTTATGTGCCGCTGGTAAAAGGAACAACATTTTTTTTTTGCGGCACCCTTTAATTTTGGCTCCAAATATTTAACAGAAGGTTAAAGCAAATTGTAAAGGAAATAAAGTTAAGATATAGGACATTAAAGGGGGCATGCTGTGGAAGCCAGTATGACCGCTGCAAAATTCAGAAAAGTCGCAAGAAAAAGGGCTAATAAGAAAAAAAAAGTTATTTCTGAAGCTTTTCTGCAAAACTTTGAATTTTTTAACGATATTTAACAAGTGTTGTGATAGAAAACTGCGTTACATTTCAAAGGAAAAATTTTGCAAAAATCGCCATTTGAGAATTTTTTGAAGTATGTACTTTCTCCAACCCGTTTCAAGTTAAGTAGGCACAAATGCAGCATGCGACTGTATTTTCGTTTTTAAATATTTTCTAAATAAATATATAGTACCCACTGCAGAGATTTAAGATTTTCTAAATCTAACAAATTAAAACATTTTTTTCTGTTGAAGGAAAACGTTTTCTATTCCATTTTGTAGTAGAATGAGAATCGAACATAACCCATTCATTACTTCTGTTTTTCCATTAGCTCTAAAGTAAGTAGATTATTTAATGAAAAACCTAACGCAGGTCATATGTTTTTGGAAAAATGTTTTAACAGTAAAAACAGCGGGCATTAGGAACTTCAGCAATGTTCAATCATAAAAGATTTTATATTCAATATTTTATCGCTTCCACATTCTTCTGCAAATGTTGGAACTGTTTTTGCTGTTTATTTAATTTATTTAATTTAAATAAAAAAAAATTCGTAATTGTTTGAGTACTGAAACAGTTGAAATTTTAATCTTTACAAAAGATTTGTTGCGATTTAATGAAGCGCATTTCTATGATCTTAATAGGTATAAGCAATCAAGTTCGAGGTCATAAATAAATATGATTCCAATTCCAAAAAAAAAAACAATAATTTTGTTATAGATATTTATGAAATATAATATAGTTTTCCTACTATAATTTTTTCGAAAAATAGATACACCGAATTATATCTAAAGCACTTCAAAAGTGTATCTTAGGTTTATTTCCTTAGTTTCTAATTTTAAAAAATCTTGAAAAAAAAAATTTTTATACCGCAAAAACAAGATTTTCAAAATTTTCATCTAACACTAAGCCCAAGCCCTCTAAGGCTTCTTCTCACAAAGCTAATCGTTTTTATTTGCCGATTTCAAATGAGAAATTACTGAATAAAGAAGCTTTCTTTAGACAGTTACGCTTCCGGCTGTTTGTCAGACGTGACCTTAGCGCGAGATGCGAGGCATTGGAAGGAGTCTTAACACGTGTTTTCTGATTTTCCGAGTATCAAAATTGAGACCCCAGTTCAAGCACATTTTTCGCTGATATACTGCATCCCGCCTCCTACAGATTAGTCTGAAGTCTTTTTGGAGTTAAGTCCAACTTGATAACAGAGACTTTCGTCTAAAAAACATCTATTTTCGGGCTTATACTAATAATCAAGCCCTAATAAAATTCTGTAGGGAAATTGATTGTTTGGGCGATTTGGTTTAGGTTTTTAACCGTAACGGTTCCTTGGGGATGACGATGGGCCTGGTCTTTTGTGACGATCTCACAACCCCACTCAACCTAATCTAGCCTAACCTAATAATCAAGCACTAATGTCGACAATTAGTTAGATGTCAGCTTTAGTAAATATGTACAGCATATGTGAAACGGTACCAATAAACAATTAGATCTCAACATTACTAGTCCGACAACTTTCTTAGAATCTATGACATTTGTTGTCATCACAAATTCAAATTTCATTATTTTTTGTCTTCGTGAAAAACAAGGTCAATGGCATCTTTCACAAAGAATATTTTTTTCCAAAAAAAGGAATAGGTACATAAATTGCAATTCAATTTTCCTAACAGATATCTTTCAAAGGCTTTCTTTAAGCGAAAAACCAAACACAAAGTAGGAAGTGCACAAAATATCCTCTGATCTGTCAAATATCATATGCAAATCAGTGAGGCCTTATCTTTCGATAGGACACAATTTTCGGTCCTTTTTTTTTAGTACGCCTTGCATTATTTTCTAATACTACTTCACAATTTTTTTTTTGAGTGCATTTGAGTCGTAGTAAAATCCCTTTCAAATTATTTAATATACGGAACACACTTTACTAGAATCTCTTGATTTATTCTTAGGCTGATGATGCAAATCACAACTAATTGGGTGTCTAAAGATCCCAATTAAATCGTTAGCTAGTGAATATTTTTGAAAATGGAAATTATAGCCGGTTCATTCATTTCAGAATAAACTTAAATCTCACATAGGAAGCTATAAGCGTTTTGAGAACCTATAGCTTCCGTTTTTGAAAATATTGAAGGGTTTCGCTTAACATTCCGACTTAAAGACTGAATGAACCTTCTGTAAAAATGTGTAGAATTAAAATTGCATGACTTTTATTATACAAGTGGCCTCTTTGTTGTAACCAAACTGAATGGTATATGTGGTCACTAACCTTCTGATACGGTGGACTTGACTGTAGGCCGAAGCAGCTGTTCCAAACAGAAGTAGGTAACTATAAAAATCCCATAGATCCAGTACCTAGTACAAGTCTTGTTACTGTATTTCTGGTATTTCGAAGACTCGAATAAGTCAGAGCACTAAAATCAAGCTTAAGACTATGACGACGACATTTGTCCAAGCAAGAGGATCAAGCTTTTCCGCAAAACTGGACCCACTCTAAGAACAGAATCTTATTTAAAAGAACTTTGAATAGAATTTGACGGCCGCTTATAGGGCTTTGGAGAGAACTACCACTAATGGCAGATCCAGCGCCTTCCGTCTTTCATTACCAGTAGCTATTAAAGCCCCCACCAACTCGCCAAACCACAAATCTGCCGCCCATTCAAGTTTTTCAATCCTCAAAGTGCATATGAAATTACAGTCAAAGTCCCATGGTGTTTGTGCAACTATCTATTCCCTCGGATTACGACTGCATCGCAATGAGCTCATTACCTCCGCAGATTCATATAGTCCAACAAACGGATTCGCAAAATCCATACGCACAGTACATGACCATTTATCCGCTACCAGCGCAGCAAAACCAATCCTACGAGAAGTTTCACAGTATCTCGCACCAAAACAAAAACTTGTCAACATCACCAGCACATTCCAGGCGTAGTCAAACGTCTTCTTCGCCAGACCAAACCAACCAGGCAACAGTGCAGCACTGCGATTGCAGCTCCTAGCGAGAGTCCTTTTTTGTGTGGCAAACGATTTGGCCACCGATACCCATAGTGGCCTGATTTCCCCCCGGGGGCAGAGCAATATAATTAAAATGCCATCGAAATACGAATGAACGCCTGTCATAAATCCTCTTACGGGCAGCGACGTCCGTTGCCGGTCTGTTGGTCGATCCTCCTGTTGCACATCCGTGACATACCACATCGTTGACTGCGAATATACAAACAAAAGGAGCGGCCGGCAGACTGCCGAGAAAACATGAAGAGTAAAACCAAATCCGGACCTCCCAAAAATGGATCACATGGAGACGGTTTCTATGCTGCTGCTGTTCCCTTTGCTGCTGTACGCTGTACCTGTACACAATGCATGCGGAGCAGACTGCCAAATAGACCTCTGGGGAAGATGTGTGAGATTCTCAAAGGGAATCCCAGTAATAGCCCCGACTGTCGACGACCCAAACTTTACATACATCACACACAGATGTCGGTTGCTCCTGCGCCTGCGCCTGCGCCGCCCGTCCGCGCTGACTTTCTATAGCGACTTCCATTGGTATGATTGATGGCATAGCTCGGCGAACAGGTTCACTCTCGTGGATAATCGGAGCAATGTTAAAACCCATAATAGAGCGACAGACACGCTCTGTGAGAAGATGTCTTCATTTGGTCCAGTGACTCTTGGGCGGCGACGCGGCGCTGGCGGAGGTCTTCTACCGCTTGGCGTTATTTATGTGCGGCTAGCAGGTAGGTAACTCAGTTGGATTAGGTGGGCTCCCGAATGGAGGATACGGCCTGCGATGCACCGGGCGGCAGATTCACTGTGCGCGCTCCAAATATGAGATATTAATTTGCTTATATGCGTCGGCAGTGCGGCTTGGATGTGCCATGGGCGCCAGTGTGTTTAGATGCGTCAGATGGAGATTTTCGGGCGACCAATCGTGCATATTGAGTTTGTGTTGGCAAATTTGCTAGCGAATTACTCATTCTTTGTTTTGCGGACACCGCATTCGGGAGGGGGCGTGGAGAGGAGGAGACTTTTAAGTTGTGCTATTAGTGTGCGGTCGGCCTAATAGTCGGTCATTATCAGTTTTCGAAATTGGGCTAATTTTCGACCGTGGGTCGGCAGTGAACTGGGTATAGTCCAATGAACTGGGCTTGAGACTGCTGTGAGATGGGAGCCGGCAGTATGTGGGCGTAGGAGCTTTTGCTTCAAATAGTTCTGGGGACGAGCCAAATTTGATTTCAGGGTATGAAGCACGGGCTTCGTAAGTAACTGGCAGCCCTTTGTAGCTTGAAAGTGGAAGGAATGCAGGAATTTAGTTCTTTAAACAAGTGGCGCCCCAGTCTGGAATGGATATCAGCTTCGACAACATGCCTTCTCAATTAATGTGGCCTTTGGTTGGAATCGAGTTTTGTTGACAACTTTAGCTCAGTATTTTGGCATCTACTGGAATACTTCCAAGATATCTTGAGGCGACTGTGTATAGTACCTTGGGTACAGCCGGGTCCGTCATATTGGAATTTCGCTAAACAAAGTACATGGGACTTAACACCTATTTAATTGCTCGATGCTTGATTTTGTGGCTCTTCGGGAAGATCGAGATTTTGTGGCGGTCCTAACTCACCGATGAAGATGGATCCGAAAAATTTATTTTAGAAGGATTTGTTTGCGCATATACTCGTACCTATCACCGATTCAATCGCTGTGGGGAAAACAAAATTCAAACGGCCAATTTCAAATAATTTTTTTTTTTTTCAACTGCCAGTTCGCACTAGAACTCTTTTGTTTTTTAAGGAAAAAAACAAATATTATGCTTGAAAAGGTTAATAAGAAATTAGCCCAAAAGTATACGTATTTAAGGTTTGCAACATGATTATCTCAAATATTTTGTCGCTCTCCTCTAAATGGGTAAAAAAAAGGTAAGCTATACAAGCGAGAAATACATTTTTGGAAAATTCAACAAAAATAGATTCCGTCCAAATTCTACTAAGCCACATACATCAGGAGAAGCGTCAATTCATAAGCCATCAATTCATTGCAAAGAATGAGTTGTCGCTCTTCTGTAAATGTGTCAAAAAGTAAAAAGTTCATTTGCGCAACCATGTATCGTAAATAAATATATAGGTAGGAATTTACAAATTTTCATTTTTTTAGCAAGTCTCCTGTGTATGTAAGGGAAAGCATTTACGACCTCGCAATGACTTAAATTACAGCAAAACAAAGGGTCCACGCAACTGAATGCAATATCTCCTGCGAAAAGTTATTTCGTTTGAGGTTGCTTAAGAATAATTTCTCAAAGAAGACTGAATCAGGCTGTAATATTTGAAGGCAGTACGCACAGTGCAAAAAATAGGTCCTTGCATTGCAAGCTGCTACCAGGAAACGTCAATTATACTGGCCTTTGTCGCTTCAGCAAAGAAAGTACAAAGACTCTTGATAAACCTCCGAGCTTATTAAGGGATTCCAAAGCAGAAAATTCGCGGAGTACTCGTATATGGTCCGGCGTTTTCTCATTCTTTGCACAGTTGTCAGAAGTCATCGTTGAAAGGTCCCGTCTTTTTAAAACGGTTCAGAGTCTTTATTTGTTCAGCTCAAGTTACCTTTCGGCTTTGCTTTTCGAGCTACGAGTATGCTATGAATCCGGCCCTAAGATTCGGTACAGTAAAAATATATAAATATAAATAAATATAAATAGCTAACATTTTTAAATGTATATAATTTAAGGGTAGCATAAAGTTAGGTTTAAGATAGGTGAGCACATGTGAGGCGCTCCTTCCCGTTAAACAATCCACCCGGGTAGATTGAAATGGACCTTCAAGTTTGAATAAGGAACATAGTAAAGTGAAGTCATTCCTAGTAAGCTAAGGAGATGTCGCGAGTCGGACGAACGCATTCCCAAATTTAAGCCCAGATCTGTGGATAAGGCACTAACGAACTGACAAGTCCTTAAGTCTTTTTCGTCAAAAAAAAAATAAACAAAAAACCTGAACATTTTAAAACAGAAGGCATCCCCTCCTCACTCGGGGGGCTGTTTTCGGCGAGATTTTTAAGAGCCGAGCCATTGACAGAAAACGCTCGGTGACAGCTCACTAAGAAAAGTCTTAAGGCCACCTGCAACACGTTTACATTCAGGAAAAAGAAACATTTTAGTGCCACAGTTTTCGTTGTCGTGAAAATGAGCCCAAATATCAAAATATTTTGTTTGAAAATGAAATTGATTCTTAAAAATTTAAATACTAGTTCCTAGTTAAATCAGGAAGCTTATAGTTTAATTTAAATCTCAAGATTCTTCACTTAGCAAGTTTAATTTTCTTTCTTTAAGGATTCGACATCCTCCAGACAGAATCTGCATTCTGTTTCCGGACATAGGTTCATTTTGTTGAGGTGATATCTAAGGCCACAATGACCTGTGAGTTGTGAGAAAACCCGCAAGCTTTCTTATATTATCCTTGCTGAGTCCAAGGATTTCTTTGTATGAGTTAGGCCTAATTAAACGTTTGGATTGTCTTAGACCTGGGACATGTTCCCAGTGTTCGAGACGAAGTTGTTTTTCCCAATCGTTAATTTGTCTTAGCGCAGTAGTCCAATTGACTGTGCAGTAGGGTTCTGGTCCACAGAGAAGAGATTCGGAACCAGCTCTAGCTAATCTATCAGCCTGTTCGTTGCCTGCAATACCCCGATGACCCGGCCAAGCCTTACCTTGTTGTGCTTGGATAGGGCTTGCAGAGCATCGCGACAGCATTTAACTGTTCTGGAGTCCATTGTATTGGACGCCAAAGCTTTTAAGGCTGCCTGGCTGTCTGAGAAGATTTGAATGATAGCGCCTTTCATACCTTTTTTGGATACCTATTAAATCAGCGCAAATTTCTATACCCATGGGTATCGAGATTTTGGTGTCGGATCCAAATACACCAGCTCCAACTCCGGAATCCATTTTTGATCCGTCGGTATACAATACTAAGCTTTTTGGGTTGAGTGTCGGAACAACATTTAGTCCAAGAGGCACGTTCAAGTATTTCTACTTCGTATAGCTTCCCGAAACTGTACTCCCTAACCATAGTATCCGGGGGTGAGCAGAACATGTTCAAGTTTTCTAATTGAAGCTAGTCAATATTGCCTTGCTTCTGGTGAAATATATTAGAGGACACTACGAGAATTTATTGCTTTAAAAGATTCGGAGTCGTGTTGCGACAAAGAGGACCAAACCAAGTCCCGATTCAGGTGTCTTAACACC
Organism: Cheilosia vernalis; assembly: GCA_949126925.1. Classification (NCBI taxonomy): domain Eukaryota; kingdom Metazoa; phylum Arthropoda; class Insecta; order Diptera; family Syrphidae; genus Cheilosia; species Cheilosia vernalis. The sequence continues at coordinate 39,066,081 of OX421361.1, read as the reverse complement.
GCCAGGTATTTCCAAGCCAGTTTGAAAAGCGTCTACGATGATTAGCTTTTGGATGTATGAATGGATACATAGTCAAAATTTACGAGCTTCTTTGCATTTCAAGATGGAATCTTTCATAGAAGGAGGTACCTGAGATTGATTGTAAGACACCAAGAAGACTGTCCGGAAAAGATTCTCCACTCGGCTTCCTTTTCCATCCATCCAGTGGCGTAGCGAGGGGGGGGGCAAGGGGGGCATAGGCCCCGGGCGGCACTTTACTAGGGGCGGCAATTTGGAGCTGCTAAAAAGTTTAAATATATAGAACGAATTCTTATTCCCCTTTAACGAATTTATTTACAAGGTTTAACAACGCTAACACTGCTTCACAGTAAGAAATGAGACGTTCCTTGTATTGCTTACCAACAAAATCCAATGAAAACTGCTCCCTAGTGTGCAACTACATTTTATTACATTGCAGGTATACTTCTTTGATGAGTTCGTGTAGTTTTGTTTTATTTTGCTCAAACGAAGTGAAGTTTTCAAACATACACAAGCATTCTAGTTGGCAATTAAAGTTGCAGTCTTGTCTTGTTGACGTGCTTTTTATTTTTGAAATTTAATTACCAAGGTACCTAAGAAGAAAAACATCTTCAGCGTTTTCTCACAAATAGGTCTGCCTTTTTATTTTAAATCTTACGAATTTTTACTCAACCAATTTTTTGGTGTAAGAATTACAAAGGATGTACGTCACCTTACAATAATTACCAGATGATTTGAAATTTGTTTTGATTTTTTGAGTATTAAAATGGTATCAACAGGCGGAAAAATAAGATTGAATGTTCTTCTCAAGATTCTTTTCCAAAGTGGCGACAAAATTCTTCCTCGCTATAGCAAGTAGGTGCTTTCTCGAGTTTATCAGACTTTTCGTACCACTTCTATGAATGTTTGAATTATGTATCTGTCATTTTTCATAGATTACTACAAAAGCGTTCCCGAACTTTTTCGTAAGAGTCTCACACCACTTCCTTTTTGGCACTTGATTTTTTAAGAGGTTTAGAACTTTTTAAAAAAAAAAAAACACAAAAACTTCGAAGAAATGAATGAAATATTTATTTGAATCGATAGTTTGAACCTTGCAATTTAATGTTTAAAGATAATTTCATGCAAATGTTGACCGCGGCTGCGTCTCAGGTAGCCCATCCGCTGAGTCCAATTTTGGCATACTCTTTCACACATATCGGCCGGTATCTCACGAATGAATGCATGGATGTTGGCTTCCAGTGCGTCAATCGAAGCGGGCTTGTCCCTATACACATTAGCCTTGACATACCCCCACAAAAAATAATCTAATGATGTCAAATCGCACGATCTAGGCGGCCAATTGACCGGCCCGAAACGTGAAATTAACTGTTCACCAAACTCGCCTCGCAATTGCGCCATTCTTTCGCGTGCTGTGTGGCATGTGGCACCGTCTTGTTGAAACCACATATCATGCAAGTCAAGAACTTCCATTTCGGGCAAAAAAAAGTTTGTTATCATCGCTCGGTAGCGTTCACCATTGACAGTAACGCTGCGATTCGCATCATCTTTGAAGAAATATGGCCCAATAATGCCGCCGGCCCATAAACCGCACCAAACAGTGGCTTTTTCGGGATGCATTGGTAGCTGTTGCAATGCTTCTGGCTGATCTTCACTCCAAATGCAGCAATTTTGCTTATTTACGTACCCATTCAACCAAAAATGAGCCTCATCGCTGAACACAATTTTTCGATAAAAAAGCGCGCGATGAACATTTCGAACCGAGCACGAATTTTGATAGTAAAATTCAATAATTTGCAAGCGTTGTTCATTTGTAAGACGATCCATGGTTAAATTGCAAACCAAGCTGAAGCTGTTTGACAGTGACACAAGGTACTAAACACACGTCAGCTGTCAAAACCAGTGTTGCCAAAACCAAACCAGCTAAAAAATCACCCGTTACTACAAAAGTAAAGGAACATACCTAATGTAGATACGAAGGTTTAACATTTTGGAGCTGCCAAGCTGCGGATATTTGTGTCAACAGTGATCTCAAATAAATTCGTGTACCTAATTGTATTTTGTTTCGTTTATATGAAGTGTAGCTTGCAAACATCTCAGTCGGTAGTAGGTATAATAACGACAAAAATTGATATACATGTGTGTTTAATATGAACAGTGCACTTGTCCATATCCTGTCCATGATCTAAAGTTTTTTGTAATTTCTACGAGTATCTATGTATAGTTGCAAAAAATGCTTCAAAATAATTGTTTTTTTTGTGGGTAGGTACACTCTTTCGTATTAAATACAAAGTGCACAAAAATAAGAAGTTTTAAGTTGTGTTTTTAAACGTCATTATGAAAATGGAAAATAAGCGGGTATCTCGTGTAGTTGTGCGAACGCGACATGCCGTGCATAGAATATCTAATTTTAATTATGTAGGTATATGTTACCAAAAATTGCCCGATTTTTTGAGACATTTCTAAATAAAAAACAAATATGTAATACGTTTTCTCCTGGGCCCTTCCTGTTATTTAAGAATGCATAGCAGAAATGTAGAACTTTTACCAAGTTTATTGACATATTACATAATGTGTAGGTAAAACTGGTTGAAACCGTAGGCAACGCTGTTTTTAGTGTGAGAAAACACTACCATAGGGGCGGCATAATTTGGGTCTGCCCCGGGCGGCACCAACCCACGCTACGCCACTGCATCCATCAAACAATATTTCCCATATTTGTGAGTTTCGTCAACTACTGTGTTATCGCAGTGCGTGTTCGTTTAACTCCGTCCGCTACGTGATCGGCGCGCTGTTTACATAAGTGAGACTATAGCTACTTGAACTTCTGCGAAGCCTTTCTCATCTAAGCCGCCTGATAATTATGACGACGACTACGACGACGACGACGACGACGATAAAAATATCTTTCGCATTGAACACCGCTCGTGTCCAATCAAATGCTCAATATTTGCGCATGTGATTTATTTCGAAAAAAAATACACAGAATGGCACAATAAATATACCTAGTGGCTGACCATTCTCTTGTCGTCCAATGTGCGCCAGCTTGCTTGATAATTACGTGAATCCGAGCGGTGTGGTAGTACCTACCTACTACCACTCTTTTGTGCATAACTAATTATTGTGTGTTGCGGTGGTTGCCTGACTGCGCTTCAACTATCAAACTATCACCCAAAGCGATTTTATCTTTTCGATAGTGTTGCACTTGCACCGTCAAAGGTATAGACCGTCAGCGTCACTCAGGTGGGTTGCACATGTACTATATAATCGTCAGGCTTCACCCGGCGTCTTCGCTCTGTGTTCGCATTTGATTGAGTTATTTTGCTATGGGGCGAACTATAAATGAGTTATTATGTGTTTTCTGTTTGTTTGCTTGTTTTGCAAATAGTTGATTTTGTTGTCATACACCCAGGGAGCAGCGGAAGATAGCAATTTTTAACACGAAGATGTGTATTACATGTGGAACTGTATAGAGTTGTTTTTACCGAATGGAGGTTAAGTATGAGTTGATGACCTAGGAGTCGCCTAGGTTGGTAAGAATGATATTAATAAGTAATGCACAACATTACCCGAAAGTTAGGGAGTTCACATTACCCGTTCCGTATAGTTCAGGACATGATGGGACATTCGGCTGACAATGGCAATAATAAGAGGACAACCCTTTTGAGTTGATAATAGTAAGTTTTGCAGTCCACCTTTGCAAGAACATCTAAGCTGTCAAGGAGCTGTGCTTCCATAAAAGAGGGCATAAATCTAGTTCCAGAGAGGAGATTGTCTCTCCGCCTTCTTCTTAAAAAAAAGATACATAGAATTTTAAGTCTCCCGTCGAGCATCCGGATTTAGGCCCATTTTATTCACTCGAAGTTGAACACAACTTGGGAATTTTTATATGGAAAACTCCCCGATTTGTGTTCAACTTCGAGTGAATAAAATGGGCCTCAGTCTCTATAAGACGATGCTGCCATCTTTGATCTTTCAATAAGGCTATTCCCTTTTTTTCAAACTTGTGACTCGCCAAGGCGATAAAGAGGAACGTCGACCTAAGAGGTCTATTGCGGCGAGGAAATTGCCAGAAAATAGTCTAGGCTAGCAGAGTTTCCACTTCCCTAATGTAGCTGATAAAATGCAGCAGAGGACTTCTTCAGTTCTTCCGGACTAAGTAATTCACGGAGGACGAATTTCCGTCTAGTGATGGATGGAGCTGGGCATTCGCACAAGGTGTGCTCAACTGTTTCGTCTTCTTCGAGACATAGCCGGCACTACTCTGGGGAGTTGACTATACCTATGCATTTTGTTTAGGTGATATCGCAAACCGTGGTGACCTCTTGGGTAGCCTACAAGGTTTTTGATATCATGCCTTCTGATGTTTAGAATTTTTTTGAATTGCAGGATTGCCCTTTTGGCCTGTCTTAGGCCAGGGATTTCTTCCCACTATTTGCTACACATTTTGTGTTCCCAGCTTCTTATAGTGGAGTTGGTTGTTGATTTGGTGACGGCGCAGAAGATTTCTGGTCCTATAAAGTTCGTCAGCTTTTTCGTTTCCTTCAATACCCTCGTGTCCCGGAAACCACCATAATCTTGTTCTTTTTCTAGAGCCAAGAGTTTGGAAGGCATTGAAGCAGTGCATGACTGCTTTTGAGACAATGATTGGTGAGCTAAGGACATTTATAGCTGCTTGACTGTCTGTGAATATATGGATGTTCGCACCTTTTATACCTGAAAAACTTATGAGGTCTGCGCATTCCGTAATGGCATGGAGCTCCGCCTGAAACATACTGGGGCTTTTCTCTATAGGTATTGAAACATTGCGGTTTGGCCCATGTATATGCCAGCTCCCACGACCGAGTCCATTTTGGAACCATCCGTATACCACTTTAGGCCGTTTTGGCAGTTTGGTCAGTTTGGTGGGTTATTGCTAACCCATGCTTCTCTTTTAGTGATCTCCGTGGAGAATTTCCGTTTGAAGCATAAGGTTTTTGGGAGTCGGTCAGTTACCACTCAAATCATATCAAGTTCCGGAAGTTCCGAGATAAGGGTCATTGCTCATTATAGCTCCGGATGGTCACTAAAGTTTATCTCTTCCACTTGTGACTTGTGCCAGGCTTGATGAGCTACATGCGGAGGGGTGTTAATCATATTAAAGCTTATAGCAGCTGGTAGGACAAGTTCGCATTGCGCCGGAAATGCCCAACCATGCGAGGCGTTGTAACTTTTTAATCGACTTGAATCAAATAAGCACACACATTCTTTTTCACAATAATAGACACGAACAGCAGCAGAATCAATTGTTTTTTTTCGTATTGTAAAGCTAGTAATAGTAACAAAATTTTAGCTGCTCTCTAGCTTTTCTCTTCCAACATCAGCTAAAATCCTAACTAAATTTTGACCTAGAGTACGTTGTGGATAAGTGCCACAGAAAACATTTTATTTGCAAAAAAAAAAAATCCTCCGGAAACTTCAATTCTCTCTTATTTACACCATTTCAGATTTTGGGTACATACTCCTTATCTACCTCGTTTTATTAAAACCCTCATCATTGCTTACTTTCCGCAACACAAAAACACAACACAACACAACGATCTGTCAAAATTTAGCTTGAGAAAATGTGCCGACCCATTTTCTCTAAATTTTGAGAGATAAAGGAAGTACATTCTGAAACAAAAGTTTGACTATTTGGCTTAAGCTGGGTTCCACTTGGCCAAAGAGATTCGCTTATAAATGTAGCTCAGCTAAGTTTTGGGGAGAATTTTGTATGGTATTTTAAATTTAGCTCGAGCAGCGTACAAAGCTTAAGACACAACAGAGAAATGCTCAATATAATTGGCGTTATGTGAAAGTTGAAAGCTGTAGGAAGCTTATACAAAAGGAACATTTTACTATTACTTGCAGTGCAAGTTTGTTTTGTTTCTTATTTCAATTTAAAAGAGGGTCGCTAAGTTGTTCCATGTGCGCTCAAGGGGGCCGATATTCACTGGCCTATACGAAACTGCCTCGTCAATCTCAGGTGAGTGGGTGAGTCCTATTAATGATGGCTGGCTCTGGACTATTTCGAACCCTATATAAGATCACGGAGCCCCGACCATCATTATAGGCAATAGACAGCGTTACAACCCATTATCAAAATCCGAGACATGCTTCCCTCGGATAAAAGGAATGTCATCGACAACCACTTTATCCAACATTTACAGGTCATAGAGTCCCAGCTTAAGACAATGCGTCTCTAGTCTATAGGCCCACCCACATCTAGATGACAAATGCAAAGCATGTTAGCCCGAAATTAGGCCCATAAAACTATTCCATCGACCTACCGCAGTCTGGGAAAAATTCATATGCTTCCGAGCCCGGCGGCTAATAGAGGCGTTTTGATGTAAATGCGACTTTAACAAATCATTAAAAATGCAAATCGACATCCATTTCGGTTTGGATTTTCTATCCGTCTCGTCTCGCAGAGATTAACAACGACACGTTTTGTTTCTGTCTTGTTTTTTTCGTTTGTTCCTTTCTCTTCCTCTGCCAGCCATGGGTGTATCGTGTATCATCGACCGACCTACACCGTCATCATATCGATTTAATTAACTTATCACAGGGTCTACGTATATTGGGCACGCGGACCTCGTGGATTTCTAAAATTCTTCTCTATACGATTTTGATGGTCAGAGAAAAGACGGGTCCCACAACGATGCCAATCATTCGACCTAATTTCTTGGACGTTTTAGTCCCTCGTCCGGTGCAGCAGCACAAATAAACCCATTATATAAATGGGTATAGGCGCCACCAATCGAATGGGGGAAATTTCTGCACCCAATTGGAATACCTTACGTTTTGAGGTATTTACGGACTTCCTCGGAATACAGTCGGTTACATGTTACAATGTAGGAGTAGGGCAAACGGCAAACGCAGGGACAACAGTGTTCCAGCGGCGTGCAGTTAGCCGATTGTTCGATTGAGTTATTTAGAGTTTTTCACGACGAGATCGAAAGGGGCGCAAGCGCAGCGGTCCGGATTGAAACGTTCAGCGTTGACAGGTTCCGATGAACCAATTTGTACGTGATGTGAGTGCGGTTAGTGGCTCAGCTGCATTGTACACTGGCCGAGGACCACAAGACGTAGCAGGTGAGCCTGGTTTTTATTTTATTTATTTTAATAAATGCAAGTCGATGTATCACAGAGGATTGGCAAGGTTTTTACAGGGTTCAATTCATGGAACTAATTATTCATTGCATTCGAGTTTCGATATGGCAATGGTGTCAAAACGTTGCACACCAAGGAAAGTAGTTTGAAGCTGAAACTGTGTAAACGAGGATAGGTTCGAAGCATTTGAAATCAGCTAGAAAACTCTGCAGACTTGAATAACGTTCACTCGGAAAGTAACCTGTTCCACGAAATAATTAAGGCTGCGCATAACTCGACTGGTTTGCCGTCTTCAGTCGCTGCTTCGACAGAGCAATCGCCTTGCCTGTTATGTTTATAAGCGAGAGTTATTTCCCTACCAAGTGAACGTCTTGAACGCGTTACACTTTCTGTACTTATTATTAGTGTTCACTTGAGAAAAATTAATGAGAGTTTGTGAAGTCAGCGACCCTTATGAAAGCATCATCGACAGTCAATTGAAAACATACGAAAAAGTCAACAATTTGAATTTAAGCGGTAACGCACACCATTAGAAGGTGAAAAATGTGCGTTTAGGAATTCAAGGCCGGTTTTCCCTCCATAGTAGTTAGATCATTATGGCATATATTTCACAATTGTGTTGCAGCCATTTACTTTGTTTGTAAACTTTGCGCACACAGAATATACATCCAATCGTATTGAGCTACTTCTTTCAAAAAGATTGTAGCCAAGGGCGGAACAAAAGAAAATAGACCGAGCAAAAGTTTTTTGTACTGTTTATTCGTTGCAGAAGTACAAGCGCACATGTGCGTTTAGCATTTCGATTGTGCGATTTCTCAAAATTTGTATGGAACTTGAAGGAAGTAATGTCATTTGACATTTTTTGTCAAATTGTACAACTTTTTATCGCACAGACACTAAGAATTCTATAAACTATGCACAATTAGCTTCTTCTTTTGCCAAGAACTAAGTTTAAAACAAAGAAATGTTTCTAGAAAACAACAAATTCGGCTGAACACTGGAAATTCCAGCATTCAGTTGTCAAATCAGTTCAAACGCACATGTGCATTTAACAATCCAGATATTTTCTGTAGAAGAAAAAGTTGTTTTTAAGTACATTTGTTGCAGAACTACAAGCGCACATGTGCGTTTAGCAATCTGAATGAGCGATTTCGAAGATATTGTGTTGAACCTGAAGTAAAGTCATTTCTTAACATTTTGTTGTTTAATTGAACAGAACAGAAACTAAAAATGCTACGTAATATTCACAAATAACATATGCTTTGGCCAACAACTAGGTTTAAAGCAAAAATATATTACAGGGAAACAACAAATTCTACTGAACACTGGAAATTATACCGCACTTAGGTGTTAAATGAGTAGAAACGCATATGTGCGTTTATCAATCCAAGTGTGCGATATTTTACTCTATACTTGGAAATTACTGCAGTAAGTATATCTTGTAAGGCGGTGCATCGCTGGGCTGTAAAACGCACTTGTGCGATATGGTTTACAACGAGTAGATCACATAATCGAATTCCTTCCTAATGTTATTTATCTTTGAAAGCTTTCTGTGTTTACATGTATATCGAATTACACAGGCTTCTTAGGCACATACCTGTTGCTCTCGAATGGTGAGAATTTTGACTGTAGCATCCTCGTTTCTTATAATTTGCATTGGGATGATGAACTGATGCCGATATTCGAATGGACATACTGTATTTACATATTACTCCCGGTCAACTCATACTTCTGAAATGGATTTTCTTACTAAATTGGAGCGAATATCTTATTGGACATAGAGAATTTTGTCCCCTTTTGTCCCACATTCTCACCCCCTTCGGCGACCCACGACAACACTCACTAACCTTTAGGCATAGTCCAAACACCAATATTTCAATCACCATCAACTTGCTAACAATAGGTATACCTACCTACCATAACTTGTTCTTCATCCCAGTAACCCTTTGATACCATAAAGGTCTGTTCCACTTGATGAGGCTGTAGAATCTTCCGCACATCACATTGAGAATGATAAAGATTACCCATTGCCCCATAAAATACCCCACAACTAACCATCGACAAAAAAAAACCGATCTTATCTAACCAGTTGCAAACAAACAGTCGTAATTTCCCTATTCCCTGTTGCACAACAATAGATATACCCAATCCGTAGATTGCATTTGGTCCCCAACAATAGATCTCTTTAAAAAGATATTCCTCCAATCATTCCACTAATTATCCTAAGCCCATCTCATAAATAGATAAAAAAAAAAACGAACACAACTTTTATTATGACTCAATTTTGGAGGCCCTTGCGTTCCAATCCAAATGTAGGTATCTCCACATCTCTATATACCTGCCGATATCACGCTTATCCAAATTAAATGATCGTAAAATCCATTCTGTTGACTCTAATGAACACATCAAACAGTTTTATATCTCCTGCCCTCGCATCAAATCAAAAACAAAAATACGAACAGAAAAAAAAAAACAACAGAAACCCATTGACTGCCGCGCTGCGCCATGGCCCAGAGCGCAAGACCACCCCGGCGATCCGGTGTATACGCTATACGGTATCTCGTGAAGAATTGTGCTCTCTGATGATTTGTGTGGTATAGAGAAGACGACTGAACCTAGAGGCCAGACAATATTTTTGATCTCTCCGGATGGCCGAAGACAATATGCAAAAAGCGAAAACAAAATCCATCTGCGTATTTGGATTTGGATTTGGATACATATCTGCCAAGCCAACCTTTTACCTTTCATACGAGAGTATGTGATATGGGAGACGAAGACGAAACAACGTCGGCGACGACGTGTGTGTTCCTTTTGTTGAATAAATGAACGTTCACACTATGCCTCCAAAAATTTATTTGAAATCAATTCTTTATGGAACGCACGCGGGAAGCCTAAGTGATCGCCGGCCGTCGCGGATCAATCTGCAAAAGAGTACGTATTGGCAAAGTTAATTAATTTATGTTGAGGTTAATTAACCCGTAATAGTTCTGGCGGTGTGTGTCGATTGTGGGGAGAGTCCGATCATCGGGGTCGGGCCGGACCACCTGTGATCGTTTTAAGGGATTATCATAACTAAATATATGTTTACGATGCGGAAAACAAACAAACAAAACAACACACACTGTATATGAGTGACGTTGAAGGACAGGACCATCAAGTGTGTGGTGCAGAGCTATCTCTCTCGCTGGGGTATATAGATTGTGGGACCAGAAGTCTGCGGAGTGATGGGCTTGTTTATGACCCAGTGACTGATTGTTTTCAATTTGGGTGCAGCGGACGTGTGTTTACACAAAGAATAATAATGGGTGGGAATGCGATCATCATGAGGTAATTTAGAGCGGGTCATGGACTTTCGATGGAATTAATATTAGAAAGATGTGTTGTCTACGAATTTTACCATCAGTTTTTGTTAGAAAGACTCGAAATGTGAAAGTGATATCATCATCGAAGGGGTTGGGCTATCAAAAGTCAATTAAAATAGTTCAATCTAGCTTGGTGGCCGCACAAACTCGTAAACGCACACTTGTGTGCGCAACAGTTAAAATCTCTTTGCTGGTCAGCTATACAAATTTCGTTGCTCACACCTATGTGCGGATCATATACTGCAGACTACTCGAGGTGGCAGAGGATAAAGGAGCTTTGTCTGATGACCAGTATGGATTCAGAAAATCGCGTTCTACCGCCGATGCCATTAAGGCGGTAGTAGATACAGCGGCGCAGTGGCTTAGTGGTTAGTGTATTGGACTACTAAGCGAGGGGTTCAGGTTCGAATCCCGCAAAAACCCAATTTCCAACTCAGGGTTTTTTTCACTGCGCCACCTCTCGCGAACATCTGACAAACATCCGAGAGTATAACTGTCATGAAAGAGCTTCTCAATTAGCCGTTTGGAATCGGCATAAAATTGTAGATCCCTTCCATTCGTTCCAAAAATGAAAACTCACACAAAACGAATGGTTGCGAGAAGCTAGGCCTAGGGTCCCTACGGACCTGTTGCTCCAAAAATTATATAGATACAGCGGCTGAAGCAATACGGGGAAAAAGATGGAGAGGAGGGACGAAGCAATATTGCGCAGTTGTGACCCTTGATGTTAAAAATGCCTTCAATTCGGCAAGCTGGTCATGCATTAGGAGATCCTTGGTCAGAATGGAAACGCCGTACTACCTGCTGAATATAGTATAACTACCTTACCGACAGGAAGTTAAGGTACTATACTGACGATGGCGTTAAGTACTACAACATCACCGCGGGAGTACCACAAGGGTCGGTTCTTGGACCCCTCCTGTGGAACATAATGTACGACGGGGTTCTCCGATTAACGCTGCCACAAGGAGTTAAGGTTATAGGCTTTGCTGACGATATCGCTGTGGTTACTGTGGCCAAACATATCCACGAGATAGAGGAAACAAGAAGGAAGCTCTCGTCAGCATACAGGCTCTGCGCAATAAGAACAATAAGCGGATTCCGAACAATTTCGGACGAAGCAGCCTGCGTTATTGCGGGAATGATTCCCATCGACATTCTCGCCAACGAAATGCAAAGGATCTACCTTAGGCTAACCGTCAATAGGCAAGAGTCCATCATAAAAAAAAGGATAAAAGAAGAAGAAAGGGCAACATCTCTAGCACTGTGGCAAGTCCGGTGGGATAACACGGCAAAAGGCAGATGGACCCACAAACTGATCCCAAACATCGAGGTCTGGACAAGAAGAAAAAGCGGGGACTGCAACTACCACCTCACGCAGTTCCTGTCCGGGCACGGCGGCTATCGAAGTTATCTTCACAGATTCGGCCACGATAGCTCGCCTCTATGCCCCGAATGCCCAGATGAAGAAGAGGATACGGAGCACGTAATGTTCCACTGCAGAAGATTTTCAGGAGGAAGAGTGAACTTACCCATTCCACAGCTTCTCATAGAGCGTATGATGAGCTCAGAAGACGACTGGCTGGAAATATGTTCATACATAACGAGCGTACAAAACGAGCTAAGAAGAGCCGAAAGACAAAGAAGGGTCGAAGTGGCAAACGTTGAAGATTTAGCATGAGTTGCTAACCAGCCCCGCGAAGTAATACCTAACGGCAGTCCCGCGGGGAGAGTGGTAGAAGAGTACATGGGTGTGGTTTAGTACGTAAGGCGAGAGGCACTGGAGAAACATATCCCGCGAATCGTGCATGCTAGTAGCACGGGCAACTAGTATCTTTCGAAGATTACACATCCTTTGGACGCAACCAAAAAAAAAAAAAAACACCTATGTGCGCAAATACAAATACTAATTGATTTGAGTTGCCTATGTAGAAAAATGAAGTATTGATTGCTTTTGCATGGATTTAATCTTTTCAAATATTTTTAATGAATATTAAACGCAACAGATCAGACCACATCCCGAACTAGCTTCCACCCGTATTTGAGTGGGTTTTTTTTTGTGTGCGGTAACGCTCACTGACAGACCATGCACCAGTGTTCGCTGAAAAGTCCAAATCGTGTTTCTCTTCCAAGAATATACAGAGTACATAATTCGCACATATATTGTTGCTCAATTACTTTTTACAGCAAGCATTTAACCGGGCTACAAACTGTGTGCACACATCTATCATACACTTTTGACTGGAATCTTAACACTCTAATACATAATAGGTACCTTATAACTGAAAACGCACATGTGCGTTTGAAACTTTTAGGCAAAGCACTTTTGCAGCAATCGCTTGTAAGTCGCAAGTTGTAGAGATGTCTATTCCTTATGGGACGATTAGCGCACTTGTTCGTTTTCAATTTTTGGCTTCAAAACTGCCAGTCAGTCTTCTTACTGCTAACGATGACTATCAATCAGATTTTGTGAGTAGTTCCCTTTTTCATAATAAACTCTTGTATTGCAATGATTGGACTTGAGTGGCACAAGGTGTGCGCTTTGCTCAGCATACAGATTCCGCACATTTTCTTTGATTATGATGGGAGTATAACTGTGATCCATTGCAGTCCGTATACATAAGCAAAATCACACTTTGTCAGCGATATAAATTATAACTGATTCCAGTTGCAGCATGTGCGCAATCAATTTTCACTCTCGATAGAAAGTAAAATTGTATAGAAAGTGACTGAGTTTTATGACACGTGCTTACTCTGTTGCTCTAAACACTGCCTACCGCATTTTTATCATAAATCAGATCGAAGCCTACATCAAGGCAATTCTTTGCGCACAATTATGTGCGATTCGTGACTTTACCGATGCATAGCTACCGCAGATAGCTTTCGAGAAACCCACCCATCCACATACCTTGGTATTGACACCCAATTGTCTGTTATTGTTTTATTCCAAACAAACCACATGCATTCTCAAATGATCGGTGATCAAAGTGCCACGCCAACATTTATCGCAATATGACAGGTCCAACTGACAGCACATCAGGAAGACATATACACTACGGTACACACATAGCGTTGCTTGTCCAAAGAAAACGCCTCAAACATTTCAATTCGCAAAGTCGAAGAGATCAAAATGTTCCCAACCCCCAACCGCCGCTGTCCCTACTATCGTGCAATTTATGTATCTAACCACTTCAATCGACAACTGCAATATTGTTACTCTAATCAAACGATCGATTGGTGGTGTACCCCGCACGCTACTGCTGCAGCTGATCATCATCATCATCGTCATCATCAGCGATTCAAATGTGCGCGCGCACGCCTGTCTGCGCGCTAAGCGATTCGTTTTGTTCGCTTTGACATACGCAAATTAGCTGGTGATATAAACGACATGCAAGTATCATATTAGTGAGTGACTCTGATCACGGTCTCAGTTCGATGACTGGAATTCATTCAGCTAGCGCAGAGTGGGCGCGCGCAAGACCCCACCTCACGTAGTCATTTGCGCCCCGATGAAATATAAGTGATTGATCGTTACTCTTGTCAGTGGAATAAATCGCAAATGAGATAATTTCATTGCGTGTACTGTGTACTCGGTTCTTTGTGTGGTTTATATCTGTGCGAACTTGTAAATGACAGATAGATCGGATCAGTGCTGCTGCATCTTCCAATATGCTTTTGCTGGATGGACGAACAAACGGACGGATGGATGACTAAATAGATAGATGTGTGTGTTGGCGGCTGGAAGTTTATTATCATCTGACTGCGACTGAGTGTGCGCGGGGATATGTGCTTAATTGGGCCCCCCGCGTCGCATTTAAATGTGTGCGGTCCCGACTTTGACTTGCGCATGCGAACGTTTTAGTTTTAGTAGATGCATGTACGAAGGGATTGGAGGATTTGTTTTTTTCTTATTCCTATACGTATGCCTCCTTATTCTTAGTTCAGTTCTTGGGATGACTCTATTTGGGTGTGCTGGCACTGGGGAAAATATAATGGATGCCTGTGCTCTTCGTGTGTATCCATCTACTGAAGAAGGAGATTGCCCCAGGGACTGATGTTAGGTATAATTGTGATCTACCCGGTGGAGAGAGATCGTAGCCTGCTCTTATCAGTGTCGTGGGAAGAATCTTTTCAAACGATATAAGCCGTGTTCACTGTACGTCGTCGTTGAGTGGAGTGACAGTAATTCTTTGGAGCGTTTTAATTATCTTTTCTATTTAAGCAATTTGCAACATGCGCAGATGTTGACCAAAGGTGGTAGGAGCATCTAGATAATACTGTCCAAAATGTATTGCGTGGAATTCAGTAAAAGGGAAAAATTAATTAAGGGGCGTACGTATTTTGCAATGGAAATTTGGTATGGAACTCATGTGCGCATTCAATACTATACGTATGATCTGCCAGATAAGACTAGCATTTCAATAAATTGCAATATATATTCCAAAGAGCACTTGTTTGAAGTGCGGAATTAGCCAGTATTTGAATGCGCATATACTATTGTGCACACACAAACTCTTAACGCACACAAAACAACAAAAAGAAACCTTTACATTAACTTTATTCGTTGGTTTGACTACAACGCACAGGTTTTACTGGGGTTAGAGTCTCAATTTATTGCGCACAAACGTTTGAGTAGTATTCAGTTTACAAGAAAAAGGTATAGGGCACTTCAAGTGAGACTGCAAGTAGTTTATGGAAGTGTGTATTTGACAATCACAAACGCGTCGTATGTTGTGTTAATACAATTTTTCAGCACTTCTGCACGGATAAGACAGTTTTTCTTTCTCTTTCACCTGTTCTACGTTTGGTAAAAAAATCAGGGATAATGAAGAATACGATCAAGTACAAAAAGAATCAATGAATGCACTAATTTTCTTAAGCGCACATTCAGTGTGCGCTACCAATTCATTCATGGAAATGCACTTGCTCTTACGTCTTAGGTTATGTTAAAGTAGCTCGCTTCAGTTTTTTTGTTAAATAATAAAAATACTCATGTTACGCACATTTATTAGAACAAACTTCTTAATTGTTGAAATTCCAAATCAAAGTTGGTATTTACCTCTACTTTCTAGCTGTCAATGGTGAGAAAAAAAATGGTTGAGCAACTATTGACCACCGTTTTTGGAGTAAGGTACTTTGTCCAAGAGCCGTTTTGTTGGCTTAATTTTGACGATATTTTAAGACAGACCAATGTGCGCTTGGACAGAAAATATCACTCATAAGCCAGAAGCTGTTAAGATATTTAAGTGTATGTCTTTCAAATGGCGCTGAATGCGAGGACTTGGGCAGCAAAATTTAAAGACTGCGAATACTGCGGCCCCTTGCTGCCCACTCACTATCCCCATATTTCACGACATATTTGTTGCTTCATCGTGGAAAAAACGACTAAACGAGGAACGGTCGAATTATGCTCGTAGACAGGTGTAGACCAATAGCAAATGTATGTCCGAACGTAAACTAAAATCTTCCATAATCCTTCCTACGTGAAAGCAATTCATTTAATTCAAAAACTATACTCACAATCAAAACCACCATTGTCAGCTTGTGCGAGTCCTTCATCCGGTGCCAATATTGAATTTCTTAATCTTTGAAGCCGTCACTGCGATGCCACAAGAAACATCTTTATCGCTACCGCACCCCTACCTATACGCATCGGTGTCACCATGACCATTCGTCAACTTTTTACCGCCCGCCACAAAAACCCCAACCTGCGACATGAAAAACTTCTCCGACTTTCGTACAATGTACCAGGGCATATGATTTTGCAAAACAACGAGACGGGACGGAGAGGTGCCACCCGATCTTTGCAGCACCGCAAATCTGAAATTCGCACACTGAGCGTTGCTGGCTGCTGCAATACAATTCACAAAACTTCAATTCAATGTGACAGATAACATTCGCACTCAATCAGTGTACCCTGATGCTGAACGACCGACGACCGACGACCAACATGGGCATGGAAATGCATAAAGCTAACCAACCACCAACAACGGTTTAATAACACTTCAACGGGCCCGAAGTGTGCAAGCAATTTGCAACAATGTTGCAGTACAAGTCACACGTTGTAATATGATGTAAGCCGACCACAAAAGCAAATAACTATATACGCACGATCCGGCAACAGCACTCTGGGGCGACTTGGACTATACGAGGCAGTATCGGATAACCGCACCCCGACGGATAAGATATGATGGTGATGGCGATGGAGCGGTCTCAATAATTGAACGCACGGATCGTACACGATAGTATACGCGCGGTGAAACTAGCATTTTGTCAATCACTCTCGCTTGGCAGCGCTCTTCAATGCGACAGATCCAGAATGTGGATTGGCTGAGTGTGAGGAGAGCATATATACTCCTATACGCGACCAGAAGCTATATCAGCTACATCATCAATATCATATCACCGCGCTGTGCCGGCAGAGGAGATTTGTTGTACTACTCCTTCAACCTTTCGAATGTTGGGAATTGTGAGACGTTTGTGGTCAACTCATTGCAACCGCATTTTTATCGGGGGCAGCAGCGGTACAAGTCTGAAGACGCAAATCGAGTCGAAGTCGCTCTTCTAAAGGATGCGCGAGGTTCAGCGCGGTAAGCCATTATACACAGGCATCCATATATAGTTGAGGGAAGGAATTTCGATTGTGTTATCTATATGAAGATATCATTTACCTTGGTGACGCGCGTTCGGAAAATGCAACATCTCTCTGACAAATCGATATGACAGCTCGATGGTGATGGTGATTTGACGTTTTAGTTGAAGTTGCCTCGCATTGCTGGTTGGAAAGTGCAGCTTTTGACATTTAGCAATGAACGTTGATTGAAACCGATCCGAATTGCTGTGGTTATGTTCTACAATATTAGTCGCTTCTTGGTTTAAGGACTGTACGTGTGACTGTGGTGATGATGGGAGATGCATCCGGTGAGTTGAAACTGAATTTAATGGGTGGATGCTGGCTTGAAGTAATGTTGGTGAGTACAGTGCTCTGCGCATATGGTGACTTAGTCAGATTGACCATGTGCTCTGCCCTGAAGAGCTTATTGAATATGACCAGGCAGTGAATGATGACTGAATTAAAAAAAAACACCTTAGGAAAAAAGAAGTTCCGCAAACGCAACCAAACATGAACGAGTCGTCTTCAGAATTCATTATGAGAAACTTAAAAGAACTGAAAGACACCAAGGATTGGTGAGGATAAGAGTTCAACTATAATAATATTTTTCAGTCATAAGAGAACAAAAAATATTGAACAATGGGAACTCTGTTTATGAATCTGAAGCTCCACAGCTTTTTTCATTGTATTCTATAGATATTATGGGTGGGCAGGCATTGTAAGGATGGAATATATGATAATCAGCTTACAGAAACATCATTGCGCATAAATTTCCTTAAGCGCACATTCGGTGTGCGCTATCTTTCATTCACGAAAACGTGCTAAAATTGTCGAATTTGCTATTGATAAGGAAGCCGGATTCATTTTCTATTGTAAAACAATAAATAGGCTTGTATTTGTTACGCGCATTTATTATAGGAAGCTTCAAATCAGCTGTGAAAATAGTTCTTTAAATATTTGTAATAAGAACTCATTAAGACATAATTTTCGGCAAACTCTTAATCAAATTGTTTGGTGCTAAGCAATGTACATGGGAAACTGCTATAGGAACGTTGTGAACGTTCTGAACAACTCCAAACAGATGGCGCTGTGTAGCTTGACCGTATCACATATACCTTTTGTATCTCCGACAAAATTATAGTCAAACTGAAAAAGATCATGGATCGTATTTTCGCCTAAATGATCGTACATCAGCGCATTGGTACGTTGGTTGAACAATGCGTCAAGTGCCCACATGGCGGCAGTGTAAAACTTTGCATGCTATAACCGAACGAGCTGCAAAGGACGAAAATGGTATGAGACAGTTTGTTAGTTTTCTTGCACGACAGTCGCAAGCTTAGAAAAAAGAAGACAATAAAATCCGCAAGATACTAGGCTAGAGAAAAAACACATTGCTGGAGGAACAAGAGGAATTTGCTGTTATATACAATTTACCCTATCTTCTAATGATCCTTTTAGTGCAAAAATTCAGTGAGAGTAAAATATACGATAATCAGCCAACAGCAACACACAAGCGCACTCATTTTCTAAGCGCACATTTGGT
Organism: Cheilosia vernalis; assembly: GCA_949126925.1. Classification (NCBI taxonomy): domain Eukaryota; kingdom Metazoa; phylum Arthropoda; class Insecta; order Diptera; family Syrphidae; genus Cheilosia; species Cheilosia vernalis. The sequence goes on along the minus strand of OX421361.1, from coordinate 39,047,414 downwards.
GTGCGCTACCACATCGGAGCCTTTTTTCTTGGTAATCCCACCGAACTGGTAATCACAGGCCCAAACTACCTCCGTAACTCTATTTAGAGCACTAACTGAGTTGTATCACAGTGTGGAACTCCAGGAGGACTAAACAATCATCTGCCGTTTGTAGACAGTCATCCTGAGAACTTACTAAATCGATTTGGAATACATCATGATAGCCAACTATATGGTTACTCCTGATAGTGAATTGTCTCTCCTTCCTAATGTCACAATGGGGCAACTAGTAGTAAGGCTAAAAATTTGGTTTGCTCAATGACAACTAACAATTGCTAAAGGTCTAGCGGTAGATATGTTCTTGGTGAGTAACCGAAAATCGTTTACATCAACTGTGGGTGAATGTCAGTTAAGCTGATTTGAAATTCCATGACTATCACCCCCATTCTTATGAAGTTCCCGGTTAAATCCTTGCTCAAGCGCTTTTTACATCAGACGACGATCGATTCAAGTGTTGCGAGAGCTATCAGTTTATCCCACAACCACCGCCAGTCCACAGCTTTTTTTAACAATTGAATCCCCGCTCCAATGTAGCCACCCAACAAAACTAAATCTTAGTAAGTGCTGGCACCTACGTCCGCTGCCATTTGACTCCATTTGAGAAAGTGCCTTGGAATTTTCGCCGCCTTTTCATCAAGTGTCATTCAAACTTACACAAACTTGACACACAACGAAGACTCAATCGCGCAAGAGAAACCCGCAAAATTGAAGAAACACAAAAAACAAACGTGAAGATTACATTTTGGACCCGAGCTCGAACCTCTTGTGATGACAGAGGGAACGACTAAGCACTGGCATGCGACATGAGTCACAATGCGGTCGGCATTTTCGCCAAAAAAAAAGAAGAGAGAAAACAAAAAACAAGTTTCTCCAACACACACTCATCCCCCCCTCCCCCTCCATATGGGGCTGTCTCCCCGCCGAAAGGCAAAATGTTGTTGATGAGTTCATTAGTGAACTAATTAAGGTTAAAATTAAACAAACAGAATCGAACAAAATTAAGGAAGAAGCCGCGCCGCCGTCGATGAATTTCGCAGAGGCACATAAAAGCCAGACGCTAATGCCTTTATGAGGCTATCACGCGTACCTCATCAAAGCGCATCATGTTAGGGACGAGGAAATCTGCATCGGCCTCTCTAATATATGCACGCAATAAGCAGAGATACTTTGATTGATTCAAAGCGAGCCATTTACAACCTCAAAACGCGAGCCGAATGGATGGGAAAACGACGAAATGGAAAAGTATCTATAAGAGTCACAGAGAGAAGAATCTTTTATCTCACAGTCTTCGGGGAGTTTAAGTATTTTTTTTTTTTTTTTTTTCGTTTTTGTTTTTGTTATTAATAAAGACCACACATTCTCACAGAGGACCACCCAACGCGAATTTTCAAGGCGAGTGAGAGAGAGCGCCCGCTAAGATACAGATTTTTGCCGTAGACACTCGGGGTTCAGTGTATTTTTTTTTTTTATTTAATTTTTTTGTCTGCCTCCCATTGCCAGTGTGACATTTGGTAGTGGATCCTCATTCTCAGACCCATCCCAGAGGGCTGAGTGCATAAAGAAGGCACACATTTGTCTTAGGGCCGAATGACATTTGCCTAACATGACATTATCATAATGACCGTTTAATTAATCGATCCTGGGTGATCGTGTAAAAGTCGCTGGTCTGGTCAGCGAACAGAAGATAGCCTCCACACCGCCACGCAATGAAAGACGTTGCTGGTGCCTGATTTTTCAGCTGCTGTTGCTTCAGATGATGATGATGATGATGATCGTGGTGATGTGGATGTTGATCGGACACACAGAATCTCCAATTAGCCTTGTCCTAGTTGATGACTTAATTAAGCCATCGTGGCGCCTATATCCGTACGTATGAGAATGCGCGGAGGCTGCTTTTTGTTCTTGTGTGTAATCGTATACCCATGTCCAGTTCGCTTTGGGTCGTCTCGTCATTGTGTATATTGTTGTCGTCGTCGAATCGAGGAGAAAGGTTTCAAATTCTTGGACCAAGGGAAACTGTATGAATATCCATCAATAAAAAAAAAGAGCGCAGTAAATGTTAAAACTGACAGCACAACATATCTGTGGCGAAATCACTTTGGCGTACTTCCTTCCTAATGACAATGTGATGCGGCGGCCTACAACGTTCCGATGATTTATGAGTTTTGGAAGTTCAGCCTGGCGTGAGGGTGGCATCGGCATCTGTACATCATGCAGATATGTGCGCGGTGGAGTTTTTAATGCGCTTTTCTGCGAGTTAGCGAAGCGATTCGCTGCGATGCGGGTGGCGAATCGTTTTCTGCGGATGGATTGGAGAGAAAACTGTCAGTTTGTTTGTTCTGGGCATCACACTTGTGGTTGGCATTTTATGACAGACACACTTCGTGTGGTTATGGTGTGAATGGAAGTAGGGCTCGGTTTTAGAACTTGCCTCTGGTAAATTTTTGATGAGATTAAGATATCTGTCCTTTGGCGCGGCATACAAAAATATTTACTATTTTCTATTAAGCTTAGTCTGTTATTTGGCGCGGTATATAGGTATAGGTTGGCTGCTCCTCGACACGTTGACTCATTTTAAATGTCCTTGAGTGACAAAGAGATCATCGTAGGTAGGTAAAGAGGTTCCATGGATTTTCAAAAACAAAGCTCCCACAAACCTTACGTACTGGAATTTAATCTTAGAATGGAATGGTGTTGGTGCTTCTGGGCGATCGCTATTGTGCGCTTGCACAATAGCATGTGCGTTTGGGAAGTACCATGTGCGTTAGGAAGATATTGCTTAAATACTCGCAAACCCTTACAAATAAAACCCTAGAATGTGATACGTGCTTGACTAAATTCATGTGCGCTTAGGCGATTTCATGTGCGTTTGCAAGATACCATACACTTTTGCGACAAATATCATGTGCGTTTGCAAGGCACAAGATACCACTTTCGTTTGGCAGATATCATGTTAGAACCATGATATGTGCATTTAAAAACTCACATTAAGTACATTTACAGCCTCAGAAAGTGAAAAGTCTCTGGAAAAGTACATGTGCGTTTGGATAAACTGATCTCAAAAACACTTATTGAACCAATAGAAGCTAAAAACAGAGATCAGGAGCTAACTGATGATTAAATTAGCGATTTCGCCAAAATTGCCGAAAAAGTGTTCCCCTTGATCTAGTTTTCTCCGAGTTCAGTGAGCTGTGCGGGTGCATAGTAGGTGAAGAAAAGTCGTCTTTGCCTTTCTGCCCATGCCTTGTATTTTGAATAATCAATGTTCGTATTATTTGCATTTGCAATATATCATGTGCGTTTGGAAAATAGCCTGTGCGTTTGACAAATATCATATGGAAACTCTCAATGAATAGCAATATAATCGTACAATGTGATATGTAAGTGAGAAAAAGAATGTGCGCTTAGCCGATACTGTGTGAGCTTGGCAGATGTGTGCTTGTGCAGCTAGTAATAATGGTTCCTGAGGGCTACTGGTATATATAGAAGATTAACACCTTCTTTCACATGAAGGAGAAACCATTTCACCATCAAAGAACGTAAGGGTGGTCTATGATAGTCCAACCAAAGGCGGAGACAGGTTTTCTAAAAAGAGTCCGAATTCGAAGCGCGGAGCAACGCACATTCTTGACCGACCAACATATTATCCAATTGCCACATTTTGTACTAACTTTGTGCGAAAATCAGTGCCCCCAGAATTTGGGTCTTCCTATCGTCAACTATCCTAACTACTATTTGAATTTTATGGCCACCGCTACATACCCATTTTGCATGCAACCACCCGCACCATACAAAATCCTCGGTACCGCCCACAAATTATCACTCCATCACCCGGTTGCATGCTCCTGTATACTAACTCGAGTAGAGTGTTACAATTTTTCTGGCTGATTCCATTCTTCTTCGTACTCTGAGATTTTCAAACGCAGTTCCGCGGTGATTGGCATTTTCCGGTTGAAGACCATCGGCGACTCCGATTAAACGATTACGCTTCCCTTAAAGTTTTTCTTTTCCTATTTTCCAAACCGCGGCAAAGACACATTGCGCCTTGCTATGCACTAGATTCTCTATCATCTGCAGCCATCTGAGTACGTTCCACTTCCACGCCAAAACACACATATGGAGCTGAGAGCGCACAAAAACCGAGAGTGATGTTTCTTGTCATTTTTCTGATCCACACATTGAGGGAAGAACACCCAAACCAAAGAACCCGCGAGGGTCGGATGGACGTACGGACAGGAGGCGGCTGCGCTAACAGCATGTTCCACGAGCAGCCGCAGTAGTGGTAATGAGGCAGCAAAAAAAAAATCCGACCACTGCCACTGGGGGCACATACACAACAACGACAACAACAAAATCAACTTCGACCGACAAGATACGACTGCGACAAACAACTTCTTTAGATGCGGGAACCAAATGTTAATGAGTTAATTAGTGGAGAAGGGTAACAAAAAAAAAAATAACAAAAACGCTGAGGTTGGTCTTCCGAACGCGCGCGTAGATGCAATGAATTTTCTTCCCTATACTCGCAGGCGGTGTGTGTTTGTTTTTGTTTTTTTTTTTTTCCTTGGCCAAAGACAATGTTTGTCGGTAGTCAGTTGATAGATGGTACATGTTAAGATGTGTAATGTCGTCAGAGTTTACTTTAGTGGCAAATCCACGATTTGGCAAGATACTTTGGGTGTTGTTCGTCAAGGGCCTTTCAGTTTAAATTAAGTGTCACGAGGGTACAAGTCTATCAGCTATTACCGTTGGCATTTGATGTAATGCATCAAGAGTGACATTTTAAAAGGGGGAAGTGAAGGGCAATCAAGTGGAAGTCTGGAGGTTTAGCTGTATTGTATGTCGCAAGTATATATGTCAAATAAGTGCCGAATTATTTTCATACACTGCATAGTAATATGTAAACGCACACGAACGTGCGCAACGAATTTGTACTCAAACAAGGCGTTTTAATCATGAATTGATGGTTGTTACGGCTAAAGTTGAAATCGATTTTGCTTTTTTATCGCGCACTATGCCTGTGCCCAAACATTTTTATGCCTTTATAAGGGTTTTGAGGCTTAGAGGTGTTAAAATACGGAACTTAGTCCAGCAACTACATGGTTATGTTTCAATTTTATTAACATTAATGAAAGGTACATTAAATAAAACAGCGCACACTTGTGTGTGTATACTTTAAAATCATCTACGAACACATAACTAACTGATGTATATCAATGGCTAAATGAACCGCTTGAATTGTGAATTTTGGTCTTAGTGCTTAGATTAGAAAATGTTAATACTTTTTATTTTTCATTGCGCACAACTATAAAATCGGCTTGTGCGCTTATGGCCATTCAAATGTATTTATTCAGTTTTATGGACGGATATAGAGGTTTCAAAAAATATAACTAAGGCATGTCGGTGAGTAAGTTAATAAAGAAAAACGCGCATTTTTGTGTGCGCAAAACAAAAACCCATACGAATGACTATAGTTCTAATTAATTACGCACATCTTCGAAAAAAAAAATTGCATTTTAAGGCAGGAAAATGTAAGCACAATTAATTTCATTTTTTATAGACCATTAAATATGTGCGGAATGTGTGCTTTTATAGCGCGCTATAAGTGTGCGGAGTGTATGGTCATATCTATACAAGCATATATCTATGCCTTTATACAGTATTATGAATTGCCCGACTGGTGTTAAAATAAATTTATAAATTTAGCAAGTCTCTATAAAAAATATGCGCACGATGTTTATGTGTAAGAAAAACCCAGGCTCATGTGCGCTTATAAAAAAAAATCTGCTAATGCAAATGGTAAAGTGTATGAAGGTGGTTTAAGAAACTAATATTGCATTAACATGCTTTGAATCGATTGCGCACATAGAACCCGCAAAGCACGAGATATGATTTACAAATTGAAACAAAAAAAAAAACTTTGTAAGACTATTATGAGAACTCACTTGACAGGGATCCTAAGCAATGACGCACCATAAAACCTTTCCATCTCAGAACTGAGTAGGCAGTAAAAAAAACTTGATTGGAAGTTTTGTCGCATTCGTCTGGCGCATGGAACTGAAAACAAACTTCGGGTGCTTGCAATTCGTACATTGGCCAGCACTAAAAGAGCAACATGGTGTAAACAGTGCAAGAAAATGTAGAGAAAAGGGGCCCATAGACCAAACCTACGTTAAGACTGTACTGTGTTTCGGAGTGAAAATGACAAGCGAAGGAGCTTTGGGCACTTGTCTGACCCCAAACAGTTGCGACGCATCAGGACTTGCTCTCGAAACTGACGAGCATAAACAACCTCAGGTAGGAGATTGTTTTCAATTTTGACAGCCAATTCTCTCTTATGCTTTTGGTAAGGCATTATTGCCAGGATCCCTGTTAGGAACCTACACTACCTACGCGCCTACCAGAGTGGTGAGAACTGGGCCAACAGTGCGACAGAGATGTGGCCAACAATAATGCATGTTGCTGTTGCTTACAAGGTTTCATTGATTTTCTCTTTGTTTTATTTCAAACGGACTACGTTACGATGTTTATTCAGTAGACTTTCAATTTGTTACCTACTATTTTGTGTGTCAAGCAGATAAAACGTGCAACTCATTGTTGTGACAGTTAATTTCAGGACAGGGACACCGAACTGACCTGATCTCTTGAAGATATTTACATTTCTTTGTCCTTTTTCTCAAATGAAGAAATTCCGAAACTGACGTGACACGTGACGTTTTATTTGTTACCTCAATATCTCTTCTTTTAATGAATGCTCTCTCTCTCTCTCTCTTTCTGTGACTGCAATGTGATTCATTAGTTGGGGCAATTATTATGTAAACAAATCGAGTCGTTGGTTGAGCATGTGCTTCAAAGAAATTTTCCATTAGTGCTGATGAAATGTTTGTGAAAAGTTAATTGGTTCATATTGGCTAGGTCTGAATTTCACAGATGTATAGACGACTGTTGGAAAAACACTTCCTGTGTGGTGTGCGTTTGAAATTGAATTTGACAGACTGTATAAATAGAGAGTAATCGATGCAGAAAACATTTGCGTGTTTAGAATTAATAAGGACCAACATCAAACAGCGAAATAGAATTGCACTTTCCTGATCAGTCGCCACAAAGTTACACGCACCATTATAACCAGAAGCACTTTAGCCCTCATCAAGTTTGTAAACAATTTACTCGTGCGTAAGCAGGTCTAAACATAAACATACCATTACATCAGCAAGACAAATATTACACATTAAGACGGTTAGTTTAAACAATTAATCACGTGACTTACAAGTCCATTAAGTTCGCAGCTTTGAGTTAATTGTAGGTAGAGATCATATAAGTCTGTCAATTACCTGAAAAGAAAAACAGTACAGAAATTAGTAACTTGCGCTGAAAGCCAAATATGTGTTTAACAAATAAGGTAGGTATATTTCACGGGTTCTTGGAAATTAAGAAATAGGTTGACAGCCTAATGGTAGGTTCCAGCATCTATGTAAGAACTCGCTTGATCTGTTTGTTTTCAAGCATCTATTGCCATTCCAAAGATTGGCAAACTACAATTAATCTAAAACTATATTTTCAAGCGTTGTGTTGTGTAACTATTTTTATTTTTAGCAAAACGGCTGTCAAATATAATTATGGCTTCCAAAATTGGACACACAAACGGCATGCGTGGTATGTAAATTTAGATATAAATTTTAATTTAAAAGAAAAAATAAAAGAAGCAATAAAAATTAAATTAAATATTTAAAATAGTTAAGAAAACTATATCTACTTAGATTTTTCAATTAAAACAAAATCAGAATTAATATAACGGCCATTTTATTCACTCCGGGTGAATAATTCCATATTATTCACTGAAAAACATGCATTAAACCCGCTGGATTAAAGATGGATTTAAATGCGGATTTAAAACACTTTAAAGTGTTTTTAATCCGTTCCAAGCCTGCGTAATGTCAAAATTCACATATACATAATGAGTAATGACGCATTTGTTTTTTTTTTTTTTGTTTGTCACATTTTATCAGAAATTATTTCGATTTGTTATATGACAATAGTGTTTTTTCATTTCCTTTTAACATTCAGTAAAATTAAAGGGGAAAGACAGAGATGAATGATTAAAAGAGATGGATATCTTTCGTACGTCTATCCCCCCAAAACCCATTTGTTTACATTGTTGTTTTTGTAATTTCAGCCCCGTCTGTGAATACGCGTGACCAACAAAAATGCATGTTGCTAGTTATTTTATTTCACTTTTTTATTTCTTGCCTCCTGCGAGCAAAGAAATGTCAAAAATGTAACCTAAACAAAAACAGTGTATATGATATTGAGTTTTAACGCGAGTTAAAGTACTTAAAACGGTCTCCGGAGTGCAGTTTAAATTTAATCGGATTAAGCACTGTCAAGTTTAAAAAACTGGGTTTATGTTTGGGTTTAACGACTTGGGTCTATTTTTTGGGTTAAACTCACTTAAATCCGGATGTAACCTTTAACCCGGATTAAAGGGAGTGAAAATATGGCCGTAAGAGAAGTTAAAAACTTTAAAAAAAATAAAAGTTATGAATTTCAAAGAACTTCAAGTGACGATAGGAAAAATAAAATGTTCCCTACATCTCTCCTTTGTTGCATGCCTATTTGTATTGCTTACAGAATTATTTAGGCCAGAATTAAGAAAAGCTGAATTTCGAAAGTTGTATTTTGTTAAAAAAATATTAACCCTTCCAGAATTTCGACCCCAACCAAAATAGAAAATGATATAAGTTAAATTTCGATAAATTAAATCTCAGGAACACCACTTGAAACGAGAATTTATTTTCATTCGTAAATCGTAAGCACTGCCTTTCTTGTAGAAAATTCCTCATGAACAATACTTAAAGGCTGAAGCCGCACGCAGTGAGCGACATGCGTCTGAGCGAAGAGTGATTGGTTGCACTCAATGTTAGCGCCTTTGTCACCATAAGACCAGCATTCATATATGGAAGGCGTTTTCGTCAGATCAAAGTACTCAGGGTTTCTTAATGAGCGTGAGAAGAGTAACGACAAGACTTCGCAGAAAGGTATATGACGATGGGATTTTTTCGACCTCAAAATGGACAAGCACAAGGCTGCTTATAAGAAATTTCTATTAAATTCACATGTGCAATACCATGTACATGCAGAAACCAGGTTCATAGATGGAACCTGATTTATGTAGACTTTGTACTGGTACCGAAAGATTTTTAAAAGATTTTGGTATATGTAAATTTGGAAGAGTATTCAAATCGAATCAAAAGGACAACCCTCTCCTACTACCTATACTTGAAAAGTCTAATTCAGAACGAATTCAGAAGTCGAAAAGCAAATGCTATAAAGAAATGATCGAGTCACTATAACCGTAAGCGCCATGAAGACGGATAAGCAACTGAAACCTTATTAAATCAAAATTAAACTAATGGTACCTAGACGGCACCCAAAGCTTCTGACGCTATGTACTTAATTTTTTATCTGACTTGAGAGGAGTATTTCGGCGGGACTGGTACTGCATTTCGCTTACTTACTTACTTAAGGTGGCGCTACAGTCCGGGGTGGACCTGGGCCTCAACCAATACGCCTCTCCAGTTAGCGCGATCTTTGGCTAACTGCCTCCAGTTGCGCACTCCAAGATGGTTGAGGTCCCCTTCCACTTGCGCGCGCCACCTAAGGCGAGGTCTTCCTATACTGCGTTGTCCCTCCGGGTTGGAATCGAAGACTCTCCGGGCCGGACCGTTGGTGTCCATTCGCTCTACATGTCCTAGCCATCTTAGACGATTAATGCGTACTTTTCTGACCAGGTCGATGTCGCTGTACAGCTCGTAGAGTTCGTTGTTAAATCTTCTCCTCCAAAGCCCGTCAACGCAAACGGGACCAAAAATCACTCGAAGAATTTTGCGTTCGAAGCGACCAAGAAGATCCTCATCCGTCTTTGCTAGGGTCCATGCTTCTGCGCCATAGAGCAGGACAGGGATGATGAAGGTCTTATATAGAATCTACTTAGTGCTTCTTGACAAGGCCTTACTAATCAATTGCCGTCTTAGGCCAAAGAAACAGCCGTTGGCAAGTGTGATTCTTCGCTTGATTTCTGATGTGATGTCATTGTCATCTCAAATATAAGTCCATCTTCCATCTTCAAACCGGATCCGCACTGCTGGCTGGCAGGGCACTAACTTATTTATCATCCCCATAGCAGAATACATTTTCATTTCAAAGATTGCCAAAGCTGTCTGTTCCAACCAACAAAAATTGTCAGCCCATCAGTTTTATTTTCCCACCGATAAGCTTGGAAGCATTGTTAGATCGGTCATAGCTTAGTTGAATCGAATCTACCCTGTCTTAGAGATGCAACATGCCTACGAGATTATCCCCTTTAAGCGTGATACGTATAGGATGGACGCATTCTTGACGAGAAAGTCACCTTCGACGGTGTGGACAACGCTTACAAGCTGATGTATACCATGACATCAGGAAAGTGCAAATCACTCTTCTTAAATAGAGCGAATGGTAACGTTTAATTTGACCAAATGAGTCTCCGCTTCGAGCCCGAAGCGACATCTGAGAACGACCTCACTTTAAGTGATGAGGACAAGAATTAGTGAAAGGCAAGCAAATCGATCTACAATATCCCGCACACTTTTGTTGCTTTCCTTTGATTGTGCCTAGCACCTCAATATGGCCGTACCAAAAGAATCAGAAAATTCTACAATGTAACGACTTTTCGTACAGCAGCAATCCCCTCATCTATACAAGCGCTGACCGCAAACCCCCCATTTATGCGCAATAACAGTTTGTTTACAATTTACCTGATCTGTTGCTGTCACAGTCTGCATCAGCCATCTGTTGTAGGCAAAGTTCAACCACAGTCTCGTCAACTTTTCGTAGTTCTTTCTGTCATAAGCCTACACCCGAACATCGTATAGAGATGACCACTTAATGCGTCAGAAGCAAGGACTCGGACAAGGAGGGGGGAGGCACCTACTGTTACAAATCTAAAATGCAAATCCACCTCGCTCACAACAAAGGAAATTGACTGTTCAATTAAATTGTTGTACCAAAAACAAGAACAACAAAAAAAAAATACACACGTCAGTGCAGGGCATACTCGAAACATCTGTTCGCCGGACGGGACACGGCAGCAATCATATTTATTAAAAATATTTTGATTCGATTGCCCAGATTTTTGTCCAACCGCTCGCATAAACAAAGGTATACTTTGCGCCCTTCATCAATCATGGACGACTCCCCGGGAATTTCGACCATTTGAATATAAGCAAATTCCCTCCCCAGATACGAGAGCGCTGTCCCTGTCCAGTCCATGTCCTTGTTGATGTCACTGGGTGTAGTATAGTCTGGCAATTGCATGACGGTTGTGCGCGTTCTCCGTTTTGACGCAAGATTTATGCATCTTGGGGGATTATTATTTTATTGCGATCAATTTTTTGAGATTGCAGTGCAGACGAGTGGGGCTGTCGCAGTCCCAGTATGATGTAGTTTAATTGAGTTTGCGTGTGTGCGACGGATGGACATTTGAGATGGTTGCGCAGATGGTTGAAGGCCGAGTCGTATTACTGGGCCGGCTTCATCAAGTGACCATCTTGCTGATGATGATGATGGATCAACTACATGACAATTTATTGCATGGCATTTGTTTGCATTCCTTCGATTGAAGTTGACCTCATGACCGGTTTCAATGAGTTTTGTGGTTGTCGTTTGCAACCCTTTCTGTGGATTCGGGGATATTTGCGGTTGATTTTGTTTTGGGATGTGTACCTGGGTATGGTTAGGTATACGGTTGGAAAAGAGTTTTTCGGATATTAGTTGGGGTCAGCTATGTTTGGATCGTGGGAATATGCGTAAGTAGTTTGTTTAAGAAGATTGAGCGCAACTGGGCAGGACAGGTGGATCTGAGGGAAGTTATTCTTTCACCTACATTTATGCCGAAGCAGGTCCAAGGTTATTTCTATTCGGTATAGGGATTAAACGGATTTGTTTTGCGAATTGGCAACACTTTTCCACCGTCAACCAATTTGACAGCTGACAGCTGATTTCTGTGAATTTTTGTAGTTAGAGGATCGTAGTCTATTGTCAAAAAGCACATAAGAAATAGGTCGGGGCCGATAAAGGTCATCTATTTCTTCATAAAGCTTCTCAATTTCATTTCCATTTTTGCCCTAAATAGCTCACACAATAAGGAATGACTAAGAGAAGCTTGGGTTCTAGCCTTCTAGGGCCCACAATTTTATTCTAAAGTTAAAATAAATATTTGGCGCAACAGGTTTGTATAGGGACCCTAGGCGTAGCTTCTCATAACTATTCGTTTAGGGTGAGTAATTTTTGGGACCAATAGAGGGGATCTACAACTTTATGCAGAGTCCAAACCACCTAATTGGGGAGCTTTTTCATAAAAGTTATACTCGCAGTTGTTTGTCAGACGTTCGCGAGAGATGGAGCAGTGGAACAAAAACTTTAGGATGGAAACTGTGTTTTATTTTTTCTAGGATCGAACCTAGGATCCCTCGCATAGAACTACAACACACTATAACCACTAAACCACTGCTGCTACACTTTATTTTAAAATTGTTGCATGAAAGTGGCAGTAGGGTTATCAGTTTGAACCCCCAGATTAGGGGGTTTTTAGGTCGTAAGGGGGAGGTCAAGACGGAGAAATCGTTTAGGGTGGAATCGGTTTTTTTTTTTAACTCTATTTTATATACGTGTATATCCTTCATGGTAGGTAACCTTTAAAAATGCTTCCGCAGAAAAATTTAATTTATAGGCATTTTTTTAACATTAGGTATGCTGGGTCACTTAAACTTAAGAAAGATTTGGCGTCGAGATTCGTCGTTCTAATCTGTTCACTACCAAATGAAGACATGACAATAGAGGATGAAATGAAATAAATTTGTGTGTTATTTAAATAAATCAACCGATTCCCCAAGGCTATATTTGCCAGTGAAAATTATTTGTTCGTTCACAAAACAGGTATTTTCTAAAAAAAAATGCTAGTGACACTTTCACTAGAAAAATCTTAAAGCTTGTATTTTGAAATAGTTCCTTAAATATTTCTCCGGACTTAAGCACCATCATCATCGCTAAAATTTGTGAAATTTTATCAAATTTGCGTAAGCTAATGACGAAAAGTTGGGTTTTTTTTTTTGGGAAAAATAGCCGAATCTGGGGTATGCTCTCGATATATCTGGTGGGAAATATTTTAACCGTCTGGCAACACTGATTGGCAGCCATCAAGAACAGTCAAAAATTTTACTTTTTGCCACAAACCGCTCTTCTTAAGGTTTGTCGAAAGAAGCACATAACGACAAGCATCGATACCTTCCCGGAACTTTATCCTTCCGGGAAAAATAGAATTATTTTTTATATAATGGTGCTTAGAATAAAAGTTTTGGAGGTTACAACAAATAACTACCCAGTATAAATATGTCGGATACAACGATTTTTATTTCTCTCTAGTGTCATTTGTATCAATGGTATAGAGACGTCAAACAAGGTCAAAACGTGGCGCTTTGTACAATTTATATAAGAGCCAAAAAATAATTTGGTGAAAAATTGTCACTCAATACACTTAATTCTGTTTTTACACGATAGATACGTTCCCAAAAAATTCGCGTAAAAAAAGATTAAATAATATGTATGTGTGTATTATGGGAATCCTCTACAAATGGAAATTTCAAATCTCAATTCGTGTTATTTCAAATCAAATCGTGTAAAAAGAGAATCAAATTTTTTCCAAGATTCGTGTTAAATGAAATTCGTGTAAAAGAAATTCGTGTAAAAACAGAATTGAGTGTACCTACATTCTTCCGGAAGGCATCGATATAATTCTATGAAGCTCTTGAGGAGGTTTCTCATAGCAAACCGGATTACTCAGACACAACTACCACATCATTGTACTACCCAAGACTACCCTGTATCCTTGTTACTTGACTTTTCGAAAAATCTGTTAATTGGGCTTTATTGATGAATAATTTATAAAATCGGCATTACCAGCGTTATAACTAAAGACCCGCCATACCTGCAAAGTGGAAAAGCACCCACTCGCCAAGGAATCTACTAAATGCCGACATTGGCAAGTACATGCTAGATTTGATTGTTGGAAACCTTTCCTCAACCTTGTCTGGTAAGTTAATTGCCGAAATGCGGTACAACCGCACGTTTACTAAATTCCATAAGCTCTTAAACCAGTTTCCAATATACCAGAAAAGCAGGAATCCTTGGGCAAGACACTAAGTAGTTGAGGCCACTAGCTTGGTGAACTGTATTAAGGTCGAAGTGCGCCCTTCCATCACTAGAGCAATTCAGAAGTTTTAAAAGAAAAAAGTAGTAGAGCCAAACAGTTCTTTCAAATATGTCAAAGGAGACAATGACATGTTCCACTGAGTGTATATTCCTCTTATACGAGGTGTGTGGTGCTACAATTGTCGTGAAGTGATTCATTAAAATCGTGCTTTTTTTACATACTCACGGCGACCATCCTGCTCATTATAATAATGAACAGTTCTGCATTCGAAGACGATGTTCATTATGAATTATTTTGAAGGGAAAGACGGGGTTAAAAGTAAAAGGGTTGTGTTGTAACGTTGTCATGTGTAAGAGAAAAATGTTGGTCTTCTGGCAAAGCAAACGACGTGCCTACTTAAGTTTTGTATTTATCGTTAGTTGGAGCCGTACCTACTGTCTGAGATATTGTTTTTCCCACTTAAGAAATACATTGCCTGTTGTCGAATTTATTCGAAAATGTTACTTTTATCCCAGTCCTCCCTAAACAGAAACATTTATATAAATGTTTTTTTTTTTTATTTTAAACTTTGTATATTTATTATTCTGTATTTAACCAAAATTCGATCAACATGCTGAACGAGTAAATAAGTAATCTAGTCCTAAAAAATGCGTTCAAGAAGTTAAGCTTTTCTTTGGTATAAGTCCACTCAATTACTCTTATATTCGTTTTTAAGGTTCCGTACCCAAAGGGAAAAAACGTAACCTTATTAGTTTCGCTTGGATGTCTCTCCGTCTGTCTGTCTGTCTGTCCGAACCCACTAAGCCAATTTTGTTACCAGGTCTATCTCAAGAACCGATTGACATAGGAGGCTAAAATTTACACACAACATCCGGTATAACCTCTAGTTAAACGACAAATACCAATGGAAGCAATACATCGATTGGTTTTCGAGTAATTAGTAATCTGGTGAAAAAAATATTTTCATTCGCCCAAAAAACGGTTTATTTCTTGATTCACAAAAAAATACATAAATTCCTTTTTTGTAGATCATATTCTTATCTATATATGTGCTGAATACTGTTTTGCCGAAAAGTTAATAGTTTACAAGATATTTTCAAAAAAGATAATTTTACCATGTAAAATACGTTGCTCTCATGTTTTAATCTCTACTACGCAGTTGTGCACAATTGACCCCATCAAAGACAGAAGACCACCAGGGTTCCCGCTTGCTAATTTCGTTGGGGAGTATAATACATTTTTTTGGGGAGTACAGAACAAAATAGAAGTAATATATTTTTAGTCAATAGTTTTTAATTGGGACAGGTCGCATACAGAATAGAAAATTGGCGTAGGTAATAATTAGAAAATGAAAATATGCGAGTAATTTTTGAGAGTAAAAATATTAAGTAATTAAATTAAACTAAATTGTGATGAATTCATGAAGAGGGGAAAGATTGAATGACATTATAGATTTCAAATAATATCTGATGTGTTGGACTTTAGCCAAATACGGAACCTTCGGTGCGCGAGTGACACTCGCACTTGGCCGGTTTTTTTTATTTACTTATTGTATCAAGTCGCTGTAAATGTATTTATGTTCATTGTTCATGTATTAAATCGTATGATGCAACTGAAACTATTAAGCCATATACTTATACCGTTGTCAGCGAAAATAAAGTTTGGCAACCGTTGAGAGAGTAACGTCTTCATCTCCTAGAAGTTTCTATTTACCAAATAAAATAAAAAATTTAGGTAATCATTGAAAACGATGTTGAAATTTGGTGAAATATGTTCATCGTATATAAAATGTAGTAGAGCTGTACACTGTGCGGGCTGTCAATAGAGTTGTTGTAAGGGAATACAAAAAAGCTCTTTTAGACAATTCATACGAAATTTTCCTTATGAAAATAAATGTAAAATTAGACAGTAAGTAAGAAATTAAATTTTTAAAACTCTTATGGGAAAAACTACTTGAGGGAGCAATAAATGCTAATGATAATTATTATCAAATTTACCCAAAGACACTCGTGCGTCGAACTCTATTAATTAATTTTCTTGTGTGAAAAAAAGTGACAGCGCTTGAGTAAATCAGTCAGCCTCTTAATTCTTAATTACCTGCTATTTCTTGTTGCCAATTATGTTACAAGTACAATGTAAAACAGGGTAATAAGGAAAAATCATTATTCAAATGCAAATCCCAATCGTTACTTAAATCTCACCAACTGACTTACTGCCGTCATTAGCAAAACGGAGGTCAGTGAGTTGTGTTCTTGTGTGTATGACTACTAACAACTCTGAGGTGGTATACCAGTAGTCATTACTGGTTAAATCGCATGCAGCGCAAACGTGACTACACAACTCGGTGGCCATAATATTTGTTTTGGCGAGTTAATTTCACAAGCTAATGTCTGTATCCGCTCTCTATGCCCAACTCTACAGACAAAAGAACACACACACACACTCAACAAACCACAGTTGACCGATTCGTTATCTTGTCACAAATCGTTGCACTTTATCCGATTCGCGTTAATTTCGCTCAAGTGTTTTGCATATTCAATCAGTCACTGGGACCTTTTTGTCAACCAGATTATACGGTCCACCATCAGCGCACCAGTACCCAACAGGCTCAGCGTTTATGAAAGCGTTTATACTCGCGTCAGATTACCGAAATAACTTCATTCATCAATTTGAAGTCGGACGTGTTCAGTTGGAGGTGAGAAAACGTGCAAAGTGTTTTGATGGCTTTAACGAAAATTACACCCGAACGAATTTTGACACACCGCATGCATGCGAGACGCAAAATGGGACGCAAATCAAACGTATGAATGAAATTTGTGAGATTGCACGTAAAGTGAGTTTGAGTTTGTATATGGATAGTTTTCTCTGAAATTGCATTTGAGTCTTGTGTGTTGAATGAACTATACTACTTCTCAGTAATTGAAGTATAGCGAACGGATTGGAACGATTGTGTGCTGGAGAATAAGGAAACCATAGCCGCTAACGGTTTTGTTGAATGGGGTTCGATGTACTTTAGTCCCAGACACCGCAGGACTTAACTGAAACTTTGACAATTGTGTGCAGTGTTGCCAGAAGTGGGTAAGAGGGAAAGAATACGTTTGCCTGTAAGTGAACTCCCTCTGTCTTGCCTCTTGGGTAATGGAAGTGACAGTAGGAATTGCAGTAGCGATTAGATGCATCCTTGTCACCCACTTTCGATTTTAAATTCCTCTGACAGCCTTCTCGCCATATACGTAGAACGTGACGGTTCATTTGTTGCTTTCATAATAGCTACGCATAAGTAAGCCGGGTATACCTCTCCGGTGCAGGGCACACTACTGAATGCCCTTTTAAGAGCGGTGAAGAACAGGTGAAGAGATGAGTCTTGAATCTTGATGCCCATTTTTCATAAAAATCCCCAATGCGTTGGTTTTGTTTGCACTGAACAGCGTTGCCAGAGGGTCAACATATTTCCCCCCAGATAAATCTGAAACCCCATCAGATTTGCCCAGTTTAAAAAAAAATACATCCCGTAAATAAAATATGTTAACAATATAATAACTTTCTGTCATTATTTTTTTAACATGTTATGTCCAGGATTTTTTGACAGAAGGTCATTATTTTTTTAACATGAACAATGAACATAAATACATGTCTTATTTAAAACTTAAAAGTAGGAATTTCGAAATTAAAACGCAAACATGTTTATTTTTCTGAATGCAAAACAGTGTTACCAGTTCGTGGGGAATTCCTTTTTATGGGGGATTTTAATCGAAAATTTAAGGAAAGGGGAAAGCGAAATGTTCCCTCTTCTAAAACGAAATGTGGGCAAAAAAAAATTAAATGTCAACATTCCCTTTTAAATGGAATCAGGGTTATTGTGCTGAAGTAGCCAATTGGGCAATTTGGTTCAAATATTTTAGCTTTGTCCCAATGCTCCGAGTCAACGAGAAATGGCTCACATTTATTTCATAACTTAACATCAATTTCCTTAAAAAAAAATATTGAAAAATAAAAAAAAACACAAAAATGAGAATTTACTCGACTGAATGCCGTCACAAAAACACTAGCTGGTTAAAAGATTCGCTAAGATAACGCACCAAATATTTTTTTGTTTTTTAAGAAATTACAAAATACTCCCTATTGTGGCGCGGAACATGGCTCAACTCCAAAACGTCTATCTCTATATGCACAGGTTAGTTCCAAACGCTTGTTTTTGTATTGGAAGTTGTTGGTATGAAGCAATAAGTTTAATAAATTCGTGCGGGAGATGATTTTCTTTTACAAGTATTAAATTAAAAGGAAAAGGTACAATTTTAATGAACAGAAGTTTAAAAGGTAATTTTGCACGTTGCTTTCAACTTGCCAACTGTCAGTCTCTCCAAAATGTCAAGTGCTGTCAAAAAGCATAGGGTAAATGTTTTGATTCATAACTTCGCGTTTAGGAGTGTAGATAACTCGTAATAATATTTTGATTGATTATTATTGGGAATGCACGGGGAATTCCACCACAAATAATGGGGAAAATGGGAATTTTAAGGTCTGTGATAGGGAATTTCACTAAAAGCGACACTAACACTGATGCAAAAGGGTGCTGCAAAATAAATAACGTAGTAAGTGTTGCGACTGTTTTACAATTATAAAGTACCTACTCGTTTGGGACAACTGGTCTGATGACATATTACTCAATACTTCTTAGATAGGACAGGAGTGTATAGAGATATTGTACAGTTGACACAGGGTGTAGCGTCCGCGCATTACTGATGTGCTAATATTAAAGTACTGAACACAATGAGCCTTACTAATAATCATTTTTAACCTTCACACTTAATATTTACTACGTCACAATATGCAATTTTGTATGCAAAATTTCGCCATTGTGAGTTCGAAAAATTTAGCCTGGATACTAAAAATGATTATATTAGTACCGCGGAATCACTACAAATACAACATATAGTTGCATTTTGAAAGCATCTTGTAAGACAGCCCCTATACGAAACTTTGATTTTTTTGTTTATAAAATTTACCGATGAAATTAGTGCTTAACTAGGTGTCCCAAAAGGGCTGAGTAGCTGCTACTGGTCGTTTTCTCCCATTGATGGAGCTTGCGTGCCTTAAGAGTTATCTAATCGAAATAAACGTTTTTCGATAACTAACAAATCGACGGAGTTTCTGACATGAATTTTATTTTCTTTCAGTTAAGTTTTATGACTTTAAAGCAAACATTTGGCCCAATTTGGGTAGTATATTATTAATCCTGAAGAAATGTGTGCTACTCCCAAGTATATAGGACCTGGCCAGAAATTGTGTCTATTAACTGTGCAAAAATCGTGTAAGTCGAATCAACGCCTATCGAGTTATAAGCCGACAATCGGACGGAATAACGTCAAGTTTGACCCTTATTGCGCCAAATCTGCTCACGAAAATTTCGTACAAAAACTCAAAAGTCAAATAACTTCCACTGCAAGAACTGGAAATTTAATTTTACAAATAGCCTTACAGACTGTCAAACACAATTCCCATGAGAATGAGAGATTTTTGGGTGCCCCACTTAACCAAGCTCCACATCTACCATCTCACTTTCGACTACCACCTCGCCACCACACCGCTGTTGCATTTCATATTCATATATGAATATGAATATGACCAAACAGCAACACCAAAGGCTGCGCTGCACATTTCCTTCTCAGAAAGTCATTACATTGTAGTTGACATCTTTGCCATTTGTTTTGCCTGCGGTTAGTATGTGACGGGAGGGAGATGGGGGAAAACATAAAGCATACAAAATCGCACGACAACAAAAACACTCTTAAAACAAATAGCGATTGATCGTATAGTTAATCACTTAATGAAACAGAATACTTGACATGGTGGAAAGCCACAAACTCGAGTCCAGAGTTGCGGCTTGTTCCATCCAACCATCCAATCTGTGCTGTGGGAAAAGGACTTTGTTGCTTCAAGCATCAATCCACTCTTGTGTATATACAGATAGCAGCTTGGTCAGCTTCTGTCATACAAAAGCAGTCAATCTCCAGAAGGTGGTGTAACCCAAGACCCAACCGGTGGTGTGCGCTGACAGAACTATGATGGTAGCTCCACATTGTTGCAACTCTGCACAGCTCAAGTTGCACATCAGAGCTGTACACTCGAGTGTATATTTTTGTGCGCGCGATTTGGTACCATCGAAGACCGAGTCTACCTGTAATTGATTGATCATAACCTGTTACCATGTCAACATTTCAATTTTCACCACAAAAACGTATACAGCGCTAGGCGGGCAGCTGGTGCGTGTATAGCTCAACTGGATAGAGTTGGGTTCATCATTTGTGCGCAGCGTAGTTTGTGGGGTTCTCCACTGTGGAGTGGGATTTTCTAAGAACTTTTTTTTTTTTTTTTTACTGGTTTTTGGAATCTTCGGTGAAGACCTTGGGCGCGAAGTTTTCACTTCCTTTGAAACGGGAATGGTTCTTCTGATGACTGTTCTCATCATCGCGATGATCCACTTTGAGCCAACGTCAGCGATTCCGTATATATGACGAGGTGGACTCGGATTGTCGACGCCGCCGAGACAACGCAATCATAGGACTCATGCGCGCACACCACACTTAAGTAGTTGTAATTCCATTGAAATGGATGATCGCGCCGGACGGCCAGGTCTACTGTGAGAGAGTGAGAGATGATCGTGCCGTTTGGAGGGGGGAAGATATGGCACCAAGGCGAGGTGCGCACTTGACGGGGCTGGCGCAAGTGCAAGAGTCAATAAAAATTGTAAAGTGAGTGGTATGGGCTTGGTGAGGATAGTTTGTCCATATGTGTGTGTGGTGAATCTTTTGTTATGTAAGCGCCATATTGTGCCCGCCGCACAGCCTTCTAAAAATAGAAATGCACTTAGGTAGACACTTGTGGAATACATTTGGGACAGTTGTTCTGATTTTGTGCGCTTAGAAGGGTTCTCGCGAAGAACTTTGAGCGGGGTAACCGGGCGGGTTGACTGTGGTCAATCAAATCTGAGAGATCGATTTCGCATAAAAAAAATTCTTTGGGAAATTGCACTGCAAAGTGAAGTCAGTCGGTGCGTCAATCCGATAAAGGAGCCTTTCGAACACCCAACATTATTATTTAGTCGGCTTTTCTGGAGGAATTCTAAACTCTAAATAAGTTGCACTGTGAGAACTCCTCAAGTAGTGTTGAAATGTTTTAGCAAACCTCTGGAACTACTTCGTGCGACTTTGTCAAATTCGGTTCTGAAAGCCTATTTTGTCGAGCTCAATGGAAACCAATCTCGTACTTGTACTGCACCTGCCATTCACCCGATTTGGCTTTAAAAAAAGTTATGTGTCCCAAAGCAAGTGGCAGTCGTTTATAAATTAGAAACTACCGCCCAATCAACCGTCAGATTTGTAAATGTATTTGAGGAACTGCATATACCATTCGAACATGGACAATGATGCCAAATAATAAATTCTTAAAAAAAGGAACAGAGCTGATGATAAACAGAAGAACTAGAATTGCAGTCTTGAACACTTAAGCGTAGATTGAAATTTATAATCTTTAACCAAATCAGACGCAGTTCTAGACTAGGAAGTGCCATTGGCTCGTTTTATGTCTTTAAGGCAACAGACGTGGACGGCAGTATTGGTTTGGGTTGTAGACAAATCCAATGCAAACGGAGAACGACAGTCGGGGGAAACACCCGGTGCTGCCAAAGACACGTATTACCACTCAGCCTTACGTCAAGGCGGATCTTTTTGAAGGCGACGGAGAAGTTTCCTATAAAAACTTTAAACTGTTAGGCATATGCTGGTGACTCAGTATATAAGAATTGGTATATGAAGGTTCAAGGAAATCCTCGGGAAATTGTTAGAGTTACCAAAGTATAGTCTCGTATAAATCTAGACTTTAACATCAACCCAGTTTTTCACAAGGACTTAAGAACTTCTGACGTTCGACACTGACACTAAGTCAATGAAATGCAATGTCTGTTTGAGAGAGACAGTAAGCCCGTCTGGTAAAAGCTTATGGAGGCAGTTGAGTGAGCTCTTTTAGTAACTGTCATAAAAGTCAGTCGATTCTCTAGCAAGACAATGGACTCAACTGATGGTCTAAGTGAAGCTGTGGCTACCGCCACAAGAGCACCCATTTCCCCACCTACCTACCAAGACAAGAGACAATTACAAGAGACTATGAGGAATACAACTTACGAGGAGAGTTCACACTGGAGTTGGAGAAAAGAGTTCAAGACCTTCCAAGCCTTGGACATGCTATATAGGAGAATTTAAGAAAGGAACGAAGGATAGATCCTCAAGGAATGACTCTCAGTGGATGTGAGAGAAACTTGCAAGCTCCAACTGGTTTTGTAAAGCTCTTTTTTATAAACATTCAGGTGCATCGTTTGAAGGTCTCCAAAAGCTAGGATAATACCAAATGCGAGACGGGTATGTACCCCTTTTCCTTCTTAGAAATGACTTTGTCCCCGAAATTCGAAATACAAAAGGGGTACATCTCTTGAATAAAAAAAAAACCGCTTCCACTTCGTCACTTTCCTTCTCTTTCAATGTTTGAAACGGCGAAGCAATAGGCAAAGCGAACGAAGTGTTGTACAAACTTTCACAACTCAATACATACTTTAAGTCTACTTCCAAAGCTTTTTTAACCTCAATGGGTACCTTTGATTGTGCACAAATCACTGTAGAATACACCACCTAAGTTGCAGAAAGGAAGTCCTGCCTGAAGGCATATCCACAAACCAAAATCTCAATCTCCAATCTGAAGCCGCGGCCTTTTGTGAAATTTTATGAAACTTTTGCCATACTAACGCGACTGCACCTACAATTAGCCATTCCTTGCACCTAATTGCAAATTCATTTGTATGGTGGGTCTTGCAAAAGGTGCGAAAATAATCCAACAGCTCGCATTTAGAAAAAGAAAAACTTGTCACACCCTCCAACAGCCCCAACAAGTTCGCGACAAATCGCATCGCCCAACGGAGGACTCAATCTCAAATGCGAGCGATGGCCAAAGCCTGCATCTAATCACATGGCGAGCAATAACACGGATTCCATACGCCAAGTGCCTCCGCAAGGAAACACATAAATGGTCGCTGTATACAACCGCTATACGTGACATTTATCGTAATCGACATACTAAAGTGACAAAAAATTAATTTCACCATCTGCGGATAGCCTGGCGGACCATATGCAGCCGTAATCAGTTGCAGTTCTCATTTAAAGGCATTCACTCGCCGGAGTCCAATAATAAACTGACACGATTTCTTATATAGTCCCAGTCGAAGTGGGCACAGGCAGGCAGAAATTCCTCGCGACCAAGTCCACTATCACTTTCCATTGCAACCAGCAAGAGTCAATTGATTTGGTGGCCCCAAAGGAGAAATCGAATAGCCCCATCATCCGGCGGCGGCGGCGGCAGCGGTAGCACTCCATTTTGCGGTAACAAGCGTTTACTTGTATATATCCTATCAGAGTGCAGCTACTGCTACTGCTGACGTTGAGTGCGTCGAGTATATCGGCGAGCGACTTTACTTGAGCTTCATTTGGCTTCAGTGGCCATTTGGTGGTATACAACTGTTGTTAGACCATAAAGATCGAATTCGCGTACACTACTTATTTGAGTCTGGCGGTGGGCTTTTCCATAAGCAGCTGAAACCTCGCGCATGACATGGTCCGACATGGTCTTGCACTGTTCCGACGACGAGAGCCGACGTTGGTCTCGTCCCGGGCTTAATCTGGCCGGCCAAATCATTCCACGGTCGCGTTCGTTGCGATCTACGAAAGCTAACAACTCTATTGGCATCAATTGCTGGGTCCCGAAATAATGGTTCTCCTTTGGATTTGCGCCGAAATACAACTTGTGAGTTTTTACGGCCGCCACGCACACTGACACACATGCTAACATGCACCTATACGGCAGAGAGATCGTTGACGCTGTCTTAACGATTTACGAACACTGATTGCTTAATGCCGCCAAATAACTGCTGCTTGTAATCAGTTTGTTTATAACGTAATTATAACTGTGACCAGGATAGGAAAAGAAAAATGGCCGGCACCGGTGGCCATTTATACTCAATGAGTGTCATTAGGAGTGCTACTGCTGCTGGAGGTGTTTTTCGCAGTATACCTTTTGCGAGGTCATCCTGTGGAATTATTCCCAACCGGCGCAAATTGTATAATGAGAACGAGTTTCGTTCACAAATTCGCGAAGCGCGCAATCAAATTGGGTTAGCTATAAACTTGCGTGTGTTGCCACAAGCAGACGTTTGGAATGCGAACAATTTGTAGTAGCGATTAGTGCGATCTAATATCAGACAGCTTCTATATATAGAAAGAGCTGGCAAGGACGAAGATTTAGTCACTTAGCTGGTTTTTCATCAATTCGGAAGAGAGCTACCTTTGCTTCTTATCGAGGGTACATTAACCCAAAAGGTGTCTATAAAGTGTTTTCCAACAAGAACTGGTCGATGTTCAAACCGAATGGATCAAGCTGTTTGTAAGGAATGGCCGAATTTCTTCTGTTATTTGAAAGAGTCACGAATGGAGCAATGTATGTGCCGCGGATCCGAGTGGTCCAATTTTGTATGGCTCTGACACATAGACCCGGCTGAATTTTCAATTCGAGTCACCAAAAACAATAATTTTAGAAACTGCTCAGCTCATATCTCAAAAACCTCATTTTTGATTTTCTATAAAACTTTAAGAACCAGGCAATTTTATTTAACACTTTCCCTATATTTTATGAACTATATATATTTTATCTACCATCGCTTTTCGAAAAGAACCGACCGAGAGAAAGTTTCGTTCGACCCAGTCGTGCACTTTATTTTTTGTTGGGAAGATTGTGCAGGGATGCAATGCTGTGTGTAGTTTGTTTTCCAATATCTTTTGTATGAGCCAGTAGAATTTCCACCAATGGATGAGCTCTAGTATTGTGAAATCTTAATTCAGCTGCGGACAAGTCTCTGCGATGGACAACATTTTTAGAATCAAGATTTATATCTCTGATTATAGGCAATGATGCCAAATTACACGATATATCTTTTGTTTTCAAGATTTGTTGACCTCTAAAATATGAAAAGACCTTAAACCTCAAATTCATAAAATTTCAAGATTTTTTGATAGGTATAAATCATTTTTTATTAAACAAAATAAAAGAAATTAAGGAAAAACTTTTTCTATTAATTTAATTTTATGTAGAATGTGAATCGAAAAGAGCCCATACACAACTTCTGTTTTACCAACGTTTCTAGCAGGTCTAAAGTACCTACCTAAGGAAATTATTTGATGAAAAAACTGATGTTGGTAATGAGCATTGCCAGTAAACATTTTTAGTTTCGACTCTAAATTCAAGTAGGTAGTTCACAGTGGCTATATTTTCCATACAAATTTCGCAATTGTGAGCTTCCGTAAATTTAAAGTTGAGACCAAAATTTTGTATTAGTATGCCGAAATATGTTTTGTGTAAAAAGGTTTGGCGAGTAAAAACAGCGGACAGGAACTTCTCAAAATTTTTTCAATCTTATTAAAAAAATACGTCACAAAGGAAATCTTTTCAAATCTATAAGCTTTCTCTTTTAAATTTTAAACATGCATTTTCACATTCCTGATATAATAATATGAAAACCTTATTAATATTCGTTTCAAAAGAAGACGAACGTATTAAGAGTTCTTGTCTAAACGAAAATATTCTTTGATCAACCCTTTTAGAACTAATAGTTTTCTTATATTTTATGAAAGTGCCGAAGGCATTTGTTTTCAGATTTCAATGTGTCGCACGTGTCTAGAAGTGAAAGTAGGTAATATAAATGTAATCATTGGTAAATCTATTAAAAATAAAAAAATGTTAAATGTGCCGTGTGCTTACTAACTATAACCAAGCAATTTCGAGTTCCTGCGGATTAAGATGGTAACTGGTGAGTCCCATTTAATGCATGTAAGTAAATATAACGTAGGGTAAAGGTGTCAACAGTGGATCAGTGTACACAGTGAATAACTTGCTCTCATAACGTCTCTTTTTATTTTAAAATAAATCTGAAAAAGAGAAAAGAACACATTTTCACTTCCCCTCGCAACAGACTATCAGTCTGCGCGATTGCGATGTCGAAGATGGCTATAATCGTGTATTTGTGTTTTCTGCATAGGCAAGTAATTTTTTTTTTCTGTTTTATTTTTGATCTTATTCAAAAAGTGTGTATTGTAACTTCATTTGAGTATATTATTTGCACTTTTGCTTATATATCCTTACCAATTCTTTTCGATTTGATTACTTTGGTAAAATATTTTATAAATTATTAGCATGTTTTTGTGAAATGAGAGCAGTGTACACAGTGAATCAGTTGGAAGTGTTACACAGTAAATCCTTAGATGCTTCAAAATTTTGCATTCGATGTTAATTTTTCCAATACGGATGTTCGATAGAAGCTTATAGCAATAATTTTTAGCAACTTTTAAGTTTTTTTTTATTTATTTTTATATTATATTTGAAGAGTTTTTATTTTCGTACATATGTTATGAACAAAACTTGTGTTTTTACTGAATAAATTGATTTTAAATATCCCTGTTTCACTGTGTACTATGCACTGATTCACTGTGTACACCCATGTGTACACAGTGGATCACATGCGAAGGGTAATTTCAAATATTTTTTTTATTACCTCAGCATAAATAAAGCATCGAGTTCTTATGACTAAAATGAGGATAAAACATTGAAAAAGCTGTGGAAAAAAATTAATAGCTGTACTACTATAAATGCGAGCTCTACGGCGCAAGAAGTAAAAAATGATCCACTGTTGACACCTTTACCCTACACAAATTTTGAATCAAATTTAGAATCGCAGTCCTTCATCCCGAGAAAATAATTTTACTTGTCACTAAATACGACAATTTTTTTTATTAAATAATGTTGTATTTTGAAGAGAAAATTAAAAAGAAGAAAGACGTACCTACATTTGAAAGGTAATCTTTAGTATAAAAATAAATCGAACCATTAAGCCATTCAAAATTTAAAATTTTCTTAGATTCTGAAGACTGCATTGTCGTTTTGAGATAAGAAATTCTATAAGTTCAAAAAAACTAAGTTTGGATAAGTTTTTCATATAGGTACTTTCGATACGTTTTCCCTTTTTCCTCTAAGAGGTTTTCACCTACTTTCAAGCACTTAAAAATTGTGTTTTATATTTCTTTCAAAGAATTTTTTTTTTTTTTTGTTTCGGAAAAACAATATTTTCCATCTGGGAACACTGATTATAGGTTCTTGTCACGTAGTTCTGTCCCAAATTATTTGATTTTATTTAATTCAATTAGACAAGCAAAAACTACTCCAATGAAAACAATTCCAAATATAACTTAGGGGAGAAAAAGATGTTGTTTTTTTTTTGGATTTTGGGGAAAACTAAAACTTTTTATGACAGAATAAACAATTAAGGGAACGAAACTTTCTCGTTTGATTGGTTGTTTTCTTATTTAACTAAAAAGTTGACTGGATATTTTAGTAACGCTGTTTTAAAGTGTTTATGATTGGAAGTAGGTAGGGTTCGTATAGACCGATATCTTTACATTGATATACATGTAAGTTTTAAATAGGTTTGTTTTTGAATTTGCATTAGAAGTTATAAGCCGAATATACCGATGGAAACGTAGTGGGAGTTTTTGATTGTGTAAGGCACTAAGTGGTTGGAATTATTTTAAGGTGCATATTGAATATGGTTGAAAAGAAGAAGTGCGTAATATTTGCTAAAAATAAGTTTTGCGTCGTTTGTATTGCATTTTTAATGAAAGTGCGTTATTGAGTCAAAAAAGGATGTATGAACAGAATACAGGTCGGGGTTTGGGTAGTAATTTTTGAGAAATAATTACAAAACTTGTTTGTTTGATTTTTTTAGAGAAAAACTTAGTACGGGATCTTATTAAGAATACTTATATGTATTATCTTTTATATGTATTAAGGTCAAAATAGTTAGAGCGGTTTTTGTACAATTTGCCAGACAAAACAGTACCAAATATTGCAATGCTTAATTTGAAAAATATTATTGCGTAACTATTTATTTGAAAACCGATTATAAGTTATTATTCGGGATGTAAGCATTGCTTCGTTTTTAAAGTTTTATCGAAATCAAAGATGGGGTTTTCGAGATATAAGTAGTTTTAAAATTGAGGACACAATAGTTCTGAAAACATCCATTTGACTCTAAGTTTGCATTGTGGTCAAAATCGTTATCGTCGTTTTCCTGCAAACTGAAAAAAGTAAGTTTAAAAAAAATTTTTTTTTTTCAAAAATCAATTGTTTGCTATTAACTTATAAATAAAATTAATTTTTGTTACAATCGTATAGACCGTTTTCGAGATATGTAGAAATTTCAAAAGTACCGTTGTTCGAATTTATAGCCAAAACATGAGTATGCAGCCTTGGTAACATCACCTACCTAAGCTTCAATATAAATTTTGGTTGAAATCGTTATAGCCGTTTTCGATCAAATCAAACTGGTACGAACATTTTATATGGGAATTACCATTAATATTGAGGTTACCTTGACAACAAAAAAAACACCTCACGAACTGTAAGCCCAAAAACTCCAAATCCGAAGTTTGAACGTTATCCCGGAAGCCGTTTAGGCTGTAGGCCTGTGGAAGGACGGACAAACAAGCAGACGGACAGACAAACAACCGGAAAGAATTTTGCGGCCCACTTTTTTGAGTTCCTCTATTATCATAATATCAGAATTGATTAACATCTCGAGTTCAAAACTTTGTACGTAACGGGGAAAGTTAAAAATGGGAAAACAACTACACTGATCCAATGCTTAACAACTTAATAGTTAAGCTTCTATAAAACATTCATCGATAAAGTTGTGCGCAAAAAAGATAAGCCGTCCGTCTAAGTGAACTTTCACTGTTTGCAGAATTCTATTTGAAGACGATCTGACAGTCGATGATGGTTTACTACGTTTAATTTGTAAACTCCTCTTAGTGGGGCGTTTACTCTCATCCGACACATCACCCTCTCTAATTAATTGTCATAATTATTCCCTCTCGATTGGCATACAAATAAAAAAAAAAAAAAAAACCTATGCCTTAGCGATCATGTTATTGAAATAACCACGAAGCAGATTTGTTCCACTTCCTATCTGATATCTATGGTCTGTGTAAAGTATCGCAAACAACATTATTAGCAGCGAATGCATTGTGTGGTTACATGTCGATTGTCGTGTAATCCCACGTAGGTATAGGTATACATCTACCCACCTAACAATTTATCTATAAACTCGTACCTATACAACGCCCTGACTATAAAGTTTTGCTCATTAACTGTGCAATAAGATCCACATGCAAGATCCGAGTCAATGGTCCTCTTGGGTGGTCTCATGTTTACGACGATGCGGCGGTTTGCTTGAGCGTTTATTATTGTTATTATCTGCACTTTTCCGGCAGTGACTTTCGGATGATAATCTTAATTAAAATAAAAACATGGAGTGTAGGCTAGCTATTTGTATTGGGCTTTAATTTGAATTGCTGTGCCATAAAGATGTGATTTAAGACAGGAAAGGGGTTTGAACTGCGCTATACTCACAAGGCCTCATCAAACTGGCTTTCTTAGTTAACCAGGCTTTAGTCAGCTGCCACTATAGTTACGCCCTCCAAGTTAGTTGAGGTCCTTACTCTACTCTACTCTTTTGACCCTCTGCAATGGAATCGAAGACCCAAAGCCTTAAACGTATATAAAGATCTGAAAAGGTGAATTTTGAAGTGTAGAAAACATTTCGACTGAACTCAACAAATGCCCCTACAAATCACTGGTTAGACCGGGGGACTGGGCATATTCGCTGTTTCTCCGCGATACAAATAGGTAATCATTTTTAAGGTCCAGGCTAAATTCTTATCGAACTTACGATGGTGAAATTTTTCATACGAAATTGCATATTGTGACCTACAAAATATTTTGTGTTAAAGTTAAAAATGATTATTAGCTCTTAATAAAGATGTCCGTCGCCTTAAAAACTTGAGGAATACATTTTTAAAAAATATTGAAAAGAACTGACTACATTTATCTACTTTAACCAGCCTTAAAAAGTGCATATGGTGCTTAAAATATTAAAACTAAAAATTAAAAGAAATCCAAAGACGTTTTGGAACTATATAGTTACTTATTTAAAGCGAAATTCATCCCACCTTCCTGTGAATATGGAATTCAGACCACTTATTCAAGACCTGATTTTAAATACAAACTGTTCCGAACTTAAGACTGACTGAACATGAAATCGTGCAATATCTATAAAAAGACAGAAAGACTTTAGATGACAGCTGTGTTCCTGGTCCTGATGGTGTTCCTGGGTTATTTTTAAAATCTTCGGTTAATTTCATCTGTAAGCCGTTAACTTATTTATATAACTTTTCGCTGTCCAGTAGAGTCTTTCCGATGATGTGGAAGAGTGGAAAAAAACGTCATGTATAAAAGTATAGAATCCTTGGCGAACTGTCGTGTATACCTAAACTCTTAGAGAAAATAATTTGTCACTAAATAATGTTTCACCATAAAATTTTCAACTAATTTAGGTAATTGAATTTACTTCCCATTGCAATAAACTCATGGATGATTTTGACTTAGTCAATCATGTTATCCTGTTAAAAAAAACTGCGAAATTATGAATTTCCTCAATGTATAATAAAATCGATCGGTTCGTAGCTATCTAATTGTACCTACTTAAAATGTAAAAAAAAATATATCACCATCATCTAGTGTGCCTCAAGGTAACCACCTTGTTCCAATATCAGTTTTACTTAAAAAGAGGAAACATAAAAGGAAAATAAAAATTAGTTAATAGCTTTCAATAAGAACGCTTCCTTTAAAAGTCCTACTACACTGCTCCTTAATGATTCCATTGTTACCGATAAGATTGCAGTTACCAATATCTTCAATAATTTTAAATTTAATTATCCAACCAAATGCAATCAATGTCAATACCGCCTATTCTGTCAACATTCTGTCAACCTCAACGAAAAAATGGAACAGATTTTGTACACTTTCAGTAAAGACAATTTACATGAAGCTAACTGTCGAATTGCGGCGTATAATTTGTTTTCATACGTGAATACGTTGTCCTCACAATATAAAATAGTACAATGCGAAACAAATAGCCAGATGACAGATGCAGAAAAATCCGAACAATAGAAACCACAAAGGATTTTAGCTTTTCTAATAAAACGGAGGATGACCTTTTAAATGTCGTTTTCTTATTTTCTTTAGCTTGGACAATAAAAAGTGTACAGCAGGTCTATTACGAAAGCACTTGATATGATTACCTAACCAACACATTCTGTTACGGAAGATACAAAATGCTGGTTTTCGATTCTTAATGCTCGAGTGGTTCAAATCTTACATCTCAACAATAGATCGCTAAGAGTAACGATTGATACGATTAGGAGTGGAAGTCAATTCATGAACCAAGGGGTACCTCAAGGTTCTGTATTGGAACCAATTCTTTTCCTGTTATAGTTCAGCTCAATATTTGAGTTAAATTTCAAAAGCCTTGTCACTGCTTTTGCAGATGACGTAGGTTTAACCTGTGGTTCAGAAAGGCCTCTAAATTTAATTGATGATTTCAATATGGATTTGGATTTTCTTAGAAAATAGCTTGCAGCGCATAAGCTTTTGATCAGTTCCACAAAAAAATGAATGTTTTTCAGTCTGGCAGCGCAACATTCGTTTGACGCTGAAGTTTCTTTTCATGCACGTGACACCTGGGGTGCCAAAGGTTGAAAGTGTTGAGCTGCTTCTGTAGCAACAGCCTGCTCTTTAAAACTTTTTGTGGCAGTCTTAACTGTATAGCGAAAACCGTTTTCAAATTGAAAGCGAAAAAATCGATTGGTGTTTGTTTTTTAACTATTTCAAAATTCTTCCAATCCAGGCACTTGTATTGTTTAAAAGTTCTACAGACATTCTTCCTTAGATCTGGCAACTTGAAAACTGGAGTTCTTGAAAGTTATAACCTACGTGGCAATCACTCGAATCTATTCGCTATTCCTAGTTTTTGAACCACAGCCTACATACATTTTTCTACAATTACCTCACTCCTCACGTCGGTCGTCTCTTTAATTGGCTTAATTCCTCGAATAGGACACTCAGTTCAATTAACAGGTTCAAGATTCATAAATCACGTTGCCTTTTAACCCATGATATTAAAAGTTTAGAACTTTTTTTTGGTTTTCAGTCGCAACTTGACGTTTTGGCGTTTCGTTCTTCCATTTGTTATCTAATTTTATTTTATTCTATATACCTATACCTACCTATACCAAATTTGGTTTTCTAAACTTGAATTTTGGCTAATGTTAATTTTTTTTCAAAAACATTTTGAATCTTTTTGGTTTGTTATGAAATTTACAGAGTTGAAAGCATTCAAAAG
The DNA here is from genome assembly GCA_949126925.1 of Cheilosia vernalis. Classification (NCBI taxonomy): domain Eukaryota; kingdom Metazoa; phylum Arthropoda; class Insecta; order Diptera; family Syrphidae; genus Cheilosia; species Cheilosia vernalis. The sequence continues at coordinate 39,014,745 of OX421361.1, read as the reverse complement.
TTGCGTTGAGTGACTTTCCCTTGGGACCACGAAAATCAACTTTCCCCAACATAAGTCGATTAAACTTGTGGAATCAACCGACCTTACAACAACGAGGAAATTATGCTTTATTTTTGTTTTGTGTCCTGACTGCCAACGTCAACTCGAACTATATTTTTATAACTGTAATCATCAATACTATAGACCGAGAACAACAAGGAATAAAATGTTCTTATATCAAAGGACGTCTCCATGTAACTATGGATGCAGTGAAGGACGAAGGATTTTAACAAATTAAATCATATGATTGACTTCAACCCAACGAAATTCAATTTAAATAAAAATATTGACGGAATGGTGACATTATGTTCAAATAACTAAATGTTGTTTAAATGTTTTCCACCAATAAAATTGATAAACTGTGACTTAAATGTTTAGTAGTTAATCAAATATGTATAAATAAAACTATACAATGAGTTAGACTAAATTAATATCCACACTCACCAATTGTCAACTCCGTTCCGAAGAACTGAATGAAATCCCACCTTTTCAAGCCCACAATGAGACCTTTCTACTAAGAGGACAAGTTGCTGCCCCTGAATATGTTTGCTCTGAAGCTCTATTCATTAGCCTTATCTACAATTGGTTAGCACTTAAAAATGTGAATGAATATTTTTCATATTTACAACGGTCAAGAGTCTCTCCATCTTGACACTTGAGCATCCTTCCTACAACACCCACTAATTATGCAGATGTCTTCCTCGCAACAGCATAAACGGACAAAAATCAAAAACAAATTTAAAACTTCCAAAAATGGCCATAAATCTCAACCACATAACCATTATACAAGGACACATGTCCTGATGGCTGAAAACCGCGCGAAAGTGTCTGCAATATCTATGGCTACACGTCCTGCCGTTGTCTATTTAACATACATTCTTAGAATACTTGGACTTTTTCAGCTTGAACAGTTGGAAGTCCGTAAATTAAGTGCCTAATAGCTTTACGTACCGAAGGGATCGTAACAAACCCGAGTTGAGGTTGTTATGTGGGCTCTCACATACAAATATGCGGGGTTGTTGACAATTTGCTATACCATATACACAGAAACCGGTCGTGTAAAAAGGGGGAAGCTTAGGGGTTCACTGCTGGGAGAAAGTAAAACAGTTCCAAAAAGTCATTATGTGTATAGTCGCAATCATTTTTCGCAGATAGGTAAGTCAAGTTCAACCAAAAGATGGATGAAATGCATGAAAGGATTTTTAGTGACGACGTGTAATATGTGTGTTATGATGGTATATCTTTTGCAATACACCAGGTTGTTATGGCTTTATTACGCCATTACCACTGATGTGGTTTTATGGAGGTTCAATCGATATGGGAAATTGTTTATATTTGCATTTATGCTTTTGTTGCGAACAGGGGCCGTCAATCAATAGGCAGAACTTCAATCGGAATTGGAGGCTTATAGATAGATAGATATTTTTATTTCGTATAAAAATAATGTTACAGGACTATTGTTATTGCACATTTTACAGAGATTTGATACATTGGATTTTATCTTTCTACTGAAATATTATTTTTTATGTAAGATACTCGTTAGGTAAGGAAGAAAAAGAGAGAGAACTTGAAGGAAAATACGAAAAAAAACCTTCAATACGAATGAAAAAAAAAGAAAAGAAGAACAAAAATGAAAAAATAGTATTAAATGTATATACACCAAACGGGTTTGTATTAACAGGTTAATGAAAAGGTATTTGATAAGTATATAAATAACCAAATAAATAAATAAATAAATAAACAAACAAATAGATAAATAAATAAATAAATTAATAAATAAATAAATAATAAATAAATAAATAATAGATTAATAAATAAATATGTATACAGCTGAGTTGCACGTTACTTGCTTCTGTGTGTTATAATAGTTATATAGAAAGTATTGTAAGTTTCAGCGCTAAACTACAAAATATCGATTTGTCTTTAGGGTGGGAACCTAAAGTAATCAGGCAGGAAGTTTAATGCGAATCCGGCCATTCGGTGGTTTAAGCTCTCAGCAACTCAAGTGTCTATAAATAAATTAAATATGCTCAATGCAAAAAAAAACATGGAGCTGTCGTGGGACGGCCGAAAGAAGCGAAGCATTGGACGTAAAGTATTGGCCCGTGTTACGTGCGGCGGCCTATTTGAAATTCATTTTAATTTTTCATAGTGCCAGTTAGTTTAGATTACTCTCTCTGTTCCTCTTTCGCTTTCACCTTTTCTCGGTTCGCTCCCCATCTTCCAAGTGCGCCATGGAGGGGGAAGTTAACGCTACGGTGACGCTCACGATTTCACTTTTTTTCGGTTCACTCCCCATCTTTTTGAATAATTTATATGCGTGACCCACCGACCGTCCGTAAAAAAGCTTTCTTCGCTTCAAAAAGCTTTCTTCGCTTCAAAAAAAAATCAATTCGAGACTAATCGGTATATTGACTGAAGAGTAACGTTGTTGGGTCAGTCGGAATCCTTTTCTAAAGGATCGCATCTAAGATTAAGACTCCTCGCCTAATAATTCTGCATAAAAGCAATTTCTGCGCTACACTGTTTTTATTGCAAAACTAGCTGACCGCTGCGTAGAAGAGCTCAAGGACATTAAGTAGCAAAATACAGATATCTGATGCATTCCTGAATACAGGCCGTCGGTGAGATGGCTGACGAGCCCGCAAGAGGTGTTTTAATACTCATTCGATCAAACCACCACTTTGTACTCTCAGAGAACAATTCAAGAAAAAAGATTCAAATTGCAGCCAATAACAGGGGACAGGCATAATCGAGCAGTCAATAAAACCTACAAACTCTAATAATTTGACAGAAGGTCATTGTTAAACTTAGTCTCCAATAGATCCAAACTTTCCAAGAAAACGACAAATTTAACAAAATCTCAAGATGTCAATTTAGAAAGTGTGAGGAGTGTAGGTAGCACGAAAAAATACCTATCAAAAGATGGGCATGATCTGCGTTCTGAAACAAGGGTTGCCGTTTGGCCCCTTTTATGTGGTGGCCCCTTTTTCAGCGGCATCGCTGGAAGAAGGTCCAGCATAGAAACAAAAAAGGCAAACGAAGTTTTTCAGCAATTCCCGCTTTAAAATCAATACCTAAAGGTTTTTAACAGAAGGCCTCTCAATGGAGTATTGACTTTGAAACAGGGAAGCACGAACTTTTTTAAGCATTGGAAGATACAAGATAGCTATAGTCATCCAAACGTAGGGAATAGTTTAAGGACGGTCGGAAATAAAAGAAACTATAGATACACAAATTTAATCTTTTCTTTCAGCCTTTATTTAACACAAAACTTCTCTTAAGTGCTGTCTAAATTGAGCTCACTCGTATGTCACGCGTATGACAAAAGTCTCGAAAATGTATACAAAAAAAATATTTATATATACCTACAGAAAACGTTGGAATTGATAAAATAAAAATTTAAAGTGTTGCCGCTGTTTTCTTACAATATTACTAAAGCATAATTTACAGCTTCTAATAAATGGCTACCGAGGAGTGTCAAAGACCATTTGGTCTGTAACGAAAAAGTTATTTAATTTTCTACCAACGTTTGTGGGTCTTGTAGCCTTTGTACACCGAGCCGAAAACCGGGTTTTCGCAAAAACACTGGAAGTTTTCGCACGCATGTTTCAGCTTTAAAAACGAATCGTTTTCCAGAGAAAGCACCATGAAAACGACTTCCAATCGTTGGGTTGTTGAAACAAGCACAGCTTTTGCAATATTCAGAAAATTCAGCAGAATGGTTGACCGAAGAAATGTCACAACTCACAACTTAAAATCATTTTCCACACTTAATTGATGGGCAATGGGCTAATATAATTTTTAAATGCCTTGAATTCATTATTTGTTAGCTAATGCGAAAGAAACTTGTAACAAAAATAGTTTGCACCGAAGTTTTAAGACTAGTGTCTCACAGGTGATAGAAACGTCAAAAGAAAACTATTTGGTGGTCGCTGTGAATGCGTCGACGAGTTTTCGACGAAAATAGGTTCTTGGCTCGTTTTGAAAAGGCTATTAGTCCGCTCTGTGAAAAATCAGTACCTCCTCTGCCCTTGAATGTAGCTGATACCAATTATTAGCTTAGAGTTTTGTTACAGATTAAAACAGAAACTGTCATAAGTCCCAATGTAATGAGATCTAAATCCTTTCTGTACAACGACCCGTTTTAAATCCCACCCACACCTTTTGAGGTACAGGCAAAACCGTTTATAGGAAGAGAAAGCTGCTATAAATGAAAGGATATACCTACCATTGTGAATGCGTTTGTTTCAAATAACGTGCCACATCAAATTATAAAACGCCACCCACAAAACATGAATGGATGGTGCCTCGCTCCATAATTCGGAATCCCATTGAATAACATTTGGAACATCCGAAAAAGAACAACCGGTGAACAGATGTGTTGCATTGAATTTCATACAGGGTGGCGCAAAGACATTTTTGAACTTTTGAACTTTTTGAACTTGAACTTAAGATACTAGGTCACGATATGCAATTTTGTATGGAAGATTTCGCCATTGTAAGCTCGAAAAATTGAGCCTGGACACTAAAAATGATTATAAGTACCGCGGAATATGTCTTGCCTTGTTGGTTTGGAGAAAACTATTCCAATACTTAACTGCGCATGTAACTATTGTTATATAACAAGCCCCCTAATTGTACACAACTTCCTCGACGGTTTTAAAAAGAATGTCCAGATGAATCGAAAAAAAATGTACACAAACACAAAGAACAAGTAGTCAAATGAGAAACAATTAAATAAATTAGAATCAATTCGAATGTCAGCTCTGCTGCCATTTGTATTCAACGCACATGTATTTGTAAATAAAAACATAATCAAGCGTCAAATTAAATTAAGTTGTAAGCAATTACCATTAGAGTACGTATAATATGTATATATCACTGATGGTTTATTTATTTTCTAAATCACATTATTACACCCGGGGGGTGAGTCAACGACACTTAATTAATTTCGAAATAAACCAGTGGAGTAACTAGCAACATGCAAATTAAGCTCCTACTGTAAGAGAATAGCACAATGCCACGCAACTTAGAAATTCGATATTATAACATCGAGATCGCCAACAAGGTTCGTATAATTAGAGCTCTGCTCCAAATGTATATTTACCTACTTGTTATGTGTTGCTAATAAGGTTAGTGGAATATTTCCCTAATAAATGCGAATGCTGTTGAGTTTTGATTTTGACAGCGAACTTGTAATTAGACTTGGAATTTTCGTAGAAATAGTTTGTGGTGTTTTTTTCTCTCTAAGATCGCATTAGAAATTTTTTTCAATTTATTTCAGATGAGCGACACAAATGAAACGAAACTAAAACAATTCACTCACTGAACTCACTTGTTTGTCACGTTCAAGGGATTGCAAATTTTAGATAAGCTGAAGTCAAAAACTTACACGTCATATATAGGTAATTGCGGACAAATGCTTCATTGTTTAACCCCTTAATTCATTAACATTTTTAGTTTGTTTTCCTAAAAATTCAATTGTTTCGTATAAAACTGTCAGCTGCGATTTTTCGAAGACGACACTCACCTTCGAAAAATACAAATTCCTTGTTGCGTTCATGTTTTCCGTCAAAATTTTACGCTCAGAATTTATTTATTGGCCAGGTCGGATATATATATAAATTGAATAGTTAAGTCTTTACTAGAACTAATAGGGTGTTTAAGGCGATACATTTACTTATACGAAAGGTGAGTCACCATTTACAGACAAAGTTAATAGTTTCCAAGTTTGAAACTCGTGTGAAATCAAAAATAAATGCAATGCAAATGAAATGAGAGTGAATTATTTATAATTAAGAATGATTAACAAATCAATGTTCGTATAGTGGTACCGAGGTATAACTCTGGTTGGTGTAGTAAATGTCAGTCGGGGAGAGAACTTTGACAGAAACATACTTTTGGTCATTTTGTCGAAATGCACTAAGTGCTGTGTTCAAGACGGTGACATACGGACTTGTGTCAAGCAATCTAATTCTACCTTAAGACAATCAGCACATTGTGTTTGAAATATTTGTCCAACTATTGGCTCAAATATCAAATCTCAACTACTTATACCTAGGTGGAATAAAATCATCCGACTTCGCCGCGTTTACTCGCCATAATTGCGGACAGTTTAAGCGAATTCAATGCTCAGTCGTTATTAGTCTACAATCGCATTGATGGACACCGCCCGCACATAACGTTTTATATAACCAAAACGTCAAAAACGTACTGTCAAACCCACAACCTAAATTTCGACGGCAAGCCCACTTCCAATAGAAATAGATTCATTCATTCATTGCCAATCGTCGCGCCTGATTACTAATAGGGGTTGCTGCTGCGGGTGTAGTAAGCAAGACCATCCGTAACACTCGATCTGCCGCCGCATGGACTCTTAATCATCATGGGCTAACCCGTGAATTAGTTTTGCAATTCTAGTGACTTACTCATATCATAGGTAAGTTTGATGCTAACCTCAATAAAAAGTCGACAGCTGTTTGACGGCATTTGAGCGAAAATACTGATGAGCTGACACTTCTCACTGAGTAACAAAAAAGAGTGAGGTATTTATTCTGTGGCAACAAGGAGAAACAACATAAGTCGACTTAAGTCAAAAGCAAAAAGTAATCTTATTTTTGTTTTTATTCTCGCTCAAAAAGTCAGTTTCGTTTACCTGATGATTTTATCATTGCAGATACAGATTTCGTAAAGATAAGTTTATTTTTTAATAAAACGTAAATATGAGTGCTGTTTTCGCAGATTGAAGGATCTAAGAAAGTTCTATTTAACTTATTTAGTTCTTAAAAACTGTGATAAATTTAATTTGATTTTATTTACGAAAAAATGCAATGAAAATCACTAAAATTTCAATTTTGAATCGTAACAGTGCAATGAAGTTAGTCACTAGGTTATTAAGTTTTTGTTTTAATTGATAAAACCTCTATCCCTACTTTTAATATCTTTATAATAGTATGAAAAATAAAATACAATTTTAAATACTATTAGAAAAAATAGTAATCCTTTTTCTAAGTTCTGGTCAAAATGTACTTTATCCACTTGAGTTAAAAGCAAAACATGCCTTATCCATTTTAGTATACCTACCAAAAACATCCTTATCCTTTTTTCAATTATTAATTACTTCCAATAAATTAGATTAAAACGTGCGAGACAAGTTTCTTTAAACTAAACTTATCGTTTTTAAATCAACAAATGTTTTTGTAAATGAGGTTTTCAATTTTTTAAGGAACAGGAAGTTTTTTCGTTTTTTCTCAGAATGACATGTGATGGACAAGAACATGTTTTGCTTTTAATAGACACTAGCTGGATGTACCCGCTTTGCTGGGTCCTTTAATAAATGACATGAAGTAAGGATACTAAAAACCATCCTATGTACAAATCGACAAATCGATTGCTATATATATTATTGAGATATCGTTACATATACCTACCAGGGATGGAAAATGCCATTTTCGATTTGTACTGAAAACAGTTGTAAGATTGTACTGAAATGGAGCCAATTGTATTGAAAACAATTTTGCGTATAAGAAAGTGAATTCAAAATATTTTACTAACAAAACTGTACACACCTTAAAAAATATATAATATTTAAAATAAGTTGCATTCCTTAGGCCTCCCAAAACTCGAGAACGGATCGTCCAATTTGAGATATATTTTCTTTGATTAGACTGTATGCCACTTATGCATATGAATACCAAAAGGCAAATGACCACATAAGCTGTCAAATGAACGAAATGTCAAAATTATCAAAGCTGTATAGATATAAGACCATATGACCTAAATTACCAATATGGTCATACTTGCCTTGATGGTTACCTATTTAATGCATTTGTTATTTATCACCCAATGTTGTAGAAGAGTAATTTAATAAATGGAATTTTCTGGTAGTAACATAATAGGTAGGTACCTATTATTTTGTCTAATTTGTTCACGATTCTTATTTGCTCGAAATTGATTGTGGTCAATTTTTTGTAGTGAAAAATGAATAAAGAAGTTGCGCATTGGTTTTGACTTCATTATTTCATTAATCCACAAAAAAGAGAAAGAAAATGAAAATAAGTCCTAATTCTACGAACTCATCAAACTTTGATGACATCAAAAGACTTTATGCTGGCATTCGTGCTTTTTGTCCGATTAAACTATGCTATTTGGGCATTTTTATCTGTCAAAATCAGCCTGGTCATATGTGGCAGTCAGCTCATTAGAGCATATGAGGATATGCCCATTACATTGTATGACCATATTTTGTCAGGATAACTATCAGAAATTTACATTTTATGACCACTTGGCATACAGTCTAATCTTACCTTCAGGAAGGTTCATACAGTGAGAAAATTGGAAAATTTTAAAGGGGGATTTTTTTAAAGTTCTATAATCGTAATATACAGTGAGATGGTGTTTGTCAAGAGTTCTGTCTGATTTTCATGATTTCGGAAATTTTCTTCACGGAAATCATTTCTTGTGCTAATTTGAAATTGGATTTTCGGTAGTATGCAACAACTATTAGCGGCAACTTCACATTGTTTCAATGTAATCTCGAGTTTAAGAACGCTTTTTCTCGACACTCATGGCAACTAAGATTCTGCACTGTCAAAATAAGGGACCTTGCTAATCAGGGCGGGAACAGTTAGTAGAATAATATATTAATCCCTGAGCTCTTCAGGCTTAATACTCTCATTTTGCAAATTCATATTCAAAATATTGTCATGAGATTGAAACTCATAACGGGGTGAGTTTCTAATGAAAAGTCGAGTCTCGGATCCGCACCCGCTGCGGACATATGAATGAGTCCATACATACATGAACCTTTCAAATAAACAAATAAACAAAAGATTGTTCTATTCCATTTCAACATCGACAAGTGCTTATTGAAAAAAACCCTTGAAAATAAATTCTTTTAAATAAATTCCCAAACACTCATATTGCAATTTGCTTGATTCACTGGTACTTTGACAGTTAGATAAACATTTTATCAATTATCAGTAAGAGTGACCAATTTGTTTTGTTTTTTACTTCCTATTTTTTATAGAATAGCATAGCAAAACCCATTAGAGATTAGACCGACAAGGCGAAAAGTACAATTGCAATTTTAATCTGATTACATGCTACCGATTGGTTACGCCCCCATCAAAGACTATACATGACCTGTCATTTTCGCATTCGAGAACAACTTAACATCGTAATCGCATTAGGTGTATTAATTTTGCAGAATTTACAAACAAACTTATTATTTAAGTTGCACACCCTCCTAACAATAACAACGATTTATTACCGATTGCTTGTTTTTTTTTTTTGTTTTCTGTGTCCCACCCAATGAGGAAATGTTTGATTTGTAAAATTTCAAAGTAGGCTTTAGATTGACTTTGTAAAACGGCGACATAAGAAATTTGTTGCTTTCAAGTTGTAGGTAGTATTATCCTCATTTTAGATATCGCCTATCACTTGCGAATAATTAAACACGAGACTTATTTCATGTGATATACATACCTATCTGTCAATTGGTGTTTTCTACTGTCAGAAGAAAATGAACATACAAATCAAATAAATTGCATTTGAAGGTTAGAAACAAGGACGTGTACCTACTTCAGTTGCTACATGATTCTTCGTCCAAGAAATGTCGACATCGCTTCAAATATCTGTTAGTTCTTAATATGTGATAGCTTACTACAATACTTGCCAATTCATTTCAGATAAAATATACCTACTTAAATGTTTTTTAACTTGCTGCTCCAACTAGGTAGAGAAACTTGTCAGTAGGTACTAAACATCAAAAAAAGAACTTAGGTGCAGACAAACTTGCTGACAATAACCTAATTTTTTTAAGAAAATCAAATTTCAAAATGGCAACTCTATGTAATCTGTCAAAAAAATGAACAACGTTGGCAAGTTTGCTTAGAACGAATAAAAACACACATAATTCAGAAAATATGTAGCTTTAGCTTTGAATACATATTCAGCACTCATCTAACTAGATAAATGTCAAATGAATGACTAAATCGACTGACAGTAGCTATCTATCTATGCGTAGGTAACTGGATATGCAAAAACTATTCACGAATGTTGTTGTATAAAAATTGATTTCAAGTGATTAAAAAAGTTTATGTTTTGGGCATAAGTTATTAATTTGCTCTATACCTGTGTCTGTGTGCTGTGTCATTTCCATACAATTATTTTACCACAAGGTGACAGCGCAAGAGGATCAGATAAAGATGATCCGACAGGGATACAGAATAGCAGATATTTTTCATAAAGTCTAAGTTAACTGGCTTAGAAAATATTTTTAATAAAATATGGTGTGGTTATTTATTACCCTCACGTCATAATATGTTAAAATCGCAGCTGTCAAAAATCCACTTGACGGTAGATGATAATTATTCATTTAAATTTATAACTTGTAATAAAGGAGTTGTTGGCTAATTGAGGAAATGAAATATTAATAGGGATGCAAAAAGCTAAAGACGTTTCAAAGGTCACTAAACATTAAACTCCTTTATGAAATCACAAGTCAACTAAACGTCACAATGGTTCTTGGAGCTTGGCACTCAATTTAATTTGTGGAATCCAGATTTACACGACACTACACTATGACCATTAATAAACACTGGTCGAAAACCTATACAGCTCACGTCAAAATTTTGAAATCTATCTGACATTTGCAGGCAAAAACCTGTTTTTTAAGTCTAGTCAATCGTATTAAGTCGCTGAATGTTTGTTTCACACACCTACGATGGAGCAAAACCAATGACAGCTACCGAGGTTATTCCTATGCATTTTTGACATTTAATTGTTAACTAACCTGAACTGGGTCGATCGCTGTAGCGAGTGCAGTACACCCAGGCTGGCCAAACTATCGGTCCATTTGAGCCGCCACTGCCGCTGCCGGAACTTGTGCTGGCATTGCCACTTCCGCTGCCACAGGGTTCCGTTGAGTTGTCCGCTCCAGCCGCTTCCGATGGTGATGCCGCAGTCGTGTTCGCACTCGACGCACTAGTTGGCGACTTAACCGGAGTACTGTAGTTACTGCTAAACACTGTGCTAGTCGAATCGTTGCTGTTCGAACAGTGATTTATAGGTAATGTCATCGTCGATGACGGCGCTACACCACCACAAACGCTTGTCAGATCAATCGGCGCTCCTGTCGTTACTGTCGCACTACCGCCGATCACTTTGGCACTATTTGGTGCATTCTTGTCCGTCCTCTTGTTGTTTCTCCCCCGCGAGCTTCCGCTGGCTCCCCCGCTGCCAAGTTTATTCAGCGGATCGGTTATCCTACGTCCGAAATCAGCCTTCAAAATGTTGTCTATGCTAAACTTCAAACTGGGCTCATGAATATTATTATTCATGAATGGCAGATGTGCCTGCATCTGCTGTTGCAGTTGATTCAAGCTGGACGCTGATGAGTTTGCTGACTGAGCGACCAAACCAAACGCGGTCAGTTTACTGAGAGCCGATTCACCGCCATTCTGTGCCATCTGTGACATTTGTGTCATTTTCGTTATCGCTGACAGGTGCGAATGGATGCCGGAAAAGTTGTGAATATTTTCTGCAGCCACCGCTGCCTGTTCCGTGGATTGCCGCAGCGAAAACGCACTGGCACGCGCAGCGGCCATAAACTGCATTTGTTGTTTCATCAGCTCCTCGGCGTAGATGTGCGATTTTCGCAGGAACTCCTCTTGAAAGCGCGTCGGACTGGGGCGAACAATTGGCACAGCAGGTATTCGAAGGGCGGCCATTGAAAAGGGATCCGCCAACTCTTCCGCTACCGGGGTGCTTCTAGGCGGATTTTCGTCAGCGGACGTTGGTCGCGACACTGGGCCAACACTTTCACTGTCAGCGGACGCTAGCAAATTATTACTTCTATCACAGTCCTCCTGTCCAACTGACAGTTCACTATCTTCACTGTCACACACACTGGCCACCTCGTCGTTCATGTCGCCCGTCATGTCATCGTCCGTCGTCGACGGCGGCGGATACTCCACCGAACTATCGGCTGAGGATGGCGCTGCCTTGACCAACTGTCCAGCGGGACATAGCCGAGGACTTGTCACTCCGTGCGCGTGCATCAACAACTTATCCGGATGCATTTTGTGAGCCGACGCGGCGGCTGACAATATGGGCAGTAATTGCGGCGGCGGTGGCAACAAAAGACGTGACGTTGCTAACGTTGTCATTTATCGACGACGAACACGCTCAACCGCATCGGAATCCGTTAACGCCAAACTGAACCAACTTGCCGACGGCACTCAAATGTCATAGTTCGTGTCAGTGTGTCAAAAATATCGGCCTAACGACTCGCACAAATCACTTTATCTCGGATATTCGACACTATTTCCAAGGAAATTACGTTTTCCTCCTTGTGGTTATCGTTTTGAATTTTTATTTTATTCGCAGGCGACGTCACTTACATAGTTTTCAAAATGAACGAGTAGAAGCCTATATTCGCCGCGTCATTCGCTGTCAAACCGCGTCGTTTAACTGAAATTGTTTTAGCTGAACGCAAACAAACGAAGGTAGGCGGTGCAAACGAGTAAATAAAACGATTTCTCGTAAGTCGTCTGGCAACTTCCCCGCTTCAAGTGACTGGCTATGTTGGAATACAGGGGGCGTGCTACACACGAACGCCATGGGGATGGACTTGACTTTGACGTTTATATAGAATGAACTGGTTTCTTGCCAGTGTGTGCGTTGGATATTCCAATTAGACTTGATATTCTACTTCCATCCCTCTCTATTCGGATTGCGAGTGTTGTTGGTCTCCTTTTTGTTTGGTTAGTCTCTTTCTCTCTCTTTCGCTCTTCTGGGACATTGTTAATGTTAATTAGAGGGATATTTCCAGTTGGCTTAATGTTTTCTTATTCTGTGCCGGTGGTGGTGTGCCTGCTGGATGGGCATTGTGTTCGAGCCAACCCATACAAGTTGGAATTTATGAGGATTAAGGGGAGGGTTCATAAAAATATTCCCCGTTCTCCATCTCTGCCAAGCATGGTGCGTGTCGAGTGTGTATGAACATACAAAAAATGCGATGCGATGCGAATGCACACACATTATTGCAAGGGTTGCACTTTTTGCTGCTACAACTTTGTTTTTGTATTGAATTGTTAAGTCAGTCTGCACGTTCTTTGTCGACAACTTATTGGTAATAGATTTTTGAATTCTCTGTTAGATTTGAGTTGAAAATTGAGAACAGGTTAATTAAGTGCGGAATGAAATGGCATTTTGGCCTGCAGAGCAAATAAAGCGTTTCTGGCATTTTAGATGGGTCGGCGTCGGAGTGATCGGAGGCCGGTGCGTTGTGTGTAGGTACGTTAATGGAATACACTCTGCCAGAATGTATATAGGTATCTATAGATAGCTTCAGCATGCTGTGTGTTGGATGTCGGTATGCATTGAGATTGAGAATTGGAAACGTAATCGAGCACCTAGGCATCGATAATTTGGTTGGATGAAGTTAAATGTGTTGGTATATCAATTGAATTGATTATCGAAAGGTTTTTTTTCTTTTAATTGGATTCGACTCTTCGATATGCAAATGTACCTAATTATTTGACAGGTAGGTACTGTCTAAAGTAAGTTTATTAGTAAAATAGTACACTTTAACAGTTAAATTATTAATGATTGAGTTTTTTCGTATAAGGTAGTACGAAAAAGAATTGAACCAGTTTTGGCAGCACTCCTTTTTCTAGAGTTTCTGCAACTGTCAAAAATTTTAATAGTATATCTATAGGTCATTGACATACCTACCTTCCGAGTTGTTGGTAAAACACTTTATTAGGACGGTAACTGCATAGACATTTCGGAATCCAGATAGGTACCCATTCCTACACCGAAATACATATAAGCATATGCAGATGGTTCCCTTAGGGAACTGAGTTTCAAAGCCAGTGTGGTCCATTTTAAATCGAAGTAGGTAAGTCTAGAGAATTAATCAATCTCAGCAGAAAAAAGTTAAGTTTATCGATAGGAATAAACTCACGGCATTCCCTTTTGAGGAAGCCGGGGCATGGCATGATGGCATGAAAAACTAAGCTGAGCTAATACGGATCGGTAGGTATATACAGGCATTATATGAGGACCTTAAGTCACGTAGGATATATCCCGCACCTTCTCTGTGATTGTCAGATTGTCAAGCAGCCAGTAGTAACGGGTGATTTTTTAAGAGGTTTAGAACTTTTTTTAAAAAATTCGAAAAAATGAATGCAATATTTATTTGAATCGATAGTTTGAACCTTGCAATTTAGTGTTTAAAGATAATTTCATGCAAATGTTGACCGCGGCTGCGTCTCGGGTAGCCCATCCGCTGAGTCCAATTTTGGCATACTCTTTCACACATATCGGCCGGTATCTCACGAATGAATGCATGGATGTTGGCTTCCAGTGCGTCAATCGAAGCGGGCTTGTCCCTATACACATTAGCCTTGACATACCCCCACAAAATATAATCTAATGGTGTCAAATCGCACGATCTAGGCGGCCAATTGACCGGCCCGAAACGTGAAATTAACTGTTCACCAAACTCGCCTCGCAATTGCGCCATTGTTTCGCGTGCTGTGTGGCATGTGGCACCGTCTTGTTGAAACCACATATCATGCAAGTCAAGAACTTCCATTTCGGGCAAAAAAAAGTTTGTTATCATCGCTCGGTAGCGTTCACCATTGACAGTAACGCTGCGATTCGCATCATCTTTGAAGAAATATGGCCCAATAATGCCGCCGGCCCATAAACCGCACCAAACAGTGGCTTTTTCGGGATGCATTGGTAGCTGTTGCAATGCTTCTGGCTGATCTTCACTCCAAATGCGGCAATTTTGCTTATTTACGTACCCATTCAACCAAAAATGAGCCTCATCGCTGAACACAATTTTTCGATAAAAAAGCGGATCCTCGGCCAGCTTTCCGAGCACGAATTTTGATAGTAAAATTCAATAATTTGCAAGCGTTGTTCATTTGTAAGACGATCCATGGTTAAATTGCAAACCAAACTGAAGCTGTTTGACAGTGACACAAGGTACTAAACACACGTCAGCTGTCAAAACCAGTGTTGCCAAAACCAAACCAGCTAAAAAATCACCCGTTATAAGTACGTAATATAATTGATTTAAACCGAGTTAAAATTGTTCAAGCGTGAAGAAATCACGAAATTGAGACCTACTTAAATTCTGCAGGGAAACTGGTATTTTGGACGAGTTAGGTTTTAACCGTAATAGTTCCCTGGCGATAGCGACGGGTTCGCTATGGCGCCTGGGTTTAGTGATCTCAAAGCCCTACTCAGCCTTACCTATAAGTCGACTTCATTGATTGGTTTGTATTGGATGTAGGTATAGGTACCTTGAACGCAAAAACTAGATTGGTCGGTCACGTCACTTTTCCCACTTCAGACACATATAGGTACGTCATACTTTTCAACTAAGTATCTACTCAAGCCTAGAATGCAGCTCGCGCTAAAATTAAGCCCCATACAAAAATGTCTCCAAAGATAAAATTAAGAAAAGCATCAGTTAAAGCCAAGCAGTAGGTACGCAGTTCAAGCTAAATTTGTTAGCCACTGTACGGAAACTTTTAACAGAATTTGAGTAAGCGTTTTAATGGAAAATACATTTTCCCATACTGCTAAATTTTGACAGATCAGAGAAAATATCGGTATTCGCAACAAAATTTCAAACGAAACAATAGGTACCAATGGAGAATAATGTTTAGATCAACACTGCAAAAAAAATCGTTGTTGTTAATTTAATTTCTTTTAGAATTTAGAAATTTCTTTGTAAAGTACTAAGTGACTTAACAGAACAAGTCAATCAGCTGTGTGAACCGTGTTCTCGTCGAAAACTAGTCGACGCGTATATGGACACCGAACACCACCTAGTTTTCGTTTGACGTTTCTATCAAGTGTGAGACACTTTATCGTGAAACTTCTGTGTAAAATATTTTGGTTACAAATCTCGATCGCATTAATTAACAAATAAAATTAAATCAGAGCATTTAAAAATAATATTAGACCATCAATTAAGTGTGTGAAGTGATTTTAAGTTGTGACATTTGTTCGGTTAGCTGTTCTGCTGAATATTGCAATAGGTGTGTTTGTTTCGACAACCCAACGATTGGAAGTCATTTTTGTGGTATACTTTCGTGGAAAACGACTTTAAACGATTCGTTTTGAAACTGAATAATGAATGGTAACTTCTGTTTTCGTGTGTTTTGGCGAAAACCCGGTTTTGGGCTTGGTGTGAAAAGCATATTAGTCTTTCATATTGTCTCGAGTCTTGGTGTTCAAATTAATATTTACATTGATGTGTATCCTTCAAATATTTCGGTGTTGGCTATATGGTGATTAATTTTTCGGTTTCGAAAGTAAAGCTGATAAAACACACACAGCGATACATTTTTGATTAAAATTTTATTTCACTAAAAGTTTGGACTTTGCCATTGAGTGTGAAAAACAATATCATTCAAATGACCTCCTCGGGAAGGTTCTCAGCATGCGATTCTTATGAGGTAATTTTTAACCACCTTGTCGCACATTTCGGGCCATAACTTGAGTAATGTTGGTTGTTAATGCTTATTTAGTTCGGGGATTGCCCGCGTAAACACGGTCTTTTGCGTAGCCCCACAGAAAGAAGTCTAACGGTCTCAAATCGCATGATCTTGATGTCTTGTTGGAACCACATAATCGTCCAAGTCATGATCTTCAATTGCAGGCCAAAAAAAATCGGTTATCATTCGGCCATATCGCTCCGAATTGATAAATCGATAGATTCCGATCATCACCAACACTCGCACTTGCAGCAGCAATATTTTCGACTGAGTGCATGTGCACTACGATGATGCACAGGCCTTACGACATCAGTAACGCTTCGTCTCTCTTTAAATTTCTTCACAATTTTACCGATTACTTGCGTAGTCGGTCGATTATGACGACCATAATCATCGCGTAATGCGCGAAAAGTGGCTACGTTTGAATCACCACCTTTGTAGTAAGTTTTAATAATTTGTTCGCATTGTTCGATTGTTAAGCCATCAACTCTCGTAAATCGCAAACATTCAACTAAAATTATGACACTTCAAATGACAGCTGAGTTTGACAGGTATCCAGTTCCAGCGCTCTACCAACTTGAAACCACGAAATGAAAGAATGAGAGAAACTTTCAGCTGGTGTCACCGCAGATTTCTTATATTGTGGATCGTGGATTGTGGTTTTTGGGGTTCCTCCCCTTTTCTACGAATTTCAATGAGCGAAAATGATTCAGCCGTGTTTTTTTGAGCTTCGATCTCAGCAAAGCAAAGTAAAGTAGGATTTTCAGCACGCTAATTACCTACAACAACTACGCTATACTTGACACTTCGAGTAGACTCGCAATAGTTGTTGTAATTGCGTGCTGAAAATCCTACTCGAAGCTCAAAAAACACGGAAAAAAAAACATTGAAACTGTCAGTTTGTGTACCTCTCACTTTTTAAATGTTTTTAAGAATTTAAGAATTGAGTTTGAGTACGGTGAAAAGGGAAAACGGGAACGTCTGAAAAATGAGGATTATAGTTTATAGTACCTACTTAGGCCCATTTTATTCACTCGAAGTTGAACACAACTTGGGAAGTTTCCCATATAAAAATCCCCAAGTTGTGTTCAACTTCGAGTGAATAAAATGGGCCTTAATGCACTGGCTGTCACCGTATGCGACAGATTTTATGGGACTGCTTGATTCGTCGAATGCGTTCGTCTCTATATTGACGGATCCTACGACGCGACGGATACGTCAATATACCTACCTATTTTGATCTATTTTTATGATGAAGAAAGATATACAACAAGTCGCAGAGTGACGTTTGCTGGCCTTTGATAAATGATTGATATTTTTTAACAGTCCACATGGTTATACATCTTTATCTGTAAAACTTTAACCCCCTTTTCCCCAAAATTCAATTAAATATAATAATACAATGACGAACGTCAGTCGTGTAGACTCTGCTGTGTTAAATATGCCTAAAAAATTACGGCCCATGAATCCCTCCGACTTCAGTGCTCGTCCATTTTGAAGGTATTCTAAATAATCATATGAAATATGTTAAAATCCGCTATGAATTACAACATACACTCATAAACTCCGCATAAACTATACCAAGTCGTCGTCCAGATTTACATAATCCCTAACTGAAAACATTTCGATTACAATTAATCACGAGATTATGAATGAATCAATTTAAATTTATAACACTAATAGATACGAGCAAGTCAAATAATCAATTTGTTTTTTTTTTTTATCTAAAGATACCTTATTTATCCGCCCGGCATTCGTTAGGTTTACATTTCTCAAAAATTAAGTCCACCAACTGTATGGGGCTGGAAAATTTCCTTACAATGCCCGCCAGCGCAGCGTTCACTGTCCAATAAACGCATACGGCAAATAAAATGGCCAATTAAGCATTGCAGCTCGCCAAGAACGTAGGTACTATTATTTAATTTAGTCATACCATAAATTATGTACATCCCATTGGCGAGCATTTGGTTCGAAGAGGTTGGTTGGTACTGGTAGTGGTAGGTAAGTCGTCTTGCTTTGCTTCGGCATGGCAGTCACAATGCCGATTCATAACCATAACCACAAGTTGATTTGTTTTCGTTTCGTTTGAGCAACATACATAAATCCAGAGGAGCGATCGTTTAGGCCAGCGATTGCCCAACTGTATCTGTATCTGGGTGCACAATGGACATGCGGATGACCAGTGTTATATAGGTGAGTCGGGGGAGCCTCCATACTCGTAAACGTACCAGGTTATTCTTTATTGAATTGGAATTGGAACAAGGTATCAAATAAATAAATGCTGCGTTTTGGTAGGCAGGTATAAGTGTACACGCTGAATAGGAATGTATAGTAAGTTTTCGTAAATTGCAAATTGTAAGCTTGAGCAGGGAACAAATCGTCCAAGGCATTGAGCAATAACTGTGAGTTACCACAAATAATGATAGGTACCTGCCGATTAAATTGTTTTTCTCTGTCACAAACACAAATGATATCTACCAACTTTAAATGGAACGGTAAATCGTAGGTTACACAATTGACTTATGGGTTATGTATGGCTCAAGACAGACCACTGCTCTCACTTTCGGTCTCGATTGATCTCAATTGATTTCAGGTCACTTTCGCATCAGTGGCTAATGATTTGGAAACACAAATGTTCCTAAATACTAATTAATTTCCTATCTTTGCAACAGCTTGTAGCTGAAACTTAAATGACAGTCAAAAATCACATTGGCTGCAGTAATTATGCTGCGACATTACTGAAGCCTATTAAAGTTTGTTGACTGCAACTCTCGAATTTTACAAGAAAGTCTACAAATTAACAAAATATTGCTTCGCACATCCATAAGCAACTTTATAGTGATCCACTTCAATTCGTCAACATTTCATACATCAGGAAGAGACTGAAATAAAAAGAGAATCTTAAACTTGAGTAACTTTCTATTTGTTTAATGGATTTTGACAACATTTTGAGGAATATTAAATCGTGGCTTTTATTTTTTATGATTGTGTGCAATTCCTTGCATATGCAAATGACAGTGACGCAGTGACATCATTCAGCGAGCTGTCGCTGGCGTGCTTGTAATGGAACAGCAAGAAAATAGGCCAAGCTTATATGCTGTCCACAAGCAAATGGGACCGCAACTAACTTCAAGTAGGTACGCAACTGGAGGCAGGTATCCAAAGACCGCACTAACTGGCGATATGCATTGGCTGAAACTCAGGCTCACCCCGGACTGAAGCGACACCTGAGCATAAGGGAAAATAAGACTGTGATCACAAATGAACAAGCATGGCGTTATGGTAGATCATACGCCATCTTATACCGTATTCACACCGAGCCGAAAACCGGGTTTCCGCAAAAACACTTGAAAACAGAAGTTTTCCCATTCCTATTCACCACTATCGGGAATAATATTTCCCCGGAATATTTCCTATTCACCAATCTTATTTACATTGCTGACAAGGGAAACATTTCCATCGGAACATATTTGCGATAGCCCTAATTTCAATTTTCAAAACGAGTCGTTTGCACTCGTTTTCCACGAAAACATCACGAAAACGACTTCCAATCGTTATATTGTTGGAACAAACGCACCTTATGCAATATTCAGCAAAATGGCTGACCGAACAAATGTCACAACTCACAAATTGAAATCATTTTCCACAATTAATTAATATTGTTTTTAAATGCACTAAATTAATTTTTTTTTTTGTTAATTAATGCGATCGAAATTTGTGAACAAATAAATTTACACCGAAGTCCAACCACTAGTGTCGTCTCACAGCTGATTGAAACGTCAAACGAAAACGATTTGGTGGTCGGTCTGAATGCATCGACGAGTTTTCGAGGAAAACGCAGTTTTGGGCTTGGTGTGAAAAGCCTACCTCCATTTCAAAATCAATCGCCGGTGTCACAGCTCTGGACGTAACTCACCACGAATATAATGAAAACTGCAAATAATCGAAAAAAAAAATCATCCAAAAAACAACTATTTCGTTTGGTGGAATTTCGAAAACAACATGGCGGGCAGTCGAAACGAACAAAATCCGTTATACTTTCACCCGAAGACAGCTGTCCCTTTATTATAGTCTTAACAACAAATCAGCGCAACCTAGCCCTCAATCACGTCCGCCGAAGCGAACTTCAAACAAATTCGCTCTTGCTCATTATTCATATTCATGTTTACCACTTATTTCATTGCTAACGAAGACAATACTCACATCGACGCCAAAACGTCACGTGTCATTTCAACTGCATACACACATTCGTTCAGTTTCATGAGACAGAAAATCATCTATATTTTTCCGAACTATTACCTATCGTCCCGACGTCCCACCATTCCCACTCGACATGTCTTTCTTACAACTGACTTTATACATAATTATAGACCTGCTGTCAAGCATCAATATCCAATTTGATGATGCACATCTATTAGCAAAATAATACATGTATGTTGTGTGTCCTCTGTTGCCGTATGTCTGGCCATTCGTTAACGTTGCAAATGAAAGAGAATATTATAGAATTGTGGTCAAGTGGTCGCGTTTATGTTTCTTGACTTGGCATGCCCTTCGCCAGCCCTTTTCCTCACATCGTGCCATTTGTAATTGATGTCAACTTAACTCGTGCATATCTCCTAATTACAAGTTGGCTGTGCCTC
The DNA here is from genome assembly GCA_949126925.1 of Cheilosia vernalis. NCBI lineage: Eukaryota > Metazoa > Arthropoda > Insecta > Diptera > Syrphidae > Cheilosia > Cheilosia vernalis. The sequence goes on along the minus strand of OX421361.1, from coordinate 38,993,537 downwards.
GAATCGAGCTATTGATTTGAATGTTTGGCCGAGTCGCATTGTGTCATGTCAAAATGTCAGCTAATGTCATACCACCTTTCGAAGTGGCATCGTCAGCTCATGCATGCAGCGCAATGGCGACATATCGTGAACCGCTGCCTAGGGATGAAACGATACCTTCAAGGTATCGAGTACTTGTACTCGATACTAGTATCGCAAAAAAGTATCGAAACCTACTCGGTATCGGATGAAAAGTATCGATACCTACTTGGATCGAATTAAAATTCTTTTTTTTTCACAAAAATAAAATACATTTTGTGGAATATTTCCTAAAAACATCAATTTTTTGAGATGTTTTGCACTTAGTCGGTTTCTGGTTTGGCTGATTGCTATAAAAAATAATTTATTAATATTTATCTTGAAACAACAAATGAAAAACGATTCAACTAAAGCTACCAAACTCACCACTGATAAAGATAATCGACAAAAGAGTTGAGACTTAAGAATTTATGACTTTACGTGGGAAGAGAAAGACTAAACGCATTCCCAGAGAGTTAATTTCATTTCGTAAAGGAATTCATAAAGACTGTAAGAGTATGAGTAAAGAGAATGTGTTTAAGCAATGCAAGAATTATTTTAATATGTGTGCGGAAAATGTGTGATTTCCGTTTTGTGCGAAAAGTAATACAAAATTGCATGAACATTGAGTATGTGTGGGAATCTGTTTTGGGTGTTAAGTCAAAGTGCGATGCTTTCATTCGATGCAAGTACTTTTAAACGATACTTACTTGGTATCGCAACCAAAGGTATCGAGTACTAAAATACTTGGTATCGAAACAAAAGTATCGAGTATGTACTTGTATTTACTTGTATCGATTCATCCCTACCGCTGCCGCAGCCCCGCAACCAATGTAATTCCGTGCATTGGAAATAATCGAATTCGAATTAAATTGACACGATGATAGGTGATGTCAACTGCATCGTAACGTTTATTCAATTAATTCGCCAGAGTTTTTGTTTTGATGGCCTATCTGTGTACTAAACGTTAGCATAAGTAGGTACATCAAGCATGTGTGCTTGGCCCGTTGTAGAAAGATGTTAATTCGTTGTATATACTTTGGTATGGGTAAATGTGGATTTCTAAACTTCTGTCAGTGAGTTTGACAGTCCTTGAAATCTAACCTTTCAGCTGTGACTTTTCAATTTTAATTGAATTAAGCTTTTGAAGTGCGCCTTGTCAACTTAATAACCCGATGATGTCGTGTTAAGATATCCGAATGTTTGTCGTACATTGTTGTTGGATGTAGGCATTCAATAGATCGACGATTGAAATGCGATGTGGTCTCCGAATTCGACGTTAGTTATAGTTATTTGCACTTCTTTTCCAACATTTAGTAAATACCTAGTTCAAACAATAATTTTTTTCCGTACTTACCTAAACGAAGTAAGGCTGCATTCCAGAAACATCTCAACCTGAGAAAAGCTTTCAAAAATTGTATTTTTAGTGAAACAGTATTGAGTTTGAACACACATATATATGCAGAGCAATTGAATAAGCGGAGAAACTCAACAGGGCGAACTCACGTAACAAATAGGATGACAACTAAATGGTCAACTGTAGTAGGATTAAGTTAGCTTAAGTTACCGCCAATAACTCCACTCCACTTATAAATTTAGTCCACAAACTTGTGTCATTTTTTAAATAGGTACATTGTGACCAGATAGCAATGATATTGACTTATAATTTATTTCTTATGTTTCAACAGCTGTCAAAGTTACCAACGACATCTACCTGTCAACTTATTCAGTAAGGCTTGCCATTTCATCATAAGTATATCACGCTTGCCGAACGTGCGGAAATTATAAAATAAAGATATACCTAGATGCACAATTGGAATTTCGTAGTTAGGACTGTCGTGGAATATGTTTTCTCTGGGTAGACCCAGGATGAGATTGTAAGAACAAGCTCGATATTTCTTCTGAAGCATTCTACACCCACGGACCTTGCAATTGATGAGTAATACAATAAAAATTAATGAAAATGAATACATGGATATAAAAAGGTGGAAATAGAACTGACAGCTTCAACTTCAAAAGTTTTCAATAAACTGCTTCCGTTGACTTTTGTGTGAATGCTCTAGCTAGACAGTATTTGCGATTTAGATTATTATAGTCACTTCGAATGGGGACGTAGGACGTTCCAGTATTTAGTTTAGCAAGTATGACAGCTGTCTGACTTGATGTGTCTCAGTTTTGATTGGTTTGATCTGATGAACAGCTTTTTCACTTGACGTTTATAGAATATAGAGGGGTATAGCCGAAGAATCTAGTTTATACGAAATTCGTGACTGGGAAACCCATCCAGTCGTTCTTGAGTTATAAGCGTAGGAACTTACATCACTTTCTTTTATATATATAGATTAAAAATAGAGTTAAAAGCAGTGAAATAGTTAACATGCAAAACGCATGGAAAAGAATGCGACCATATAACCTCCTCAATCAACGAACGAGTCCCTCTTTCCATCCTCGTCGTCGATCAGAACTTGTCTTCGTTAAGACGTTTCATTGTTGCCGTTGACAACTTTTACGCTATACGATTAGGCTTCTTCAGATTCGCTCTCAAATTTCAGATTTCGTGTGTCTAATCGAACATTAATGTCGGCGTTTTCCATTGGGATTTTCGGATTTTGCTGTCAGATTTAAGATTTTTCTTGCCCAATGGAACATAAAACGAGATTTTTCTTCCTTCGCATTTTTGTGGTAGTGCGTGTTTGAAAAATCAGTTGTTCTTAAATTGTTATTTATGCTTATGAAAATCCACTCAATTAATGTTGATATCCATTGCGGCAGCCAAATGTAATTGTCTTCCAAATACGTAATTAATAACACACTTTAAAGTTCGGCAAATTGCAAATGCTTTGGTGTTAGTGTAAGTAGGTGTGAATCTTACTCTGATATCGAGATTCGCAAAACTGCCCTGACTCTGAAAAAATGAGGCTTTTTTTGCGGAACATGAAATCTGACAGCCAGCTGATTTCGAGAGCAGAAAAACTGCTCTGACTCTCAAAAAAGTGTTTTTTCTCTCCCAATGGATAACGACATTAGACTTCATTTGCTCTTTTTGTGCGATTCGAATAATGTCAATGGGGACGTTCGGATACCTAGTTTATGTAAAACGTCAACTAGATTGGTCGTGACTATGAATCCGAACGCGTTGACTAAGCAAGTTGAATTGTTTTTGTATTCTCGTGGCCAGCGTTACCTTTGTTTGAATTTGCGCTTTTTTATTTGGAAAAGCCCCTTCATAAATTTTTAATAAATTGCTATTTTCAAAAAAGTACATTTAAAATGTAACACGGCTGACAATCACTACACTATTTATAGTGTTACGCGAACTAATGGTTGTTAAATATCATGTGAAAATTCTAAATTACCAGAGTGGCCTTAGAAACCACACCTTTTTCTCTCTTCGCGCCTTTTTTCGACTCCTCAGAATTCTGCAACGGCCACTCTGTTTATTTTAAATTTGACTCTTCGAAATGTCAACTGAGTACGCAGGCAGGATTTTCTTGACTAGATTGGTCGGCTTCCCCTCCATAAACGTCAACTGCAAAAACTATACACGTGAACACTCTGGGCCAATAAAAACTGAGACGCATCTAGTCAGACAGCTGTCAGACTTACTAAACTACGAATCCGAACGTCCCCAATGTGTAGCCTTCGACACTTTCACGTTTACCATTCACGGGTTAAATTTTATATTAAAACATTCGCAATTTGTGTCCCAATTGATTTCTAAATTTTTATACATAAATAATTTACAAAAATAGCTTCACCAGATGCAAGGCCTTTCTTTGTCTCAGCTTGGATGAGAACTTGCAAAACAAATACATCCGGATCGAGGGGGAAGTAATAAGGTGTATTCAACCTACGTGAAGTTAGCCCGCACTTTTTCTAGAATGAAAAACGTGAAATGCAGTTCGATAGACATTCGTTTGTAGTTATTTGTAGTGAAATTTTTTTCGTTTGTAGTTCAACCGTTAGAAAGTTAGAACCATTTGAAAAAAAAATGTTCAATCCCTTAAAACCTTGTTATCTCCGAAACCGTGGCAAGCAGAGCGATGAAATTTTCTGTGTCGAAAGTGTTTGCCATTACTAATCTAATAGAATTCAAATTATACCAATCGGCCTAGCGGTTTATGATTTATTTGAAATTTAAGCAAAATTTGGGCTTCTAACTTAAGGTCCCCATAACTCAAAAACTTTTGAACTACAAACGATGAAACTTTGCATTTCTATTTTCTTAATCCTTTTTTACCTATGGCATTAAATAGAAGACAGCCCGCATTACTGGACACTTTTTATTCGCAATTTAAGGGGAGCCTATAATGGTCTAAATTGACCAATTTTTAAGCGATCCGATATTTCCACTCCTAACGAGTTATGAAGGGAGAAATATGTTTTTTTCTAATGCAACAACCCACCCTCTTCTAACAAAGTGATCCGAAATCGTTTTGCCACTGAACTGCAATGGAAATATCGGATCGCTTAAAAATTGGTCAATTTAGACCATTATAGGCTCCCCTTAAATTGCGAATAAAAAGTGTCCAGTAATGCGGGCTGTCTTCTATTTGATATCGTAGGTAGAAAAGGGTTCAGAGAATAGAAATGCAAAGTTTCATCGTTTGTAGTTCAACAGTTTTTGAGTTATGGGGACCTTAAGTTAGAAGCCCAAATTTTGCTTAAATTTCAAATAAATCATAAACCGTTAGGCCGATTGGTATAATTTGAATTCTATTGGATTAGTAATGGCAAACACTTTCGACACAGAAAATTTCATCGCTCTGCTTGCCACGGTTTCGGAGATAACAAGGTTTTAAGGGATTGAACATTTTTTTTTCAAATGGTTCTAACTTTCTAACGGTTGAACTACAAACGAAAAAAATTTCACTACAAATAACTACAAACGAATGCCTATCGAACTGCAAACTCAGTTTTTCATTCTAGAAAAAGTGCGGGCTAACTTCACAAAAAAAATTAAGCTGCAATTTCGCTTAAATTCCATATAAATCCCAAACCGTTAGGCCGATTGATACAATTTTTTTTTTATTAGATTGGTGAGATGGAAAACTGTTGAAATAGGAAATTTCATCACTCGGCAATGTACCGTTTCGAAGATAACGCGGTCTTATATCGCCTGCTTAAATTACTTATAAATTCTTTTTGGTTTGGTCAATTTCGACATTTAAGGTTTTATTAGATAGAGCATACATGCTTTCTAACAACCAACTAGTTTTTGTCGTTTGTAGTTGTCCAGCATTTGAAATATCCGTCCCCTTAAATCAGTCTGTAACGACGATTTCAACCATTTTCTTAAATGTTCAATAAATCGTTATCTATTGATAAGAGGTAATTTTTTTTTGCTCCATTAGATACATCTAATAGAAAGCATTAGAAAAAAATAGATTTCACTATTTTGAGTTGCTTAATAACTGAAGTATGGATATGAGTTTATATGACGAAATAGTGTTCGCTTAAGTTTCATCTAATTTTTTTTCTTTGTTATAAAATCACAAAATTTGAATTGGATTAGATAGTCAGGAATACAGGCTTTGCAGAAATTGCATTTTTGTTGTTATAAATTGTTTCAAAGGGATTAGGTTTTAATGTTATTCGAAGGAATAGAAAAAATTGTTGGATAAAATCGGGGTTTATTGATTGGTTGTTGTTGCTAATTGACAAGTAGTGACTCATGTGGATGGTCACTGATGAGTGCTTTGCGAAAATGTGTTTACCGTTGTTTTGTTGTTGTTGGGAAGCCCATATATGGATGCAACTCTAAAGGGATGTGTTTTTTGACTTTGATTGCTTTTTATTAAGCAACGCTTAAGTGAATTCAGAAATTTTAAATGCAGTTATTTAAGTTAGGATATGCTTTATGCACCAGTGGTTTTAAATTATTTCTCTCTTTAGTAAATTCGGAGTTACAGGTGCAAACACAAATGTCCTTATATCTCGGAAATAAGACGTTTCTGTTAAAAAAGAATTTCACTACAAACAACTACAAACGATTTCAAATGCAACTGGCTAGTTTTTGTTTCAAAAAGCCAAAAGTGCGGGCTGAAATGTTTTTCTAATGGTTCTAACTTTCTAACCTTTGAACTACAAACGAAAAAAATTTCACTACAAACAACTACAAACGAATGTCTATCGAACTGCAATTCACGTTTTTCATTCTAGAAAAAGTGCGGGCTAACTTCACGTAGGTGTGTATTCAAGGTACTTTTCTGTGCGTATTCATGGTGAATCACAGTGTATCACAGTGTATTCAAAGGAATTCACATGCAATCACAAGTAGCAAATCTGTATTCAAGGACCACTCAAAAATATTGTTTACTTCCCCCTCGATCCGGATTCTTGAAATAAATCGAGAGATTTCCTTCTTATAAGAAAAAGAGACTAGAAGTAGTTGCGCCTGATAACTTCAGCTGCATAGCATAAACATCCGACAAAGGAAATTTTTCTGTTTGATGGCATTTAGTTTGCTATGATTGCGTCTTCGCCGCATTTGTTTGAAAGCTCGCAAATACACCAATGACAGGACACTATTAGTTCCGCGAGTTTTTCCTGCGTCAACGTGAGTAATAATTGCACACACTTTCGAGCTTGTCTCTAAAGAAAAGAATTGATTGAATAGGCGAGGCGGTGTTTGTCCTCGCTATTTTCCATTATCGCTGTAGTGCGAATATTTGGTAGACGTATCAGCCCAAAGACCCGCAATGATATTCACCCATCATTATCGACGAACGACCAGACGACTATCTTTTTAGGAGTTCACAGTTTATTTCAGACAAGAATGTGTGTTTTATGTTGAGGAGAAATATCCATCTTTGGGGTAGTTTCATTTTTTAGGCCGTTAATTCAGAAACGTCAAACATTTGCACAGTGATGCGGCATCACTACTTATTTGCGAAGCTGATGCGATGCACAGTTTATGCTAATGCGTTGCTGATTGAATAATGATGTTTGAGTTTTAGAACGCATTGTTTAATCAAACATTTAAATGGCAAGATGGAAGTTTTGCTAATAAAAGTTTTACTCGATAACTATGATCGTAAAGACGATGAATTTATTTTAATATGATGTGTAAAGCAAGCAAAAAGCGGTCGAAACGCATACGGACTTTAATAATCAGATTTAAAAGAAGGAATATTCCTAAAATTAGAGACTATCACGTCTATCACAGAATCCGTCGTATTCGGAATTTTGCTACGAACCCCGAAATAACTATCATATAATCCGTCGTAGAGGAAAATGTTCGCTGTTCGTAGCAAACATTTCCTCTACGACGGATTTTATGATAGTTCTTTCAGGGTTCGTAACAAAATTCCGAAAACGACGGATTCTGTGATAGACGTGTCTGTATATGTATTTCGAAGTTCTACATGAATATGCAGACGATGTATTCCAAATTTTAGAATGTGCCGCTCCACCACTGTTGCCACTTTAGCGGTTTTTTCGCTATTTCTAGCGTATTTTTAAAGCTCTCGGCGATATTTTAGCGATTTCGCAATTCAGAAACTAACACCTTACTTTTCTTTCTCTTCCTACATTTTTCTTATGCCCAACACATGTTGTGCAGAATTCAATGCGCAGCAAGATTAGAATACACACGTTTATATGAATATAGCCATACACGTAAATTCAGCACTGCAACATGTCTCATTTTCTAAATTTGCTGCAAAATTCAAAGGTCAACACAAAAGAAAACAAATTCTAATTTCAAGTATTTGGCATGCTCGCCTTTTGACACCGCTGATTGTGTTTGTTTTTGTTTTGGTTGTAAACACATCAGCTGCCTAGTGCTTAGCCGACGCAATGCATGTCAAACAATTTTCTGCACATCTGTTCTACTTGCAACACTGCACTCTGCACTGCGTCCAGAATTTCTGCACATGTGTTTTGGGCAGAACACTATTTCCTGCGAATCAAAGCGGATTAGGTATTTCGTTATAGTTACATTAATGAACATTTTGCAAAGCATCATGAGCATCATACACATACTTTAACCCGTCCAAAATTTATAAATAAGTTGCTGCAATAAATGACCACAAAAATACGTTTCTAAGACTCACGATTTTTCTTGGTATTTAAGTTTGGCTATTTAATTCCAAATGGCTCTTTAGCTCGTTGGCTAGCGTGCGAGACTGTACCTACTGAGCGTGTGGTCTCAGTTTCAACAAATTGCAAACCACAAACTGCAACGCCTTACTTGGTCGAGGTTCATATATTGGACTGTTTCTATTGAGTCCACCATTTTTTCTATTTATTTTAGATTTATTTTTATCAGGTAGACTTTCGAGGAAGACCTCCCCTCAAAGAACTGCGAGGAATAAGTTAAAGACAACCGACAGGACCCTCATCTATCACCATCAAAAATTAACTCTTCGTATAGTTGTCGACGTTTAACAGTCTCCGCCCTGCGAAAGTTTTCCTTCCAAGTTTTCAGCACCAATTTAATAAAATGCAATTCTTTTACAGACCCGCTTACAGAGCTGCTAAAACCTTTCCACATATCTAATGCGCACGCATTGGAAGCTGTCACAGCCTCTCAGCAGATTTGTGGTACCCATGTACACAAATTCAAAGCTGTCAAAACCTTATGAACAGACAAACGAATTTGAATGAGCTATTGGAACCCTTTAAGACATTATAAACTCAAATGGGAAGCTGACAAAACTTACCAAAAGTATTAACGTTTTTCATAGAAAGGGCCTACCGCGGTGGAAAAACTTGTTCCCAAAAACCATTCCCTCAGATTTTACTACAGTGCCTATTATGGAAGACAACTCAACTTAGAAGTATATGCAATTAAAACGAAAACGTTAAGAAGAAAACGTTAAAAAGAAAAAAACAATGGAAAGTAGTTTTGATTAATTTTTTGGTGACTTGGAGGAGGAAGATTAGAGTTCACTGAATCTATTACGATTCTGTATCCAAACCTGCAAAAATATTTTGTTGGTAGAAAAATTCTTATATCGCATCATTAACGAACCCTTTGCCATTCTTTTCCGCTCCTTGAAGGTGGCCCGATACTGTTGAGCTCCAAATCCATTTTTTCCCAATCTTCGTAAATTTTTTTTTTGATGAACCAAACTGTCATTTACCTTTGACCAGATTAGGTTGATCTTGTAAAATTCCTATCAGCCGATCAAACTGCGCCGGTTTGGCGACTTTTAAACTTTTAAAAATACACATTCTGTTATCCTTTTTTAAAATGCTACACAACTGATAATAAGCAGTTGTCTGATTTTGATATTCAGGACAACTCCAACACAACTCAGTTGTCTTCTATAATACATACACACAACTGAAAAGGCAACCATTTTATTAGTTGTCTACTCATAGGATGATGGTTGTCCTTTGACAGACAACTAGTTGTTATCGATAATCCCAATTGGAGAAAGACAACCTTGTTTTGGTTGTAGTTGTCTTCCGTAATAGGGGCATACATCTACTTACTTTAGCAACCACTTCAATGTCACCAACTGGTTGGTTTGTCTGGCCTCTCCGGACACCCATAGCCTCTCGCATTCACCACATCTTACCACGAGCTTACCTTTCGCGCATCATCGTCAATATAAGACACCTTGAAATAGAATGCTTATGCCTTAGCTAATGTCACTGCACATGCGCACCACCTCATCTACACTGGCAAAGTTAACACAAAACATTGATCAAATGTACGTCCACCAAACACAGCCCAAATTAAAACGACAACCAAATATAAAAAGCAACAACATAAGAAAAACCATTCCAGATATCTCAACAATATTGCCAATAAACCAAACTAAAGTTAAGTAAAAATATTTTCAAATAAAATAAAAACACCTTAGAAGCATTTTGTTTTCTTTCTTAATCGTCAAAAAATTTAATATTACTTATAAAAAATGTTGCATCGCATTAATAGTGTTTTTCTGTTTTGTTTTGTCATTTAAATGAGTTTAGGTTTTTCTTTATTATTGAATTTATAACAATACAATTTTTTTTTTGTTGTTTCTGTTTTTGTTTTCCATAATTTGTATATATTATAATAATTTTTTGTTTCATATTTCTTTTTCGGTTTCTTCATTAATATTAATTTATATGTTACATTTAAATTCCAAATATCTCTTTGAACCTAAGTTTTAAGTTTATTTATTTTACTTAAATAGTAGTTTACAGATTTACACGTACTTATAAGTTTAGTTAGTATTTATAGTATTTTTTGTTTTACATATTCTTTTTTTATTTTATTTTCTTCTTTAATAATAGTCAAAAAAAGGAGTTTACAAACAAATCGAAATAAACTATTCAAAATGGAAATCAATAAAAACTATGCCTTCCTTTTGTTTTCTAATAAAACTTATTTTAATAATTTACTTACAATTTCGGAGTTTATTTATCTATAAGCGTATTTTTCATTGTTTACTCATTAAATCACGGATAAACAATAGATTACTTTAATAATTAGAAGTCTAAAACTACTACATGATTTGTTTTTCATTTTATATAAATAATTATAGACACACATACGTTATACGGATTTATATGTTTAAATATACTTAGGTATGTAAAGTTTAGCTCATGCTTGCTAGTATTCTTTTGTGTGTGTGTGTTTTTGCTTTTGTCGGTGTGTGCCAAATCTGTTTAAGTAGATTAGTCAAAAGTATCGCTCTTGTTGGCACAAGGTTGAGCTTTGCAAGTTCGGAAATCCTTGTATTCAAAAACCAAAAGAAAATCACTCAGAACTAGTGCCAACTATACATATTATGTAAGAGCGATAACAATTTTGTAGAAAGTTTCATAAAACTAGAAAACAAATATAATAACAAATAATCGTTTTGCTATTGTCCTGATAAGAATTTTCTTTTATTTTTAAACTAATAAATTTATAATCACAATTACAGTACAATCCTCAAGACGGTTCTAATTGAGTGAACCGGGTTAAACTTTTATTTATGTATAGTTAAAAGTATATCGATCCAATTATTTAGGTAGGTTACTATACGGACTTAAAAAGGAGATTGAAACTGTTTATGTTTTTATACATGCATGCATACCTATATTCAATTGTTGAGCGCTTGTCATTTCGAATGTCTTTCCAAATATTTCCCTCTTTAAAAAATTTGTTCAAAAATGTAATCGGTTCCGGAAGTAGCCATTTGCTTTTATTGGAGGTTATGAGTGTTTATTAGTATCTATGCTTATGGTTATACATTTGTATGTAAGGGACTAAATGGCTCTTTAGGGAAAAGAAGGGAATTCAGAAAAAGAGCTGTGATGTGAAACATACAGAAGTCAGTCAGAAATAGAAGAAGCTCAATTTTTCAAAGTCCAAATTTTAAACGACGTCCGGCGGGACAACTGAGCATCAAAACATCTCATAAGAAACATTTTCACTAATTCATGTGTGTCATGTCGTTCTCATCAACCAAGAGGTCACGCATTTAGCAAAATTAAAAATTAGTTAAATGAACAATTTTATTTCCAAAAGTAAATTACGCTAAAGTACATTTGGAACAGATTAGCTCTCTATTTCATAGAAATTGATAAGTGAAAGTTGAATAGAATTGGTTGTCTAAGGCCCATTTTATTCACTCGAAGTTGAACACAACTTGGGAAGTTTTCCATATAAAAATCCCGAAGTTGTGTTCAACTTTGAGTGAATAAAATGGGCCTAATACATCTCCAGTTCTGAAAATATTCATAGAAGACAGTTTTTAGTTGAGTACACGTTACGACTGCCTTATTTAAGTGTCGACTTTACATGAAAAGACTCCCCCAATTGCATGGTCCATTTGTGAAATACCTATATAAAGTTGTACCAAGGCAAAAAAGTATGAACTGTTCCTATTTGGCAATACTGTGAAAATGGTAATAGTACCCAGCAAACCAAGTTGCGAATTCGTTCTTTTAGGTCAGTTTATTGCAAGCGTTGGTGCAATTAATTTGAAAATGGCGATATAAAACTGTCATTTATTTTTTCTTAAAAACCGATCGCATCGCTTTTTAAAGAAAGATTACCGATAAGTTTCTACATACACCATTATCTCTCTAACTTCTAACATATTGTTGTATCGGACAGGCAAAAGTTTTGCTTTATCTACTTTATCTGTACCTACACTTAAACCACCCACAATTTGGCTATTTCCCTTCATGTTCCCATTTTGCACTTTGACGTCGCTGACGATTTTTAATGCACACTCTCCGCGATGTCAAATATCACAGGGGATATATTTATGTATCGCTTGGAATTCCCAGATGAATATGCTGACGAATAAAACCTTCTTCAGGGAACAGAATGAAACTCGAATCGGGAAACTTACAAAGGGAACACCAGAACATGATTGCCGAGGATTAACCTAGCTAAGGCCCAAACGTGATTACATTTGAATCACATATATTATGTAACTCCATTTGAGGATTTTTGATCCATTTCAAGCGCTGTCGTTGTTTTTTGACACTACTTGCTAAAGCCTACATAGCCCCAATACCAAAACCATTCAGGCTACTTTTGGAATGTTGTCCTAAATATGGCAACCAGCTTACACACCACCGCTTAGAAAGCGTCTGCATAAGTACCTTAAAACGGAAAATACGTACTACTATAGATTTTCTGACCCACCGACAGCTAGCGAACATACGACCTAAATGCACAACGAAGGTGGCAGTATCGAATGTACCCAACATCTGAAGAGTTCTTTCAACAACATCTTAACCAAAAAGTACAATTCAGAAGAACTGTTTGCTATTAACCGGTAACGTCAACAGCAGTCTAAAATTCAGTTCCTTCTTCATGAATGCTAACAACAGAAGGTAAGGTCAAACTAATGTGTCCATATACCTTAAAACTTCAAGGCGGAATCTCGGACCTGTTACAAGTGTTTGTTTTTAGTCAAACTTTGTAAATTGTTGTATTTTAGAAGTGTTAGAGCAGATTCTCTAGACGATTCACATTACATTCATGTACTTTGTCCTAGAATGGAATGTGAAACAAGTTATTAACATTATTTTGAATGTAGTGGTTGGTGGACCCTCTATAATTCTAGAAAGAGAAATTGGCAATCAGTAAAGAGTTTTTTAACTGATTTAAGGTGTTGCTCTATCTTGTTCTCCTTAAAAACATAATCTATATTGAAGATCTAAAATACAAATTGACAACGATGAACGGATTTGTAGACACCTACGCAAAGAGTTTGGACAATTGGACAGTGGAGAATAACCATCAGCTATGGGGCACTGTAAGGACGCACTGACCCATGCGACAAGTGAGAACGGCGATAGGCATCTTCGGTCATGTAAGAAAATTAGATTTAAGAGACAAATCGTTGTCCGGCACAACAGTTATGCTGTTTCAAATGCAACTCAGCCGTTGATGTTTTACCACTATCGAACAGAATATGTTACTTATACAGATTGCCGGTAAGGATAGTGATGAATGTTGCAATAATTTTTTGATCCTTAAAACCAAAATCGGGTCTCAAAATCATAACTCCCCAAAGGTAATATACAAATCGCCAAATCGTTCTTCTTCTACGTTAAACTGATAGCAAGAATCTTGGCAAAAATGGAAATAAAAATAGGGACATCAGCGCTCAATTGAAGCGACTACTTTTTCCACACATTTCCGTATAATCTTTGTGTCGAAGAGGTTCCGTAAAGAAAATATAACAATAGTCAAGACGAGTCACATTTATAGATCAATGTTTTGGGAGAGGGAATCTTAACTTTACGCAAGAAGGCAATTGAAATATAGACGTTACCTTCGATGGTGACCCAACAAACTCAAATGCACTTATGGTTATGAGGTTTCCGTCTTTTTCAGTAAATTTTCGTCTTGCGGAGACCATTTGTCTCCACTCCAGTATTGACAGTTTGTGAGGAAGTCCCCTTGTAGCCGGGAATTTCAATCCAATATTAAATGCCAATATTCCCTTTTAAACGGAACCCAAACTTTTTGCGCGTTTGTACAGACCCACGTAACTGACAGAACGTACACCACATTAGGGTATTTACGAAAAACGCGGCAGCCAAAGGTCGGTCGTCTGATACGAAATGAAAAGACGATTCGAAAGTCGGTCATATTTGACATCTCTAATCACATTTAGTTTAAAGTAGTATTTGATCTTCCGAGCTAAAGTATACACTGATAAGAAAGTAGCTTAGGATAACAGTGATATCTTACACATACTGGGCTATCACAGAATCCGTCGTATTCGGACTTTTGCTACGAACCCCGAAAGAACTATCATTGAATCCGTCGGTCGTAGGGGAAAATTATTGCTACGAATTTAGTCGTAGGGGAAATTGATGGATACGAATTTCGAAATTCCTAGCAAACATTTACTCTACGACGGATTCTATGATAGTTCTTTCGGGGTTCGTAGCAAAATTCCGAATACGACGGATTATGTGATAGACGTGATAGATATCACTTCATCTAGTAAATACAAGTTGAGTGAGTCAGTGACTTTATGCACTAAGAGTAGTAATCAATCACAGAGTACTTCCGTACCGTCGAGGTGTGGAAAGGAACGAGTCGGCAAATAAGTTGCCCAGATGCTGCTCTAAATTGCACATGAGCTGACAGATTAGTACTTTTTGCACAAGAAAGACCTGGGGGTCGAATCGCCTCATCCGTAACCGAGCAAAAGATGACGAAATTTATTTTTGTTTCCACATGTGCAATCAACTTAATGTCGCGATTCGACCCCTGGGTCGGCATTCTGTAAGGCGAAACGTTAAAACGTTTTCGTTTGCACGAAGAAATTTGCATGTGTAACATAGGGCAAATCATTCGTGCGCACGAAAACGTTTGATCGTTTCGCCTTACAGAATCTGGCCCCAGAATTCATACCCACACTAAATTTGTCTAAGAAACAATGGAAATACTTGTCACTGTTTAGAATCGGTGGCGGAAAATTGAGTTATGGATGGTCCCGCGATCCTAGGTATGGAAAGTCGAAACAGAGACTGTGATTCGCAATTCATAGTTATAAGGGTGCTTCTGACGAAGGAAGCTAAGCATTTTTTTTTTTTACCAATGACTTTTACAGAAGCTGCAAGGCATGTCACACTTGCACCTTTCGGAGCTATATTTTGTTCGATGAGTATACAGAAATCCGTTCATATTGGTTTAAAAGTTATTAACCGATTATATAGCAACTATGTTAAGTTTGTGTTACTAGTTAAGGCAACTTACAAGTTACAGCGATCACGAAATTGGGAAAAATGTTTGCGCTTTTAATATATTTACATACAGAACTTGGTAGCTGGCTTTAACTACATTCCTACCGATATGTCAACAAATACTTGCTAACTACGTATGTGATTGTGAACCCAAAATAGAATAAATTCGTTATACGTATACCGATCCGTAAAAAGAGTTGAATTTAAACATCCCTCTAGCATACAACTAAATATAGCAAAAAAATAACGTATATGCCCACAGCTGAAATAACTTCCCGCAGACAGTGAACGAAGAAAGATGTTTGAGCCTCTTAGGCCCGTTTGCTGATACTACTCAAAGCGATTTAAGTTCCACTTAAAATCTTATGTGTCAGTTTATGACATAGAAAAAGCAGCCCATAAGGTATTTAAGTAGAACTTAAATCGCTATGAGTAGTATCAGCAAACGGTCCTTAGTGTTGGAATAAATGTGACCAAATTGTTTCATTCCCTCTGTGCAATCCGGTACAACTTGCATTGAAATTTGCTCCAATATGTACTCAACTCGTATATGTCAGGGTTTCAGTTAATCAAAAATCCAAGTAGTTATCTAAACGCATGCGTTCTTGTAATCGATGTTTCTGCACCTTGTGACTTCTGCAAATACGTTTATTGGTATTAAAGGAAAAACCAATGAAGTCATGGAAAACGGCCCAAACTGTGATCGAATTGACACATTCAGTCAGAGGGTACTCGTCCTCAAATGCGTAGCTCGACTAATCGACTTTTGATCAACGAATATTGCCTCATTGGTCGTAAATCGTGCAATACACACGTATTTCCGATTTCTTTGTATTTCATATTCACGCACTTCCAACTAAATATCGCCTCCAAAATTCATCTGCTCTTCAGTATGTTTCCACCGCAGGAACATTTTAAGGGAAAAGGAGTCCGCCACGAAATCATGGAACATTTGCAATTCGAAGAATATTTACACAAGTAGTAGAAAGTAAGAAAGCATGCAAGGAGAGTGATGTGTTAGAGTGGTAGAGTTTTACTTGAAAGCTTTTGAACGACGACGATTAAACAAACGGTTCCCCCCAAAATCAAAACTTATCAATACCCTGCGCGTGTTTTGGATTTCTTTCATTTCATGTGTAGAGTAGAGAGAGAGAGAAAGAAAGAGAGTTTAAGTGAAGAACATTTATTAGAAATGCGCTATGTTTATGAAGTATGTTAGACCCGAACAACGTAAACATTTCTCTCTTTTTCTTTCGTTAATATTGTGATAAAGTTTCAATTCTTTTCGTGTTTTTTTCTTTTCTTTAAGTATTAATACATTCAAATTTGGATTACTTTCATAATTATGATTCATTTATTTTGTTTATTTTCTTGGGTTTTTTTCTTGATTTTTTTTTTCGGTTTTTTTTCTTTTATATGTATATTATTATGTATATATTTATATATATTACTATTTACAAAGGGGCGATCTTGAAAATAAGATCTTAATAAGGTTTTTTTTTTGTTTATCATTTTTTTTTTGTTTGCAATTTGTTTTAAATTAAATTAATACTAACATAAAAAAAACTAAGAACATTATGACATTTGTTTAGTTTCTTCCTTTATGTATAACTATAAAAAAAAAGTTCTCTTTTAAATTACAATAAAATAACATCATTTTATTTTGTTTAAAAAGATTTTTTTCTTGTTTTTGTTTTGTTTTTGTTTTTTGTTTCTGAATCAACGACAGTCTTAGAGAAATTAAATGAAATAAGAACAACAAAGTTTTATTCGTGTAATTCAGGTATTCCCTTGTAAATGGAAATGCTGGCGGTGATATTTATGTGAAATTTGTTTAACTGAAATATGGATGGATATTGGCTGCGGATGATGCTGCTGCTGCTGCTGATGATGATGAAAATGCTGTTGCTGTGCTGGTGCTCTGCCGATGCCGAGTGTTCGGACGGCAGAACATTCACAATTTGAAAACTGAGAGCGCGGTTCCCCAGAGACGGAGTAAGCGTAGAATAATCAAGACCGACAAACAGTTTTAAAATAGCGCGCAAACATCGACAACGATAAGCAAGTGCTTTAAACCTCTTTGGAGTAGTTTAGCGGATACACCCGCCGCTAGCGCAGGACTTACGCAGTGAGTAGTCGTTAGTTATCTCCCCTTTTCTCACCTATTGGTTGTGTTGAGATTGATGCCCGTCGACAGTGAATTGTTGTTGTTGGCTGTGGCAGATGTCGCCGCTGTGCCGGCATTCATTGTGGACGAAGTGGTGGCCATGTCGTTCGAGTTGTTGTTCATCTTGACAGAAATATCGTTGGCGGTCTTTGGCGATGCCGATGTGGTGAACATAGCCGTTGTTGTTCCAGCCGCCGAAACAGTGGCTCCGGTTTGAGTGTTTACCACCTGATTGGCAATTGGAACGGTGCGCATATTGGTGAAGATCGCCTGATTGTTGCCGATACGCTGCAGCTGATGTTTGTTCAGAAGCGTCGTCATGCCAGGTGAAATTTGCATTTGCATTTGTCCCGAGTTGTTTTTATGCAGCGACTTGAGGTTCAGCAGACTTGTGTAGAAAACCCGCTTGTTGTCCGGTGTTTCGCCGCCAATTATGTTCAGAATGCGATCGCGTTTGAGTTTTTGCAGTTGCTGCTGCTGCTGCTGTTGTTGTTGCTGTTGCTGCTGCTGCTGCTGATGTTGTTGCTGCTGTTGCTGAAGCTGTTGCTGCTGCTGTTGCTGAGCTATTTTCAACTGCTGATTGTTGAGCTGTTGGGCGGTTATGGTGTTCTTTGAATCGACTACTATATTGCCTTGTTGTATTGACCCCGTCGAAACAAAGTTCAACTTTAAATTCGTGTTCGGAATCTCCTTGTAGTGGATTTTATTCTGCATGTCGCCAGACGATGTGGCAATCGCGAAATTACTAGTACTCGTGGCATTGCCCGAGGGTACCGATGTACTGATTATCAATTTATTGCCACTGGATCCGGAGACTCCGCCACTGGAATGCTGACTTATCATAGTGATTGGCTGCGATGAGGGCTGTAAGCTGTAGTTGTGATTTGCCGCAACTGCTGCCGAGTTCTGCTGCTGTTGGACACTTAATTCGGAGACGACCACCGGATACGAAGACATTTTGATGACTTTTCCTGTTGGAACAGTCTTCGGGAGTGATTGATTGCTTCCATCAAGCATTGTTGTGCTGTTGTTGTCGTCATCGGATTTTATGACTTGATACTGCGGTTGCTGCTGTTGTTGGTGAGCGATTTGAACCTTGCGTTGTGACAGCTTCCGACTAAGGAGCAGTTTATCCAGCACTAAAAGAGAGAATACATCGTTAGTTGCTGCGATAGTTGTGGTAAACGGGGGCATAATCAGACAGTCCTTGTAGAACATGGTAATAAGATAGGTTAAGTATTCATAAAAAAAACTGTCCAAAGATATCTAAACTGAGTCGGTCTGTTAGTCTTTGGACCTCTACGGAGTTAAATAATATATAACAAGTTCTGCTGCCACTTTTAGCTGTCGTAAAACTTATAAACAATTCAGACACAGACGTACAATAAATAAAACTAAAACAAGCACTTACCGTCGGGCCCATTGAGCTGCTTCTTCTGTGCCGGTCGACTGGTCCAAACGATCTTGTTCGCCGATGCGTCTGTTGACAGAATACCCGTTGCCCCCTGACCAACGTGTCGCCAGACAATTTGCTGTGTCTGCTGCTGCTGTTGCTGTGGTTTTGTAGTCGTCACTATCATAGGCGTCTGATGTGTAATCATCTGGTCAGTTGAAATCATATTGCCATTACCGCTAGAACTTCCTACTCCACCACCCGCATCCAGTAGCCCGCCGCCGCCATGATTTGGGCCATTACTGGCAATCATTGTATTGCCCAGATTATCACATTGAACATCATTATCCAACTTCACATTTGCCAAGGTTATGACGGCGTTCTGTTGGTTAAGATTATTAGGAACTTGATTGGCGCCACCAACATTGCAGTTGCTTTGCTTGATGTAGATCTTCTGCGGCATGGTGCCGTTTCCGTTCGAATCCTGTGTGGCAAAGATGGCCGTGTGATTGGTCGTTGCCATTGATGTTAGTTGCGATGGCCGCGACGTGACGGTGCCCTGTGTAACAACCGGCGTTACAACATTCTTTTGCTGAAGCTGCAAGGTCTGCTGCAGCAGCAGCTGCTGCTGTTGCAGTTGTTGCTGTTGCTGTTGCTGCTGAAGTGGATGAACTACTCTCAGTGCTTGATGAATGATGGATGTGTTTGCTGCGTACTCAGATGTCGGCAACAGTCCATGCTGTTGCAATACCTGTGTTTGTTGCAGCTGCTGTTGTTGCTGCTGCTGCTGCTGCTGGGCGGGTGGTTGTGCTGTGGCTACAGATGATGCTGGAAGTGGCGGTGGCGGTGGCGAAGCAAGAATCTCGTCAGGCGGCTCAATCTTATTGACCTCGGGAAGTTTCTCTTTTAGTTCTTCTTTTTTGAAGAAGTTCTCGTCCTTCAGTCCGTTTATGGTGGAGAATTGCGAACTGCCGATGCGACACTTTATGTTATTCAGTTTGTCGGCTATCTCCGTTTTGACACCATCATTGCCATCTTCCAGCAGAACTTCAGTGGCCGCACAATCAACGACCTCAATATCGTTGGTCGTGTCATTGGGCAGCTTCTTCTCCTCGATGCAGTCGAGCAAGCCAGCGCCGCCGTCGTCGAGAATGCCATTCCAGAAGTTTGTCGTCTGATTGAGCGTCTTCAGGTCGTCTATTTGGCACTCTTGCAAAATGTTGTCCAACATATTTTCGTTGTCGTCCTCTCCGAGAGAGAAGTTCATGTCATTCAGACTATCACCGCTCAGATTCAGATCCATTCCCGAGTGGGGGCTGCCACTGTCCAAATTGTGATTGCTCGGTGATTTACTGAGATAATTCGCCGCGATCACCGACGGCAAAAACTGCATGTCGGGCTCGAGGTCCGCATATGCGAAAGGATTCGTTATAAAAAGCGCATCGTCGGAGGTGCTCTCCCACAGATTCGCTGAAGTACTGATGCCATTTTCATGGAATATTGCCGACGATGGCGGACTCGCGCACCGGCTCAAGCGCTGCATCTCGATCGAGATGGGCGTCTGTACCGAGAACGTGACAGCCGGCGAAAGGGCCTTTTTCTCGACACATTCCGTGCCATCCGTCGCGGTAACTGTTGTTTCGTCACCATCCAACGATGGTGGCGGTGTTTTCGGTCGAAAATGCAACCAATCACGCCGAATTTCACTCAGAATTTCATTGCTGATCTCCAACTGTTTACTCGTAGGCGGCGTTGCACTGCGAGAGTTCGGCAAACATGGAAACTGTCTGTCGCTCAGCGCAAAACAATCATTTAAATCACTGTTGCGCAGAACATCTTTCGCCTCCGTGAACTGACTCTTCGGCAACTGATTGTTGTTGATCGTCAACCCAACGCCGGCGTCAATCTCTTCCAGTTCTTCCTTCACAAAGCCCGCTGCTGATCCCTGATTCGCTGCAATATTTCGATTAGCGTTAATATAACTACTCAAACGGGCCAGATTGACATTCTCGTCGTCCAGAATATTCAGGTCTGACGAATCGTTAATTTCCTGCTTCACCACGAGCTCAGCACTTATCACATTGGGCTTGCCATCATTGCTGTTCATAAAACTGTTTACATTGGCTGTAGTGTTTCCTATGGTGTTTGTGTTTATGCTATTGTAATTTTGTTCGGTTAAATTATTATAACTAAATTTAAAACTAGCACTGCTACTTCGGTCGTTAGGATTAAATTTACAATCAGCCGCCAGCACCTGGGCTTTCTTTACGATGTCCATAACAACGTCTGGATAGATGGACGACGAAGTGGCCGGCTGCTGATCGACATTTGTTGGACACGATCTGAATGTATAGGGGTCATCGGCTTCGTTCAGCTTCTCGCGCTTGATCTGTTCTTCGTTTAGTAGACAATTACTTAAGTGGCTAATACTAAGGTTATTTTCATTGTTATTATTTGATGTTCTATGTTTGGGATGAAAGCTATTGTGATCCCATTTGCGTTTGGGGCGTTTTATTGGCACCGATTTCACGAATGCTGACACGTAGAGCAAGTCCCGAGATACGTTTTCATTTTCATCATCGTCGTCCTCGTAGTCGACGCTCTCGACCTTTGCTGGTGTTACTGTTGCTGTTATTGTTGTTGGGCAGGTTCTTGTTGACTTCATTGATGTATGTTTGTTGGCTGGATTTGCGGCGGGATTTTGTGAACTGCTTTCCATGATGGTGTAGTCCAGTTTAGACCAAAAATCATCCATATTCGTTGATGCTCTGTCTAGTATGACTCGGCCGCCACGTCCCATTCGACGTCGGGCAAAGCCTATGCAACGCGGTCTGTAAGAAATTTCAAAATGTTATTCAATTGGATTCATTTTTGTTTGTGGATTCGATTGAAGAACGTTTAGTTTAGGATTGTTCAATAAAAAAAAAACCCTACAGTTGCAAAGGTACAAACAGAAGAGCCATGTATAAGCCACAGTAGGCGACACAGCTTTTTGCTGGCTAGGACATTCTGCAGAGACAGCATACGATGAAAGGTATGTTTGAATTATACGGCAATTTATCAACAAAAAATCTACTTGGATCCACCGTGCGTTGTTTGGTGCAATTTATGTTTAAAAAATATTTCTCTCGGCTGCATGAAGACGTTTCCAGTCTCCTCTGCTCTAAACGATCTAATCAGGGGCTCAATGTTAAGGATAATCGGGTTGGCATCGAATATCCGCCGACGCATTTGTCTCATCGAGATTACAATGGCCGAGAATAAAACAGTATACAGATGGTGGTGTCGCTCAAGCCTCACCTCCAAATGTTTGGCAAAAGCTTGGTGGCCCGAAAGGACGCCCACAAGCAGTCTGCAGTCGATTCTCTTGAGAGACAGAAGAAAAGACGCGGACTTTTTACAGATATCCGGCCGCAGTCGTTTGGTCTGTCTACAACCAGTCTGTTGACACAGTCACGCAACCGACGCTCATGTTTACGAGAAACCCAAGTATCAATGGATGACCTAACCGCAGATGCAGACAGACCCAACGCTGGTTCAGGTCCTGAGATAGCTTCTTCTGAACCCATCCTGGCAAGCTCACAAGCGATCTAATTTTCCTGGATGCCAGTGTGACCTGGGACCCAAACAAGATTCACTGTGTTTTGCCTACCGACTAAGTTCAGAGACAGCTTGAGTTCAAGGACTAATTTAGACGAGGTAAGAGGGTTAAGCAGTGCTTCTAATGCAGCTTGGCTATCGCTGCAAACGCATATGCTTCTAGCCCTCCAACTGTTTGTCGCAATATAGCGCATAGCCATAAGGATAGCGAAAATCTCCGCTTGGAAGACAGACGCATGGTTACCTAAGGGGTAGTATAGTATAATGTTCTTGCTTTCCACAAAGACTCCAGAACCAGATCCCTACACTATGGCATTCCCTCCCTGATTCAGAGTCTGGCCGAAGCCATTCCATTGACTGAGGAAAGTTAACTTGGTAGTTCTGTCGCAGTAGGATTTTTGCTGTCATTGCGTCAGACGGCATATCCGTAAGACAGTGGTCAAAGGATAATTCTCGCACAAGTTCTTAAAAATTTCAATGTGTGTGGTACCAAAAACCACCTCTCTTTAACCGAGTGATGTTTTTTAGCGTACACCCCATGATAAAAATATCAAGAGGGCCCCCCTCATCAAAGCATCTAGAGCAGAGCCCGGAGTATTAGGGAACCCCCATTTGAATCCAAGACAGACCGTTCTTTAAAGTTTGGCAAAAGAGGCAGTAACACGTTTCCGCGAAACCCTGTTCCACCATACAAGCGATGCATATGAGAGAAGTGGTCTTACCATTGCCGTATAGATCCAAAGGACCCTTTTAGGAGACAAGCCCCACGTCTTGCCAAAAGCGCCTTTGCATCTGCCAGATAAGTTGACAGTGCTTTATCGGTTTTCGATTCAACATGCTTGGACCAAAGAAGCTTACTATCGAGGATTACTCCCAGATATTTGACTTCATCGGGGGTCGGGATAGTGACGCCTTTTAGCACAAGCTGAGTCAGACCAGTGACATTCCTCCTTCTCGTGAAGAGAACAACCGTAGTTTTAAGAGGATTTACTGAAAGCCCATTACTTGCGCACCAATCATCGATTAAGCCCAAGGATCTCTGCGCCTGAGAGCAGACAGTCCCTAGGTCGGAACCGACAGACAGAACGGCGACATCATCCGCGTAGGCCTGTGTGTAGGTTCCAGGAAGATTGAGAGCCGTTAGCAGAGAGTCAACCACCATACACCACAAAAGGGGAGACAGAACACCACCTTGAGGGCAGCCCCTGTTTACCCCTGTCATGACACACTTGCCACAGTCCGCCTCGGCAATCAGCCGAACAGGAGTTCATTAGTATTGCTTTAATCCACAACACCAATGTTTCATCTACACCATGATGTCTGACTGCATTGCACATACTATCAAAAGTCGCATTGTCAAAAGCACCCTCAATATCGACGAAGATACCCAACGCGTACTCCTTCCGATCAAGAGCACTCTCGATCCTGCCAACGAGGTTCTGGAGCGCAGTTTCACAGGATTTTCCACGCTGATAGGCATGTTGCATCGCTGAAAGAGGATGCGATCGAAGAGCAACATTTCGCACGTGCAGCTCAACCAGTCTCTCCAAGCTTTTCACCAAGAAGGAGGACAGACTTATGGGCCTGAAGCTCTTGGCGAAAGTGTAGTCAGTCTTACGTAACTTTGGTATAAACACGACTTTAACCATACGCCAAGGAGAAGGTATGTAGGCCAGGGCCAAGCTGGCGGTGAAAATTCTTTTCAGCGTCGGCATCAGCTGGCTACAACCATGTTTCAGCATAGCCGGAAAAATTCCATCCGGACCCGGTGACTTGAAAGCCTCAAACGATGCAATTGCATATCTGATGGCTTCATCCGTCACCACTCTGGATGCAATATACCAGCTACGCCGCGTGGTGTTAGTCAGTTCCGAAGCGGCCACCGTTGCCGGTACCACTGAAGAACGCGTAGTGACCTGATTTCCCGGGAAGTGAGTCTCCAGCAGGAGACTAAAAGTCTCCGCCTTTGTCTCAGTGTAGGTACCATCACATTTTTGGAGCGATTCCAACTTACTTGGTCTGTCCCTTTTGAGGACTTTAACAAGCCTGCTGGTTGCACTTAGTGATACGACCTCCTCACAAAATTTCCTATAAGAGTCGTTCTTCGATTTACGAATCAGTCTCTTAAATTCTTTTTGCTTCGATCGATACAGATTCCAGTCTTCTTCTAAGTTGGTCTTTAAAGACCGATTTAGGAGCTTCCTGGTTTCTTTGCGGATACACTGCAGTTCGGTATTCCACCAAGGTACCGGTTTTCTACAGGAGTTTTTTGTAACTGGACACGTTAATTCAAAACAACGGGTAATGACGCCGCTCAGATCCTGAGCAGACCTCTCCACCTCCTGTATTGATCTAAGTTTGGGTGGAGCTTTGACAGAATTGCCAAGTTCCTCCTCAAACCGGGCCCAATTTGTTTTTCTCGGATTTCTCCTCTCTTGCGAAGGTGAAACTTCACAGTAGATTTGAAATTCGATGTATCTGTGGTCTGACAGAGTGCTATCTGGCGATACCCTCCAATTTGTGATAGTCTTGGAATGCCTGTTGGACAGGGTAACATCGATTACCTGCTGTCTCCTGGCTGTAACAAATGTAGGTTTACAACCCACATTGTTGATGGTGATATCAGACGATAAGGTGAAGTCCAGAAGACGATCCCCTCGTATATTGCACTTGCTGCTGCCCCAAACAGTGTTTTGAGCATTAGCATCGCAACACAGGATGAGACCCATCGTTTTGGACTCGCAGTACTCTACGAGCTCAACAACAGCCTTTGGTGGTGGAGGAGTTAAAGAGTCGTAGGGAAAGTAAGCCGATGAAACGACAAAGGTTTCCCAAGTGCCGTTTGCGTGGTAGCTAATAGTTGCAGCAACCAAATGTTGGCAACAGAACCGTTTGATTGTAACTGCCGTGAGGGATTTCGATACAACAAGACATGTCCTAGGTCGCTCGGACAGCTCATCGTAAAGAACGTTATGCGAACTGCTCAACACACCAAGGCCACAGATGCGAGCTGGCAGTACTTAGTTCTGAACCGACAGACAGAACGCCGACATCGTCCGTACGTACGATTCCTGTTAAGAAAGCGGCAATACAGCGCCACATTGGCACAGCTATTACCCACTTTCTAACACACCAGGTGGCAGGTATTCGGTGCAGACATGGTGATGGTGAGTGCTGGTTTTACCTATAGGTAAGCCCCTCATCACTGAACCTCATATCATACAGTTTCTTTTAATAACAAAGAAACTCTTTATATAGTAAAAGTTAGGCCTCTCTCTGGCAGAACATGACCACTGACGCTGAGAGCTGAATTCCTCTATACGTCGAGCAAAATACATAAGGAGCTCTTGCGTTATTCGTTTGACATGAAGTCAATTTTAGGTTTACTGGAAATACAGCGATCTTAAGAAGTTGGCACGGAAAATCACCTTAATTTCAAAATTGGATCGAGCTCTGTGGTCATCACTCCAAATGCAACCAAAGCTAGCATGTTTTGCAAATGAAATGTTTCGAAGCAACGACTAAGGTACCATCGAGGTGGTATTTGTGTTGGTAATTATTGAACAAAAGTATGTACATCTAAGGGGATTGCACGGGCGCCTTGGTATAGAGTTCTAACTACGCCCGCATTATCTTCTTCTTCTTCTTCTCTATATATATAAAATTGTTGCAAGTGCGTTGTGACTTTATAACTCACGCACGGATCAACCGATTTCAATGATTTTTTTTTGTGTTTTATTCGGCTTGAATCAGGGATGGTTTATGAAAACAGAAAAGTTGGAAAACTCTCAACAGGTGGCGTTGAAGGCACACATTTCGTGTTTCATGGGGAAAAGCACTTTGAAAAAGAATAAACTGGATAAAAATCGAGTAGTGAAACTTCCAAAACAAAAAAAAAAATTAAAAGCAATTGTTGTTGTCAAATATTTTA
Organism: Cheilosia vernalis; assembly: GCA_949126925.1. Taxonomy (NCBI): domain Eukaryota; kingdom Metazoa; phylum Arthropoda; class Insecta; order Diptera; family Syrphidae; genus Cheilosia; species Cheilosia vernalis. Next base: position 38,967,236 of record OX421361.1, on the reverse strand, counting down.
ATTATTTTCTAAGCAAATTGTTGTTGTCAACAATTTTTAATTTTTTTTTTCTTAAATATACCTAATAAGTAGTTTACTATGTTACATTAAGTAACTTTTTGAAATGGAGTAGATACTTTGATTTATTTCATGGTTTTTGAATCCATCATTTTTGTTTGACATGTATTTGCAGGATCCTTGCATAAGTATGTGTGAGTAAGTTGAAATGCTAGGGTGATTAAGATGACGTGGACAATGATGACCGGCAACAGGAGTTGTGGAGCGTTTTGAGTTTGGACGTAGAGGTTGTTACGAAAAATGAGCGTGTAACAATTATGGTATTCTGCTCATTAGTGAATAGGGATATGGGGAGCGCAACTCAAAGGTACCATAACACCTTCGGTACCGGTGTAGAGAGAGAAGGGAAAAGGCTTACCATTTACCAACCAAGTTGATAGGTGCGGTTAGTTTTCTTCATGGCTGTTAAAGTTACAAATATTTCGTCGGTCGCTGATGGACTAATTAGTAAGCACAGAGCGTTATACTTAACGCTCGTATCTTTTTGCGGACAGAAAAGGAGATAAATGCCCGAAATTTTGAGATTTCAAGGAATATATAGGGGATATGTTTTTAACTTGTTTTCTCACTGAAAATGATGAGACTTAACCATAATATCAACACAAAAAATTAATGTAAATTGTGTTTAATAAACTATTATAATTTTTTAACTACATATCTGTTCAAACAACCAATGTGCCGTCATCGCCATCGTCGTCATTCGCATCTGAATAGTTTTCGATAGCAATAATTTCTCCACTTTTGGTTTTCTTCTTGTATTTGTCTAATACAGCGATTGATCGAAGCAATTCTGGCTTAGTTTTCAGAAATTTGTAGAATATCTTTCAGAAAGTTTGGCGTTTAGTATGCATTTGCCTTTTGTTGTTTTCGGCATTTTATGTTGTTTTTTTTACAAATTCACAAGTAAAATAAAACCACCAGAAAAGACAGCCAGCAAAAGTTGAATTCACAATGGCGTGGTAGGTCGGTTCGCTTATAGTATATGACGATATATCGTTAAAAATCTGCTATGGTAAAAAGAGGAGTTTATAGGATAAAAAGGGATTTTGGAAATTTTCAGGGGATAGTTTCTTTGACTTTGAAAAAAGGGATAATCCCCTTAAAAAGAGGATAGATACGATCGTTAGTTATACTCGATGTTGGATGTATTCAATTGAATAGCAAAAATGAGGCTTGCCTCATGCGCACATTCTCATTTGGTTAGTAGAAAGAATGCAACCAAACCAAGTTGATGACATCATATGTGCCGAGATTTCAGATCCCGAAACCGATCCAGACCTGCATGATGTGTCATAATTACAAACATGATTCATGGGAAGGTTTGAAAATGGTATCAGTATTTTTATTTCACATGAAAACCAATTAAACAGCTCCACTAAAATTCGATCACATTTCGGTTACAAGTCATTCCCAAATACATTATTCACACTGTTACTGTTACGGAAATATGTCCGAAATGTAGGAACAGCGCTTACACTATAACCATCAATTTCTACTTGAGTTCTGGACCCGATAGGTGGTGCTGAAAGATAGGATACCGCACTATAGGTGGTACCTACTTTCCTAAACATAAGCGGTACCTATAGGAAAACGATTTGTGGCACCTCACATTCAAAAAAAAAATCAAGCGCTATTTCTAAAGTTACATAATTAAAATTATAATGGATATTGTCCAAATAAAGCACTTTGCTAACCTAAGCGGATTCCGCTTATTCAATACGCCTTGCCATTGGTATTTAAGCGTCTACATTAAATAGCATGTGCATTATGCATGCTCGAAATTATTACTTTAATTACATTAACGAATTTGGGCGAAACGAAGTTCGCGGGGTCAGCTAGTAGTTAATATAAAGTAAACTCATCTTATTTACTAAGCTCGCGCATACTTGGCGTGTTCTCTGATCTGAAATTATTGGAAACATAACAAAACACTGCATAAGAGGCAACAAGTGTGTTCGAAGAAGACAGATCGACATCAATTCCCAAAACCAACTCTTCTCGGCAGTCCTTAGGGATTACCAATTTAGGTAACTGACTAGAAGCAAATAAAATAAAATATGTTCTCCAACCTAATGAGTCTTTTGCACAATATAAAGACGGACGTAAGCAGCTATACATTTTCAAAAAAGAAGCATTTGTTTATTGGTCTGCTTGTGGGAAGCTTAAAATCGACAAACAAAACCTGCGAGAATTGGACTACCTTGTGTTACACCAGTTAAATTGAACAAGCTCACGCGCTTATTTCTTTTTAATATTGAACAGCTCGCCCACTCAAATATTGAACAGCTCCTCTCTATCGATAAATTAAAAGAGGGAGAAAACTTGTAAGTGCTAGTTAAGAGCAATTTACAACCACATTCCATTCAGGACTTATTTCCACGAATTGCATAATACAATCAATTATCTACGAACATCTTACAAGAGTATTATGTACTTGCAGCAGTTTTGCAAGTGGATTTGGCTTCAAAAATTCTTCGAAAATTTCGTGTCAATGACTTTCGCTATTTCGTTAGTACACATATTCTGTCAGCGTCTTCCAGTTTATGACGGGCTATTAAAATTCAAGTTTTATGCTTATCACCACGTTGTTAATATTCTACCACCGTAGGAAGTTCGATGTTGAACAGCGTGGATACAGATTTGGCTTATAAAAGTCAAGAAAAATAGTTGGCCAATATGTGTATGTGTATGAGACTTACGAAATTGATAATTAATGCATAAGAGAATGAGTGCTTAGGTTGATTGCCAATTTCATTACATTTGTTGGCCACAATGTGTATATAAAGGGCTCGTTAGTTGATTTAAAGACGTTTGTTTAGTACTACTTCTGAGGGAGCGTGTAATGAGGGTACATTTCTTACGAATTCAGTTTTATTCGAAACCGAAACATTAAGGTTAGGTGTAACGAATCGGCACTCCAAGTTCTTTAAATAACACAGTCGAGGGAAATTTGATTTTACGGGATCAGGAAAAAGCTCGCATCACACAGCGAGGTTTTCGGCCTTGGGTCTTCGTTTTCTGTGAGGATTGTGTGCAGAGGTAGCATCCCTGGCCGGCGATTTCTCAATGCATCCCGAAGGAACCACACAGAAAGTAAAGGTGCATTTGGAAATGGACAACAAGCGACGTTACTTTGGATATCTGACTATCTAGAGGTCTTACTTTTTGGACAAGCTCATTGAATGGGACCATGGTACACTCGGACCACATGTGTAATCGAAATTGTAGACAAATTCACAGCTCGAGGCTGTACAACTTACTTACTTACTTACTTAAGGTGGCGCTACAGTCCGGGGTGGACCTGGGCCTCAACCAACAAGCGTCTCCAGCCAGCGCGATCTTTAGCTAGCTGTCTCCAGTTTCGCACGCTAAGTTGGTTAAGGTCCCCTTCCACTTGCGTGCGCCACCTGAGTCGCGGTCTTCCTCTACTGCGCCTTCCCTCGGGTATGGATTCGAAGATCTTCCGGGCCGGAGCATTCGTGTCCATTCGCTCTACATGACCCAGCCACCTCAGTCGTTGGACATTCACTCTTCTGACTAGGTCGATGTCGCTGTACAGCCCGTACAGTTCGTCGTTAAATCTCCTTCTCCATTCACCGTCAATGCAGACGGGACCAAAAATAACACGAAGAATTTTTCTCTCGAAACAACCGAGAGTTACCTCATCCGCTTTTGATAGAGTCCATGCCTCTGCGCCATATAGCAGAACTGGGATGATAAGGGTCTTATAAAGGGTCACTTTAGTTGTTCGAGAGAGGGCTTTGCTACTCAATTGCCTTCTTAGCCCAAAGAAACAGCGATTGGCAAGAGTTATTCTTCGTTTGATCTCAGCGCTGGTGTCGTTGTCTGAGTTCATAGCGGAGCCTAGGTAGACAAAGTCCTTAACCACCTCAAAGTTATATCTGTCTATTGTGACGTTCTGTCCGAGCCGTCGGTGTTGGGTGTCCTTTTTAGTTGACAGCATATACTTCGTCTTGCCCTCATTAACCGCCAAACCCATCTTCGCCGCCTCAGTCTCAATACTCACAAACGCGCCATTAACATCACGCTGCGTTCTGCCAATTATGTCAATGTCATCGGCGTATGCGAGTAATTGGACGGACTTTTGAAAGATAGTGCCTCTGGTGTTGGCGTTTGAGTTTTGCACTATTCTTTCAAGAACGATGTTGAAGAAGTCACATGACAGCGCATCGCCTTGTCTAAATCCTTTTTTGACATCGAAGGTCTCGGTAAGTTCTTTACCGACCTTGATGGAGCAGCGTGCATTCTCCATCGTCATCCTGCACAAACGGACGAGTTTGGCAGGGATGCCAAAACTAGACATTGCTCTGTATAGTTCGTCCCTATAAATGCTGTCATATGCGGCCTTAAAGTCGATGAAAAGGTGGTGGGTATCGATTTGAAGTTCCTGGGTTTTCTCCAAGATCTGCCGCAGTGTGAATATTTGGTCTATGGTGGACTTTCCTGGCCTGAAGCCACACTGATATGGACCAATCAGGTTGTTTACGAAAGGCTTCAGGCGTTCACACAAAACGGCAGATAAGATCTTGTAGGCAATGTTTAGAAGACTGATACCTCTGTAATTGGCGCAGTTCAGAGGGTCTCCTTTCTTGAGGATCGGGCAAACAATGCTGAGGTTCCATTCATCCGGCATACTTTCCTCCGACCATATTTTACAGATGAGTTGGTGCATGCTCCTAACCAAGTCATCGCCTGCCGCTTTGAACAGCTCGGCGGCTAGGCCATCTGCTCCAGCGGCTTTGTTGGACTTCAGTTTAGATATAGCTATCTTCACCTCGTCCAGGTCGGGTGGACGGTATTGTTGATCCCCATCGTCCAGGTTGAACGGTTCATTCTGCCTGACAGCGGAATTTAAGTCGTCATCGCCGTTAAACAGTCTGCAGAAGTAGTTCTTCCATATCCTCAGCATCGACTGCGATTCTACTACGATGTTCCCTTGTTCGTCCTTGCAGGCTTCGGTTCGGGTTCTGTAGCCTTGTGAAGTTCTTTTTACCCTTTGGTAGAACTTCCGAACCTCATTCCTGTTGTAACATCTCTCTATTTCATCGATCGCGCGCTTCTCATGCTCTTTCTTTTTTCTCCTTAGAAGCCGGTGTTCGTCTCTTCTCTTCTGCGCGTAGAGCTCACGAGCAGCTCTGGTCCTCCTTTGCAGCGCCGCTTTGTATGCCTCTTGCTTCGCTGCATGTGCTTGCCGGCACTCGTCGTCGAACCAGGGGTTTCGTTGTGGCGGTCGGGTGAAACCCAGCACATCAGAGGCGGCGTCTCTGATGGCTTTTTGGCAATGTTGCCACTGGTCTTCAATACTTGATGCTGGCTGCATAGGACCTCTTGAGAGATTGAGAGAGACTCGATCGGAAAAGGATCTGGTGATCTCTTGCGATTGTAGCCGTCCGACGTCAAACTTCCTCCCAGTATTTACTTGTTTTGGCGGCGTTCGGGATATCCGAAGGCGTACCTTGGCTACAACAAGGTAGTGGTCCGAGTCAATGTTGGCCCCTCGGAACGTTCGGACATCCATAATACTGGAGGAGTGCCTTGCGTCGATCGCAATGTGGTCAATCTGGTTGACGGTTGATTGATCAGGAGATCTCCATGTGCCTTTATGAATATCGAGATGCGGGAACCGCGTACTTGCTATGACAACATTTCGCCCCGCCGCGAAGTCGATCAGCCTAAATCCGTTATCGGAGGTGGTGTCGTGTAGGCTGCACCTTCCGACGGTACTACCAAAGATGCCCTCTCTTCCTAACTTGGCGTTAAAATCGCCTAAGACAATCGCTGTACAACTACAACCGAATCTTTATCAACTTTACCATTCGGAGCTTTCAGACTCTATAAAAAGTCACCACGACTTGGTCAACCGTAGTTTAGTAGCCACCAAAAACCACTTCGCATGTAAGTTTGCAAATCTTTACACAAATCAGTTCACAACGTGAATATGTGGTAATGTGTTCCAGTCACTTTTCTGGTCCACTTCTTAAATATAATGCTCGCTAACGCTGTAAATAGAATTAGACACGAAGAACTGTCTCTTAATTAAATCTGCAAAAAATCATACTGATCCGAAACACAGCAGGAAATAACTACCGAAGAATTGTGACTGTGAAGTAGTAAGTGGCATAAATGAGCGGGAGAACCAACTCCAGCAAATAAAGAAACAGTGGCTCCACCAGCTATAAGACTAGGAAGGTAGAGAAATTATTTTCCACCACACATGGCTGAACGAAAACACTCCTGATTAACGAAATAAGTTTTTTATGCCAGTAACAGGCAGTTTTAAAATGGACACAGTTTCTCAATAGTTAGTGTGTTGAAGGAAATAAAGCAATATCCCGTCAGCTTTTGCACAAACATTTTTAAAGAGATATTTCCTCAACCGATTCATCTGTACCAACACAAACTGTCAGCGTAAACGTTCTACAAAATGAATTCTAAAATCAGATTCACAATCAATTTGTTCACACTTACCTCGGATGTTTTATGGATGTAAGGGTGTACCTGTACTTCTTATCTCCAAAGCCATTATCGTTCTTCGATTCCCATGGCCAATTTCCGTAGTTGTCAAGAAGGGGCTAAAGAAAAATGACATCGCCATGTTAACTAACTGCACTGCACAGAGTAACCAACTAATAGAGATACTTACCCGGTGGTAATTGCAGTTCTTATTGCGTCTAAATGCAAACTGTCCATCATCTTCGCCTTCTGAACCCAGCGGATTGCCAGTGAGATCTTCTTCTTCGGTTTCGATCGCCGATTCTATTGCCGCAGGTGATGAAGTTTGAACTATAGTATACTGCTTTTCGCGTGGTATTTTGTGTTTCCGCTTCTTGTATTGTCTTTTTTCCTTACGACTACCACTGCTGCCAGCACTGACTGGTTCTGCTTGGTGAGAAAACGCTCATCATTATGCATGACCATACTTGACATACGTGTAACAAATCACTTACCAACTGCTACACTCGAAGAGTTCAGGTACTGTGACGTCGCAGAATAACCATGACCGCCACTGGTCGATGCGGTGTTTGCCGGCAAAAGACTTCCAACTGGATTCGTAGACAAAGCTGATGAATTGTGTGAGTATTGATTTGTATACAATGGTGCAAATGCTGGCCTGCTTGTTGGGGATAAAAACGAAGAAAGGAAATGAATACCAAAGTTCTCTGAAGCATTTGCTTGTGCTCGACCATACCTTGAATTCTTGATCGTCGAACTGAGCTCGGACACTAGACTACCGCTAAAGTCGCGCAGCTGTACTCGCTTCTCAAAGATCTCAATGGATAAATGCAATTGTTCTCGCTTGGTTTTCTCTCGTCGCTTCACCATTTCCAATACTGTTGTGGCTCGACACAAGTCCCGCCTATCAAAAACAATACACAAAAGATGATAATTATATTATGATCCAAACAAACAAGATTACGCGCAAGTACCTCAACTTCAACATCTTCTCATAGGATGTCTCATCATTCTTGCGATTCTTTCGCGTTTGCATCTTCTCAGTGCGGCGACGAAACGCTAAGTACGGATTGTTTGCCGAGGTACCGGGTCGATTCTCCGTTCTCACTGACAGAATCAACGGATGTTGCTATAAAGTAGTTTACGAAATTTGGAATTTAAGCATTTTTTGAGCGAAACAGTAAAGAAGAACTCTTAGCGATCTTACAGTTTTCAAACGCTTATTTAACCAGTAATCGTAAACTGCTATGCTAACTTCATCGTCCTGCTTGAGCAGTGCCTTAGCTTCATTCAGCGTTACCACAGTCTGGCCGGAACTCTTCTCCAGACGATCCATCATCTGTTCGAACTTGATTGGTGTCAGTTCCAATCGCCGACTCTGCTGATTCACCCACATTTCATCGGCAGTGTCCATGTCGTAGTCAGGTATGTCCTGCTCTAGACCGAGTGCTGTATATTTTTGTTGGTGTTAAGAACAAAATTTACAACCCTTTGCAATGAAAAATTAGGCGGCGGTTTTACTTACGCTGCATATGGATCATCTGGCGAGGCATTTTATAGTTGGGAGGATAGCTTCGATCATAGAAATCCTGATCACATGTAAACACCTCTGGCGTTGGGATAATCAGGCCAGTGCATATCGCCCTTTGCAGATGGTGTTCCTGGAGGAGAAGAAAACAAAGTGATGTCTATTAGAATGGGAAACATTGAAAAAGTGACAAGAGTGAAAAGTGGAAGAGTGTAAGGGTGAATGCGTGATGCTTGGAGCTGCTGTTTATTGGTTTCTTTTTTAAATTCAATAGATGACAGATGAAGTGAAACACACTAGGTCTGTTCCCTTACTTTTGTAGTAAGAATGGAAAAGACAATTAAAATGGCAGTGGTGGGGATAAATTCTCTCACAGAGAGAGACACTTACGAAAAAGTTAGGGAACGCTTTTGTAGTAAACTATGAAAAATGACAGATATCCATGAACTGCAGTGGTAAAGAAAAGTCAAAAATGTCTGATAAACGAGAAGAATTATCTAATTTATTACCAACATTAGTTGATTCATCTAGTGATGAAAGTGACTCGGAATTATTAGAACTTCTTTTTGATGAATCCGAATATGTGGAAGAGTTTGTACTGAGTGAACTACAAGCGTTCGAGAAGAGGAAAAAGCGACACTGCATTAAAAATTACGTCGAGGAGATCGTGCCTTCGTACAGCGAGGAAGAATTTCGTCGCCACTTTCGTATATCAAGAAGTTTGTACAAAAGGTTAAGTGAACGATTTAAACAGTGTGAAACCTATAAGAATCTACGTTCTGACAAACGAATGACCAGTGAAAGGAATCTTTTGATTTTTCTGTGGTTTGTTGGGCACGAAGCTTGTAGCTTACGCAATTTAGCAGATCGCTTTGATGTTTCACTGTCTTCGGTATGTCGAGTGCGACTGTGAGACCGTGATTTCCTCAAAATCTTCTCCCTGACTCTGCATAACCTCCTGTGTTATTTGATCTCTGTATTGTGGATCCTTTATGATAAGCTGATAAGCTCGAAATGATTTTTATTTCATATTCTCTAATGTCTACTTACCCTTTTTTAATACGATGAAATGTTTAGGGAGAACATTCATCTAGGTTAGGTTAGGTTAGGTAAGATGGCTGTCTAGAAAGACACACTTAGACCAAATTGATTTAGGTCCTTTGTGATACCATATGAGTTAGAAGGGGAGGGGGGGGGGGATAGCCGGAGTGTTTTCTAGGCCGGACTTGCTAGTGGGCATTATTGCTGTTTTGTGCATGTGACTCTTGTCTGTGACTCCTCTGTCCCGTAGAGAGAATCGGGGGAAGTTTATCCTCAGATGAGGGGAGGGTGGCCGAAGCAGCCGTCCCTTCCCCTGTAATCCTCGACAACTCCCTGAAGAAGTGAGATTGGGGATAACCATAGGACGTATGTCTTCGGATGTGCGACGGGTGACCGAAGCAGTGAGCCCCTCGCTTTTAATCCTCCGACGTCTCGTCGAAATGACGTGAGCCGGTGTATAATACCGGTGGTGGTTGTATATCGGCCCTTACGTTATGTACCTTACTAAGGTCCTAATAAGGTTGGTCAAGGATGACCGGTGGACATTATGCCTTCGGATATGCGGATGGTGACCGTAGCGGTTAGACACTCGCTTTGTCCTCTGGCAGCTTGTCAGGAAAGGGCGGATGTTGCAAAGAGCATGGTAGTAGTGGTGATTGTAACAATCGACCTGTTTACTACGCATGATTGCAGAGTGTTTTGACTTGGTCAGGAAAGGTGAGTTTGACCGAGTGACAGTTTGAATGTAATAAAGGATGACCGAAACAGTCTACCCCTCGATTGTAATTTGGAAAACAGCCCGCCTAAGAGATGGTGGTGCGGTCAGTGGTTAGCTGACGCTGAGTATTTATTGAAGATCATTCGAGCCATTTGGTCTTTGTTATGAATTTGCTGATACAGCGTATGTCCATACGAGACAAGTCACTGAGGTCCTCGAAGAAGAAATCCCCTAAGTAGCTTTTTCGCAGCTTTGCAAGAGCTGGGCATGTGCAAAGTAGATGAAGAACGGTTTCTTCCTCCTCCTCGTCCATGCAGCTCCTGCAAAAATCATTGTAGGGTGTTCCTATTCTGCGAGCATGCCTGCCAATCAAACAGTGTCCTGTTAATGTACCCACTACGGAGCTGAGCCTGTTTCTATTTATAGAGAGAAGCCTCTTAGTCCTTTTGGCGTCTAATTTCGGCCAGATTTTTTTGGATGTGACGCAGGTATCTATGCTGTCCCATAACATTCATCTAAATCTAAACAAATTCAATCGAATCTCAAATATGACAAGAAATTTCAAATCAGCTGTTAATTGTTTTGTGACTGACAGCCCTTCAAATTTCTTACACCAAGAAATTTGTTGAGTAAAAATTCGTAAGATTCTCAGTGGAGGGGCAATATCTTGCTCTCCTGACGACGCTCTCTTTTACGAATTTTTCGAGTTAAGGAACGGCATTGAGTAAAAATTCGTAAGAATTTGTAAAAATTCGTAAAATTTAAAAGTAAAGGAACAGACTTATTAATTGACTTTTCAAATTAGACGTCCATTGAATTGACGTTGTACCACAAACTATATAGAGTGCGAATTGATGTATTTATTCTGCGGCAACCTCCCTCCCAATCAATAGACGGGTCACACATTCTTTGATGACAGTTCAAGTCCCTTATTGTTACTTTGCTCATTTTGATTGTCTAAATATGAAAGCCTATAGCCCTGTGATTACTGAATCAGCCAAGGATCATAGAAAGGTCAACGATCACTCGAAACAACAATACATAAATTATCAGGGTATGCTTCCCAGTTTAAGCGAAAAACTCCTCGCATTTCCCCGTTCTTCAGAATAGAATTCACTTCTCGGCAGAAATTATAGTCCAATCCCAAAATTGATACCCGTCAGTAGCAATTACGCGGCCTTTCAACAGAACAACAGAACTCGTATTCGCACATCGAATACAATACAATTTAACGTCCAGAAAAGTAAGGTTAGGTAAGCTGAAAGCGGTTAGAAAGGCCACTAGCATTAACCGCATAAATTAAAAACTAGGTACACACCGCCACTTCCGTCCCATAAATTACCAACCCAATAGTCGAACAAAAACGTACTTTTCCACACAACCCATTCAGCACAAGTCAGCATTTCAGCACATTTGATACAGCATCCCGATGCACATCGCTCATATAGATTTATGCTTTGTTCAAGTACAATTGCAAATAATAAACCTAACGTCAGCTTTTCAGAAACAAGTTTTAATGATAAAAACAAACTGAAAATGACTCATGTCTTAAACAAATAAATTGCAGACGAATGACGCAATCGAACAACTAAATATACAACTGCAACAGATTCATTCGACACCTACCCTCGCAAGTGTGCTTGTAAACAATCATTCTTTTGTGCGAATGGTAACGAAAAGCACTGACAAGCGCGTGTGAGGTTATGAACTTTTGAATTCCAAACATCCGATAAAAATTAAAAACAAATCGATCAAGTGCCTTTGTGTATTGCTGGTGAAATTTTACTCGTACGCGCATATTCCCAATATACATTTGTAAACCTGAACGACTAACTACCAGAACACATTCTACTCGTTTGCCCCCTTTCAAAAACAGAAACATCATAAACGCATTAACAAAAACTGTGAACGTACATACATTCAGCATTATGGTATCTCGAACTCCCACCATTCTCACCTTGATACCAGTACCGACATTACACGACTTACTTCTATGATGAAAATCGAAATTGTAATAATTTGACGGACGATGCGTTAAAATGTCCTAATTGCTTCTTAATGACTTATTCGAACGGGTAGAAGCGATACATAAAGCATATAACAATTTGTCTTTCCAAAAAGTGCAATACGATGTATACCTATACCTTATAAAAAATTAACGAAATGTTGTCCCACAGTGACCGATAAAAGGACAAGTTTACAGCTCTCTGGAACATAAATTAACTCAAATGTATGAAATTGGCTACACAGCAGGCGTTATTTAAACTTTTTGAGTCCGACAATAGCCAAGTTGTGGAAATTTTCTTATTTCTATGTAGATAGAAGGGCCAGCTTTTAATGGATAGGTATTAAATACTTGGTTTACCAAGTCTGACAGCTGGCGGTGGACATGGAAGCCAGAGTGATTGTTTGTAAATCGGCAGATGTTCGGAGAAATTATTTATTATTATTATTATTATAACCCTTCAAATCTAGACAGTTATTAATTGACAGCCTGCTCTAGTACAATTATTTGTGAGATTTTTCTTACTGGGACATTTCTTAATCAAGTGACAAAAAATTCCTGCTAGATAAGAAAAAAAATTGTTCTCAATGGACTTACAATTCGAATTAAAGTAAACAACTAATTAAAAAAACAAAAATTAATTAGTTAAGAGTGGGTGTCCCTCAGCTATGAACTCCGAGCTCATGTAAACATGCTTACATGTATTAGTGCACAGAATTTCAAATAGCCGAGCACACCCTCCCCCATTAAGATCACATTTGTGACTACAGAGTCTGTAAAATGAGAACTCGCTCAACGTTCACTAAATAAAAATAACAAAAAATTCGCTGCACAAAAAATCAAAACAAATGAAAACAAAAAAACAACAAAAAGGACAAGCTGGCTGCCTAGGGCGATAGGCTAGCTGTATTGAGCTGCAAACTCTGTCTGAATAGATTGAAAATGTTAGTGTGTGTGATATCCAGTTTTCTACGAATTACGTACAAATCCAATCGCAAATTTTCTACTTTTCAAGATATGTATCCAAGATTCAATAATTTATATTTTTTTATATAAAATTGGTTTTGACTTGTTTGTAGCTTTTGCTTTGTTTGCGGGTCTGGGATGGGTTTCTTGTATAGTTAAACTTAGAATATATGCGAAACACCCACCGAACCTAGCCTAGGATAATACACTATTCATTTACCTATGTATTTATTATTGTCCTTTCACGGAATTCTATACCAAGGGGTTGCACAATCTTTGTTACTGCTAATATTATTAGAACTTTTCTTAAATTTTAGCAAGCTGAAAGTTGTATCAATTTTTTAACTGTACGTTTCGGCCTTTGTGAGACAATCGAAGTATATGGCTGTTAGTATTCTGTACTACTAAGGCGATACAAAATTACACTACATTAATTTAATGATATGTGGGTAATCTACACATTTTTGGGAACTAAAAACGATATGTTCGATATGTTATTACGTGTTTTATTATATCAACTGAAGCGTTGAGAATGAGAAAGTGTTAAGTGACATATTTCTTGTTTCGAGTAAAAGAGGTTTAAAGTTGTTTGCCCATAAATCTGCCTAAAACCGAAGTTGGAGTTCGGTAACACGAAACAAAAGTAAATAAAGAAAATACTATTTTAGACAACGTGACTTCATTTATTGTACATACGTTATAATAAGTAGTGTTTTTGTACAAATTAATGTCTTAAACGCTTTTATACAGCACTTTTTTCCGCTACGAAACCTGAAAAATTTGTGTATTTACCTATACCACCTTTAACCATATCCAACTCCTATATTAAGTACCTACAGTAGAGTATCGGCGAATAGATTAAAATTTAAGTTGTCACATAACAACTTTATCGGATAAAAAATTTTCAAAAATGTCAATTAACACCTTCTCATTCTCAACGCTTCACTGTGAACTTGCAGTCTAATTTAAGTCACGTTAATGCTTAGCAAGTTAAGCACTTTTATTATCTGCCAATTAGAAAAGCAGAGCTTCTCTTAGTCATTTTATACCTAGGTACTCGTATTTAAAAACTTCAATTCACCAAAATATTCTAGAATAATATAATGTATACGTATTATGTAGTCAGTTCCATATCACTCTTACCGATTATTACATTATACCGGTTTTTCTTTAGGAGTCTAGTGTCGATCGGAAAGAAACAGGATGGGAAGTGTCAGTACTACTTTTAAGCTTATATGCTTTTTAACCAGACAGGTTAAAGGAATAAGGTGATTTTTTTACATCTGAAAGTCATACTGAGCATCTCTACCAGCACAATGTAAAAGGAGATTGAAAAAACAAGAACAATCAAACAGGGCATTTAATCTAAGCAGAAATTTACTTATGGACTTTGTTTTTTGTTAGGTGTTCGATACCTGTATATGCCTTAGATTTTCTCGGATTTTGCATTTACATTTCTCAGAATGCATCTTCTTTTAATTTTAGTAAATAAGTACACAAAATCGTAGGGCCCAAACACTGGAAATTATTAAGTCTCTAGACTCTAGCTGATGAAGGGCAATAAAAAGTCCACACCGTTCAACAATAATACCATTTTCACTTTGTATTAGTGTTGACAATGCACTATACAGGAATGTTTTAATTACATTACCTATTTTAACTATTTTATTTTGAATTTATAAAGCAAAAATAATTAATATATTAAAGCCAAATGAATGTTTCTGAACTCGTAACAGTAGAAAATAGTAAGCAAATTATTTCGGAATATCTAAATAAAACATAAATATTGAACGTTTGCCTTTTCCAAGGAAATATGTATAAAACAATAATATTTGAAACTCCTACAAGCAAAGCAAACAATTCAAACACATCTACAACAACAAAATCATCACCCAGTCCCCACCCACTCTCATATAATTTTTTCTTGGATTATCAAAACATTGTTGCTTCCTTCAATTTATCAAACAGCAAGAATAATAGTATGTATCTATCAGAAACCCAAACAAAACGAAATAAACAAATTTTTGTCATTTTTTGTTCAAGCAGCTCTAGTGAGCGAAAATCTGCAAACTATAGATTCTCAATAGAGAGTAAATTTAGAGAAAAATCGAATAACGCCATGTCGGATATTTTGTGAACTACATTGCATAAGTGTGCGTAAACTCTGAAACAAAATTCAGAATGCAGTAAAATAGTAAAATTTTCAAAATTCGAATTTAACTATTTTATGAACTAAACATCAAACTTTTATTCATTGAGCAGACATACAAATATGCAAAGCCCATTCTCTTTTTTACAGATTGAGAAAATAGTTCCTTGTTCCTCCACAAAGATTGTTTGCTTTTAGTAATATTAACCTGCAGTTTTAAGATGGTAAGCACAAAAAATCAAAATTGTGCTTCAATAGCTACCTCGAGCAGTTCATTGGTAACAAAAGTAAATCATAAAAAAAATAAAAATGTTTGATCTAGGGATTGCCCCACCGGGGCGCAGAAAAAACACCCAAAAAAGGGGGTTTTTGGTACTTTATGCAATATCAAGGTCGAAAAATAAAATTGTGCTTCAATAGCTACCTGCGTCTATTTACTGGCTATTGAAAACCGTTTACTCCGGTCAATTATCTCTTAAGAACTGCGAGAAACTACGGGGCGCAGAAACGTCTACCCCTGCCACCCAGCCTTAAGGTCAAAAATGGCAATCGCAAGAAATGAATATGCTTGTCATGATGGATAGATTTATGACGTTCTCGTAGAAATGTGCTATAAAACAGCAATAAAACAGCAATAGGCCTGTTTTTTGAGCTTCGATCTCAGCAAAGCAAAGTAAAGTAGGATTTTTAGCACGCTAATTACAACAACTACGTTCTACTTGACACTTCGAGACTCGCAATAGTTGTTGTAACTGCGTGCTGAAAATCCTACTTTACTTTGCTTTGCTGAGATCGAAGCTCAAAAACACACGGCTAATAAAACAGCAATTTTAGAGTAAAAACCAAATATCGTGACAGGTGACAGATAGACGTATTCACTACGGACGTTCGTATATGTACTTAGTTGACGTTGGTACGTAAATTTAATTTTCCTGAACTATTTGGGATGGCGTATAATTGACATGTACACTAGACGTCTACTTGAATTGACGTCTAGGGATGCATTCAAAGTTGTTCAATTTTAAACATGGAAGTGGAAGTATAATAATTATTTAAGTTTACGTTGATACTGATTTGTCCAAATGCTTTTGACAAGCACTGTGTTATAAAAATTCATGTTATTAGCTTCTTTTATTAATATGCATGAACATTTTTTAGTCCAAGTTCTAATTCATCCCTCGCTGGATTATAGAATGCATAAAAGGAACCACTGCGAAACTACACACATTTTTAATAAAGGTACGTTTGGGGTCTGTTTTTTAGAACGGTCATAATTCATAAATATGAGTACGTTTCAAAAGTTGTCTAACGTGAAATGTACCCACACTTTAATTGTCAAATCCTTACTGTTCTTGTAGATTTATTTAACAAAGAGCACTTGGAACGGCGCCTATATAAAATTCAAAATGTCACCGAGTTTTCAGACAGGATTTTCTTGACAAGGTAATATGGCTACCCCTCCGTCCTGAAAACATACTTACTACGTTAAATAAAAATATCACCCAAACTCAAACGAAAATACGAATTAATAGCAAATAATATGGTGAAAACTGACAGTTCGCATTCGAAGATTACTGCGACACAAAAATATTTCCTGTGCATGCTTGCACACTCGGAGATGTTTCCATTAAACGAAAAGAGATTTATTTCAACATTTCTAACGACATTTATAAAACCTGTCAAACTTTCGAGCAAAAGTCTCTGTCAATGGCTTTGTCCAACCCACCTCTTACGACTACTTTCATTTTGGGGTTATTATTTAAAAAATAACATTGAAATTGTTTAAAAAAAAAAAAAAAGAACTCACAGATGTGAGCAATTTGTTGTTCTGTTTGTGCTGAATGACGTGCTGAATTTTGTAAATGCGCAGCGATGATAGATGGGTGATTTATAAAAATCTTAAAAATGCATAAATTTAGTTAAATTTTTCATTTCTCTCTAAATCTTGTCAGTGGAAACATCATCAGAACTTTTCATACGAAAAGGGTTCATTTTCGAAATGAATAGTCTGGACCTCGGTGACTTGAACTTTCTCTGCCACCTGTCTAAAGTTTGAGTTGGCACAACATAAACATTTTTTTTTAACGCCAAACTTGTTTTTATTTTGGCATCAACTTCTTGAAACCCATTCTTGCACAGACGTAGGCTATCGTTTTGCTCGAAACGTCAAAACGTTGTTGAAAAACCATGCATTTTGTCTACCTACTCGCAATTTATGAAACATTTTTGACAGCTAACAAAACTCTATTCCAGGTATATAAAATTTGATTTGTTTTCTACTAGTTGTGGAGCTGTCACTTTGTTATATTTTACTATATGAATAACCGCTGTTCTTAAGGAAAGTCAAGTACATTGCTTAGTATTAGTCTGACAGGTGGCTGGCTTCATGTTTCTCACTTTTGAATGACCTTGTTCGATCAGATGAACAGATTCCTAAGTTGATGTCTATCAATGGTAGCCAACGAATCAGAAAACTGAAATGACAGTTCGCACATGCGTTACCGACCAATACAATTTTTGGGTTGAAGGTACGTTTAGTCCACACCAATCTAGTCGACAACTAGGTTGAGTGCGGCCGTTTTACTTTTTTGACATTTGTGACAGTATGGTTCGACTAATTATTATCGAAATCTCCTATGTCTGAAGGACTGTTATTGACGGAAATTTTTAGATACAAATCCACGATGAATGATGTACAAAACGAATAAAACTGACAAAGTCAACAAGAAACACATTCCAAGAGGAATGCAATACAAAGAATCGACTGTCACAATCACAATTCAACTCTGCAAACATTTATTTACCTACAAGAGTTCAATGATGAATAAGTGGGGTATTTCGAAATATTTTTAATACCAACGTAGCGTTTGTTTGTAGCCAAGTTGTTGATTCTCAAACAACACATCCGCATAAAATTAACTTTGTCATAATAAAATTGTTTACCGAACCACTGAGTGAGGTGTTAAATGTAGAAAAATACTAGAACAACATTTCTTTGAAGTGGTGACGACCGCGAAACAGAAACTATCTATACAACAACTAACCAAAAACGGGTCCAAACTTTTGTAATGCCTGGCGATAGTAAAAGTTTGGTAGTTCCCTTCATTTGCATGTTACTACAAGTATTACTCTCCCTTTTACGGTTATTGTAACGGTGGTTCCCATGTAACCTAAGGGTAGGTATGTACTAGTATTTTCATACAGGATCAAAAAGAACACTTTCGTAATTTCCACAAAATAAAATAAATTTTGCGAAATAAAAAAAGAAATAAATAAAAGTAAGCAGAAATATTGAGACAGGAAGAAAAAGAATAAGGATTAAGTTATAGAAATTATTATTACAAGAGAAGTTTTGGATATTTGAAGGATTTCTTTTATATACCGGGAGCTAAGCATAAAAATAAAAGCGGGGCACAGGCCCGAAATCTCGGTCTTGCAGCTTGCAATACACAAAAAAAAAAACAACATTAAATCCATCTAATTCCAATCTTAAGCAAAATTTGAAAAAGTGGATAAAGAAAAGAGAAAAGAATCTAACCTAAAAGAATAACCATAAAAATAATATAATAATAATAATAACAATAATGATTATTTATATTTGCGTTAATAGTAATTAGTTTATTCTATTCTATTTGTATCTTTTTAATTTCACTAATTTTAAATTGTAAAAAAAAAATTCAAATCATAACTATAATTTTTCTGTTAATAATTTCTTCTTTTCATAATTGTTATTAATTACTTTAATTAATATTTTCTATTGTTTGAAAAGTTTATAATACCAAAATATCGAGTTTAGCTAAAACAGAACAAGATTTTCGTGCGCACGGACGTCGTTGGATTTTTAAAGGTAAATATATTTTTTTTGTTTTTAATTACATTTTGTTCTCTTTCAATTTTTCATTCAATATCAATGCATTATATAAACGTTTTTTATTGCATATAATTAGTTTATTTAGATTACTAGTGTTTCATTCCACAAAAATAATTAAAATCTAAATGTTTGTATTTATACACATTATGGTTTGATTTGATTTTTAATAACCCAGGAATGGCGTAGGTTGCAGGAAAAGATGTAACCAAAAACTATCGGCCAATATATCTACATGGATGGGGTGGGTGGCCAAGGAGTCATAAGTTATCATTTAAGACTTCATATTGATATAAATTTTCTTCCGCCTCTGACCAAGGATAACTCTAAATTTTACGTTAAATGATCAGTTATTGATTTTTCTTTTATTTTTACTGTGCCGTCGACTGAACCAGCCCTTAGCCGGGATTGCCACATCAGCAAGATTTGCGACCTCTCTACCCTCACAGTTACATTATACATCATAAATAGACTAGTTTGTGCCAATATTTTCCACTTCCCCGACTTATGAAACATATTTGCACTTGCTGAAGGTTTTCGTTAAGTTTGTACCTACTCAAAAATGGTTGCCGAAAAATGTTTAGCCCTTTCTCATAACTTACGTCTAACTTATTTTAAAATTTACCCAGTTTGTTGGGTAGATAGATATATACTTGAATATAGCTACAAAGCTTTTTCTGTTTTAATTGGTGACTAACAAGTCAGCATTTTTTTAAAGGTCAAATCGAATACCTGTATGAGTATGAGTACTTTTACGACATTAATTTCACTTCGTTGAGATCTCAATTACAGCCATAAACAAAATGCCAATTAGCGCAAACGGTTTAAGATATCTGAAACATATTCGAGTTTTTTAATGTATCAAGTCACGCTCTATATTTTTCGGAAATGTGACAGCATAGGTGCAAAGCCAAGCTGATCTAGTTTAAAACTTATTTCATCACTTGCAAAGACTTGAACTATGGACTCTCCAATTGGCGATAATTTTCACCTTGTTTATTTAGCTTCTTCTTGACAGTTACACTCTCTGATGTCTGTCAGACGTTTGCAAGAGTTGGCGCAATGAAAAAAAAAAAATTGTTTGCTTTTTTTGACCAATTAAACTTGATGGTTGAACTCAATCTTGGTCTCAAAACGTTGCTTATGAATTATAAAGTTACCTAGTTTATAAAAAAAAAAAAAAATTGACAAATTGTACGAAAAACTTTCTCCGATGACGGATAAATAATAAATTCTTTTTTTTGACAATTATTATCTGTTAGCACAGTAAGTCTTTCACAAACATTACATCATGAATCTTTCTTCAAGATTTCAGGGACTTAATTTCAAGCATTTCATGAGATTCTGACAGCTCTGTATATGGATATCACAAAAAATATGTTATGAGGCTATGACAGCCTCCAATGCTTGAGCATTAGATCTGTGAGGAGGCTTTAACAGCTCTGTAAGCGGGTCTGATACCTAACTTGAATGTCTTCAAATAGTATTTGTTGGTTACCGATAGGTACTTTCAAAGAGTTTAGGAATCGCTGACAGTTTACAAATAACACCTCGACTTGATAGTTCTTCTCATTATTTTTTAAACCAGACTTATGATTAGAAATCAGAAATGGCATCTTCCATACCTCTAAGAAATTGCCTTCAGAAAGAGAACGGTTAAAGATATTCAGCAAAGGAGTACTAAGAGAATTACTACAGTGTTTTAGAATTATGGCAGGTATACGCCAATTTGGATTTCATTTCAGGGATTGAAGAGCCAGGACGACTTCTTTAAATCCATATTGTAGTGATCCAATGTCGACACAGTTGCTGATATTTCTTCTCGAATTGGAAGGAAAATTTTTGTTTGAGTAGACAGATTTAAAGACGGTAGCGAAAAAGTTTAAAAGTTTAGTGTTGATTATTTTGATTGTAGAAAATCTTCCTCCAGAATAACAATAATTTAAAAATCGACGTCCTACAAATTTGCAGCTTAGGCTTTTTAAAAAGAGGATTCAAAAGTTATTTTTGACCGTTTCGAAAGAAAAATTCTTTGCAAGATATTCGGCCCCCACTGACCTTGTAAAAAAAAACTTTTCATTGAGGCACTTAGGATGACGTGGTTCGCAGATTTTTTAATTCTAACCCAGAAGGATCTCGGCTAAAGTATGGGCATCAACAATGAACTTCTAAAAAAGACAACTTTCCACCTGTTCGGGTTTAGAATAAAGCAAACATTCGACGATCATCAACTGAAATCCATCGGATTCCTTATGTTTCTCATTCTCGTCAGTAATCCGATCTCGAAGACAATGAAATTTGCTCTGACATATCCCAGGCATATTTAAAAAAGTGTCGCACGAAGACATTCAGTGTAAACTAAGAAAAGTTCCATGAATGATGAAATAGAATAATGAAGCCAGATCTTCAAACTACTAAATGAAACGAAAATGAATATTCGGATTTCGAAAAAGAAATAACTAATGGTGTACCTCAAGGAAGCGACCTTGGGCCACTATTGTTCTTCTTTTAAAGAAAACACCAACAAAAAGGCATTACCGTGACTATGTTATAACATTGCCACACTAACAGTTGATAAAACGACTATATAGCTAAATATGATAACACAAAACAAGAGCCTGTAAAGTCCTGAAAAGCCATAATAAGACCAACTTTCGACGAAAAATATAAATAGAGGTAGGTTGCTTGTAACAATGTGAACAAATTAAAAAATAATATCCCTCGGGGAAATTTACCATACTTATTCAGAAAATATTTCACGCTTGACATCATCACCATTAGCCTGGCGCCTATGAAACATGCGGTTCTACCAGTGAGACGAATCAAAATAATTTCCAACTTCGTGATAAAGGAAATTGTTAGACAAGTCACAATAATTACTCAGTTGCCATACAAATCGAGTTTGTTTCGGTCAGCGATTTTAGAAAGTACAAAACACAAACCGAGCACATGGCCTTGTAAAAGATATCTCCCCTTTCTTCGGAGAAGAAAAAACATCCCCCTACAAAATTGTGTAACGATAGTGCAGGAAAAATTGTTTGATCTTTGTAGGGAGTTATGTCGGTGTCTCTAGGAACACATAGAACCAAATCGCAAAAAACTTGTGGCCATTTTCTGTACTTCATAAGAAAGTATATAAATAGTAAGGTACTATGGACAGCAGAAATCGGTTATAACGATGTCTAGACCTAAGAAGTTCATCGCTATAACCGGAAGTTAACCGATTGATTTTTTATATATATTTTTAAACATCCTATACCTAATTTGCTGGCACTGCGACATGAAACATCAATTGTATCAATGGGGAAAGGTTAATCTAAGAGACGTGCGACCTCCCTGATGATGAAGGTCAATAAGACTTCGTAGCAGAGTGCATTATATCTGCTCTTTTACGAGTCTCTCTACCGATTGTGAATTTCATGGAGTTAAACGGAGTTTTGCCGGGACTTTAATAATATAACTTATATCCGGTTCATCGCTTAAGGTATTGCTATAACCGATTTCTACTGTGGTTTGTGTATCGCTAAATGTTAAACTTTATTGATCTATTACAAAGTACACGCTATGTTAAAAAAGAAACCTGTTGTAAACAAAAATCAGGATAAGCACGCAACAACAAAAACCAAGTCGCAATATTTGTAGTTACATAATCCTATACCCAAAAGATACTAAGCCCGTATTTGTTATTTCCCTTAACCTTTCAAGGAGAACGACGACTGGGACAGTATAGACAAACAACAAATTGTAAAAACAAATGCGTTGAACATTGCGATGACTTTATTTGTTTTGCAATTCAATGAGTTGAAGGTAGAATACATTTTCCAGTGCGAAAAGATCACAATAAAACCGTACCAGGTAGCCTGGCTAGTAAACTACTTAAGTTCATCTGCCTACCTGTATTAGGTACTTTTCTATGTCCTTCCGAAAATTTCTTTTGTTTTCGAAACAAGGGAGTTTCGGTATTGTTTTTAAAAATCAAATTTTCTGCAATAGAACATTTTCGAAACGAACAAAAATCCGCCACAGGATGTATGCAAAGAGAAATCAACTAGTTGTTGCTAATACCTAGCGTTAGAGAGGAAAAGGAAACCAAAAATAAATATTTATGAGCACTTTGTCTGAGCTATTTTTAGTAAGCGATGTCGCTTGGTGTATGATTAATGTTAATTCCAAGAAGTGCTACAAATAAACCTTACAGCAGACAATTTGAAGGAAAATTGGTTCTTTTCTTCGAAGTGCAAAAGAATTCCACACGCAACCGTATTTAATTCAAAATGGTAATGACCACAAGTATTACTAATGAACAGTAGTACCTACTTGTGGTGATTTTGTAAGGTACGCTAAGTAGCTTCCTACAGGCAATTTATTTGTTCTTGTAAAGTAGCTACTTATCCACCATCGATACGGGCGGTAATTATGCTCAAATACTATGACACACTCACGCGAAGTTTTATTCTTAACACTGTTTGGGGTATATCAGCAGATTGACCTTCGAAACCTTTAATACTAAGACCCGACACATTTCTGTTTTTATTTCTAATTTCGCTGGCTTAACTTGATTGGGCAAATACTTTCTACAACTTAAAATGGAATAACAATTTGAAATTGTTAATAATTTGGTGGTTTCTGTGGTGATTTCGGGTGGGCCCTTTATCGAATGTCTTTCGGCAGAGAACGCGTTTGAAATAAACAAGAAATTGACATAGGATCTGCTCTAAATGAATGGATCGGTGGATGGATCGCGTCATACCCTCGAACGAGCAATAGACACGTAGGGGAACTAGTTTTCATTTCGTATATTCGAACTTTCCGCAAAACGTATACCTCGTTTAGGGATGCGCCGATTGATTTCTGGGGTCTCTTTCGTGAACGAGCTGACAGAATTTGTTTTTGTTTCACACGTAAAATCAACTTAATCCCGTGAACCAGCGTTGCCAGTTTGGGGGTTTTCCTCCCAGATCTAGGATTTTTTTTGTCGACGGGGGGAAATATGGGGGTAGAAATTGTTTAGGGGGGAGTCTTGTTTTTTTTTTTTTTAATTTTGTTTTATTTGTTACATAACCTTAAAATGTTGTTCCACAGAAAAATTTTATTTATAAGTATTCTGCGAACGTAAGAAACGCTTAAGCTTAAACTTAAGAATGGGGTAGCGTAGAGATTATTCGTTCTGTTCTGTCCACAACCAAATGATTCCAAATTGAGCATGACAATCTGGGATAAAATAAATGTGTGTTGTTTTAAAATGTTGCTGCATAGTATTATCACTGACTTAGGTAGGTATCAAACAACCCTCCAATCTTCAATAAATATCTTCTGAACTGACTTGTGCCAGTAATGCCATTTCCTCCGTGTATGCAAGTTATTGTGCAGACTTTTGATATATTGTACCCTTGGTATAAAAATTGCTTGCGAGTGTAAGACAGTTTTTGTTAAAGGTTTCGAACTCCTAATTTTTTTCAACACTGAATGTCTTGTTCTTAAAGCTGCTTCGAGTGCGTTCTCACCACGATAAATATTTGCTGGCTATCGATCTTGCCCCCACTAATTTAAACATTTCAAAATAGGACTTCCCAATTTAACTATATGCCCCGTCTGGATAGCGGATTCCTCGTCATCTTCGCTGTTTAAAATTATGCAAAATATCTCTATTTCAAGGTTTCCTTTGCCTGTCTCTATTTGGGTCTTGTTATCTCTCAAATTGGTTGTGTAAAAATGTCTGTCAATTCTAAAATCACGCTCTAATAACATTCATGCCACTCAGAATAAGCGGTTGGGGCTTACGAAAAAATAAAAAAAATATTTATTCAGTTATAAGACAGTAAAAGTTAAAGAGATCTATTTGAGGAACTAAAGAGAAGCTTGTTTAAAAAAATAACAGGTAGTTGGATACGTTTGAATTATACAAGATAACAGAAAAATAAATCTACCACAAAGTAAGTGGGCAAGTGACGTGCTATAATATAATATCGTTCAGTTAGACAGTTCGATGTTATCGTATGATGGAAATGTGCACACTTCAATTTCGTGAACAAACATTTTCAGCGATGACGCCCCCATTTACGTCTCAACGACTCAGTTATTAAACAAAATCTATGCATTTGGTCGAGTCAGCAACCCGAAGCCATTCAGCAAATTCTTATTATACCAAAATTAATTGTTTGGTCGATAACTTGAATGATGCTGGCAGCACAGTCACAATCGATGGAGATGGAGATCTGGTTATTTTTGGGATAAATTATTGGAAGTTGATATTTTGGAGCATTATGTGTGTTTTTTTTTAACAAGACAGCCCCACAACAACTGGGAAAAATCGAGGTCGTCAAGTTCAATGGACCAGTCGTGTGTGTCATTTGACATCTTAAGATTTTTTTCTTCTGAAAAATGTTAATTTCATAGTCTATGCCAACTTAAATAGACAGATTTACGCTGTGGAAGACGATTGATAAATGTTGTGCTGAAAAAATAAATGTCACGGATGGTACAAGCCGAACTATATTTTTTTATGACTTACGCGTCACACTACTATGACTACTCTTCCCCGATTACTTTTTTTTTTTTAAACAGATAATCGACAAAGTTGTGTAGGGTATTCTATATACCATCACTACAATAATCGATTGTGAGTCATATCATAACAGTTGGCCATTTTTATTATATTTTGAATATCATATTCCCATCATTAGTCAGGTCTAGTCATTCCGCATCTGGGTGAACTGGTCGAATGTTTATCATAAATGGCTGACTCTTGGTGTCGATGTCAGCGGTTGCCAGTCAAGCATTCATTGGATATATCCAGACATGCGTAGGTATTTTCTTTTGCTGTCACAAAGAATCTGTGAACATACCCAATGAAGTTGTTGTTGCCCTTACGGTCCATTTCCGGTAACTGGATGTCACTTTTGCTAATTTTCTCCATAGATCGGGGATTCCTATGAAGGTTTCGTATGACGTTAGCTTTGAAACCATTGTATGCTTTGTAAATTTTTGTTACTGGCGCAAACTGCAACTCCAATAAATTTTGGTCTCTAAAAAAGTTATTGGACTTCGGCAAAAAATGCTGAAGGTCCTAGGTGAAAAACCAGTTCAATGTCTCTATTCAGTTATTAAAGGGGGTGGGGTGCGGGGCTTATTGAGCCTCCTTTTCAAAAAAATTATATCAAAGGGACTACTTGAATTACAGGGGTATACCTACATCACGAAATCCCCCTCCGAAAGGGCTTTGATGGTTTGTTGGATTTTACTATAGCTTGGTTAATTTTGTTATCAAGAATTCCGTACTTGATGTTTAAAGCGAAGTTATTGGTCCTTAATTAGGAGCTTGCTTAAATTAAGGTCATACGACTTTGGTGCTGATCAAAAGAACGCGGTTTCGGATTTTGTTTCTTCTTTGTTGTGCGAAGTATAACACAGATCTTATAACAAACACCAGATACCCAATGTCGAACAGTTTGTTCTCCAACTGGGGTTATAAATCATATTAAAGAACTAGTTATATTGGACAGGCGTTCTCTAGGTAGCCTCTTGTCTAGATAAAGCCTGAACTCTCTCATACCCGTAGATATTCACCCCTATCGAGGTATCCGTTCGGAAAAAATTCCGATACGAAAGTAAAATCTGATCGGAACTCAAATTGCGTTCGAAGTATCCGTTTCGGATCAAAATAAATGAAGCATATAAACGCGTTCATTTCGCATTCCGCAGCAATTAGTTGTCTGAGAACTTAAGTGATACAACGCGGTTCCACGCAATGCGACAAGGCGCGAGTTACATGCAGAGACACTAGCATGAACGATAAGAGATTATCCAAAGAGTACAGTCGGCAGCTTATCACTTTATCATATCATCAGCATAGCAACAACCACGGCTTGGTGCCAGCCATCCTATGTACTGGGAGAGACCTACTATGTTCCTCTTGTTTTTATGTAATATGTAATGTAGCTTCAGTTAGTTTTAAGTTTCGTTTTTGATAATTGTTCTCTTGAGTTTAGTTTTAAGTTGGCTGTTACACAGTAAAGGTAAACATAAAAAAGGAAATAGTTTTATTCCATATATGTAACTCGCGCTATATGTCATAGGAGAATTTTTCCGAAAGTCGTATCAGAACAGATACCTCGAAATGAATTTTTCCGATTTCGTACGGATCGGAGAAAATTCCGCTCCGAACGGATACCTCGATAGAGGTGATTGTCAGGGATTGTTCCTCATGTTTTAGATTGAGAATCATCTAACTTTTGAGCCAACTACAACTGCGTTCCTTATACATATTGTATAGAAAGGAGAATCGAAAAAGAAATTTATATCGTTCAGACAATCGTCTTCATACGGGATTATTTCGTATGTCGTTTTAACTTTAAACTTTTCACACAAAAGTGAGCATTAAACATGTTAACCTTTGAATATTGCATGTCTTAAAAGGCCTTTTTTACTTTGCAGACATGATCTTCATTGATTTCCACTGTTTACAACAATAAAACGTGATCCAACTGTTGTTGCAAATCATGGAAATCAATGATCTATATAGATCATGTGGGCCTAATAAAAAAGGCCTAAAGATGACAACAAACTATGGGAATTTAAACAACTTCCTTGAACAAAAAATGTAAGTAGCAATATTTGAAATATTTCCTACCCTACTTGCAAAAGCACTCATAAATGGACTCCATAAAACTATCTAATAGCGAATACTTTGTTTCCTCTTTATTGAAATACCAAAATAACGATACTCAAAAGTCGGTTATGCCGAACGTAAATTTAAGTTAAATTTTACTCGGTAATTGATACGGTCATACAGCGCATTAATCTGGAGTCGAATCGCCACTTTCGCAAATCCGGAAAACCCCCAGATTTGGTTTTTGTCAATATTTTTTTAGTTTTGTATACGACTTAAAAGTAAAAATTTTGAAACGCGAACATTCGACGTCATTTGTGATGGTACGACTACAACGGAACTCAGTAAACCAGTTTTTAACCATTGAAATTGGTGGTGCAGATACCCCATAGTATTTATCTAGCCTTTACTTGGTTTAGGTGATTGTCTTTTTACGTAAAAAATAATGCTTCATCAGCACACGAAATTCACTTTTTTTCTTTTCCATTTTTATTAAAATTGTAGAGGTTTATTGCTTTAAATAGCTCTCAAGCCCAAAGTAATTGACGCCGGCTACTCGAAGAAGTCTAATAAGAGTTGACATTTGACGATAGTAAAATAAAAATTTACAGTTACTGAGCAAAAAATTCAAAAAATCACTGACTTATCAAACTGCCCTCGTAGTAATAGAGCCGTACCAATAAACATTTTATGTTTTGGCTTTCAATTTTAGTAATTCAAAAAAGCTTTATTTTTCATACAACTTTTTGCTATTGTGAGCTTCCGTAAATTTAAAGTCGAGGCTAAAATTTCTTATTAGAAGAGCAGAGACTAATTATCGTATTTAACGTCCAGGTTAGATTCTACAAATTCACATACAAGTACCCATTATATTATATTATTAAGTGTGACGCTTAAAAATGATTATTAGCAATGCCCTTTATGTACCTCACTTCCGCTACAAACTCTTCCTCAACCAATGGTTTGTTGAAAGCCATTTAACTTGAAGCGCACAATGATCTCTTTAATAAACTTTAATGTTATGTGTTTTGCTGCCAATGACCAAGCCTCTTAATGACCAAAATATCCCAGATGTCCTAAGTTTAAGACTGCTGTGAATTCACTCGATTGCGGGATTAGTAGAAAACATCGACAATTTTTAGTTGCTTGGAAAATATAGCCCGTGACGTGACGGGCTAAGGTTCTTGTATAAAAAGAAATAAATTGTTTGAGCAACCTGTTTGTGTACACTAGGCCTAGCTCATTGCAACGTTTTGTGGGACTTTTTATTTCTGGGACAAATGGAAGGGACCTAGAAATAAGTTAACTCCAGTGCTACTTTTATAATTTCATATCAATAAATCATTTCCTATTTCTTCCAAAATTGTTTGTAACAACAGACTTAAACTACAAGATACATAGGATGCACCTATTTTTATCAATTGCTTTCTTGAACACTTTGTTTGGTACAAACAAAAAAAACAATATTTTTCAGACTTCAGAGCACTTTTGCGAATCTGGATATTTCCTCAGATTTGCTTACCAATACAAATGCGTTTGAGTTTAACAACTGGTGGAGTTTGTTTCCGTATATATCACGACAAAAAAGAGCAAATGAAGTTTTTATGTTCGATTAGCCACACGAAGGCGATAGTCAACAAATATTTATATATTAATCTGAAGTAGTCCAATCGAATACCACATTAAATGACAACCAACTTCACTTTTATTATCATTCTGCTTCTACAGGGTTTTTCAACAGGGACGCTACAAAAGTATAGCGACAGGGACAGCAAACGACGCCGAATTTCTTGCCGCTTGTAGTATCCACAAAATCTGTACTGCATTATTATAAAAATGTGTATGATCACTATGTCGAATTAGAATAATATGTTTGACAGATTGTGAGAATAAAGTGACTGGACTGCAGACAAGCAAACAATATAGACGTGTCTAATATAGAACTCTACACCGCTCTTTTGACATTTCTCTTCAGTAAGGTTTGCCATTTCATGATGGAAAGATATACGAGCCAACAACGAGTCGAAATTATTAAAATTTACTACCGAAATTCGGAGTCAGTGGCCTCAACGTTAAGAGCGCTACGTCCAATTTATGGTCGTCAGCTCATTTCTGGCTGAATGGCTTCGTCAATAAACAAAATATGCGGTATTGGTCAGGCAGCAATCCACACGTACTCCATGAGTCATCATTGCATCCCGACAAAAATTACGGTTTGGTGTGGTTTATGGGCCGGCGGCGTCATTGGGCCGTACTTCTTCCGTGATGATCAAGATCGGCACGTTACTGTGAATGGGAATCGCTACCGTTCAATGATAACCGAATATTTTTGGCCCCAATTGAATGATATGGACTTGGAGGACATGTGGTTCCAACAGGACGGCGCCACAAGCCACACAGCGAATGCCACAATCAATTTATTGGAAACCAAGTTTGGAGAACGTGTTATCTCACGAAATGGTCCAGTCCAGAGTTGACGCCGTAAGACTATTTCCTGTGGGGCTACGTTAAGTCTATGGTCTATATCAACAAGCCAGCGACGATTGATGAACTTCGTACGAATATCGAACGTGAAATTCCAACAGTATCGTCCGATTTATGCTTGAAAACCGTCGAAAATTGGGTTCAACGTCTGGACTTCTGCATGCGTGCCCGTGGTGGCCTTGCAAAAGAAATCGAGTTCCATACATAATGGCATCGAACGTACTTTCACAGGAATAAAGAATTGCATTGATATCCAAACGTTTTTGTGTTATTTAAAAAAAAACTTTTGTAGCGATCTTATTGGAAAACGCTTTAGTTAATGGTTTATGTGGTATTTGTCAACATATTTACCCCTATCGAGATGTCCGTTCGGAAAGTCAAACCTGATCGAAACACAAATTGCTATCGAAGTATCCGTTTCGGAACAAAATAAATGAAGCATTTAAACGCGTTCTTTTCGCATTCAAATATTCCGCAGCAACTAGTTGTCGGAGAGCTTCGGAAAAAATGTGCCATATAGCTGTCAAAAGTAAGTGGTATAACGCGGTTATAGGCAATGCGACAAGATGCGCTATATGTCATCTGAGAATTTTTCCGAAAGTCGTATCAGAACAGACACTAGAATGAAATTTCTCCGATTTCGTACAGATCGGAGAAAATTCCGTTCCGAACGGATAACTCAATAGGGGTGATTAAGTTTTTTCCCCTACAAATCAAACGATCTTTCACAAATAAAAGCGGAGATCATGATGGTTGTGTATTGATTGTGTGCAACATAACTTATCATTTGCTCTAATGGATACAATTGGGGTCGTTTTCGACAGTAACATTTAATGACAGTAAAATCCAACAAACAATTAAATGCCGACAAACGAAATCAAAATTAAGCCCATTCTCAAAGGAAAATATAGCAAATTTTCGATTATAATAGAACAATACCATAAAGCCGTTTAAGGTACCTACATTATTATTCAGACCCATCTGAGTACCATTTTTTACCGCAATGAGAACTTTGCCTAACGACAGGGGAGGGAACGCTGAATTTTATTTTTAATTGAGAAGTTCTCTGATGACAGTTTTTCTCTTTAATGTTTGTCAGACGTTCGCGAGATGTGGCACAGTGAAAAAAAAAACCTTAAGATGTAATTCATATTTTTCCGGAGCACACTGCGCCCTCAGTTCTTGCAAATATAATCTGTATGAAAAACAGAGTGCAGATATATAATAGATCTATTGGCGGCAGTTGTATAGCTGTATTCCAGTATGAATATGATGATCACTTTCTATATAACTCCTTGTTTACGAGACGTATCAGGCACGACTGAGGACGGAATGCAGATACGACTTTCTTATGAGAACAATTTCATTCGAAACGGCAGAAACTAAGGAGAAGTTTTATTGGGAATCGAAATGTTTGTCTCAAACATTAAATTATATTTCCATTTAAACATTTTTTGTCGATTGCCCCCAAAAAGGAAACCAAAAGATAAATTACACTAGGTAGGCTTTTCCAAAACACTCAACTGACAAATGTGAAATAAGAAGAAATGTACCTACCGCGAAAACCTATTAACGGCAACAGTTAATAAATATTTCAAACACTATTAAATCTAATTGGCTCAAGAGACTCTCAGAAACCGATTCTGACAAAGACCGCAATTAGTTATGCATAGTTCGACTCACATGCAAATATGGAAACCGGCTTTCCCAGTGAGGTGAACATTCGCAACTTAAACAAAACTGGTTATCAGAGCTTCAAAAAGTATTGTTATTGTATTTCTTAGCAGACTAACAAGCTGCTCTTCTGAAAATGTAAGATCATTTCTAGTTATATTCATGGAAACCATACCTTCGATCTCCATCGAAACTCTTCTATTCACTGAAATAGGTGATTTATGAGAGCACGATTTCAACTGCGCATATATGATTGAAATGAATAGCATGACGTGTTGTAGACTGTTTATTGATTGTTATCACACAATGATTCACACGAAAAATAATAATCCAGAGTGTTAATTCAAAGTAAACATATTACGCACTCTACTTTTTTACTTTGTTTTATCATCTCTAAAGATTCTCTAGCGAAAGAAAATGTTTCATGTTCAAATTGCAGTTGGAATGGAAATTCCCTGCCACCATGTGTAGCCACTTGCAATTTCATCTGCACATATAATTTCTGTCAATGTGTACTTTGGTTTTTCTAAATTCAGTACGACATTTCACTTCAAGTACATTGTGAATAAATAGAAACAAAATGATGGTTAGAATTGCTAATTGGCACTACATACAAAGGAGAGTGAACGGCCTTCGTCTATGCCGCAAAATGTCAAAAATCCACCAGAAAAACTCTTTACATTTTCTCTTCGCAAAATGAAATATACTTTACCATGCAAATGGCCGAAATTATATAGTATAATCTCTGTGTGTTTAGTTAAGATTTGCGCACATTCCTTTGTGGCATTCGCGCCAAGTCGTTTAGGTAGAGTTTTGACAAATGCCGATGCTTGTCTATCCACAAGTTGAACCGACCAACCTTGCCACTATACATGTTACCAATAAATAAACAAGTCAGATTGGCACTATTTTGTTACCAATTATCAAGTTTGACAAAGCACGATATTAATCACAATTTTCTTCAAAATGTGCTAATACAAATTAAATGGTGTTGCCATTTTAAATGACATTATCAATTCTGATTTTACAACATATCTTTAAAACCAAGTCGTCTGGAAAAGTTTAAATGCGTAAAGATAATTATAGCGAATCTGACACCTCGCCCTTTGTTTGTAATTTCCCAATGAAGAAATATTTCAAGGTTCTCATTTTATGAATCAAAATGATGTCTTATCAGCTGGTAAATGAATTTATTATTATTTCAGGGGATATTTTTGTATCAAGTTCAATGTCATTGACTAAATAAAAAAAAAAATGTGAAAACATACCCACACCCACTCGTTGTTTACTTGTTGTAAGCAGTTTTTATAAATATAAATAGCTTTCCAATGTTTAGTACACATTAACTCAATGTCCTTCAGAATGTTGCGTCAACATTATAAATATAAATCAGACGTTTTGTAACGAAGGTAGGTACCTATTCTGCAGTATTTTAACCACAAAATTTGCTCTTTCTCACACTTAAATGTGTGCAAATACGTTTTATTATTGAGCCTTACTACTAACTACTTTAAACGTTCGTCTTTAATATTTTATACCTCGCAATAGATAAGTTCATGGGAAAAAATGTTGCCATCGTGATTTCGGAGCATTTAACTTAGTCTAGAGACCTGTTCCATTAGATTTGGAAAGAATTTCGCCATAACCCTCAAGTTAAACAAGGTTTTTTATAAGTTAGGTGATGTGCTGTCCTGTGGCTTCTTTAACTGCGAAACTCCAAACGAGTTTTCTTAAAGCTTATGCAATTAGGTATATTTGAATATAGGTACTTCGCTTGACTGTAAATATTAGGACAGAAATGTGTTGATCTATGTAAGATAAATAAACCAACAAGGCACAACACTGCCGGCCAAAGCCTCATTATAGGCAATTGTAACATTGAGGTAGCTGGGGACTTTATCTACTTCGGCCCCACTTTACCTATAGACCAGTGGCGTCTCGTCAGGGTGTGCAAGGTGTGCATTGCACACCCTGATCTAACCAAAAAAATCACTCATCGAACACTCAAATAATAATAACGCACATAAATATCATGTGCTCAATTACACTTTACACATCCCATAAGCCATAAAACCTCCATCACACACACAGCCTACTATAATAATACTCATATTCATCCTTCCTAATTTGTCTTTCAAAATTCCTTCATCGTTGAGAAACAAAGAGAAAAACAATAAACTCGCACGAAATCTGGTTGTGCACGTATTCATCGAAT
The DNA here is from genome assembly GCA_949126925.1 of Cheilosia vernalis. Classification (NCBI taxonomy): domain Eukaryota; kingdom Metazoa; phylum Arthropoda; class Insecta; order Diptera; family Syrphidae; genus Cheilosia; species Cheilosia vernalis. The sequence continues at coordinate 38,933,449 of OX421361.1, read as the reverse complement.
AAATTCATCCAACTCCAAACTATATACCTTCCTTCAGCTACAAGAATTCATCCCCATCGTCATTCGTCATCCGCACGCCGTACATGCTGTCGCTTTCGCTTTGCTTTGATGAACTTGTAGTGAACTCGTGCACTCGTTTTCTGTGCACACGGAATATTCATTATTTTCTTTTGTTTTGTTCTGTTTCCGTAAAGCGTCATAAGGCAAATATCCATGCAATACATCGCCGCTCGTGCAAAAAAAAGCAGTGCACGACAATAATTGATGAATGAATGAATGAATGAATTTTGCTTTTCGTTTAGGTAGTATAAGGGGCTGCAGTTTCTTGCGGTGCCTTTGTTTTTTTTTTTTTCTATTTTTAATTTGAACAGTGGAGTTTTTTTTATGATAAAAAAAAAACCTGAAATTTTTTTTTATTTTAATTAAGAAAACAATAAATAAATCCGTGTTTTTAAAAAATATATAATTTTCAAGAATTGCACACCCATCTAAGTAATTCACGCGACGCCGCTGCTATAGACATATTTCATATTTCATATTTATTTAAACACAAATAGTTTCAAAGCAAGATAACAATTATCTTATGAGTTGTGAAATGTTTAATAATATTATTGTTGAGTGCTTCGAGTGCTTGCATATAGAGAAACTAAAATATAAAATTTGATTTTGATGTAACATAATAAAATTATATATACCTAAACCTAAAAGTTATTTTTACTTTAAGTTAATTGATTATTATAATTGACCAAGTATTTAAAGAGAATTGTTTTGAATTTGCTGGTGTTTATGGTTCTTCTGAGTGCTACGGGTAATGAGTTCCATGAGAGAGTGGCATGGACGAATAATGTCCGTTCAGATTGTAAGGAATTAGACCTAGGCCGAATTAAAGCAGCTGTTCTCTGTTATCTGCTGGCAAAATTTAGTCTGTTGTAAAGATATTCTGGATGACGTGTTTGTATAATTCCGTGCAGTAGAGTTAGCGACCTAAATAAAATCAAATTATCAAAGCTTAGACCCATTATCTGTTTTGAGTAACTTGAAATATGCTCGAAATATCTTTTATCGAAGACGTACCTTGCTAGATTGTTGTATAGCTAATACATTTAATTGTTGCCGACTGTTGTTGTCAACTTGACAAAAGACTTCGCAACCGTACGACAAAATAGGTAAGAGTAAAGTCTTGACTAACAGCATTTTGGTTTTGACGGGTACGCTGCTTTGAGTTGACCTTACTAAGCGGAGACCATTGTAAAACGTTCCAGTCGTGACTGCCACATGGTCTTTCCAAGTCAGATTCGCATTAAATATTAAGCCCAAATTTCTGGTTGCATGGTCGTATTCTATAATAATGAATGGCCCTAATTTAATTGGCGGAAGGGTTGTTGTATCCAATTTAATTTTTTATGGATACACATAGATTTTGTCTTCTGAGGATTTAGAGTCAAGCTGTGTTCTTGCGCCCACTGCTGAATAGTCTCCAAGTCTTCATTGAGGTCTTGAATGGCTTCATTTAAACTACCCATCGAGCAGCACAAATACAATTGGACATCGTCGGCAAACATATGCACATTTCAATATTTTGTGATTTGAGGAAGTTCATTAACATATAAAGAGAACAACAACGGCCCTAGGATGGAACCTTGTGGCACCCCCGCCGATACTCCAAGGAAAGAAGATATTTTATTTCCAACTGCCACGCATTGTTGTCGCCTCGTTAAATAAGAAAGAATTAGTTTGACCGAAGGCGAAGAAAATTGAAATTTATTTAACAGTCTTGCGCCAAGAATTATGTGGTGCACCGTATCGAACGCTTTTGCAAAATCGAGTAATGTTAAGAATGTAGGACAATTTGCGTCCATGGCTTGCCGAATGTCATCGACAACGAGTATGAGTGCAGTTGTGCTATTCCGTTTCGGAACTTAAAAGGTAATGGTTGGTTAGATATACTTGCATCTGCTTTAGAATTGCCCTTTCAAAAACTTTGGATAGAAAGGGTAGAAGAGCAATAGGTCTATGCTCGGGTGTCACTCGATTCTGCGACATAGGTATAGGAAATATTTTTGCTTTTTTCCACAAAAGAGGGTACTCGCAGTTGGTTAGTATGGTATTAAATATGTGCGTAATGAACTTCAAAATAAAAGGAAGAAGAAGTTTTATAAATTTAGGATTTATTTCATCCAGGACTGTTGCATTTGAATTGATAGATAGCAAGGCTTCAACTACATCTTCAACTTTTAGACGAGTAAAGTTGAATTTATCGGTACCATCACTAGTTATGTTTGAAGAAGCAGCTATACAAATGTAGGACCATGTCTTTGCATTGGTAGTACAGAAGCAGCAACAAATTGCGAGTTAAGGAGATTACAGTGTATCCCAGTAGGTAAACCTAATCGCTGTTTCCCATTACCTAAGTTGCGTAGCTTTTTCCATTCATCCTTCCCAGATTGAGTGTCAGGATTCAAAAAATCTTCATAATATAACGTAGTTTTGCATTTTTGATTCGCAAGACGACTAAATTGCGAAGAGAACGATAAGTGTCATAGAGCACGTACTCAAGACCTAACCTTAAGAGCTGTACCGCTGCATAGGAGCCTCGGACAATCACACTTATTCTCCGAAACAAAAACAATCTTCCTCTCACGCCGCAACGGCAACACAGTAGAAAGTAAAGTACAAATGGAAGGGTAACCCAACCAACTACAAAATTAAGCGATTGCGACAATTTTTTTTAAGAAAGTTTACTACCTATAAAACTAAAGATATGAAATGCGTCTGTCTTTATGCTACAATAGAGTTTGCCACTTGCCTAAAATGAATTTTCACTAAACAAGTTGGAATAGTTTACAATGTAATTTGTTCTAGGTATGTACATATCTCAAATTTCCTTTTAAACGCGTGCGCTTGCCATAGAATCGTTTATAAGTTAAATTGCCAAAAATATAAAAATTCTAGTGGTGCATACAAATGTTTACAATGAAGCCACGCTGAAATAAAATACCTATATTAAAAATATAAATAATAGGTTATACCTAGTTGCTTGAAATGTAGATAGGCATATATGAAGCTCACAGACTAACACTAGGTTTGTTACATTTAAAATTCCTTAGCTTTTAAATTGTTGACAGTAATTTATGAAGAGTTCAATTCTTTATAAACTCTTTCGGTCTCAAAAGCTAAACTTCTATGTTACTTCTTTAATGCTAATTCTTTTTAAGTATGTCAGAAAAATAGCAAGAAGACCCTCGGCAGACCGTGTTTGCGGTGACAGTTCTATTACGCCACCAAATATAATCATTGGAACGACACTCGTACAATTGCTAAAACTGACGTAGAACTGCAACAAAAATGGCACGAGCTTGTTAATAAATTTAAAGACAACCAATATGATAAAAAGGGCGAACTTGTGTCTTAACATCCTTATCTTATATATTATATAAAGTAGCTACCAAAACAAAACCCGATTACATGGATAGAGAGAAGAGACAATCATGGAGATGACAATTTAAAATTTAAGAACAATATTAGGTAGGCACGAACGACTGAAAATGAGTCTGCTTTTTTACAACTGAACATGTCCTAAGCCCAGGCTATTCGATTCATTATGTCAACATAGCTTCTTAAAAAGTACGCCCAGCACACTTACCACTAGGTTAGGTTGGGTAAGAGAAGGTATGATTGCTCTCCTAGAAGAGTGTGCTTGGCATTTAAATCAGCCTATTATTTATTTTAAAAAATATATATAAAAGGACCATAGGGATACCGTATACAAAACTAGACACTAAAAGGGTCCCATCCTAACCCCTGAGGAATTAATTGAATTGGAATAATATCAACACTTTCTCCAATTTTCCTGCACAATCTAAATAAACCTTCACAATTCCCTGTAGCATGTGTATTCTCAAACTATTTTTAAGGATCGATTTTCAAGGAATTTCTATAATTTCGTGAAATTCCCTGGGTTTACACAGTGCATGTCCTCTTCATATCGTAGGTTACTGTGGGGGGTCTGTGTGTAGCAGTATCCGACCCAGGCGGATGTAATCAGTGTATTCAAAGAACTTTTTGTTGCGAATGAATTCAAAGTGGGTTCTCAGGAATTCGATGTTAATTCACTGAAAAACTGGAATTGGCAACGAATCGACGTGAATTCAAGTAAAAGAAATGGAATCGTCTTGTAACCTCTATATTACGGACAAATTTTAGCGAATTCGATTACTGATATGACTCATCCTAGTTAGCGAAGAATTTTTGAAAATATTGATTGCTTTTAATTTTTTTATGCAAATTTGAAAGTAGGTATACCTACCTACAGGCCGCAAGAAATTCTCTGAGCTGTTGAAGCCAAGAGGGGTCGTTATTTTGTAACTTTAATCTTTCTGAGGTCGGTGCAGTGGCTTAGTGGTTCGACTACTAAGCGAGGGATCCAGGGAGGAAAAAAAAAAACAGAAATTCCAACTTAGTGTTTTTTTTTTTCGACTCGCGTACGTCTGACAAACATTTGAGAGTATAATATGATAGAGGTTCTCAGTTAGCCGCTTGGACTAGGCATAAAATTGGAAATCCCTTCCATTCGATTCAAAAATGAAAAACTCACTCAAAACGAATGGTTGTGAGAAGCTAGGCCTAGGGTCCCTAAAGACCTTTTGCGCCAACTTTTTATTTTTATTTTTTATTTAATCTTTCCGAGAACGTTTACAAACTTTGTGATTGGATCGATTTATGTTGATTGGATTTGATACAGACCTTATACGCGAATGTTAGGTAACTATATTATCTTTGTTTAACAGTATATCTAATCTATTCATTGCTTTCGGCTCAAATTGCCCTAATCTTGGCATGGTCCCCAGTTAGCCACTTTTGAAGTCTCGGCTGTTGAAGATGAGTATTCAGGTTTACTTGCTGGACTGCGGTGGTGAGTGTGCTGGACTACTGAAAGGGAGCGAAAGGGTTAGTTCGACCTCCAGAAAAGCATAAATCCTAATGACGAATTGTACGTTCTTTAAATTGTGTCGCAGCTTAAGTAAAATTACGACGAGTTTTTTTAGGTAGATTTTTTTTGCCGATTATCGCAAGTTTTCAATACATTTGTGGAGAATGAACATGAAGCTCTTAAGCTCGTAATTTTTGGACCTAGTTGCTGGAGTTTCTATAATTTGGGCGATACCTACGTAGACGTCTCAAAAGTTACGTGATTTGCGCTCTGGGTCCTACCCGTCTCATACGGACCTGTTTCGCAACTTTTTAATTTTTTATTACATGAAGGCCTTAAACGTATCTAAAATTAAACAAGGCTCATACAAAACGAAAGTTTTTTTAGATCGTCAAATCTCTTGTCAGTTTAATGGTGTCCAGGCTTAAGTACCTAGTTCAAATCACACAAAGCTTAAATAAAGATAGAATCGAACTGGTACACCTATATTTACGGTGACCATATTTTCAAGAGCGAAACCCAGGACAAACAAAAATATATAACATCACACAAATGGCCCAAAATAACAAAGAAAATCGTATAGATGTATTATTTTTGTAGAAGATTCCCTTGTGATTTTTAAGGGGCTGTTTGCACGTTATTAGTGATCATGAAATGGTTCATTTTTTAAAAAAGATAATAAAATATTACAAAAAACATTTTTATGAACATACGGGACAAGTACGGGACTGAAATAGAAATACGGGACATTTGTATATCCCGTATTTCTAAAAAAAAAAAAAACAGGGACAGGCTATTGAAATACGGGACTGTCCCGGGAAATACGGGACGTATAATCACCCTACCTATAGTTGTATGCAGTTTATTGAACTACATATTCTTAAGAGTTTCAAATCAAAATGTCTGCTAAAGCGATTTAGTCTGTACGTTTCTTGTCTGCAATGTTGATCCGTCGTCGTTCCGAACACGGTTACGCAATTACCGATATCTTAAAGTTGTATAGCTACGCCAAGTAAAAGGTCCTCTTTTCTTGCATATAAACTATTGTACTCACTTAGGTATATCTTCCAACAAAAAGAAACATTATCAATTTTAGTATCCAGGCTAAATTTTTCGAGCTCACAATGGCGAAAATTTCCACACAAAATTGCATATTGTGACCTAGGAAATATTTAGTGTGAAGGTTAAAAATGATTATTGGTAAGGCCCAATGTGTACACAGAGTATTACTTCATTACGTACCTATATAAGGTGTGTATTTGGAATATCAATAAGATCACATATCTATATAAACTTAAGGATCTTTTTGTAACTCCAGAACAGAGGAAATCATGCGGAACGATCTGAACGAGCTATCTAGCATACCAACAGACAAAATCATGAACTTCATCAACTCATCAAGACATGCAACGACATACAGTAAGTAATTATGTTATTTCAAGGCTTACAGAATAGGTTACTATGAGTAAGGGATAGACCTTTCCCCTCTACGGTTATCACAATGGGTCAACATTGACCTGAGTGTGGCGCGGAATATTCGTCGCCGGCCCACGAACCTGACCTAACCTAAGCTCTTTTATAAAACCATTTAGCAGTATCGACACCTTTAAAAATATATGTATTTCAGAAAATGTTCAATTTTGTCCGTTTATATAAGGTTATACATATATATATCTACATGTATGTTTTAGCACTTAAAAATTGACTGGTGTAATTGACAATACTTCTTTTGAAAGCTGCTTGGTAGATTTGTTGCATTTCTTTCGATAGTAACCTATTTATTAAAGATAAGCGGCCTTACCCAAAATAAACTTTTGTCTGGCAGTTTACGCAGACTTCACGCTTTCCAAAATCCATTTACCAATAAACAAATATAGTTGCAAGAATATCGCTTACTGTAGGGTCGAACGTTAATGTTGAGAAAGCTGTATATCTCGGGCTATATAATGTGGTATTTGATTGGGCGCTTTTCATGATCGTTTGGTACAAAAAAAGCAATCTTTTTCAGAATCCAGAGCACTTTTGGGAGTCTGGATATTTTCTCAGTTTTACCAATCCAAGTGCATTTGAGTTTGATAACTGGTGGAGTTTGTTTACGTTTTCGTGAATTGTTTTCTACAATTTTTGTAAAATAATTTACGTACAAAAATATTAAGAAATCGATAGACGGATATTTCGAATGTTTTAATACAAAATTTAACCAGTGAATCGAAATAGCTTAGAAAAGTGTCAAGATTTAAATCCGCATGCATGCTTTTTGATTGGTTTTCCTTTTTTAATAGTTTGAAAGCAACGAATTGATGTTTACTAAACAAATTATTTTGGGATATTTCTAAGAATTTCAGGACAGCCGTCGGAAACAAAAAAAGCTGTTTACTTAAGTTCTCAGTCCTTAGGCGACTCAGGTAGATACCTATTTGGTTGCAACCAAATCCTTATCAAACTCTGTGCAAAAGGAGTTTGTTTAACAAGAATGAGGATCTCTAATGAGACAATGGTTGGTGTGAAAAGGTTCACTTCGCGGAAAATATACCTAGTTATGAGAATAGAATTATTAGCACTCAGCAATATACACGCGAAATAACAAATTTATTAACTTCTGGAATAACAGGTAGTAGTACGAGAATATGTGTGAATTTATACAAGAGGAAGTAGGTATGACACCTTTTGTGCATAAAAATGTGCGCTTTATATTTGTCATCAAGAATTGAAACTTTTGTCGGTTTCTAAGTTTGTCGAATTAAGTAACACAATAATCCACACAATTTTTAATAGAACAAATTGTATTTATTTTTCAAAACGGAAGCGATAAGTTTTCCACACGCTTTCCAAATTCCTACGTGAGATTTTAATTTATTCTGAAATGAATGAACGGGCTATGATTTCCATTTTCAACAATATTCATTTGCTAACGATGCAATTGTTATGTTTAGACCACCAATAAGTTTTGATTTGCATCATCAGCCTACGAATAAATGAAAGCATTCAAATAAACTGTTTTCCGTTAATTGAATAATTGAAAAGGATTTTATTACGACACAAATGCACTCATAAAACAATCGTGAAGTATAGTATTAAAAAACAATTAAAAGCGTACTATAAAAAGAACCGAAAATTGTGTCCCATCGAACGATAGGGCATTACTGATTTGCATAGGATATTTCACAGATCAGCGGATATTTTGCGCATTTCCTCCGTTGTACTTTGTTGTTTGCTTATAATAAGCGTCAAAAAGCATTTAAAGGATATCTACTGGGAAAATTTAATTGCAATTTACTTATTCCCTTTTTTGGAATAAAATCCTCGTTTTGAAAGATACCATTGCCCTTGTTTTTCACGAAAACAGATCACGATATTCGAACTATGCAATTTTGTTCATTGTAATAGATTTTAAGAAAGTTGTCGCACTAGTATGTTATGTTTTGTTAAAGTGGCTCTCGGTAAGAGAAACACTTAGGCCGTTCATCGGCTCATTGTGCATACCACTGGTGTTAAGGGGTTCCTTTGCTGGTTACTCATGTGAACCATTTACTAACATTAATAAAGCTATGAATGTTAGCAGCACTGATACAGCTTAGATCGCTAAGATCATTGAGGAAGTAGTTTCCTAAGTACGCTATCCTTAGATTGGATAGGGCAGGGCAGCTGAAGAGAAGGTGGGTTACGGACTCATCCTCTTCCTCATCCCTACAGCTTCTGCAAGTAATTGTATGGCAGTCCAAGTCTTTGCGTGTGCCTGCCAGAATACAATGACCGGTGAAAACGAGATACTAGCTCTGTTGAATAGCAGAAGCTCCCAGGATTTTTTGGTATCCAGTGTCGGCTAAGTAAGCCTGAAAACATCACAATCACCCCTATCGAGGTATCCGCTCGGAACGGAATTTTCTCCGATCTGTACGAAATCGCAGAAATTCCATTCGAGGTATCCGTTCTGATACGACTTTCGGAAAACTTCTCCGATGACATGTAGCGCACCCTGTCGCATTGCGTGGAACCGCGTTATACCCCTTACTTTTGACATGGCACATATTTTCCGAAGCTCTCCGACAACTAATTGCTGCGAAATGTTTGAATGCGAAATGAACGCGTTTATATGCTTCTTCTATTTTGTTCCGAAACGGATACTTCGAACGCAATTTTAGTTCCGATCGGATTTGACTTTCGTATCGGAATTTTTTCCGAACGGATACCTCGATAGGGGTGAATATCTATTATTTTCTTTTCTTGATGCATCCGCATTATTGATTTGTTTAGCGTAGGACAGCGGTGCGTGCACGTTGTGAAGACTAACACTGTCAACCGGAGGAGCCTAATCTTGCAAATTCGTCAGTTGCACAGTTCCCTGGGATTTCACAGTGTCCTGGACGGGACCCCAGCAAAGGGTGAGGTTGTACTGTCCAGCTGTCTTGTTAAGAGATGCACTAATGTGGTACCGTTTCACAAATGCTGTACATTTTTACCAAAGCTGACATTGAACTAATTGTCGACATTAGTGCTTGATTATTAGTAAGGCCGAAAGACTATTAGGCAGAAATCGGAATCTCCTAAAACAAGTACGAAATTTTGTTCATATAACCAAAGACCGTTTAAAGCTGCATAGGTATAGTTATGGTAATTTGTTAAAAGGGTCTATTCCTCAAGAAAGGTTCCTAACCAATTAAAATAAAAAAAATTGGCGCAGGACCCTCGTTTAGTAAGCCAGCACCAAGAAAAGTTCATAGGTACCTATACCTACGCTTTTAACATTCTACCTCGGAAAAAGGAAAGTCATTTTGGTATCTATAATAAAAAACACGTTTACTACTTTATGAACGTGCAGGGTTTAAAAGTAATATGACTAACGATATTAGGCATACAAAAAGTTCGTCACGAGTATGGAAAGGATCATAATCCAAAGGTCCCTTCTTAGTGCGCGTTTAAATGGTAGTTTAATAGATACCTACCATGTTTCTTTTTTAACTTTCTCCATTACCTGGTAAGAGAAAGATATTGGTTTCGTACAAAATTTCGAACTCGAGATTTTAATCAATTCTGATATTACGATGATAGAGGAACTCAAAAAAGTGGGTCGCAAAATTCTGTCCGGTCTGTCCGTCCTTCCACGGGCCTACAGCCTAAACGGCTTCCCGGATTACGTTCAAACCTCGGATTTGGAGTTTTTGGGCTTACAGCTCGGGAGGTGTTTTTTTTTTCAAGGTAACCTCAATATAAATGGTACTTCCCATATACAATTTTCGTACCAGTTTCATTTGATCGAAAACTGCTCTAACGATTTCAATCAAAACTGATATTTAAGCTTAAGTAGGTGAGGTTACCAGGACTGCGCACCCAGTTTTTGGCTAAAAATTCGAACAACGGTAGTTTTGAAATTTCGACATATCTCGAAAACGCTCTATACGATTGTAACAAAAAATAATTGCTAAGGTAATGTGGTCATTTATAACTTAATAGCAGACTCAGTTTTTCTCTATATTATCGTACAATGCATTTTTGAAAAAAGGAATTTTTTAACATTTAGTTTTTTTCAGTTTACCGGAAAACGGCTCTAACGATTTCAACCAAAATTGATATTTAAGCTTAAGTAGGACAGTTTACCAGGAATGCGTACCCAGTTTTTGGCTAAAAATTCGAACAACGGTACTTTTGAAATTTCGAAATACCTATCTCGAAAACGGTCTACCTATACGATTGTAACAAAAATTCATTTTTAGGGTAATGTGGTCCATTAGAACAACAGCAAACTCAGTTTTTCTCATTATTATCGTACAAAGGATTTTGAAAATTGTATTTTTTTTTTAAATTCTGACCAAAATGCAGACTTAAAGTCAAATGGATGTTTTCAAAACTATTGTGTCCTTAATTTTTAATTCGAAGCACCGAAAACGCTAATTTTAAAAACTGCTCATATCTCGAAAACCCCATCGTTGATTTCGATAAAACTACGAAGCAATGCTTACATACCGAACAATAACTTATATAATCGGTTTTCACCTAAATATTTACGCAATAGTATTTTTCAAATTAAACATTGCAATATTTGGTACCGTTTTGTTTGGCAAATTTTACAAAAACCGCTCTAACGATTTTGACCAATATACATATAAATATATAGCCCTCTAGGCAGAACTTGCGACAATTGCCTGTTACTGAGAGCTTAAACTTTTAAAAACTTATATTGTTATTTTATATAACTGCCATTTGAGATAGATATCCAATTTTTTGTTTTCCTTAATCTAGTATCGAGAAAGTTTCGTTCGACCCAGTCGTGCACTTTATTTTCTATGAGCTCATTATAATAAGAAACAAAAAATGTTTGATTTGTTTAACAAAATTTAAAAGAAACTTATGTACCCATTGAGAACAATAATTGCATTAATATTTTGGTGATGGTGCTTTTTTTTCATTATATCGGAATAGATTATAGGTACCTACCTATCTTCTATCCATTAAGTATGAAACCAGAGTTTTAGATATAAATTTCAACTGTCATGCCTGTTGGATCTGATGAAGTGGTAAATATTTTGTTTACGTATTACTCATTCTTCAAAAGAGTTTGACGAACATCTTTCATGACAATTCGCAGTCTATACCATCACACCAACTTCTGAGGTTACTGACTCCCCGTACTTACTCACTGCTTTTTTTTTTGCACAAGGCCTCCCACTCACATCGAGTGGGAGCTAAATTAAAGCAACTTCAAGAATTTAAAATCGACTCTTTCCGGAAGCACAGAAACGTCAGAACTTAATTTCTACTAAAATGTAGACATCCGTTTGTTTACATACGAAATCAGACTTTCTTTTGTTTACAAAACATACAAAAATATTTAATAACATCGTCAATGAAAGGTCATAGTAAGAGCGTCAAAATTTCATATAGGTAGATGTCAATGTGAATCAGAGTTATAAATAAATCTCCACGGACAGCTTGCATTCACGGTATAAACAAAGGTGGATTATGATTTTAGATTCAGACAGGCAGTATGTATGTACTTACGGATTCTTCCTCCTTTTCCATTCCACTGGGCATCTGGGGAACGGCTCGATTAATTGCTGAGTACTCCGGCAAATCGGGCAGTTCCTCTGCCAAGAAGATTGGCATTGGTTTGGCTGGATCCAGGGCTCGCGCCCGAAACGATAGTTTCGACATATTTTATTCTTCTTCTTCTTTTTTTTCTCGTGTATTGTATTATTCACTTCTTATACCGTAGAATTAACTTCCTCTCCCCTGCATAGGACTGCCCACGTGGTAGTATTCCACACGCAAGTTCCCCACGGCGCAATTGTTGATATTTTTACCGCCGAATTTACCGAACTGGCAATCCTTGCCCCTACTCCTACTAGAGCTGCTGCTGCTGCTAATGTTGGTATCCAAAAAGGCTTCTAAATTAGAAATCAAATCCTACATTACAAACCCATTGCATATCACTTGTCAAATTATAAACAAGTAAAGATTTAAACAAAAAAAAAACATATAAAAGAAGTGACAGGTGTGTCGCCGGATATCATACACAACATATTTTTGTTTTTGCATGAGGAAGCGCATACAAAACAACAAAGCGTAGAACAACGTCACAGGGTACATTGGCTATTTTTATTAATTTTCTTTTTCCCCAAAAAAAAAAACAAAAAAAAATTTCAAGCGAATTCACACAAAAAAGAATGAGGGGAAAAAATGAAACAACGTACACACGCCTTCTTCATCACAGGGAAAATGCAGCGAATTCACAACCCGGCCATGTCGACTTTTTTTCGCTGACGAACATGCAAAAATTGATTTTTTTTTCACAAAACATACAGATTTCACTTCATTGCAATTGCTGTTTCAAAGAACAATATCGCATCTTTGAGTAATACACTATTTAAAATCGATTTTAACGCAATTTTAAGCCACTGAATTTGTAACAAAACCGGGAACACGAATTTGTTGAAAAAACATTTTTGCCGAGCTTATCCCAAAAAGCCATAATGGCGGCATCTACGACGAGAATTCCCACTTTTCCCCGAGAAAGGGATACGATGCGGCTGAATATGAGCGAGAGCGAGTCGACAATTTAATGCACAAACACACACGCCGTTCCTGTGGTTATCTCTTTCGCAACTGTGCTTATGGATACGCACTTTGAACAACTACATAAACTGAGGAAAAAATCTTCCACTCACTTTTTCTGTCGCACACAATTTCGAAAACTGAAACAACAATACTATCAAATGCGTGAGAAAGAGAATTCCCACCGAAATGTTTCGCGCGATATTCGATTCGAATGCGGTTTCGAACTAGCAGCGCGACGGCGAACACGAAGATAAGTAAAGAGAAGAGGATGAAACTGATAGAAATGCGCCACCCAGAGGGCTCTGCCTTCTATGGAGCACACACATCACCAGGACGCCATTTTTTATTTCTTCCCACACAGCAAAAAAATCAATGAACAACCGAATGGCTAATGCTTTTTTCACAGCATATTTTTCGCACTAAACCGAACGATTTACTGCATTTTACTTATGAAAATGATAAAACACGATATTAAATTAAGTATTTTCACTATTTTACGGAAATTTCATGCACTGGTTTGGTAGAATATTAATCGGATTGTGCAACGACACGAGTTTTTCACAGGGACACGTTCATCACTAAACGTAATGGCGGACTACGAGATGGATGTTCCGTTTACCTGTGCGAGAAATGTGCTCGAATGAAGCATTTTGTTTTCATGTTTAAAATTAATTGACAATTGCCGTAATGATATAATAATTTAAAATTTCATTTTTTAAATTTTATTTTGTCTTATGCAATTGGATACTTTATAAATTAATGCTGTTCAACAAAATTAAATGTTTTTATTTAAGTTCGAAAGTGAATACACACAGGAGTCAAGAATTAAGTGAACGGAATGCTGAATTTTTCGAAGTGGATGCGTTCAGCAGAGGAAAGTTGTGTTTGAAAATTTGTCTAAAAATAACGTGCAATCGAATAATTGTTACCTACCTAGGTATGTAATGTGTTTATAAAATCACAATCCTTTACGTCTTTTCTTCTAGATTTAAGAATTTTTACTTATGGAGATTCCTTAATTTGCTCCGGAACTAACACGGAACTTTAGGTTTATGAATATTTTGCTTTTATTCCTCATTGGATGAAGCGTCTAGCAATAAATATAATACATGAATCAACGAATAGAATTTGTGTGCAGCTGTTGTAATTGTTTAAAGATGTTGCGTTACCGTCTTGATCCAGATTAGTTTACAAGAATGGAGCAATTGCATATTAGAAAAGCTTGAGTTTTGGGTTGTCCCAAAATTTGCTTTCCAAAAAGAACAGTTAATGTCGGTTTCACCAAATTTCATATTGCCAGCAGTCATATTGCAAACCAGTTCCAAACTGTGCAACGTGACGTCATAACATGATGACGTAAACACAAACTTTCAGTGTAGGAAGTGTTACCATTTGAATGAAAATTGCATAATTTTCCGTATAGGTTTATTATTTTAAAAACAATTATTAAATCGTTTACTTTGAACAAAGTCAAAGTCATTTCATTTAAAGTGCGTGCGTTACATATATTTTCCAATTCCACTTGTCTACTTACAAAACCCAAACAAAAATTCACCTCCACTCAACTAATGAATCAATCATGCCTCAAGTTCATTGCACTTGTTAATACATGCATTAATAAAACACAGTTTATAAAAAATTGTTTATTTTAAAAATGAGTTCAAGTTCAACTGATCACGATGACGTCAAACAATATAGGTATTGTTACGAAAAAGTGGTAACAAAAACTTCTGTTAGCTTCTAGGATTACAGAGCGCAAAAAAAAAAAAAAATATCCATCGACTAACATTTTGTTAACAAGTTTTAATCACTACCATTGTAAAATATGCAATTATTACGTTTTTTTACCTCTAAAAGTGATGAGATTTTTGAAAAAGGCAAAGATCCAACTACGGCTGTTGAAAAAATTGGAAATCAATGATTTTATGTCGGTCTAATGCCAAATAAAAAAGGCCTATTATTTCCATTTACCGCTTAAATTTATTTAGCAGTTAAGTTGCAAAGAACCTTAGTTAAAAAAAGAAACAAAAAATGCTAAACATTTGTAAATAAAAAATTATTTCGGCTTTCTAATCTTTTTTTATTAGGTAAAAACCCGTTCAAGATCTGACTTTCGTCCACTTTTCACTGACTGACCAAAGCCATTTGGCCAGATCGTCGTTTTGAGCAGCGGTGGCAACTTCTTTCGGCTCGCAATCACTAAAGTAGAGTCCAGTGACCTTTTCCAATTCTGGATCTAATGCCGCGTAGATGCTAGTTTGAGCTCCCGATTTCGCAGTCTTAACAAACGGCCAAAAAAGTGGCCTAACAAAAATGCTCGATAGGAAACTATTAAAAATTCCCATGTGACGAACTAGTTCCGTGTCCACAACACCTGGATGCAGTGCGTTAACTGTGACTCCTGTACCTGCAATCATTTAAACATCATTTCACATGCTGCTTTGAATGTTACGTCAGTGGAGTTACCTTCTAGTTTCTTTGCCAGTTCCCTTGTGAAAAGCACATTTGCCAACTTGCTTTGGCTATACGCACTGCCTTCATCGTACGATTTGTCACTATTCAAATCTGTGACGTTTATTTCTCCACGAGTGTGCGCTAAGCTAGACACGACAACAATTCGACTTGGGGCACTTTTCTAAAAATGATGCCAGTTCAAAACACTTGACCATTTCAACTATAAAAGGAATACCTTCAGCAAGTCTAAAAACAGATTTGTCAACAGGAAATGACCCATGTGATTGACTCCCAACTGCATTTCGAAACCCTCCTTCGTCAAAGAACGTGGACAACGCATAACGCCAGCGTTATTGATTAGCACATCTAGTCTGGTTTGCTCTTTTTTAAATCTATCAAACGAGTCTTATGTTCGTTCAGCAAAAAAAAACTCGAATTTCAGTCACAAACTTACCCGTCTACAAATTTTCGAATCGACTCCAAGGACGCAAGATCACATTCGCGACAGTAGACGTGCTTGTTGTGTGTCTCAATGACGATTTCCTCTCTAGCCTGGTAAAATTAAAAGTAAGCTAGGCTCCCAAAAAGTTTTTTCAAGTATTGACAGGTTACCTCCTCGCATTTCTTCATATCACGGCAAGCCATATATACATGGCCGCCTCGCTTAGCCAGTTCGCGAACAGTCTCTCTTCCAATACCGGTATTGGAGCCAGTGACGATAAAAACTTTGCCATCAGCTTTGGTCTTCTTGCGATACTGGCCGCCTTGCATTCGATCCCTGGAAATAGTTTTTTGTTTCTGTTTTATGCCGATTACGAATTAAAGACGATCTACTTACTTAACAAAACATGAAACCCCAACGATAGTACCGGCTAAACTTACGTAAAAAACTGTTTTATTTTTAAGAAATGAAAACAACCCTTTCATCGTGGAATTTGTTGGGAAGCTTTGGTTGACAGTGAACTTTAAATCCTAAATTGGATGCAGGATAGAACGGACTTTCTAGTAATTCATAAATAAATCACACTACCTTACTAAAATTTAGAAGAACTATTAAATTTAATTTGACTTCGAGTTTTCCAATTTCCTTTCCGAATCAGACCAATTCTTGTCGAATCAAATGTCACGCGAATGTCAGGCATAATGGTGGCTCTTGACATAAGAGGGGTTTCTTTTTTTTGAGCTGTTAGTGATGTTGTTTGATTTTGAGAAAAAACGGTTCTCTTGACGTTGGCAATAGGGAGTTGTTAGTCGAGTTAGGCCCGATTCGCCAGGGATTCCACAATTTTCCTGGTGAAATTTTTAGAACTTACAATCCGGAGTTTTTATTTATTATTTTTATTCATAAAGTCCATGCAAAAAAAATTCCCAACCGCTAAACCGACAGAAATATCAAATTCTGTAGATTGGTCCATTTTTCGGTTCGACTGTGATACAATAAATGCAGCACTAATAACAGTGCCCGATGTAAAAGGCGGCTTTTGTTTACTTAAGGCTGGTACGCAGTTCAAGTGAAATCCAATTTTTCATACAAATTTTTCACTACGAAATGTCAAAATGAATTTTCCAAATGAAAATTTCACTAAGCGGTACGCAGTTCGAGTGGAAAATATCGCTTCCAAAACTGAGTCGTAGGTGGCGATACTAAAATCTCTCCGCAGCTATTTCACTTGTGTCGTTTTCCATTGGTTTCACTCGGGGATCCACTCATTCTGTAGTCCAATGGAACAAGAAAACTGCTTCTGATTGAATCCACAAGAGTATTGGTGAAATGCCAAAAAATAATCTACGGCAGCCGTCAGTTGACTTGTATAAAATACACAAACTACACTTGTGTGAGTGCTTCTTGAGTGGATTCTGACTTCAAATCGAGAAGCGAAATTCTCTCCTCAGAATCACCAGAAGAGTATTTTTTGTGCCAATGGAACGGTTTCAGAAGTGATTTTTTTGATTCCGGACTCTCCCGGACGCTTCTTTTTGCCCAATGGAAAACGACATTGGTTTTTATTGTCCGTCGCATTAATTTTTTGACATTTCAGTGTGAAAAATGATTTGTAGGAAGTGGTTTAGAAATTTATTGGAATTTCAGATGTTTCTTTAAGAGGATAATAAGTTTTTCGCACTTGCAAAATTGTGTTTTCATTGAATATAGTGCGATAATGTTAGGTGTACAAATAGTTCGTGGCACGGATGGCCTTTTCCATAAGCAGGGTGCCTCAAGAATATTTTTCTACCCAGTTTTGTTCAAGCAATACCAGCAGGATCTTTAAAAATATGTATAATTTACATGCACTGTTAATTGTTTAAATTTGACGACTGTCCTTTTTATTTTACAAATCAGACATTATTTGCCAAATTGAAAACTGTTAAAATTGTCATGAACACAAAACAAAAAATTTTTTTGTGTGTGTTTGGAGGTTCGCTGGAAGGGAAAATCATCGAAAGTCATTCGAGAGCTAGTATAGGTACGCGATAAATGCTTCGACAATATGGAGCGATTTTAGGCCGATCTAAAGCACCTACCAAGGGCACTGACTTGTGCCATACCGAATGTGATTGCCCCTAGCCGTTCGACTAATCGAAAGATCCCTCGTTTGTAGAATTTTTGAACTTTTTTGTTAGAAAATAATATATTGACTTAGCTAATTTTTATAGATCAACGTGTTTTATCCGCCTTAATCTTCTGATTACACTGCATGTATTTATAAATTTGGCTGTTTCTAAGCTAACGTGGTTGAGAAGCGTTGTGCATTTAAGAAACTTGTTCGACTTCTTTCTATACTGATTCAATATCTAGATCAGTGTTGTGCATTGAATATGACTTTGTTCCTTTGTAATATTTTTGAAAGACCTTAATTTTTTAGAAATACGTTTGGAGCGGTCATACCCACAACTGGTGCCCGTAGGTCCATAGGTACTGGTTGCAGAATTTGGTTTTATGGCAATAACTTATTGTTATTGTGGTCGATCACGGATGAATGTCTTCCAATAGGTCAATACATTTTACTGTAGGTATCACATGATTCACAAAAAGTGAAGTTTCCAATTTGTTGCTTCCAGCTGTTTTCTTAAACTGCCACAAAACAATTTTTTTTTTTTTGAACGAAGTCACCCTGCATAAATTTCTCCAACTGAAATCTCCAACAAAATATTTCACTCTCTATTTCACAGCACTTTTTGGAGAGGAGTGAAAATTTCACTTCACTCCATCAGCGTACCAGCCTTTAAATCTTACTTCATGACAACCATCAGAAAGGTTTCAATAGGCCTTTTTCTTTTTTAGTTCAGAGCTGAGAGCTGATGTTTTTTCAGATGTATATCGACTAGAAAAATGCTTATTTATAACAAGACTATGGAGTATGATCAAAACGACAAGTCCTAAATCTTAGTTTTGAGATAAAGACGTTTAAAAGTTCAACAATTTCTCCTTAATCCAGTTTTACGCGTTAAAGCTAAGTATCCTGCTCGCGCTAAATTTTAGCGTCCCTAGTTTCCACTCCGTTTCTCCACAGCAAAGATAAATGGTAGCTAAATTTTTAAATATGATATAGATGGGACAAAAGCCATAAGTTCATGACAGAATTTCGGTAAACGCGATTCAAATTATACACGTTATTTTAAATTCAAACATTAAAAGCATCGCATTATTTAAAATAATGCATACAACACAAATTTAGGAAGAGGTTATCATTGCTGCATCATTTGAAACAGTTTCTATAGCAGCAAGTAGAAGACAAAACTTTCCAAAATCTCTTTACCGTCGTGAAACAATCATTATTACCCGAAAAACATTCGAGGCCAAATGATTCTCAATTCTAATATAAATAAATATCTCGATATCTCGCAAAACAATAACTCTGCTTTGGATTTGCGTTTCCTTTTGTTTCTCTCGCAAATATTTTTTGCAAACACGCATCAAACTGTTTATTCCGTTTCTTCTGTCAACATTTATCTTCGATTTAATGTGCCGGACATTTATTTCGCGAGCTAAATGAGTGGAGACTTTTCATCGGCCCATCTACATGAAGTTAAGAATTTAGCGCGCGAACAGGATACTGCTTTGCTAAACTGTCTCGCTAAATTTTATCTTTGTAGACATTTTTGTATGGGAGATAAAATTTAGTGCGAGCAGGATACTTAGCTTAAAGTAATATTGCGATGCAATAATAATATGAATTACTTGATGTTCAATAATCAATTACTAAAATTTAAAAAAATGTAACAAAAAAACGTTTTAATGGAGTTATGTTGTTTTGACCAAACGATATTTTGACTTTTTTCCAACGTGTCCAGATTGAAAATAATTTTAGCAACACGTTCTTTTTAAGAAATCGAAGGCCTTTATTTAAGTTTAGCAACGGAAAACAGGGATAATAATTATCGAAAGAATAAAATAGAAATGTTTAATGTAATAAAGTCAAGTACATATCTACTTTTTTGATATATATAAGTAGAACTATTCCTCCTCAGAGCAATCATTTAGATCAGGGTCCGCATCTTCCATCCTATTATTGTGCACTTTAAGTTTTTATAAAAAGCGAAATAATATCAATTTTCTTTTCCTCCGATATAGGAGGTGGAGGAACATTTTTGAAAGTAAACTTTTGCCTCTTCTTCTAAAGTTAACACATCGAAATTCCATTTCTTCATCCAGAGTTGCTTTGAAAAATACTTTCCCAGGATTTGTTTTGGTGTATCGAAACCATTTTGTGCTTTGAGCTAAACATGTTCCCGTTATCATCTTTTTTCCTTACAGCAAAACCTGAAGTTGATTTCAATAAAGCTGAAAAATTCCAAATTTCACCTGGCTGCAATTCAAGTAGGTACTAAGTAATTTTTCTTTCTACCACATGACTTTACTAATTAGAACCAATCATGCGGATGGAAAATTTCGGAGTTAGCCTTTTTCTTCTTTTTTCAATCACAGCATGATCGATATCACATTCCATATGTGTGTGTCCAGGAATCAAAAATTTATGCTCAGCCATCTCAATGCCGATTTCGGGTGCTTGCATGGATAACAAAAACATTGCAGCAACAATTCATATGTACCATAAACGTATGAGAACAAAGCAACAGTTGAGTAACATGTTATTTTGACCTGGTTATTATTTGAAAAATTTTAAGCTTGCTCGGTCAAAACAGCACAAATGTGGACTTATGTCATTTTGACCAAACACAATTTTAAAAATACTTGTAATGTGTGTTTAGGACCACTCAATAACTTTTTATTCGATTTACTGAAACTTATGCTGTTAAGACCAAACGAAAATAGATTTTTTTTTAACAATTCTGCATACTTATCTAAATTTCACAAAAAATGGACTTATGTCTTTTTGACCAAACATACCATTAGATAAGCAGACATAAATGGAGTAATCTTTATCTTGACGAGGAAGACGATAAAGAAAATAATTCCTTCAAAAATATATCCAAGGCTATTTTGTATTTCGTTATTTTGGTTTTCACGAAACTTTGCGCAATTGTTTTGAAAGCAAACTTCTTAAACGACGTAAGACAGCTGTCCAAATATATAGGTATTGTGGGAGTATGTGTAAATCTGAAACAAATATCGACATCTTCTGCCAAAAGTGACCTAAATGAAAAAAAGTAGGATTTTTTGTCCAATCTAAAACGACATTAAATAAGCTTATGTATAACTTCTTGGATGCCAACATTTCTTAAGATGTTATTATAATTCACAAACATAGAGAGCCATATCTATCCAAATATTTTGTAAAACAATTATCAATTCTTAGCTTTTAGTCCAATCTTCCGTATTTTGCCACAACCGTTTGGTCATTATATCATTGCATCTGGGCAACTATTTCGACTTCTTTCTGCTTGCAGTCACTAAAATAATGTCCACTGACGTTTTCCAAATCTGGATCCAGAGCTGCGTAAATAGTAGTTTGAGCTCCCGACTTTGCCGTCTTGACGAATGGCCAAAGGAAAAGCCTTGCAACTATGCTCAAGAGAAAACTATTTAAAAATCCCATGTGCCTAAATAGTTCCGTTTCCACCGTTCCCGGGTACAAGGTGTTGACCGTGACTCTAGTACCTGTAATTCGTAGAACATTTCGAAAATATATACACGCCTTATTTATGTTCCAAAACACGTCAATTCCTACCTTCCAGCCTTTTGGGCAGCTCTCGAGTGAAGAGGACATTTGCAAGCTTGCTTTGGCTACAAGCCACACCGCCATGGTATGATACTTCGCTGTTTAAGTCAGATTTATTGATTTTTCCAAAAACATGTGTCAAACTGGATACGTTGATGATACGGCTGGGGGCACTTTTCTATAAAAAGTTATTCTTTCAATAACCTCAATAGTGGATTTGTTGGAGAGATACCTTCAGGAGATCCAATAGCAGATTTGTAAGCAAGAAATGGCCTATATGATTGACGCCGATGTGCATTTGAAGACCTTCTTCGGTCAATGTGTATGGACAGTTATAAACCCCCGCGTTGTTGATTAATATGTCCAGCCTGGTTTCCTCCTTTTTAAATCTAAGGGTGAATGTAAGTTAGGAGATGTTTAAATTTTTAAATCAAAAATGATACCCATCTGCAAATTTGCGTATAGACTGGAAAGACGACAGATCTAGTGTGCGACAGTACACGTTTTGGTTCTGCGTTTGCAAGACGATGTCGTCTCTAGCCTAAGGACAGGTACATACAATCTCCTTCTATGGGCTTATGATGGTCATTTTATAAATACCTCCTCGCATTTCTTCATATCACGACAGGCCATGTACACACGAGCACCCCGTTTGGCCAGTTCGAGAACAGTCTCTTTTCCAATGCCCGTATTTGAGCCAGTGACGATAACAACTTTACCCTCAGCTGATGTCTTCTTTCGATACTGGGCGCCTTGCATAAAATGCCTTCAAACAATTTAAACAACTGGGTAAAAATGCATCAACGTAGACTCACTTTACAATAAATGCAGCGCCAATAACAGTGCCCGTTAAACTTATGTAGAACGCGGCTTTTGTTTTAGGGAACGCAAGCAAGTCCGGCGTGATTAAATATTGACGAACGATATTCATTTTCCTCGAATTTTTTAGCGTTTATTGCTCTCTGAAAGACTATCTCAAAATAATGCAATTTGAAGTCAAAAGATTTCGCATGTTGCGTCTGGTAAACAAATGAAGCACGAGTTGTATATTGTATAACCTTATCTGAGCAATAAGATTGCCGAATTCGTTTTGTCAATAACTGATAGCTAGCTGGGCCGTTGGTGCATCCACGAGCCTAACTTATCCTCCTGCAGGAAAGCTGTTCCTTATCATTTAAAATGAAAACAGTTGAGTGAAATTATATTGCAAAGTCCACGAAGCTCCAAAGAGCTATTAATCAAGTTCACTTATTTTAGTTTATAGACAAAAGTAGTTCTCCCACCTTTTTATTATAGTTTAAACCCAGAACTACACTTGGAACTATAAACCTGAACTTCAGTTTGAGGGCACAACTCAAAGAATCCATGATGTTCGTTTTAGTAAAGGATTCAACTTAGGTATAGGATAACAGAAAACACTCCCCATAACCTTGTTAAATAATCAAATGGTTATATCACGCTAAGACTAATGTGCATTTCACACCGAGCCCAAAACCGGGTTTTCGCCAAAACACACGAAAACTTCATCGAAAACAGAAGTTTTCCCATACAAATTTCAGTTTTTAAAACGAGTCGTTTCGAAAACACCACGAAAACGACTTCCAATCGTTGGGTTGTTGGAACAAACACACCTTTTGAAACATCCAGCAAAATGGCTGACCAAACAAATGTTACAACTCACAACTTAAAATTATATTCCAAAATTAATTGTTGGGCTAATGTTATTTTGAAATGCACTAAATTCATTTTGTTTGTTAATTAATGCGATCTAAATTTTGAACTATAAAAGTTTGCACCGAAGTTTAACGACTAGTGTCTCACAGCTAATTGAAACGTCAAACGAAAACAAGTTGGTGGTCGGTGTGAATGCATCGACGAGTTTTCGAGGAATACGCGGTTTTGGGCTTGGTAAAAGCATATTTAGACTAAATAAATACGAAAATAGATATTGGCTATTGCCTATCTGTCATTTTCTATTTAATAAGTACAAGCCGGAACAAATTCTCTAAATTGTATAGATCTACTCGTTACTCGTTATTTTGCAAAAGTTTTATTCGCGTTCTTTTCAGAGCCAAGTACTAAAAATCTGTCAAACTCAAAAATTTGACCGAAACTTTCTCAGAGAGATGGAAATATCCTCCAAATTATGGATAGACTTCTAGCTACTTTGAGCCACTTACAGCTTTGACGGCTAATCCATATTACAAATAAATAGGTCTGTTCCCTTACGATAATGGATTCGAATACATCAGTCAAACTTTGTTCCCTTACGCAAAAGTTGGTTATAAGTGAACGAAGTTTGACTAAAAAATGTATTCGAATGTGTTCGAATGGGCGCAGGGTCATAAGTCCACAGGCCAAAAGTCTCACAAATCAATTGTGGACTTATAACCCACCCAGGTGAGCCAAAAGTTCACACAAAATTCTTGTGAATTTTTGACTCACTGATTGTGGTCTTATGGCTCACGGATGAAGAAGGTGAAGAAGAGGACAACGAGCTTGAAAGCGAAGCTAAAAATTCTAGTAATGACCTCATTTGCGGTGTTTGCCTCCAAAACCCACAAGACACACTTCTCCAGCATTGCAATCATTTTAAGATTGCGCTTTCAAACTATGAATTCTGTATGGGGGGGCATGCTGCCCCCCTGCAACCCCCCTGCTTAGGTTTACTGATGGATTACGGGGGGTGCCGTGAAATAAGGCCAAGCGAAATAAGGCCAAATCTGACAATTTGGCGTTTTTTCACTTTACAAAAGTGAAATAAAGCCATATTTCAACAGTTGGTCTTATTTCACTCCGACAAAGTGCAATAACGCCAAATTGGTGTTATTGCTCTTTCAAACTATGAAATCTATATGGGGGGGCATGCTGCCCCCCTGCAACCCCCCTGCTTGGGTTTATTGTTGGATTACGGGGTGGGTGCAAGTTTGGTCTTATTACTCAAATTTTGTTGGCATTATTGCACTTTGTCCGAGTGAAATAAGACCAACTGTTGAAATATGGCCTTATTTCACTTTTGTAAAGTGAAAAAAGGCCAAATTTTCAGATTTGGCCTTATTTCGCTTGGCCTTATTTCACGGCACCTTACGGGGTGGGTGCAAGGTTCTTCTTATTACTCAAATTTTGTTGGCGTTATTGCACTTTGTGGGAGTGAAATAAGACCAACTGTTGGAAGTTATCCTTATTACACTATTTAAGAGCGAAATAAGGTACATTTTTAGAAGTTGGTCTTATTTCACGGCAACATTCCCATACTTTTTGAGTTGTTAAAACAACTCTTTTTGTCATATGGATAATTGTGGACTTATGGCCTACTTCCATTTTAAAATTGTGAACTTATGGCCCAAATTATTGTGAACTTTTGGCTCATCTGGGTGGGTCAAAAGTCCATTGTGGACTTTTGGCCTGTGGACTTATGACCCTGCGCCATTCGAATGCATTATTGTAAGGGAACAGACCTAATATATTCGACCGGCGCCAAATTTTCAGAGATTTTATTTTTGTGTGCAATTGATTTTTCAGACGGATTTGGAATTTGTTTCCTGTGAATTTTGTGCACTTGACATAGTCATATATAGTTACTTTCCTTTGCCGGTTGAAATTATCTGCTCGTTCCTCGTTACTTTGATAATTTTCTCTTTTTCTGTCATATATTTGATGAGAATGTGTAGCGTATAGGTAGACCTTGTGCGACTGCGATCGATTTATATCGATTATGCGTTCGATTTGAACCGCGTTAGCCAATGAACCTTGGTATAGTTTGTTTTAAATAGTTTTGAATGATAACGATTCGCGATCTTGATCCGCTGATTTCAACCCCTGTCGTCTCACCCATTAAATACAATAAAACCCACACTTTGGGACTGAGGCCTGACTATTCTTACCGATCTTAATACGTTTTTCCGACGCTACGCGACCGACGTAGTCTGTGGTCAACTCACGCCTCTGTGCCCGTATCGTCACGGAATTATGTCGACTACAGACACGAAGTGAGAACTTGTTTTCCTCATACTATTCACTTCCGCTCACTTGATGACATGAATTTTTGTCTCTATTTTGTTTAATGTAGGTACATTTAATTTTGTTGTAGACCAACTATTGACAGCAGAGATTATACTTGCCGTTTTCCTTATGAGATGTATAGTATATCCTTCGCAAAGTCCCTGTATTCAAAGTGTTGTTTTTTTAAATAGTTTATTTTGCAAAAAATTATAACAAGAGAAAGTAAAATACGGGGCATAATAGTCTTGAAAGTTGAAAGTTCGATTAAATCAACTGACGTGGAAAAAATGATTTGTCAGATTTTGCTCCTTCGGCTTACTATGACGTAGAACAAATCCACCTACGAAGAGATTTTTGTCCACTTTTCACTAACCGACCAAAGCCATTTGGCGGTCTCGTCGTCAAGAGCAGCACGACCAGCCTTTTTCGGTTTGCAATCACTGAAGTAGAGTCCACTGACAGTGTCCAATTCCGGGTCCAGTGCCGCGTATAGGGTAGTTTGTGCTCCCGACTTTGGAGTCTTAAAAAACGGCCAAAACAGTGGCCTTACAAAAATGCTTGACAGGAAACTATTGAAAATTCCCATGTGACGAACTAATTCCGTGTCTACAACGCCTGGATGCAGTGCGTTAACTGTGACTCCTGTACCTGCAGAAGTAGACACATTTAAGAAATTATATCGAAAGTGAAGTTTGACGTGTTACCCTCTAATTTCTTGGCCAGTTCTCTGGTGAAGAGAACATTTGCAAGCTTGCTTTGGGCGTATGCTTCGCCTTTGTTGTAGGACCTTTCACTATTTAAGTCTTCGAGATTTATCTTTCCAAAATAATGCGCTGCACTGGACACGACCACAATACGACTGGGTGTACTTTTCTAAAAGAACAAGTTTTGATCACTTAACTATTGCAACTTAAGAAAGACTTAAGATTATGTACCTTCAGCAAGTCCAAGAGCAGATTGGTCAGCAAGAAATGTCCGATGTGATTGACTCCTATTTGCGTTTCATAGCCGTCTTTCGTCAACGAATGTGGGCAAAGCATTACCCCTGCATTATTGATAAGGATGTCGAGTCTGGTTTGCTCTTTCTTGAACCTATTTAATGATTCATTCAGAATACGCAGTCGCAATTTTGGATGCCATAACTTACCCATCTGCAAATTTCCGAACAGAATCCAAGGAAGACAGATCTAACTTCCGACAGTAGACGTGTTGGTTTTGCGTCAGCTGGACAATTTCATCTCTTGCCTAAGGAAACGTACATATAATAGGCTTCTATGGGTTAGGATCTTTTTATAAATACCTCCTCGCATTTCTTCATATCACGACAGGCCATGTACACATGAGCTCCCCTTTTGGCCAGCTCGAGAACAGTCTCTTTTCCAATGCCCGTATTCGACCCAGTAACGATGACGACTTTTCCGGCAGCCGATGTATTTTTGCGATACTGCCCGCCTTGCATAAAATATCTAGAATAACTTTCTTGTAACCACACAGAATACAAATACTCCAGTGTTAACTTACTTTATTATATATGCCGCACCAATAACAGCGGCCGTTAAAATTAAATAAAACGCACACTTTCCATCAAACAAGTCCTGCATGGTGAAATGATCAAAGATATTTTTTATGCTGCTTGCCTCAACTTCTTAACCACAAGATCGAATATTGCCCTCTGAAATGCTACCTCGAAACAATTCAAATTAAAGTCAACAACTTTCGCCTGTTATATAAGAAACTGATAAGGCGCGACTCTTATAAATAAGCTTATATAGCGATATGTAATCAATGACAATTATTTTTTGGGGCTTCATTAGTCATAGGGCGTGTATAGGGCGTGTTTTTCTTTAGCTTCGATTTCAGCAAAGCAAAGTTAAGGAAAGTACGATTTTCAGCACCAATAACAACAACTGCGCTCTACTTGACACTTCGAGGACTCACAGTAGTTGTTGTAATTGCATGCTGGAAATCTTTCTTTACTTTTCTTTGCTGAGATCGAGGCTAAAGAAAAACACGCCCTACGAAGAGAAGTCTGTCGCCCAAAAAATGATTGTCAATGTTTATATATCGCTTATCAATGCTTCATTATACATATCCACTCCACAGGTCAATTACCCCAGGACAAAAAAGGTGGGTCCACATCACTTTGTTAGTCAGTTATGTGAACCCACATGCATCAAAGCGATTACCAACCAACACTACCTTAATTTGCAAAATCTGCAACATATACCCAAAAGAAATTACACGAGCTCTCAAAAGCAATTCGTACTATAAAAAGGCTGCAACGCTTTTCAAGTGGAGAGAAATTTTCACACCTCTCCAAAAAGTGCTGTGAAATTGAAAGTGAAATATTTCAATGGAGAAATTTATGCAGGGTGACTGAGTTCAAAAGTATTTTTTTTTTCATTGGAGTTCTGATTTCTGCTGCCAAAACGAACATGAAATCCTATTTTTATTGGTTTTTGTGTGTATTGAGTTTGACACAAAAAAAAAAACGTTTTCACATGCACTGGAAATTTATTTCAATTGATTTTCACTCATTTAAAATAATGCATTTCGAAATAATTTACCTATATAATCAAATAACTAGGAAGATCCCATACGCGTTAAATGAATAATTCAGCTAAAAAAGCAATCCTTCGAACCCCAAAGATAAACAATTCGTGGCCGCCAGATGTGTGTCATAAAAGTGTGTGTAAAATCTGACGAAAAAATTGAGATTTTCTGTCAAATCGAACATGAAAAAAAATTATTTTTTTCTCCAAAACGACATAAGAAAGACACCTACCTATAAAATAAAAAAAAACTATACTTTCGCAATTTTATTGTACCTACTAAACAAGAAAACAGCTGGTGGGAACAAATTGGAAACTTCACTTCTTGTGATTCATGTGACACATTAAGGCCCATTTTATTCACCGGAAGTTGAACACAACTTGGGGAGTTTTCCATATAAAAATAAAATGAATAAAATGGGCCTAAAGTGTATTGACTTATTGGAAGATATTCATCCCTGTCCAACCACAATAAGTTATTGCTATATGTACAGTATGTACCTTCGTAGTGCGTAGGGCAGGTGTCAACATGGAAGGCACTATCTTCAACAGATCCGTTCAGCTGCTGGGGTATGCGGACGATATTGACATCATCGGTCGGTCACAGCGCTCCGTGATAGAAGCTTTCACGGCGATTGAAGAACAGGCGAAATCTGTTGGTCTTGAAGTAAACAAGGACAAGACTAAGTACATGCTATCAACAAACAAACAAACATCTGTCCACCGCCTAGGACAAAACGTCACTATTGATAGCAACAATTTCGAGGTAGTTAAGGAGTTCATCTATCTCGGAGTACACATATACATGAACTCCACGAATGACATCCTAGTGGAGATCCGGCGGAGAATTACCCTAGGAAACCGCTGCTACTTCGGTTTGGCAAAACAATTGGGTTCAAAACTCCTAACTCGAGGGACGAAATGTATGCTTTACAAAACCCTTATACTGCCAGTTCTGCTCTACGGCGCGCGCCGAGTGCTGGACGATAAGCAGGAAGGGAGAGCTAATACTGGGTTCCTTCGAAAGAAAAATTATTCGGCGGATTTTTGGTCCTGTGTGCGAGGAGGGCGAATGAAGGAGAAGATATAACCGCAAACTCTATGAGCTGTATCAAGATGTGGATGTAGTCCAAAAAGCCAAAATACGTCGACTACATTGGCTCGGCCACATCGAGCGAAAGGACAATAATGCTCCAGCTAAGAGGATCTTCGAATCCCAGCCCCCAGGTTCGAGAAGACAAGGAAGACCGAACCTCCGTTTCAAAGACCAAGCCATCGCGGATGCCAGAGCGCTTGGTCTGGACAACTGGAAGCAGCGTGCGCCCGGGATCGTAGAGGGTGGAAGGCTGCAGTGTCTCAGGCAGAGACTCTCCACGGGTCGGGAGCCCGTTAACTTAACAACAGTACGTACCTATACGGGCACCAGTTGTGGGCGTGACCACACCAAAAACAAGTTTCTAAAAAATGAAGGTCTTTCAAAATATGTTACAGAGGAATGTTACATAGTCATAGTCACAATCAATGCACCTTGGTACATAAAACATACACAACGCTGATCTACATAGAGATCTAAATATTAAAATAATTGAAAAAGAACTAAAACAATTTCCAACAAGATGTTTAAGATCGGTTTAGAATTAGAGTCCCTCGCTATTGCCAAAGAATCTCTGCCTTCTCTTCCAGTGAATATCCAATAACACAAAATTTGAATTTTGTTCATGACAATTTTAATAGTTTTCAAATAATGCCTGATTTGTAATACAACAAGGACAGGAAAATGATATATAATAACTAGGTGTTACACGAAAACAATCGCAAAAAAACGACAGTGATAATCACCTTACGTAGAGCAAAAAATGTGATTGCGACTATCAACTATCGCAAATCGCCTTACAGAATTCCACCCCTGGTTTCTAATCTACGATGTTTCATATTCGAATCCGCTACTATGGTAATATGGCGGCGACCAATCAAATTTCACCAAAATGCTTTCATTTGGCTAATAAGCATTTCATATGGGGAAGTTTTTAATGGCGACATATACCAACAAATTTTTTGTTTGTTCACATCTATCTTTCGAATGATCAAAGTTTCAATCTCCTCATTTGATAATAAATACTTAAACTTTTGATGATATAAGGATGATTCATCTGCTGACTTTTTTTGAGCACAAGCTGGGTAAAAAATGTTATTGAGGCACCCTGCTTATTAAAAAGATCGTCCATATGCCACCAAATTTTTGTACACCTAACATAATCGCAATATATTCAATGAAAATAATATTTTCGAAGTGCGAAAAACTTAGTATTATCTTGAGGAAACATCTAAAATTATAATAAATTTCTAAACCGCTTTCCTAAAAATCATTTTTCACGCTGAAATGTCAACAAATTAATGCGACGGACAATAAAAACCAAGTGAAATAGCTGTGGAGAGATTTTAGTATCGCCACCTACAGCTCAGTTTTTAACTTTCTCCATCACGTAGTAAGAGAAAGATATTGTTTTCGTACAAAATTTCGAACTCGAGATATTAATCAATTCTGGTATTACGATACGATGATAGAGGAACTCAAAAAAGTGGGTCGCAAAATTCTGTCCGGCCTGTCCGTTCTTCCACGGGCCTACAGCCTAAACGGCTTCCCGGATTACGTTCAAACCTCGGATTTGGAGTTTTTGGGCTTACAGTTCGGGAGTATTTTTTTTCAAGGTACCCTCAATATTAATGGTATACTTCCTCAAAACCCTCAATATTAATGGTATACTTCCTCAATACTACCCTCAATATTAATGGTATACTTCCCATATAAAATTTTCGTACCAGTTTGATTGATCGAAAACGGCTCTAACGATTTCAACCAAAATTGATATTTAAGCTTAGTTTTTGGCAAAAAAATCAAACAACGGTACTTTTGAAATTCCGACATTATGTATCTCGAAAACGGTCTGTACGATTGTAACGCAAACAAATTTCTAAGGTAAAGTAGTCATTTATAACTTAATAGAAAACTCGGTTTTTGACCAAAATGCAAACTTAGAGTCAAATGGATATTTTCAAAATGATTGTGTCCTCAATTTTCGATTTGCTGAAGACTCTGAAAGTCAGTCAGACTCGCACTAAACGAGAAAATTTCGTGCGACCCAGTCGTGCACTTTGTTTCTGTTTTCCACTCGAACTGCGAACTGCCTATAGTGAAATTTTCATGTGGAACGCTCATTTGACATTTCGCTGTGAAAAATTTGTACGAAAAATTGGTTTTCACGCGAACTGCGTAGTTGCCTTTATGTTGGCCTAAACTCTCCGTACATGCAA
This sequence comes from Cheilosia vernalis, assembly GCA_949126925.1. Classification (NCBI taxonomy): domain Eukaryota; kingdom Metazoa; phylum Arthropoda; class Insecta; order Diptera; family Syrphidae; genus Cheilosia; species Cheilosia vernalis. The sequence goes on along the minus strand of OX421361.1, from coordinate 38,902,025 downwards.
ATACTTGAGTAAGCCAAAAAATGTCAAGCAAAATTTAGTTTAACTTCTTATAAGCAAAACAGCAGGAATTCACAATAATTAAATATTTTTATGTAAAAGATGTCCGTACGAATTATTAAGCAACTGGTCTGAGTCAGAAAAACAGACTTTGATTATCGTAGCAAGTGCTGAAAATCTGAGTAAAGGCTGGCGCCTCTTTTCAAACATATTAGAAGTTTAAGGCAAGTCAAATCAGTTTCTATTCATAAAAAACCTGGCATTATGCTTCATTTTTGACATTTCCTTTGGATTAAGTCAATTCAATGCTACGTTTCCACCGGACACTAATTGCGAGATTTAGTGCAAGAGATTAGAAATAAATTCTGAGGTGTTTCCACAAAAAAAAAAACAAGATTAATTTGACGTTTCACTAGATGTTGTACTGCCAAATCGAACAACCCAAAATTGTGATAAAGCTATGTTTCCACCGGAGATTATCTGTGAGATTTAGAAAAATTTCCATAAATCCCGCATACTTAAATCTCGAGATTTATCATAAAAAAGTTAATCTCATAAAAAGGAGATTCAGAATTAAGCTCCTAAACTGACCAGATTTACTAATTTGACAGTTCGTAGGTATGTGGCTGATGTATAGGAAAAGTGGCGTTACGTAAGAATCCAGTTTATTGCATTCAGGTAGCCAACTTAAAATAACTAAAAATCCAGTTTATTGCATTCAGGTAGCCAACTTAAAATAACTAGATTTTTGAATGCACCCATAATATGAAACAAAATGCGGCAACTTTTATTGAAATTTTATAGAAATAGTTTTGCAAAAAAGTTACTTTGCTTTGTCTGGTGAAAGGAAGCCCTTTCTGGGTCTCCTCTCCCTATTCCTCTCTCTCCTTTCACCTATGAACTGATTTGTGCTAGCTTTTCACTAACCGACCAAAGCCATTTGGCCGTCTCGTCATCTCGAGCAGCTGGAGCAACTTCTTTCGGCTTGCAATCACTGAAGTAGAGCCCACTGACCTTTTCCAATTCCGGATCTAATGCCGCATATAATGTAGTTTGAGCTCCCGATTTTGGAGTCTTAAAAAGGACCCAAACCAGCGGCCTTATGAAAATGGCTAACAGTACACTATTGAAAGTTTTCATGTGACGAGCTAGTTCCGTGTTTACAACACCTGGATGCAGGGCGTTCACTGTGACTCCCGTACCTGCAATAACAGACACATTGCACAGGATAAGTCGAAAGTATAAAGTAAGTCGTATTACCGTCTAGTCTCTTGGCCATCTCTCTGGTGAAGAGAATATTTGCAAGCTTACTTTGACCGTATGCATCACCTTCACTATATGACTTTTCACTGTTTAGGTCTGCGACGTTTATTTTTCCACGAGTATGCGCTAGACTGGACACAACGACTATGCGACTGGGGGCACTTTTCTACAATAAGAAGCATGCAAGATAAAGTCATTTCAATACTAAGTACAGTGGAGAAATGAGTACCTTCAGTAAATCCAAGAGCAAATTGGTCAGCAAGAAATGTCCTACATGATTGACTCCTATTTGCATTTCGTATCCCTCTTTTGTCAACGAACGGGGGCAACGCATTACACCAGCGTTATTGATTAAAATGTCTAGTCTGGTTTGCTCTTTCTTAAACCTATTTGGTGATTCATTCGTAATTAGCCTTCGCATTTATTTATATGCCAGAACTTACTCTTCTACGAATTTCCGAACAGAATCCAAAGAAGACAGATCAAGCTTACGACAGTAGACGTGTCGGTTTTGGGTCAGCTGGACAATTTCATCTCTCGCCTAAGGATTAAGGAAACATACATACAATCGGGTTCTATGGATTACTGTCATTCTATCAATACTTCCTCGCCTTTTTTCATATCGCGGCAGGCCATGTACACATGAGCACCCCGTTTAGCCAGGTCGAGAGCGGTTTCTTTTCCGATGCCCGTATTCGAACCAGTTACGATGACAACTTTGCCGTCAGCTGATGTCTGCTTGCGATACTGACCCCCTTGCATATAATGCCTAAAATAAGCTTGTTGTAAGAACTACGTAAAAGTGTAAAAAGAGTGATTTCACCTTAGAATATAGGCCGCACCAATAGCCGTACCGGTTAGACATATGTAGAACGCGGCTTTTGTATCAGCTAAAGCAAGCAAATCTTGCGCCGTGAAATACTGGTCAAAGATATTCATTTTAGTTTCGTATTGATGTTATGACAGCAGCTGCCTATCTCGCACTATAACAGTCTATTTCAAGCAAATCAAGTTGCAGCCTAAAGTTATCGGATCTACTCGTATTTTGTGTCGTTGATAAGGTACAAGCGGTTTAATCTTATCTGGTTTGCGATAAATAAATGAATTAGGTATAGGTAGACTTTTTTTTTGGAGGTTATAGCCCTCAGTCTTTAGAGATTTTTGAATAGGTTCTAAAAGACGAAGTTGTTGAAATTATATCTGTCGTATAGATCCAAAGCTTTCTATATTTGGTTTCAGAATTTAAAAACGTGAATGGTGACGTTATTAAGCAGCAAAGTCTGATACCGTATACAGGTAGAGTTTTGTTAGCGAAGGGCAGATGTCTTGTCGCCATAATGGATACAGCTGGGGCTATCTATAGCTCCCAACAAAGCCTAGAGGCTTGTTGATGATCATCACTTAATTTCAACTTTCAGCCTTAAAAGATTAATGCATATCGACTTGGAAGACATTTAACCTTACCAAAAACCAAACCTTAATTTAGTAGAGTACACCAAGTTCTAAAGTGAACTTGAGTTCGGACTTTAAATATAAAGCTACCCCTTACCAATAACTAAATTAATCGAAGAGATTACTAACTAAATGCGACTTTAGCACAATTGAAGCCGAATTTAACAAGACTTTTGGCGGGATTGTCGTCCATGAACAATTGGTTTTAGTATTTATGCTTGTTTGTCTTGTACGGAGACTACGACACAGTGGTATACAATGTTATAAAATTAACGCAGAAAAATCAATACACAATTTAAAATCAACCATCTTTCGGTTAAAAACTACCAAGTAATACTGTTGATTTAGCTCCTACAGATATAGCTGATTAAATACAAACGAGTCAACTTGCTTTAGTAATTTCGGTTTAAAATAACCAACTTATCGGTTTCCTACAAATTTTCTCTATCCAACTAAATCTAAGAACCTGGCTGATAGCTAAACGGATGAAGTGTGCTTCTTTTTAGTGCCTATAACACCTGAGCATTTAAACTTCTTTTTTTTAACAACAGAAGCTTGGTTAATTTTTTAGAGTGTTCGAACTTTAGGGAGTGCATTTGAAAAGGAGGTCTTTAAGAATTTGAAAAACTAAAAGACTTTCACTTAAAAACACTTCTTTTAAATTTCAACCGGAATTATTCTAGGTCACAATATGTAATTTCGTATGGAAAATTTCGCCATTGTGAGTTCGAAAAATTTAGCCTGGACACTAAAAATGATTATTAGTACCGCGGAATTACTTGACTGCTAAATAAAAAGAGTATCTTGATATCTTAATTTATGGGTGGGAAAAATGACACACACTTCAAATTAGAATGACACTACCATAACGACGTGTTCACTTCAATTGAGAGTTAAAAGTCTTTCTTGGGATCAGTCAATTTAGTTATTGATATTTCTAGTTCTAGTTTTATTGACTTTCAAACTTTGCATTAAAGCAGAGTCTCATAACTTGGTTATTGTGACGGCCGATTGTGTTTGAAAAAATTATATATTTTATGAATTATACCACTAGAACAACTCACAACAAGCGTATCACCCCGCGAACCTGTTAATTACTTGTACAATCAGAAATGTTAAGAAAACGACCGGCGCGCGTCGGCGTCGTAGTTTCACTGAGTCAAACGCAATACTGCGTGAAAGTTTCCAGATGCTGTTAAATGATCTCAAAACGTTTGCAGATCCCACTCCGTTTCAAGCGTGACATCATGATCATAAACAAAGTCTTATGTAGATAGACCGTCAGCTCAGTTAAGAGAAACTGCCTACAAGTTATTTTTCGTGTTAGAAAGTAAACAAACCACACGTATACACTTGCAGATGGTAACCTGACAGTTCATTCAGTTTGTTTTCTTTTATTACACTTTACATTTTTCCTCCATCACTACCTTTCTCTCTCTTGGCAGTTACAACTTGCAAAAGGTACCTAAGTACAAAAAACTGCACAAAAGCATAATTTTAGGCTGAAGGTAGGAATAATTCCCGTGTGGTGTGTGATGAGGTTATTCTACTAACTCGTAGCGTCGTTCAGGCGATTATTATATTTTTTTATACTCGCTACGAAGAAGAAACATATTTCAACTGTGGCTACGTTTTTGTCTGGGTCGCTGCTTTTGCTAGTAATGGTCATGTCCACTGTTGTGTTGGTCTTTTAAATCAATTTTCTATTGATTTCATTCATAATTTCTGTCTTCTTGCCTTCGACCCTTAGACTGACCTTAATTCAGATTACCAATATTGTTCGGTCATGCAACAAGTCTTAATTTTGTCAATTGCAGCAATACAGAACAGAACACACTCGAGGCAAACTCAATCTTGCTCAGCAGTAAAGGTCTATTCATATGGAAAGCCACCAGCTACTTTTGCGAAATTCTGACATTACTAGGTCTCCGCGAATCCAATGAACAAGAACCAACAAATTGCAATTTTGTTTCAATTTTGGAGGTTAAATTCGAACGAATTTTCTATTCGCTGGTTTGTTTAACGCGTTGTATACAAACTGTCAAAATTCACTGAAAGAGTGTGTGCATCAAATCTTTATAAACTTAAACTCAAACTTCTTCTAATTTCAAATTTTCTCTGTGCATTTCGAATTTATACCTAGTCAAAATATCATCGAGAATGGGCTCTGTTTTGAAGTTTGACGTTTCTAATTTGTATTTGGTTTTTGTTTTGTGGCTGACGTCTAATTTTGCAAGTTGTTTTTATTAAACAAAATTCGATTTTTTCTTAATATTTTTTTGTTTATTTAGGAGTAGAGTAGTAAGCAATAGGAAACAAATCGAACGATTAATTATTGATAGAAGAAAGTCCGGACCTCGGTCTAAAGTCGTTTTTTTAACAATAAAAACAAAGGAAACAAATTTTATGATTTGATGTTAATAGTCATTTTTAGCCGCCCGAATTACTTGATACATATCAACAAGAAATCAAATTTTTTGACATACGTAACACCAAGTTTTAAAACTGTTCACAATAGATCTTAAATGTAATACAATTTAAAATTCATCAAGAATTTTGATGTTGATAACCGTATAACACCGATTCTAAGTTTTTCGAGCTCACAATGGCGAAATTTTCCACACAAAATTGCATATTGCGAGTGCGACCTAGTAAATATTTAGTGTCAAGGTTAGTAAGGCCCTCAGAGAATTTCAACCGCCAATTACTGATAAATATATCAAATGCACAAATTTGACAAGAAACAAATTCTAAATCCGTTTTAAAAATCAATTGCACAGAAAAAGAAAATCTGTGATAATAGGGAAAATTCGGTTGTGGTCGAATATTGTCCTAGAATGTTTCATATGCTGCAAAAAGTTAAGTTATATTATATTTATTTGTTATATGGATTATATGTCATAGATGAAAGTGGCTCAAAGTAGCTCGAAGTCCATCCACGTGCATTTTCAGCCCGGCTCGGGAGAGTACGCGAATAGACCTATTATGACGTACGCAATTTTTTTGCACGATATGGGACAAAGAGATTCGTTTGTCCATAGTCAATGGGCCATACTAATAATAATTCTTAATCCTAACACTAAATATTTTGTAGGTCACAGTTATTTGAAAAGCAAAATTTCGAAACTGTGAGATCGTTAAACCTAGCCTGGACACTAAATACAGTTATCAGTGTCGCACAATGATAATAAAGGCATAAGAATGAGCTTACAAATCAGACGCCTTAAGTGTCATGGATGTTCTATACCGATAAGTATAAATATTCAAAACGGAAAAAATGGTGACCAACATTACATCAATCTCTTGAAAACGCTTCCATTAGCTTCCATAATTTAACCAATTATTATCAATCAATTATACGAAATAAATAAGTCATTCTCAGCTCATCACTTACGAAAACCATTTTGTGTTGTAGGTTGCTGAAATTCCCTAATGACGTTTTCGATCTGGAATTTTAGATTTTGATCTGATATTTCAGATTCCTGCTGCCAAATAGAACATTAAGTCCGAATTTGATTGGTTCTTGTGTGCGTGGGTTGGCATTTTTTTTTTTTTTTTTTTTACTTGCACTGGTCTTCCATTGTAATTGATTTTCGCACATTTATACCAACGCATTTCGAAATAATTTAAAATAAATAAATAAATCTCGTTTCAATACGCGTAAAATGAATAATTCAATCAAAAAATCAATCCTTCCAACTATAAACAATTCGTACCTGTCAGCTGTGTGTCATAAACATTGGTATTAGTGAAAGTATGTAGGTGTAAATCTGAGGAAAAATTTTGCTTTCTCCAAATCCCCCCGAATAGGAAAAAAAATATTTTTTTTTTCTCCAAAAAATCGATCTGCTATTTGCCAAATCGAAAACGACACAAGCCATTGCTATAAAAATATCAAAATGCACAACTTTCCCATAATTTCTACAACGTAAACAAGATGGCTGATGAGACTGAACTTTCCTTTCTATTTATTGTAATAAAAACTGAATTCAACTGGTGTGTCGGTTGTATTAATATTTTTCAACAAAATTCCGTTCTAGTATTTACAAAAAAAAATCATTGAACCTGTTGTATTATCTGTCCATAAATCTCCTCCCAAGGTTATGCCCATAAAAAATTATATGTGGGCAGATTTTTAAAACATAATGTAACTTCCTATCGAATTTGAAGGTATAATTAAATTAGTGCTCAAGTTGAGCCAACGTGTAGCACACCTTGGTGTCTGTATATGTACAGTATTTTTCAAAAAATTCTAACCAGCTCATTTTATACTTAATGTGCACTATGTATATATAATAACGGCCATCAAATTAAAATAGTCTCGTTTCACAAAAATATAGTTCTTGTTTGCCCAAAAAAAGATAAAACAAACTTCTATGATAGGCGCCATCATTTTGTAAGATCACTTCAATTATCTCTAATTTAAAATATCAATAAATAGTAGTTATACTACAAAATAAACCAAAATAAACCGTAGACATCCAAACAACATTGTGGCGACAGTGTATTTAATTCAAAGATAACGAATATCGATCGATAAAAGATTTAAATAAAAATTAACATTTTTATGGTCTTGTCTTTTCGCATTTTATATGGCGAATCTTTTCGGTATCCGTCTTAAGGCGGTCCCGTGTTTTGATAGCTGGTGGCGAGCATCTTAGATCCGTGTTTGCTAAAAATTAAAATAATTTGCAATTTCAAATGGATGCCAAAGAATTCGGTTTAGAATTTTGTTTTTCTTCATTATTACTTTAGCATTCCAATTCGAATGATCGTTGGGGTTTTGTTTCCGTTATGTAATCCAACGAACGTTGCTTTCTAATTCGGAAGTATGCCCCTGTAAAAGTGTTTGTATTAGGTTTGGATTGCTCTTAAGTCATTGACCTTTGCTTGGCATATATATCTCGATATATGCATAATCGGTTTGCTCTATTGGATCTTCACACCTACAATAGATGAAAATCATTCCAGTACCCTATGTGTTTTAAATGTGCAATTATTTGTATTGATGGAACTCTGTTGGATACCAATTCATTTACACCTTCACCAAAGAGAATGTTTGCCCAATTGAAAATAGTTACTGGACTTTGACATAATGAAGGGTGACCAGATAAGAGCGATAAGGAGGAACATTTTTAATTAAACAACAACTCTGTGAGATAAAATTGATTCTGGCTGTATTGTGAAACTAATTCATGTCATTAGCTTCGCTGGCAGTAGTTTCAGCGGTCGGTCCAATTTTTGATAAATCGTCGCAATATGTACGTCGCAGTGGCGTCTCGTCAGGGTGTGCAAGGTGTGCATTGCACACCCTGATCTAACCAAAAAAATCACTCATCGAACACTCAAATAACAATAACACACATAAATATGATGTGCTCAATTACACTTTACACATCCCATAAAACCTCCACCACACAGCCTACTATAATAATACTCATATTCATCCTTCCTAATTTTTCTTTCAAAATTCCTTCATCGTTGAGAAACAAAGAGAAAAACAATAAACTCGCACGAAATCTGGCTGTGCACGTATTCATCAAATAAATTCATCCAACTCCGAACTATATACCTTCCTTCAGCTACAAGAATTCATCCCCATCGTCATTCGTCACCCGCACGCCGCACCTGCTACCTACTAGCTGCTATATGTCGCTTTACTTTGATGAACTTGTAGTGAACTCGTGCACTCGTTTTCTTTGCACACAGAATATTCATTATTTTCTTTTGTTTTGTTCTGTTTCCATAAAGCGTCATAAGTCAAATATACATGCAATACATCGACGCTCGTGCAAAAAAAAGGAGTGCACGATAGTCGATCGCGATGAATGAATGAACGAATTTTGCTTTTCGTTTAGGTAGTATAAGTGGCTGCAGTTTCGTGCGGTGCTTTTGCTTCTTTTTTTTGTCCTATTATTAATTTGAACAATGGAGTTTTTTTATTGTTTTTTTTTTATATTAATTAAGAAAACAATAAATAAATCCGTATTTTTATAAAATATATAATTTTAAAGAATTGCACACCCATCTAAGTAATTCACGCGACGCCGCTGGTACGTCGTTATTCCAGCAATAGCGCCTCGAGTGTTGGCCTCGAGCTCGTCCAAAGTGGTTGGCTTTTTAGGACTTGACGCAGCCCCAAAGACAATAATCGAGTGGTGTCAAGTGGCGGCCATTTGATGAACGCTCTCCGTGAGATGACCCAGCCAGATGCCAACTTCTATTTCACAACTCGGATCGATGTTTTGGAGCTCTGGCTACAGAAAGTCGGATAACATCGCTCTATAACCTGCTGAAGGAAACCCGTTCAAATTCAGCTGATCGGAGCCTGCTACAAAAAAAAACTAAACGAAAAGCGCTTTCTTTTTATCATAAAACTAAAGAAATCCTGCGAAACGAAAAATTTGCTTTGCGTAACTGACTTCGTTTCCGCGACTAAAATTTGGTATTAGTATGGCACCTTATTTAACTAGCTTTTGTTTTTTTTTTTTTTTTTGCGCAGAGGAAGATTTCTTTCGTTTTCAAAGCTACATTAAGATAACGATCGTCCAAGTGAAAACGATAGAACGTTTTCAAGATTAACAGAATCCCACACCAGATTACGATTAAACTGTCTTGAATAATCGCTAAAGTGAGGAAGACTAAGTCCAGTGTCCAAGTTCCTTGAGTTCAAAAGGTTTGCAGCTATCCATAGACCAGGTTTCTTGTTAGATGAAGGTTATGGGCGCTTCAATGAATTTTAAATTCGGTTCCAACTAAAGAGCTACTAGAAAAATATATGTTATCAAATTTAATTGTAGGAATTTGTCAACCTATTTCTTCCCAGTCAACCTTTGACGAAAATGCTGTATAATAGCCCTCTGCAGTTTGAGTACCTATACCTACTTAAAAAATATTATAAACAGGACATAATAAAAACAGAATAAATTTCAAGGTGATACTACAACTAAGCCGTGATCGGATCATTACACATGCAACCAAATATTGTGCATAATAAACAAATTAAATGTTATTCTGATATTCTGATTGACTTGCGCTTTTACAGTGTAAATTGCGTCTGTTTGAATTTCCCTTCAAATTAAAACCTCCCACCAGTTTAATGCCTGACACGGTGCCACTTTCAAATCCATTAACACCTGACATCTCGATGTCATTGTCGAACATTGAAATGGAATTTATACCATATTTGTGCTCAATGAATCACGAGACGACGGATTGTCTGTCAGGTTAATTGTTTACAAGAGTCATACAAATTCCCGTGTAACTTGATAATTGACTAACGACTGAAATTTATTTGCATCAAAACAAGTAAGTACATTCTATAAAATTGGAAATAAAATTACCATAAAGATATCACCAAGCCTTAAAAAATAAAAAACATTTTTAATCCCACTATAGATAGGAACATAACTACTTTTGAAGTATAATTATTGTTATCGAAAAGAAATTGCAGTCGGATTTTCTAAGGTTGCATTCGTGCTTGCAAAATCTTAAACGAATTTGTATTGCATTTTATTGTTGAATTTCTTTAAATCAAATATTATTATTTATACGTTTTTCGTCTTAAAATCGACTAAAAAATCTGCAGCTCTAAGCCATGAATAGAATTCGAAATAAATTCGTCTAAATATTGATTTCAATTATTAACAAATGATCTACCTAAGGATAAGGAATGTCAAAATCGAAAACATTTGTGTTTGTTCCTTTAGTTTTATTATAAAAACGCAAAATGCTGTCGAAGTGCCAGTGGTGGGGATAAATTTTCTCACAGAGAGACTCAGGGAGAGAGTTAGGGACCACTTTTGAAGTAATCTATAAAAACTGTCAGATACACAATTCAAAAATTCAAAAAGGTGGTACGAGAGTCGTTTAAATATTTTAGGTTCTTCCGGGAACTTTTTTGCAAACGTAAAACAATTCAAAATTTGCTAAGAAACAGTGCAAATGCGACCACGTACTGAGAAAATTGAATAAAAAAAGAATAACAAATTTTAAAGTAATGGAAATGGATTCACCTATTTTAATTTTTTTTTTTCGTAATTTTCTACTCGCCGAATTTCGACTTACTGAAAAATTAAAATTGAAAACTGACAACTAAATGACAGCTCAAAAGTTTGACAAGTAAAACTCTATTTATTTTCGTCTTCTACGATGTCAGAGGAAGAAGTTGTATTTAATTGAATATTTTCCGGGAGCATAGCAGCGCATTCAAAATGGAAAGTTTAATAGGTATTTAGCTTATACAAAATTCAATTCCAACTTATTTTGTAGATGCTGCACTTTCGAAGAATTTACTAACAAATTTAGCTCAGTCGAACTTCCTTGTGATGAATCCGAGTATGTAGAAGAGTTTGTACTGACTATACTAGTTACAATATTCGAAAAGACGAAAAAGACTAAAAGCTTTCTTACACCGAGGAAGTCGGAAAGGAGTCTGAAAGGCATAGCTTTCTGCAATATTACTTTGACGCTATTAACGCTCCGAAGTGTACGTAAAGGTGTCATTCTTTTTCGGTTTAGAAAGTAAAGCTTATAATTTATAAAACACACCCAGCGATACATTTTTGATGAAATTTGTATTTCATTACAAAGTTTGGACTTTGCCATCAAGTGGGAAAATTAGTATCATTGAAATGACCGCCTCGGGAAGATTCGTAGCATAAGATTCTTATGAGGTAATTTTTAAGCAAATTTTTGGCACATTTCGGGCGATATATCGGCCATGATTTGTCTAATGTTGGTTTTTAATGCGTCTAGAGTTCGGGGATTACCCGCGTAAACACGGTATTTTGCGTAGCTCCACAGAAAGAAGTCTAACGGTGTTAAATCGCATGATCTTGGTGGCCAATAATTGACGTCGCCAAAACCTTAAATTACTCGACCAAGAAACTTTTCACGCAATATAGGCATAATTGGTCGTGTTGTGTGGCTTGTTGCCCCGTCTTGTTGGAACCACATATTGCCCGAGTCATGATCTTCAATCGATAAATCCGGATCATCAGCAACATTTGACTTGCAGCACCAATATTTTCGACTAAGCGTGCATTACGATGATCGACAGGCCAAGACAACAGCAACGCTTCCACTCTCTTCAAAGTTCTTCACAATTTTACCGATTGCTTTTGTAGGCGGTCGGTTGTGATGAGTGATGACCATAATCATCACGTAATGCGCGAAAAAAGGCAACGTTTGAAGATAGTTAGTTTAAAGTTTGTAGTTTGTAGCTAGTTTTACTAATTTTAACGCGTAGTTCGATTGTTAAGCGATCCATTCTTGTAAATGGCAAGCATTCAACTAAAATGACGACACTTCAAATGATAGCTGTCCCTTCAGTTTGACAGGTGTCAAATGCCATTGCCACCAACTTTACCAACCACTTCGGTTTGGGGGCGGCCTTCAAAAAGTCGATTAATTAAGAGGTTTTTCCATATTTTTTTGATTATTGCTCATATAGAAATGACGAATTGTTCCGACGGTGGTTAAACTTCTAATAATTTATTAACTACCCACAGTATATCTCTATATTATAACAAAAACAATTTCAATTACATGATTGGTAATTTATACCAGTATAAGAGTCGAAGAGAGTAAGAGCATTGTGTATCTGTTGCGTCTGCGATTCAACGTTTTGGAATTAACGTGACAATTAAACTTAACAGTTCGGCTACACCCACTCCAGTTATAGGTTACCTACAAATACGTCAAGCTGGGAGGCACCCAGATGAGAGTCTATTTACAAACTTGTCTGACAAAGGGAACCAGTCCATTGAATGGAAATAAAAATATTAAAACCGAGACCAACAAAGGAAGCATTTATTTTTCATTTTCCGTCTATAAGTCCGGACAAAAGTAAACAAAAATATCATAAAAACTCTCTTCACTATTTCCAAATAAATCAAATTCAACGAGATTACAGTCTTAATAGCCACAGGGGTTGCTATATTTTGCGGCGCGTGGTTGTAATCCGCGTTAAATATGATCTCACAACAAAACCTGATTAGACCACCAACAACATTTTTTGCGTATAAGGTGTTCTTTCTAATGAAGGATATAACACTTGAGAAAAATTCTAGATTTCAAAACTTATTACTTCGTCACGAACCACAAGAGGTTAAGCGTGACTGAGAACACTGCCAGTCAGAGTTGAAGAGCAGAACACTTGCACAATGCCAGATGCCACTCTAAATAGCGATAGGTTTATTTAAATTTATATCCCAATTTTGAAGGAATAAAACAGATCAGATCATTGTGACGTATTTAGGGAAAAGTACAGAAACCGCACCAAGCCAATCAAGTAACTAGTCACTCAATTGACTTCAATTAACGCGGCTTGAAATGCAAATTTATTTTTATTGCACCATGCGTGTGTGCAGTATGCAATATTGCACTGACGACTGAACTGTAAGGGGTTCTGTAATTGGGTGGCTGAACTATACATGCAAAACTGTTGCGATTTGTATTGATTTTCTATAAGTGGTGGTTATATTCTGGATGAATTATTACTCTAGTTGAGATATTTTACTTTATGATGATGCGGTATCTTTGGGTTTATATTCGGGTAAACGCTTTGTATCGCTAATAATTTGTGCTTTGATATACTAGTTGAGGTGTTCGATACCCAGAATAAAAACATGTTTATTGCGAACGATCGCAAAATCTGCGTGACTGTAGTCGCCATGTGAATGCTTTTCAATTCACATACTGTCGGATACCGGATCGCCCCACAGGCAGGCTCGTGTGTATGCAATAATACCGCTGAAAGGCTCTAAAAGAGGGAAGGAAGAATTGTCTCAATAAAAGGAGCAGAAGAAAATGTGGGTAGGATATGGGTGGACATGAGTAAGGCTTTAATCTCCGCCAGCTATTGGGAACGCCTTAAGCTGCTACTACGCATGCCACTTTTCATGTCAAATATTGACACGCCGACGTCAATATGAAGTAAACGTTTGTCCTAAATTTGTTATTACGTGTCTGCAAAGGGTCTGGTCACGCAGGCAGTCGAAGCGCACTCTCACGATAGACGAATTTTTTGTGACATCTGCATGTCAAAATTTGCAACGAAAAATGACAGATAGATTTAAAAAACACTTCGAAATGTTACTATTTTTGTCACTGGTATTAAGAGACAAAAAGTTAATCTATCAAAACTTTGAGGGAACTCGAATTGGGGAAATTACCACTGGTTATTCTCGTTCTGTGAAAATGTTTTCACCCTTTCAGCGCAGTTTCGATTTTCGTTTTATGTAAAGGTGATATCAGACGTCAAAATTTTTCACTTAGTGAACCAGAATCGCATTTAGTACCTACCTACAAAGTGAATAGAAAAAATGAAAGCAATGCGTGAAAACGAATGTGAAAACACTCAAGATGCCCAAAGATGACCGATGACAGTGATGCCTGATCAAAGCTATGAGACGCCTCCAATATTTTTTTGAAAGACATTGGGTCTTACTAATAATCATTTTTAACCTTAACAATAGGTCACAATAAATATTTTTGTATCGAAAACTCGCCATTGTGAGCTTGTAAAATCTAACGTGGACATTAAAAATGATTGTTAATACCGCGCATTGACTTAGCTCCTCCCCAGATAAGGCCGGGTTTGTCCTAATCACTTGGGGGCAAATATGAAGTTTGAAGCCCGCATACTGGCAGCAGATCAAGTCGGAACCTTTTTCATTTTCACAAGGCAGCAAAGATTAATAGAGCATTGGGAATTGAGCTTATACTGGGGGCAATTTAAGAGGATCAAAACCAAGTTTACAAAAGCTCCTCATGACCGTCATCAGTCATCATTCTATCCATCAATCAGGACTGATTTTCTTAATCAAGAAGCAATCCTCTTGCCGCTGGCTTCCTCATTTTTTTTTCCAAATTCGCCATTTTGTTTTCCTTTCGGTGTTACATCCGTGTGACATAAAAAAAACCTACAAAAAATATAAAAATAAATACTGCCAACCTCTGCCAACCGTAGGGAAAATGTGATAGAGTTCGGGAATACCACATGTTTACATTGCTGAATGACATTGGTTATATAGTTATTATATATATTCTTAATGTGTTTGATTAATAAAAATATCTACGGAAACACATAACGAATAATTTCCAATTTAACGGATAAAATTCCATGAACGCAGCCAGCAACTTTGCCCACAGCAAAAGTGGTTCATATTTTTTTCCGAATGTGTTGATGAGGCGAAATTTTTGTAATAACGTGACATTTGTCAATACGAGTTTTTATGTAATTATCGCAATAAAACGTGGTGACTCCGTAAAAATAAAGCGTGCAGGATAAATAAATGGAAATCAACCGAAGTTGGGGGTCTCAGTATTGTCTGTGGACAGAATGATTATTTCGCGTGGTCGGAACCGGAAGAATGATCCAAATCGATCTTCTAGAAAAAAAAAATCTGAAGTCTAATTTAAATATAGTGGCTTCATTGTAAAAACAAAACAAAAACTTGGCACAGCCGATCCATATAAGAACCCTAGGCCTATCGTTTGTGTAAGTTCTGCTTCTTTTTTTTTTTTGTTGGAAGAATGTAAGGGACCTAAAATTTCATGTCCCGAACGACTGAATTGGGAAGCTCTTTCAGGATAGTTATACTTTTGGTTATTTCTAATACTTTCGCGAAACTATATTCACCGAATGTCATGGCCAATTTAGCTTAGATCCATTCAGATTCTGATAGTCGCGATCTGTTTGTTTGTCCCAAATCATAATGTTTTTCAGCACATGTACTTTTAAGGTTTTGAACCCTCCTATTCATTCCGGCCGTATGATTCCTTGTCGCTTTTCATGTGTGTAAATTACGTGTTCGTTTTTTCGACCTCCAACCACCTGAACATAACAATTATTACTGTGCTTATGCGACCAACACTCCTCTTTATTAAATGCCTTAGAGTTAGAATCCACTTTCAGTTTGTCTGTCCTAAATTATGTTTTGTGCAAATTATTTGCATGACAATGAAACGAGACCGATATTCCGTCCTGCGCGTGTGCTTTTTTTTCCCATTCAACTTTGTAAAACTACTCGTAATAAACAATACAGTCCCGGATTATAAACATTATTTACGTGCTCATCTCGATCGTAAAGCTCCATTCTGAATTTTAGCGTTTTTCTCAATCAATAACTGGTCTAATTCACGCAAATCCCGAAAAGAAGCACATTAAATCAATTTAATTGCCCAAAAGAAATGTCCGCAATTTGATTTGTTTATAAGCCGGCTAAAGCAAGACGGCTATAAAAATCACGTGTTCACACATCTCATAAATTCGGTGAAAACCCGTCGACACCCAAACAAATTAATTAGCTAAAATGTTGGCGTCCTATGTTCCACAGAGGCTAGATTGCATCAATCTTATTCCGCTTGGGCTTCTCCTCAATCAACGTCGCAATTTCCAGAATTTTTCTCACGCCAAGATCTATTGATAAGCGTCAATTGGCTGCTGCGGCCACGATGACGTGTAGTCTCCTCGCTGATGGGATACAGACAGCCGAGATCTAGATTCGTGTTATGCTAAGTTCTGCATTTAAATTAGACGGATTTGAAATATAGAATTTTTGGAAATTCCCTAGAATTAAGTCTGTTTCGTGATTCATTAATCTTCGTCCATGTTTGGGTTTTTCTCCTTTCAGTTGAATTCTTCTCGTCTTCTTATTGTTGATAAACCATGCATTTGGGGTAGGTATACATTTTTGGACTTTCTTTTATGTTTTTGTTTGTTTGTTGAAATTTATTTACATGGGGAATTCCTTCTGTTCATTTTAGAAACTTGTATTTATTTTTTTTAATTTATATGTTTATTTTTATGAATTGTATTAGCTTCGAAATGGCCAAGGTCAAGATAAAAACTAGCTGTTTATTTATTTTTTGTAATAATTGGCGGTTGAATGAACTGCTATAGGTACTATAGTAATCCCTTGCTCTGCCGCTGTGCAAGAAGTTATAAAGCTGGAACGGAACTGTTTTCCATTCGGTTTCATTTCTTGTAATACAACCGGGGTTTTTCAAAATTGTTGGTTATCATTGGAAATCAATCAATAGTGTCAGGCCATATTCCAAGATGTTCAATGTTGTCATAAAGTGTTGAAAGCCGACTCAGATATCGGTTGAAAGACGAACTAAATGCATAATTTGGCCGCCATTTTGAAACAACGATTTCAGTCGTCAATTCTTAACGAAAAAGTTTTAAACTGCGACAGCGAATGGACGGGATCTTCTTGTAAGGTGTGGTGTACATTTGTAATACCTTGGCATTATGTTTTTGTGATGCCAATGTGCTCATAATAAGGTCGATTGTAGTTTTATTGTTTTAGTAGCAAAAGGTATTTAAAGTAAAAGAATTATAACCAGATCTTTATTCTCTTTCTGCACTTTATATCTGACATAACGTTATAAAGCAATTTTTTTATCTGTCAAATTTTTAATCCATCGCTTTCCTGATGTGACAGAACTTTATTGTCCTACAAATTTTGTTCTGTATGCACTCGGATAAAACCTATTTAGTTGTCAAGTAAACTCTGATGAGTCGGAAGAAAAACCGAACTTAATTGTGACTGGGAAAAAATATTAAAAAGCTAGTACATCCCAAGGCACATACCTACAAACTTTTATAGTGCTTAAGCCTAGTAGGTATGCTGTTCCTAAGCTAAAATTAAGCTCCTCTCCAATGTTTCTCTACACCACTTCGCTTAATGTTCGCCTATTTTTGACAGTGTAAGTTTCGTAAAAAAAAACTGTTGGCACAGCTGATTGACTTGCTCTGTTTACTTACTTGGTACTTTATAAAGAAATTTCTAAATTAACAACAATCAACAACGAATTTCTTTGTGTTGAACTAACCATTGTCCATAGGTACTGTTAATTTGCTTTCGTTTGAAATTTTGTTGCGAATACCGATATTTTCTCTGATCTGTCAAAATTTAGCTGTAGGAAAATTTTACTTAAATTCTGTAGAGAGTTTTAGTACAGTGGCTAACAACTTTAGCTCGAACTTTTGGAGACATTTTTGTATGGGGGCTTCATTTAAGCGCGAGCAGCATACTAGGATTAATAACAAATTACACAATTAATTTAAAGTGTGCAAAGTCTAGAGCAGATTTTGTAATGCGAAACGAACAAACGTTTTCGAGCGCACGAATGATTTGCCCTATGTTACGCAAGCAAAAATTTAAACTTTTTAGCGTTTCGTCTTACGAACACCGATCTCAATATTTGTTTGCCCTTATTTCAAAGTTCTGTTTCCAAAGTTTGAGATCAGTTTTAATCTGTAAAGAACAGCCGAAAAACCCTTTGTCAGTTTGCTAAGTAAATTGAAAATGTTTAAAAGTTTGACGAAGTACATAGCTTAAGGAGCTTAGAAAATGACGTTCATATTATCAAGAGTTTAAGCCACATTACGTTGCTGTTGGGTTCAAGTAGATATTAGAAAACTGAAAGAGTCTACTAAACGGTTTTAAAAAGCCTTTCAGACCCATAAATGTTTGAAATAAATAAATTTATGTTTTACGAAATTAAAACTAATGTTCGAATCTAAAAATATAGAGCGGCTTGTAGAGACTCACTATGCAATTTGCTAGAGCCGCAATAAAAATAATTGCGCTTTGCCATACAGTCTGGAAAATTTTAAGCCTTGGATTAGCTTTAAAAGACGGGATCTCTCAAGGGTAGCACATTAATATGAATTAAAACAATTTTTAGATAGTATAGTATCTCCTACGAGTACCTATGTTTCGAAAATGGTTGACAACTGTCAAACATTAAATAAAATCGAGGGATAATCTTAGGTACTTGGTTCGGGTCGTGTTTATTTACTCATTTATTTTTCAAATATCTTTGCCGTCAGGGTGCCTAAAATGTATCGCGAACCGAAAGTAAAATTTGTCGAAAACGGAAATTTTATGCTCTCTAATTCGAAAGCGGCATGAAATTTACTGCTGCTGGATCTAGAATTACGAAAGTGGAATGAATATTACTTGAAATAATTTTTTGCATTTTGAAAGTATTGTGGTGTGGAATGGAGCGTCGAACTTAATACGGTAAAGTGTAAACAACCCATTTGTCACCAAACAAGTTCCTCTTCCGATTGGAGACTCGAATCTGTCAAATAAGAGCTGATTCTAAAACCAGCCGGAATATTTGGATTACCTACACTAGAAAGTTCTCGATAGATGGCGAAGCGGATATAAAATTGATATTTGAGAACAGTAAATCACATTTGATTTTTAAACAGTGATTGAAGCTTGAAATAGTAATCGGTTGTGAAGATAAATAAGTGCAAAGTAATACAGTGAATTAAGTGACTGGTTTGAATCGTAAATTTTTTTGAGTAATATTGTTTTGGTGCCTGCTTAGTAAGGAAGTTATTAGAATAATCGATAAAAGTGTTATAAAAGTGATTTATTAGATAAGTTCAACAGAAAAGTGTTTTAATTTTCGAATCGCAGCCTGAACGTAACAGTATCGCAGAGTACCCACTTAAGAACGGAACGGAAAGCAATTTCGAATAGAATTGGCTTTCGGAAAGAAATATAGAGTTAAATAGCTGCGACTCATTTCATATGAAATTCTACAATGCTTCCAATCGCAAGCGGCTGTCTGCATGACAGTTCATTGGTTCTATAATGCCTTCTGGGTCAGAAACTTTTTGGAAGCGATTTGAACTAGGTATACAAGCTTTACCGAAGCAATTCACTTTTAACACATCTCCTCACACATTTTCAGAAGCCTAATAGAGGTCTTACCCAAACTTAATTTCACACCCGTCTGTGTGTGTGTATATGGTGCGCAAAGGTCTTACAGAAGCTATCTTCGAAATAATTACTTCGAAATCGCTCTTCTTCGGTTAACAAATACTTAAGAATTTCTTTCGAAGCAGTTGCGTACAGATTGAACTTACCGCAGTCAAATTGTTACTTGGGAGGGCCGAACATCAGGTGTAGGTATGTATAAGGTAACCAGATCTAAGCCCAGCATAAAGCGAACACCAAGAAAAAACAACAACCGAAATAACAAAATATATGACGTGTTTCTTATAATTCATTAAAGCAAACAAAAAAAAAACTAAATTTTAACAAATTCAATGAAATTGCAAAATAATTTTAGCTGTCACATAAGTGGTTGTGTTCAGACGATTGTTAAAAATACAAAAAAAAAAAAAAAAAAAAAAACAGAGATGGTTTTGTTGTAGTGAATGAGTTTGGGTACAAATATATTTTAGGTCGTGTTCATACCAGAAAGATTAAGCCAAATTCTGAATTAGTGTTGAAAAAGAGTTTTGTTTGTATGTTTTTGGCATCGAAAAATTCGGTAAACTGAGAAATCGCATAAAGAGGACAAATTGTATTTTTTTTTTAAATACAACCAGGGTTACCTTCGAAAATTTTCGTAAGGGGTCCAAAAGGACATGCCCTCTTAAAACAGGATGTCTGGTCAGCATAGGTTTATATAAGTTAAGAATTTTGGTCGAAACTTCCTCGAATTAATCTCTCCAACACATCAATGCATTTGCGTTTCACTTTTTCTCATATAACACCTTTAGCTCTAGGTATACTGCCAAGCTCGATTTAGTCGTTTCGTTTGCTCGAAGATGTTTTTTTTTTTTAACTTAGCATATCCTTAAAAACTCTTCTTTTTAGTTCTTTGTTGTAGACATTCGTAGGATGGATTTATTCATATCTCTTTGATTTGTTGCCAGTTTTTTTGTGCAATTTTGGCTGATGTACCATAAGCAAGCTTGGAAACCATCAAGAGTTGTCCTATTAGTCACATTAAAGATATAACGGGTGATTTTTTAAGAGGCTTAGAACTTTTTTAAAAAAAAAAAAACACAAAAAATTCGAAAAAATGAATGAAATATTTATTTGAATCGATAGTTTGAACCTTGCAATTTAATGTTTAAAGATAATTTCATGCAAATGTTGACCGCGGCTGCGTCTCAGGTAGCCCATCCGCTGAGTCCAATTTTGGCATACTCTTTCACACATATCGGCCGGTATCTCACGAATGAATGCATGGATGTTGGCTTCCAGTGCGTCAATCGAAGCGGGCTTGTCCCTATACACATTAGCCTTGACATACCCCCACAAAAAATAATCTAATGGTGTCAAATCGCACGATCTAGGCGGCCAATTGACCGGCCCGAAACGTGAAATTAACTGTTCACCAAACTCGCCTCGCAATTGCGCCATTGTTTCGCGTGCTGTGTGGCATGTGGCACCGTCTTGTTGAAACCACATATCATGCAAGTCAAGAACTTCCATTTCGGGCAAAGAAAGTTTGTTATCATCGCTCGGTAGCGTTCACCATTGACAGTAACGCTGCGATTAGCATCATCTTTGAAGAAATATGGCTCAATAATGCCGCCATCCCATAAACCGCACCAAACAGTGGCTTTTTCGGGATGCATTGGTAGCTGTTGCAATGCTTCTGGCTGATCTTCACTCCAAATGCGGCAATTTTGCTTATTTACGTACCCATTCAACCAAAAATGAGCCTCATCGCTGAACACAATTTTTCGATAAAAAAGCGAAAATAAACATTTCGAACCGAGCACGAATTTTGATAGTAAAATTCAATAATTTGCAAGCGTTGTTCATTTGTAAGACAATCCATGGTTAAATTGCAAACCAAACTGAAGCTGTTTGACAGTGACACAAGGTACTTAACACACGTCAGCTGTCAAAACCAGTGTTGCCAAAACCAAACCAGCTAAAAAATCACCCGTTATTACCTTGAGGGTTAATCTGTGTCTGCGTTTCCGAAACTGCTTCGAGAGTTAGTTATTCCCCAAACCATGCTGTTGTCTTATCATCTGGCGAAATCTATTGTCCTCAGAATATTATATAGTTATTCACATGTACAATATTATTTTGTTATTGATCATGATTTCTGATTGTTCTCATTCACTAATTAGCCAGTCGATTAATAAAAAGGTTAATTTAAAAAAAACCCGACTGAAGGATTTAAAGAGATTAAAACAAGACAAGATAAAGTGGCGACTAAAGTGGCGACCTAAACAATCTGACAAAAATATGCGAACACGCAGAAAAATTTACCATAATTCTTGCTCTGTTAAAAAAAATGTGTTTAATTAATTTTAATAAGTCTCTGTTGAAAACAATAATGATTTTTTTTTTTGTTTAAAACCACCGTGTGGAAAAGGTTAAATACATGCTGTTAAAATAACACACTAAATTGTTATTATCAATCAAGTTACTACCTATACCTATTAATATTTTCCAAACAGAGCCATTTTCCTGTTTTGTTAAATTGAAACAAGTATCTTGGTTAAGAAAAACCTACTAAATTTGGGGTTTAACTAGCTGATTGGTTATTAACTACCGTGCTACACATGTTAAATTAAACAAACGAATGTAATGTTGAAATCGAACAATCTCTCTGTTAAAAACAACCAATAAAGTTTGCTTGAATATAACCAACGACTACTTGTTTTAACTCTTTTACTAGTGTAATTGCAAACCAATTTTTTTTTTTCAAGTTTGAAAACTTCTTGAAGATTTCCCAAAAATAAAGTAACATTTTGTTCAAAAATAGAGAATTGTCCTCGATTTATTTAACATTGGAAATCCATTTTTCCATAACAAATTTTTATAAAACATTTTCATCGAAATATGTAGGTACCTATCTGATATTTTGTTATACGTAGAAATTTTGTATCTTCTGTTAATTTTATCAGTCAACTTGATTGGTTAATTTCTACCAAGGGAGTCGGCTTATAACAACAGAGTAACTTGGTTAAATTCTACCAAGTTAGTTTGTTATTTACCACAGAAAGAAATTGGAGGGAAAATTGATAAATCGGTTATTTTTAACCGAGTTTCGTTAAACAAGTTGACTTGGTTTTTTTTAATCCACTAACTCTGTAAGGGTAGGCGCAGTGGCTTAGTGGTTAGTGTGTTGGACTACTAAGCGGGGGTCCCAGGTTCAAATCCCGCAAAAGCCCAAATTCCAACTCAGGGTTTTTTTCACTGCGCCACCTCTCGCGAACGTCTGACAAACATCCGAGAGTATAGTTGTCTTGAAAGAGCTTCTCAATCAGCCGTTTGGAATCGGCATAAAATTGTAGATCCCTCCCATTCGTTCCAAAAATTAAAATCTCACACAAAACGAATGATTGCGAGAAGCTACACCCAGGGTCCCTACAGACCTGTTGCGCCAACTATTTATTTATTTATTATTTTTTTTAACTCTGTAAGGGCTATATTAAGAGTGGTAGTTTTTAACCGAAAGTTGGTTGATTTTAAATAAGTGATTTTTCTGCGTGCAGCCTCCGACTTCTAATTAGTTATACTTGAAAGTGTATTGTTTTAATCTCTTTAAATCCTTTTTACAGTCAGTCGGTTTTTTTTTATTATGTTATTATTTTTTTTTTTTTAATTTATAATTCAATATTTATTTATACAGCCTATGACACTCCGGGAAAGAATACCAATTAAATGACACCTCAGTCTTCAAAATCGGACAACCCGTTTTGGCTACAGGGCGTCACGTAAGATACGCGCTAAACACATAGCCCTCCCTGTGTCCAGTCGGGTAAAAAAAAGAGTTGAATGCCCTTGTTGTGGAACATCCTCTGTAAATTTGACTAAAACTCCATTTCCTATTGCACCTTTACGATTTCAAAAATAAACCTTTCCTTGTGTTGACCGAACCAAGTTTATGCCCATATGGTTGATACACTCGTAAGTGAAATTCACTCACGTCCCATCGCTAGTCGCTACCGACTAAAACCGAAAGATAATTACATACCTACTCGTATCTACTGTAATTGCCGCTTGCAAGCATACTTTGTCAGAAGAACATCAGCTGTTGCCATTAACAACTAAATTTAGTTTCCACAACCACCTATATGTCTATTGTTGTCTTGGACACTAAAATGCTTCCCAATGTAGTCGCCTCAGTGTTGAAAAATTACGTCAGGCACGTCTTAATTTAACTCTCAGCGGTGATCTTCAACACTCCACCGCAACTAGGCACTTGTAATTGTAAAGCACGCATTAAACGCGCCAACTCCATCAACACTATACCTATTAGGCGAAGCCACAAACTATTCCGCACTTGGCCAAGACCCTAAATTACTCAAAACCGATCAAGAGTTCGTGCCTGCTAACGCCACAGTCAGCTCGTCGTATATTCGTAACAAGAATGTATCTCTTTCCTTGTTTTTCTTTTTTCTCCACTGTGGCTGTGGTGATTTTTTCACCGGATTGTGCGTGACGCGCCTACCTGTTTGCCAGCCCGATCAAATACCAAAAAAAAAACCAAACATCGCGAATCGCAATACAAGTTTTTGCTGCTGAATGTCTGAGGCGGCGGTCACGATGATGCCCCCAACTGATGATGTCATTGCCAACTTCGTGACGTCACAGTGCGATCGAGAAACGTGAAATTTTATAAATTGGAGAGAGCGTTGCGATCCTCTTCTCATTTCACATTGAGTCGCCGACTCGAGTTAACGTACATATCTTGTTCTCCCTCCTATTCAGTATCTGTCTTCCATCGATCGTAGAGTATACTATACATTTTTACTAAGTGCGCAACAAAATAATAAATAAGACACAAAAAGTTGAGAAAAAAAAACAAAAAAAAAACGAAACAAAACGCAAAACAAAAGTCAAAGAAAGTTTCCCCACAGGTCAACCCAACTAAGTAACTCTTTTCTCCGACTGCAGTCGATAGATAGTTTTTGTTGGTGGATTCGCAACCCGATTCAAATTGTGTTCATTTTATCTGTGAGATACATTCGATTGCGATTTTCATTTGCGTGATTGCTATCTCTTAATTTAGTCCAACTGGAGTGTGCTTTTACCTTCATACTTTGTGGTTTATTTGTCATCGTCCGACACGAAGAAAGTTCAACCGAAGTGAAATCAATTTACTGTGCATAAATAAAACGTATTCCAGCGAGCAAAATAAACGATTCGAAAGATTTGTACAGTTGAAAATTAACTTTTGGACCGTGTTTGACTATTTTTTTTTTGTTGTTGTTGTTGTTGTTGCTGTCGGTCTTTTGACGATCCAAAGAGTACTCGCGATCTTGAAGCACGAATACCTTTAAACTAGAGTTTAATTGCTGTGAAATATTTAATTTTTATTTGCCAAATCAAACGAATAAAAACAAAATACAAAAAAAAAAACACCTCAGCGAGAAATAAAAATGGCAATCAAAATAATTGCAACTCTGCTGATTTTGACGGTGTCTCTGGAGATGAGTTCCGGCTCAGCGATACCGATCTGGGAGTTTTTGGCACGTAACGAAAAGGTGAGTTCCGAATGTTTTTTTTTTGTTGTTGTTTTTTTTTGTGGTTTTTGGTTGCCCGCGACTAGTTAGGGTTACCTACGTGTGGGTAGGCTCTGTCTTCTGTTGAGATGGCAGAGGGGCTGTAATGAGCTGTCAAAAGTGTATCTCTATCTATCGACTGTTGTGGAATTATTGATTTATGGCGACATGTGTGCGGGAGGAGATTTAAAAAGATTTCTCTTTGCGGGAAAAACGACGGATGTCAGTCAATGAGAGTTGGCAGTCGTGGAATCGCAATGAGATTGAATCTTAATAGCCTAGTTGATGTGATGCTCGTAATGGGTTAATATGTCGGGTATAAGCAATCGATGAATCTACTTGGTTACGAATTCAATTTTCACTTTGGAAATGGGTCACGTTCAGTTGGCTCGAGGTGTTAAATCAAGATAGGTTTGCACATTGTTTGGGAGTACTCAATTTTGATGCTAAAAATTAAGTAAAGCTGTAGGTAGATGTGTTTCAGAATTTGCACACAATTATCAGCAATAAGAACTACCTTTTGATAGGGCTTGCAATTATCAAATTTTTATACGAGTACCATCTTGGTAGTTGAATTGAAGGAAAGTTTGAGTTGATTATACAGGATCGACAGTAGATTTTATTCATAAAGAATTACAGACAACTGCAATGGAACACCTCCAGTGATTCGCAATGACGCCCATGGCTTGACTACGTCGTTGTTCTTGGATTGCCCTTTTATGCAGAGGACTTACTTTAGCTGTAGTCCGGGACTGACCTGCACCTCAACCGCAGGTTGTTTCTTCATACAGCTAAATTCATTTCTGCGTATATATAGAATATTATTCTGTGCCATTAAGTTAACGCAGCCTACGTCAATTTTGGTAATTTTTCAGTGTGAGCAAAACAATTTCATCTTTTGATTTTTAAATCTAATGTATTACAAAGTCCAAATAAACTTAACCTGTTCAGTTTTCTTAAAATTAAACGGTTTTTAACGGTTGTGGAGTGATAGGACCCTGGACACACAGAAAGCTAAGGAAAATTAGAAAATTAGATGTAAAAAACTCGAATTTGGCTTATGGAGACATAAGCTAATTCAACTTATTGGCATAGCGCCGTACTAAGTAAGTCTCGACTTTAAATTTATGGAAGCTCACAGTAGAGAAATTTTGTATGGAAAATATAGCCACTGTGAACTACTTAAATTTATGGTGGGAACTAAAAAAGTTTATTGGTAAGGCCCATAGAATATATAGGTTGGCTGTCTTCGAACCGCAGACCAAAAATTTGATATACCTAGTGCATCTCACCAAAGCTTGATACCTAAACCGGCCCAGTGCTATGAATAAAGACGATTTTGGGCTTATGGTCGTTTTTTTAGGTTAGGGCAGGACAGTTACAGAAGTAGTGAAAAATAGTGTAAAACTCCACATCAAAAGAGTTGTCGGCAATGGGACACACACATCTTCCCTTCATTCCTGTTGGCCGTTAGGACTCGGCATACAGATTCCCTCCATTCCCAAAAAAGAACTCTCACAAAACGCATGGTTATGAGAAGCTAAGCGTAGGGTCCTTACGGACCTGTTGCGCCAACTATATTTACTTATTTAATAATACTCCCATTTCCGGTTGAAGTTATTCTTGTCAAGTGCTAGAGTTTTATTGGTAACGATAACGAATACTGCCGAGCTCATATGTAGCCATAAACAAGATGCAGAATATCGCAATACTGCTGCTGCATCCCAGAGGACTACAGCAGAGAGAACTGCTGTTGTTTTCTGCTGGTATTTGGAAACCGGGGATAAATATAAAGTTAAAGACCCACACATCATGACTCAGCAGCAGACATCTCTTTGTGCTGGTCTTGATTCTTTTGATTAAGGGTTTTATATTCCTCTGTGGTTTTTAGTGTTCCATCTTCCATCTTCCATGTTCCATACCTCTCTCCTTCGAGATACAAAATGTTCCTTTGGCCACATAAAGTATAAATCAAAACAATTCCCATTTTATTTAAATGTTATCTGGCCAAGTAGATGGCGAATTAAGACCCTCAGACTATAGGGTGTTACGGAGGTGGTTTTACCGGAGTCATAGGAGGAAGCCTCATGCCGACCTCCGCGAAGTCGGAGTTGAATCGGAGTCGTAGGAACTTTCCTTGGTTTTCATAGTTAATAAAGTATTTAGTCTGAAAAACCTCCGATGTGATTGTATCGGAACCGAAGCAGGATTCGGAGTTGCAATTTAAACTGGAGGACGGAGGTTCTGACATATCGCATTCGGAGTCGAAGCTCGGTATCATCCCTACCTTAGACCTTATTTGTTTTGTTTATGTAAACTTTTGCCTTTGCTTCTTATGGTGCTTTCTAATCTTTTAACTTGGCATTGTCGTTTGGACTTGCTACAATATACCTACAGAGGGTTTATCATCTCAAAGGCAGCTAGAAAGGCGCCCTTTCTTGCCAGGCAACCCGCGCCTTCGTTATAAGCTTTCAGCCTTCAAGACCAGGCATTTAAGCAATAAGTTCTTCCACTTATAATGGGAATGCATAGACAGAAATAAATAAAGAAATTATAACTATTTCTAAATCCTTTTTGAAGAGTCTAACAGCTCTTGAGGCTCGTAAGCGGCATTAGAGGACCAAACTTTGGGACTGATTCGATCTCTTCGAAGATTTGTTACCAGCTACTCTGCAAATAAGGCCACAATCAGTACAAGAGCTCCCTTACACTGTTTTATTTATCGGTGTTGCGCTTTCTCTTGGGTTATATCCTTATATCCCTAGTGCTACAGCTCATTGAACCTGTATATCCGCATAGCCCCAGCACCGAAAGCATCTTGTTCACCAAGTTTGAGTCTATTTTTATTTTTAGTTTTTTGTCGAGACGGGTTTTTTGTAATCATAGCTTTGTTATAGTTCGAACAATCTAAGATCTTTTGTATGATCTTGAGATGTTGAGTGAAGTTCGCCACTTTCAGGTGATACATAACATTTGCTATACCGGCACTGAGAATAAAATCATTCTTTGACGATATATGTAAAAGGTGTAAGACTTGCTGATGTCATGTTTTCATTGCCCGTCTATTTTTGACAGAATTCTGTACGGTTTTGCGGTCACCATCCCGTCGCTGCCAACCATTGAAAGCACTCGAGCTGCATTGCTTACTCTAGGGAAAGCACCATTTCTCTTCCATTAGGCGGTCTAATTTCATCTCATTTACACACTGGCACAAATTTTCAAATATCTCCCAGACCGGATGTTCAAGTTGCTCCAATGCTGGTGCGGTGCGGCGTTTTCTCCCAAACAGTATACCGCACATGACACACTACTTATCACCAGCACAATAAGCGGGCAGATCAAACTCGTATGACATTTATCACCAGATCCACTAAAGCTTATATGTCGCCGTCTAACGGTCTAACGGTGTACATCAACTGTCTATGTCGAGCACTAGTTGATTTTCCCCACATATAGGTACTAGTATACTCGTCTTGTTTGGCTCGAATTCGTGCCATGACTTAATTTTGTTTTGTTATATAGCAACAAAGGCTGAAAACCGGTAACCGCTAATATTGGACAGCAAAAAATTAATCAATTTGCCAATATACACATCGGACACGATTTATCAATAACTTTTGCTTAACAGCCACAAGTCAATCAGAAATTATAGAATAAACAAGTCGGAGCACACATGCAGTGCACTAATTGAAATGCTATTATTACAAATTTACGCCATTGTGTCAGACGCAGGCATTACTTTTCACATGCAACAAAAAATAGCAAACAAATAAAATTGTAGCCTCGCCTTCGAGTTACACGATGCTAAATGAATGTAAGTACAGAACGGCTACGTCTAGACTCGACAGAGTTTCATTGAATTTCCGTTCCTGACGACATGCTAGATACTTTATTAAGTTTTGACCACTTTCTGATGATCGCTGTAGATATTTTTAGACTTACATAGATGCACCCGATGATCATCGAAACGTGATTCTACAAAGTGGTACACGGACATAGTTTAAGGACACCGCACACTCATCATTTGGATCATGTCTAACATCCCACTCGGAATCATTAATTTTATTCGCTGATTTATGTTGTTAATTATTTTTATTTCCACCTGTTCGCCCTCTCTTGGCATTTTTTGTTTTTTTTTTTTGTCAGCGCTTCCATTGTAATTCTAATGATCAAGTCAGTTTTCAAGCCGATAGGAGTAGACAGTTGTTCAACGTGCAAGTATTCACAATAAATATGGCGATGGCGAGGAATCGCACTACGATGGGAATTGTCGGCCGGGTAAATGGGAGAGAGGAAGCATTCCACAGAAAAGGGGAGTTGCATATTCATTGTAACACCGTCTCGCATTGTGGGTAGGTATGCAACTACTGTACAGGGTGTCATTGAATGTGTGTAAAATCGCAAAATAACGCAGATTGAGTTATGGAGTGAGGTAGGGTTCTGTGCATGGTACGTTACTTTTTGTGTTTTTGGGGCATAACAATTTCACGTGATCAACCTAATATAGTACTTGTCACTTTGAATTTTAATTGCAAGAACTGGTGGAGCCATTGGAACATCAAATCAGGTGTTTCGGTGAATGATTTTATATTCCATTCCCCTTGTGACAGTATATACATTACATATACATTGACATAGATCCATATACGAGTATAATGCTGCAGTGATTTCACGGGTGTTCTTTAAGTGTTACACACCATTTTTTTATTTTTTTAATAACTGTTGGTGTAAAAGTAACGTTTAAAATTTATAAATCTTCTATTTGTGCTTGCCTATATGATCATGGCAATGAACGTCATATCCACCAAAACGGGTATAGGTTTTTAGAAAGAGTGGACTATATTGCAGTTTCAAAATAAAATCAGTTCTTGGGGTGGACATGGACATTTCTCTTCAATTTGACAGTTAAGACTTAAGATTGAAGAAAGAAAAAGAAAAACAAACCTGCCAACTTAAAAACGAAAAACAGCTTTTTCTGGATTTGCTATAGGGCTGGATGCCAGACTGTAGCCAGACAAACATGAAAGCATAAATGACTTTTCTGTTTGTAATATAATTATTCAATGGGCCTTACCAAATAAACATTTTTAGTTCTGACTCTAAATTAAGTAGCTAGTTCACAGTTTGTATATTTTTAAAGTCGAGACTAAAATTTGTTATTATTACGGCGCAATAGCAATAAATGTTTAAATAAAATAATTGCTTTAGTAATGTCATGAGCAACAACTTCAAGTGTAAAGTAACAACCATTCTTTGTAAAGAAAGGGGGAGACACTCTGTCTGTTTCGGGTGACATATGGCTTAGGTGGCCATGGCCATTTTGGGAGATTGTAAAAGAAATAAAGAAAGAATCATGAAAAATCGGAATAATCACTTTGTGTTTAAATATTTCGTAAAATGATGCTCCAATAACTCAGGAAAATTTGTGTCAGAACATTACATGATACTCTTGAGAACCTTAAATGCCAAATTACTAATATGCGCATGTGAAAGTTTTGAATAATTCCGCACTATTATCGTACCTATTATCAAAGTAGAGATGTCTTTTTTGTCTTAATTTCAATTACCGTTTAGAGGAAACAAACTTCTAAATGGGGACGTTCGGATACCTAGTCGGATAAGTCAACTATAGATTTGTCGGAACTATGAAGCCGAACGCGTTGACTTGAATTGTTTTTGTATTCTCGAGGTCAGCGTTACATTTGATTTTGCAATGCTTTATTTGGAAAAGGCCCTTCATAGATTTTTAAAAAATTGTTATTTTCAACCAAGTACTTACATTTCAAATGTAACACTGTTGCCTATCACAACACTATTATAGTCTTATGCGAACTAATGGTTGTTAAATATCGTGCGAAAATTCTAAATTACCAAAGTAGCCTTAGAAATTACACCTTTTTCTCTCACCGGTCCTTTTTTCGACTCTTCAGAATTCTGCAGCGGCCGCTCTGTTTATTTTGAATTTGACTCTTCGAAATGTCAACTGAGTATGCAGGCAGGATCTTCTTGACTAGATTTGTCGGCTTCTCCTCCATAAACGTCAACTGTAAAAACTATACACGTGACTACTCTGGGCCAATAAAAACTGAAACACATCTAGTCAGACAGCTGTCAGACTTACTAGACTATGAATCCAAAAGTTCCCAAAAAGAACTGGTATCGAATCAAAGCATCTCTGGATCTGGAGTGAAAAATCAATCTTGATTGCTGGTAAGGAGAAGAGTGACCTACGTATTGTTAATTGAAAGAAGAAGCTTCGACACCCTTCATATTCAAACGGACCCTTCAATAGCTTGCAAAAACTCCTCAGTTCTCAGGGTGTTGATCTTGAGCATACATTGTCTGGAAAAATTACGATTCGTATGAAATGTTTGAACAAAATTGGTTAGGAGTTTGCGCAGCTGGTGCTGTGTTTTGTTTATCGACAGATCAACTGCAAGATTAGACAAACATCGTCAGCATAGTTCATTTTTCAAAAAGGAAGTATACATTGCACAAAGACAGTTTTCCCCCGTGGGTAGGTGTAACGGGCTTTTTAAAACCCAAGCAGCACTATGTGGCGTTTTGCTGCCACAGATCTATTAAGGTGGTAGTACAAGTTTGGTAAAAAGGAGAGTCCAGGTCCTTTTCTGTCTTGTTATTTTTTAACATACCCTTCCTAGAGTTTTTTTCAAGGTATTCCCAGAGCTCGCTGTCTGGTCCAAGCTAGTCCCGGACAGGTAACAGAATGAATTGTGTCAGGCACTCAATCTGACTGCTTGTTTCCCTATATAGGCCGGTGGCCTTTTAGTGATCACTGTTATTCTGGCGATATTATTTCACGATTTATTAAGAGGGTAGGCTATGTTTTTGGTGAGTGGAAGGCTCTGCAAGTTAAAATTGTTCATCTTTAGGCAAACGAACGAGGGACTTCGTCTGGGTGTTTGTTGTAGATTAGTTACCCAGTTCAATCATCAAGTGCGGAGTGGCTATATTTTGCCTATTTGGCTGGTGTTCTGACTGTAATATATAAAATTATCTAAATATATAAAACAAAGTTGCATCCGTAAGACTGCCCATAACTCGAGAACTGATTGACCGATTTATCATAGGCGATTCCAGCTCTGTTATCGATCAAAAAAATAAATTTCCGGTGGAATCGTAAAGGCTCCAAATTATTCAATTTTCATCTCACTGACATTTCACCACAGATCTGCTAGTCGCCTGAACGCAAAATTTATCATGCAAATTGCTCAAACCTCCAACGCCTCGAGCCAATAAATTTCGATGATCCTTCAAACTCATCTCTAGAGGTTAACAAATAAAATAAAAAATATTTTTACGATATGTAAAACATAACTTAGTTAATTTATAACTTGATCTTCGCACTTGATTATGCTGCACCCTGTCCTCGGTCAAATGTGCAAATGAATTTGTTATACCTATAATGTTCACATGGCTGGTGTGGCGGGGTGGCCATGCTATCGGATGCCATAGATAACACACCGCATGAAAATGCAAACGCAAATACATCTCCGCACATAATAGCACATGCGGTTATGCAAATAATTTAAATAACAATTTAATAAACATTTAATATCGCTTCTGGGAAACCTACTGCATCTGATTATAGGCGATGAGCAATACATATCATTTTGCGAATAAGAATACCACCGCACATAATTGAGTGGTAACGAACTTGGGTTGGAATTGTTTTCTATTGTTATCTGTTTGCTTTTTAGCTTTGCCACACTATCTCGACGTCTGTCTCTGGGTTTCGCATCGTTTTTTTGTTTATTCAGTTTATTTGTTTTGATAGACTTATAAAAAAAGGGAACAAACAACAAACAAATGAAAATATTTTTAATGTTGACTTTTAGAAAGGTCAATAAAAATGTTGATCGGAAGTTTTATTTGACAGTTGATTTTGCGACTTG
This sequence comes from Cheilosia vernalis, assembly GCA_949126925.1. Lineage (NCBI taxonomy): Eukaryota > Metazoa > Arthropoda > Insecta > Diptera > Syrphidae > Cheilosia > Cheilosia vernalis. Next base: position 38,869,091 of record OX421361.1, on the reverse strand, counting down.
TGCTGGAAAGTAAATTGTTTATATTTAAGGTTTTTTGTTAGATAGCAATTTGTGATTATTATGTGCTAAATGGTAAAATATCTATTAATATTAATAAGGGGTTTTTGGCGACAGCGAAACTAAGGACAACTCGTATTTTTACTGGTTTGGAATTTCACCGCATGGTATCCGGTTCACACCTAATTAAAATGGTTAACTTTGAATCCAGTTTAGAAGGTTAGTAAGAACATGTTTTGGTTATATTTTAGAAACACTGACATAGATTTTATTTGAAAATGAAAATAAATAAAGCTAATAAATGGGTCATGTGACTGTCCTTAGACGGGGAACTACATTAACACTGGAGGAGCAACACATTCTGAGAACATTTAGGTAAGTCAGGGAAATAGTTTTAAACTATTTATAGAAAGGAAGGGCCAATGAGTGTAGCAGCAATTAAATGAAGTATTAGTGCAAATTAATCACCAGTCCCACCGATCTGTCTGTCTGATTTTTTTGGTGCGATGTTCAATAAAATGTCAGGAATCGGTCGTATGAATAAAACTTAGCAATTGCTTTTACTCAAGAGAAATGTCAAAATCGAATCATTTGCTACGTTTCGTACGAATAAACACAAATTTGAACTAGTTCCAACTTTTGACATGTTCGAAAAGAGGCGACACTAACCTTTTACTCCGATCGGTATGAACAAAACTTATCAGACAAAGCAAATGCTATGCAAATTCTGAGTCAGAGAATGAATTCCATAACGGCAAAAAAAAGCGCATTGTGAATGCACACTGCTTTTCTTATGCCAGGCTTTGAACGCTTTTGTGCTGCTTTGCATTTGTTATGCATTGGCTTCTGCAAATCAAAGTAAAATTGGCAAATTGTTGCAAAATATATTCTTTTTCTTTCGACTCTGGCTATGAATCTATTTTATTTGGGGCTTCAAACTGAAATGTCAATGTCATTTCCATCATACTCATACTCGATGCTCTGTTTGCTTTTGTTTGCGCAGTTGATGCGCTCACAGTGCGTCTTAGAAAAGTATGCACTGCATGATAGTAATCCGTTTGCGTTTTGGGACGCTTGATTAAGCAGTAATGCAGAAGTACTGCGTTTTGGAAGACCTTTTGTTAAATATTTTGTACACACATGTTGGGCATAAAATAACCTACGAATTGTGAACAGTTAAGTTTAATTCTGGTTATACAGGTAAACCAACAAAATCGACGGAAAATGCAGCAATTGTTTTGTCTCAAGCGAAGTATGGACAGGTGATTATTTGGCTAATATTTTATTCAGGTGGAAATATTTAGACAGAATCTAAGTCGGCAGTTCCAAAACATCTCGGTAATTCATAGTTCTGATTTAACTAGTTGTCTAGTGTGTCAACAAATAATTATTTTCAACAATACTTAATACAAAATCCCGGCACCTGAAGAAGAATTTCCAGGTGCAATTAAAGCTATCGATTGCATTTATATATCTGAATTTTATAAGTCTACCTTAAATTTCTACAAGAGTCGTTAGAATCTTAAGAGAATTTCAAAAATTAAAATTTAGTTCTCAGGTTTGACAGGAACTGCAAGGCAAGTACACGTAACACGTTCAGCGAAGTAAATGCTATGTTCGAATGTTCGAATTTACTTTAGCAAAGCACTTTTTTTATTCATACCAATTCAAAGCAATTGCTAAGGGCTTTGCAAATGCTAGTTTTTATTCATTTGACCCAATAGGTTCTTTTAAGTCCTTACTATTTTTTTTAAGGCAAATATGTACCTAGTAGCAACATTTTTATGAAAAGTATTTGGGCCTATTCAGCGAAATCTTTTATTCTGTTATGAATCATAAAAGGTTTCGATCATAAAAGATCTTTTATAAATCGTGTTCTGGGTTTCGAACTTTTAGGGAATTCTGTTATGGATCTTCGAAAATTGGCATCTGCTACGTACCTTTTAAAACAAACATAAAAATGCCGGCTGAAAAGAGTAAGTTTTGAAGATCAAATGGGCTTTTTTTAATTCTTAGTTCCAGCCAAAGTGATGGGTGTTTTCGGCTAAACAAAAATATAAATTTATTCATCATTTTCAATTATTACATTTATCTCCATTTGTAAGCATTTCGTTGACGATAAATTACATAGAGATCCATTCCAATCCGACACTTAATATTTAAAAAATAAAAAACATCTTTAATAATAAAAGTCACAAAATCTATATTTTATTTTGTTATGATTCTTAACAGAATTTATAAAAGAAAAATTCCACACTGAATACCAATTCTAGAGCCCGTAAAATATTTTTTGACAGTTCGAACTTTTATATGGAAATTAATAACAAAATAAATGGATAAAATATTTTGCCGTATAGACCTGATTAGTACTCATTATTCAATAACAGTCATAACTTATAACCTGATTTATAATTATATAATAATTTACCCCCACAAATTTGCATATTGTTCTCAAGAAAGTTTGTCTATGCTACCTCTAAATGTACGCCTTTTGTTCATTGGCATGGCTTTTGGTGAATCGCAGCGGAATCTTTCACCGAGATCGCCTATAGGTAATGTCACCCATTTCACACAAAAGTATCGCCAGAGCTTCTCAGATGAACGGAAGAAAACTTCAAGAGAAGTACCTGACCGGATTTCTTACAAAAAGTTTGACAGATGTCATTTTGACATTTGAAAAGGTTTTCTTTAAATGCACCTTCTAAAAAGTTAAAGACGAAAATAAATAGAGAGTTAAACTTTTGAGCTGTCACTTAGTTGTCAGTTTTCATTTTTCATTTTTTAATGAAATGAAAAGAGGGGAAATGAGTTTCTCTCTCATTTTTTTTTAATTTTCTCAGTACGTGGTCGCATTCGCACAGTTTCCTAGCAAATTTTAAATAATTTTACGTTTGCAAAAAAGTACCCGAACGAAACCTAATTTGTAGTTGTTTGAAGTCAAATACTCTTTGTATCTATTACAAATTTCCACTTTGGATGAAGAATATGAACTCGCTTTATTAATTGAAAAATCCTACTATTTATACACACAGTATTGTTGAGACATCAATATTGGGTAATTAAAAATTGCTTATGTTGATATTGGGTAATTAACAATTGCTTATGCTAAACGCAAGTAAAGAAAACAAAACTTGCTGATGGCAAATTTAGGTCACCGGTCGCATTGGTGGTTTAAGCTGAGGCGGCTTTTCCGACGGCCCAGAGGTTTTGTGCGAGATTGCGTATTCCTTTACTTGCGGAAGTGTATTTTGTCGAAGTGACGTATTTATTGTAAACAAAAATTCCCGCCGAGGAAGGTGATTAAGCTGTTTCGGTGACTTTGAGGGATATTGAGTCGCAAGTTGTGATATGTGCACGGACCCAGCTTCCAGGTATTTTATCTTCTTCGCTGAGGTAACTATCGTTGTTAGTTCGTAATCGGATCTTTTGGAGCTGTCGTCGTATGACAATAGTTGCAATGAGCGTGATTAGAACTATGGTACATAATGCTCCGCCGAAATACCAGTACTGATGTTCCTGCAGGATCCAGTCATTATGGTCAAGCTCACTGGAAAGTTGTGTTTTGAGAAGGGCGATGCGTGGATCAGCAGGCTGCTTCGTGTTTATTGCGATGCTAGGTGGGACCATGCGGTCGCTCATTGGAAACGCCTTGATTTCTGTGTTTAATTTTTCAATTTCCTCGATTGGAGAGATTGCTTTAAACCGTTCGCTGGAGATTTTGCAACCTGGGAATTTTACCAGATTTACACTAGTCAGGAGCGGTGTAAGGGAGTCGTTACACACCAAATTAACTTCATTGGCGCTTGTTTTGAAGATAACTGCAAGATCTGTCTGAACATGATAAATCTTATCAAATTCTGCTTCCACCGTGGTTAAGTTGCAGGCTCCCAAGAGTGAGTCGGGTGTTGAGAGTTGAAGTAGTTCTTTCCAGCATTCATTCAAATGGTCTTCTTCAACCTTTTCGTATATCCCGTTGCCAAGAGCAATGGCCTGATCTGGCTCAAAAAATGTCTTATTATCCGAACTAATCACAATTTGTTGCACAAAGTCCTCATTGTTTAGCAGAATAGCTTGGGATTCAATTGTTGGGACACTGATAAATACATATTTGGAGAACATCTTTGGTTGTACTAGGGGGATGCTAAATGTCACCACAACCATTTCTTGGCGGATAGACTTCACTATTTTGTTGAAAGAAAATACTGAGGATTCATCGGTAACAGGTGGCAATCTACAAAAGTCCAAGCCTTCGTTCATCCGTTTCACATGTTCTGTTAATGCTTTAATAGGGCGAATGTTGATGATGTTTTGGTGATTCATTTGGATAGCGCTCATAAGTAACTGGATGCTTGCTGAGTAGGAATTGATCTGTTCTTGAATACGAAGCTGCTGCTGTTGCTCGATCAGTTCATCCAGTTGCGTGTCCACAGCTTTGAATTCCAAGTCGGTGATGTTAGTCATGAGGTAGGACACCTTACGTATTTTACCTTTCAGCTGGACGATTTGCTGCTCTAGACGGTTATTCTCCACGGCTTGATAGGCTATGCCAGCGGTCATCAGAACTTGGGGGCCGTATTTGATAATTCCTTTCGCAAGGGTGGGTAGGATTGCGCGTTTCGATCGTCTCTGGGAATAGCTAGCGGTGATACCATCTTTAAAGCTCTTGGCCTCCAGTAAAAGGGCTTCTTTTACAGCTTGGCAGTGCAGGTTGAGCTTACTATGCACATTGTTCTGATACTGATTACAAAATTCAGAAAAGTCTTCGAGAAGGGTGTCAATAGAACGTAGATCGGAGGTGATATTCAGCGAAGTTTCAACGGAAAACTCCAAGTTGAATAGTTTAACCGAAGCTTCTTCTAATCGTTGAATGTGGATGCCTGGTGAAAGAGCTTGGATAGTTAAGCCACTGGATGACGGGAAAGTGAGAGAAAGCCAACACAAGAGAACTCTAGTAAGCAGGGTGACGGTGCGATTTTGCTTTCGATTACATCTGCGTAAGGCTGGCTCGTCTTGGGCTCCATCTGGGAAGAGTGGAACCAAACGATTTGTGGCGCGATGCACGACTTCCCGCTTTGTTGTTTTCACATCGACCCTACGGACATTCCCCGAATCATCCGGATAACATTCAATGATCCGACCCATTTTCCAGTCTGCAGGAGTAATGCTTGGTTCTTGGAGTAATACTAAATCTCCTATAACGAGCGTTCGGGTGGGAAACTTCCATTTGTTTCTTTTCTGTAGATGGTGAAGGTACTCCTGGTGAAACCGCATCCAAAATTGCTGCTGCAGTTGTTGTACTTGCAACCAGCGTTTTGTAATTGGAATAGCAGTTGGAGGACCAGCGTCGATTACGGAATTCCTGAAGCTGCGTTGTGTGATGAAATGAAATGGAGTAAGCGCTGGTGCGTCTTCGGCTTCTGACGAGTCCGGGTGCAAGGGTCTGCTATTTAAGATACCTTCAATGCGGCATAAGAGGGTGTTGAATTCCTCATAAGTTAGGTTAGTGGCACCGGACATTTTCTTCATAAAATGTTTCATGGACTTGACGGCAGCTTCCCATAGTCCACCGAAGTTGGGGCTTAATGGTGGGTTAAGTTTCCAAACTATTTCTTGGATTGCCAATCGCTCCTTGCTGTGATTAGTGATCTTGATCCATTCTTCGTTGATCTTTCTTTTAGCTCCGATAAAATTTGTACCGTTATCGGAGAGGACCAGTGAAGGCCAGCACCGTCTATTCGCGAAACGTGTGAATGCTACTAGGAACATATCGGTGCTTAGATCCGAACAGATTTCTAAATGTACAGCTTTTGTTACCAAACAAACAAAGACTGCCACCCAGACTTTGATAGTTTTTTCGAACCTGAGTGCGCTGGCTTTTATAAGGAATGGTCCGCACAAATCGACTCCGATTTTGCTAAATGCGGGTGCTGGATTAATGCGCTCCGACGGCAGATCCCCCATGATTGGTTGAATAGTTTTAGCTTTCCATCGGATACATACTGGACAGCTCCGGATACATTTCTTCACTCGTGCTTTCACTGCAGGGATCCAGAATTCTTCTTTTATCAGATGCTCTGTCAGAGAGTTTCCACTGTGATGGTGGTCGAGGTGAGTCTGGCGGATAATCAAATCGACTAAGTGGCATTTGGTTAATATGATTGGATGCCGTTGGCTCTCTGGTAAGTTGGCAAGGGAGATCCTTCCCCCTGCGCGAAGAATTTCATCGGGACCAAAAATTGGCATTAAACCGCTTAGCCAGCTTCTTTTTGGAACAGATGTCGATTTTTTGAGGTGTGCTATTTCGGTTCCAAAGATTTGGTGCTGCTGAAATCGGAAGATTCTCGCTTTAGCGTTGGATATTTCTTCTGAGGTTAGTGGGCCGGTTGGCCGTGTCTCCTTTTTACTAGCCCATCGAAGGCAATGGGCGATGACTCGCAGTAAACGGTTAAGGCCGGAAAACCTTTCGATGAAATTGTCTTCCTCTGGCTCGTTTATGGTGGCATGATTTATGGTGGACCCTGTTCCCTTGACAGGGGTTAGCGGTAACGGATCGTGTATTAACCAAGCTGGGCCTGTGAACCAGAGCTGGCAGTTGGCTAAGTTGCATGGTGTAAGTCCGCGTGACGCTGGATCTGCTGGATTTTCAGCAGATTTGATGTAGTGGAGATCCACCGGATTGATGATTTTTCGAATTTTGTTGACTCTTGTTTTCACAAATTTGTTGTTGATTTCGTTATTATTTCGCACCCAGCCGAGGGCAACTTCACTGTCGGTATACGCGATGATAGTGATATTGGGAGAGTGAAGCTGACTTCTGACCTGACCGTAAAGTTCCGTGAGGAGCACGATTCCTTCAAGTTCCATCTTAGGGATCGTGCATAATTTGCTTTCTTTGTTTGCTTTAGTCTTAAGTGGAGTGACACGACCTCTGGCGGCAAGGAGGCGGATGGTGTAGGTTGATCCGTTCCCGGTTTTTTCACTCGTTTTTATTCGGCTGTAAACTACTGCTGCGTATCCGTCTCCCGAGGCATCGCAAAATCCGATAAGCTGGATGGAAGTGTTTTTATTTCCCCCGATCCAGCGTGGTATTTTGATGTTACTGAGATATGAAAATGTTCCTAATATCTTGCGGAACTTCATTTGTAGTTTTTCATCTATCAGATCATCCCAGTCGTACTTAAGCATCCACAATTCCTGGATCATTATTCGGAGAAGCATAATTACTGGGAGGATCCAACCCATAGGATCGTAAAGCGAGGCGGCTACGGATAACAAGCCTCTCTTGGTGAACTCGATTTTGTCTGGATTGGAGATTTGGAAAAAGTACATGTCCTCTATTTGGTTGTAATTTAACCCCAGAATCTTCATTGTTGGATCGGAGTCTGCTTTGTAGGCGCTGAGTTTTTTGGCATCGTCCACGTTATTAAGGACTTCTAGCTTATTTGATGACCACTTTGTCAAAGACAGCTTCCCGGCCTCCAAGGTTGCGGCTATCTTATCGATTTGCTTTTGGCATTGTTCAACGCTATCGGCTCCGTGAACCAAATCATCCATGTAAATAGAGTTTTTTATGATGTCTACAGTCTCCTCATCTGGAGCGTTATCTTCAGCGATCTGGCGGACCGTTCGTATAGCTTGCCATGGTGCACAGTCGACCCCGTATGTCACGGTATGTAAATAGTATTCCCCTAGAGGCTCGCTTTTGTCCCGGCGCCAGATGATTCTGAATTTTTCACGATCAGGCTCAGGAATCAGGAACTGGCGGAACATCTGTTTCATATCGCTGGTGAATATGATTTCATATTGTCGATTTTGATGAATAATATCGAAAATGTGGGCTTGCAATTTAGGCCCAGGGTGGATAAGCTGATTTAGAGAGACTCCGTTGCTTGAGGGTGCGCTGGCGTTAAAGACGTTCCTTAACTTTGGTGTAATTGCGTCCTTGCGAATAATGCTCATATAAGGAATGTAGTAAGCATTTCCGGTTTCGTCTCGCTGTCGTTCAGCTGGAACCGGGGACATATGATGAGATGCTAAATACTCTTCCATAAAATCATTTGACATCTTCTTGTGGGTTTCATTTTTCTCCCAGCGATTTTCTTGACCCATGTAAAATTTTACAGCCATTCTAAATGAGTTTCCTAGTGCAGGAGCGTCCACTTTCCAAGGGATGGGGACGATATACCGACCGTCTTTGGTTCGGGAGTGTTTCTCCATGAATAGTTTTTCGCAATACAAATTATCGTCATCGTCCATGTTTGCTTTGTTGGCGGGCATATCCCAAAAATCCATTAAATTGGCTTCGAACTCTGAAAGCGTTGTGTAGACTGAAGTTTGGTTTCCAATACCGCTTCCCGGGTCTCCAGATACAATCCATCCGCCGAGATAAGTATTTTGTAGCAACAGTCCATCCTTCTTTTCCAGTCCAGGGCGTAATACTGTAGAGTATACCGGTCCACCTAGTAATAGAGGTATGTGAGCAGGTCTATTAAAATGTGGGTCGGCAAGCGGCTTGTCAAGTGTGGTCATCCAAGGGATGTGACTGGTCATGCTGGGAAGTGATCCAGTAACCCGTTTGACAACGAGTGCTTTTATATTTATAAATGGCAGTTCGGGATGATCGAGCTTTAGTTTGAGGCTAGCAATGGAATGGACTGTTCCTATCTCTCCACCTACTCCGATGACTTTGACTAGTGTTCGTTTTTTTGGTAACCGTAATTTCTGGACCAAATCTTCGGATATGTAATTGGCTTGGCTGCTCTGATCTAGTAAGCAGCGAATAGGAACGGTTTCATTATTTACCAAGAGTGTTGCTATGGCTGTAGGCAGGATCACATTAGATGATGCTTCCGACTGATTTTGGCATAGGTAAGTGCCGCTAGATGCTTGCGGTTCAGCCAGACTCGTAGTGGGTAGAGGGTGCAATGCCGTAATGTGAGATTCGTGACAGATTTCACATTTTAAAAACTGTCGTGATCTGCAAGGAGAATGATAGTTGAAGCGGTGCCTCGCGCAATATATGCAGATTTTGTGCGCCCGTAATAAGGTTTCCCGATTTTGGGAGGCCAGGAACTTTGGACAATCCATAACTTGATGTTGTTCAGTACAGATAAAACACTTTTTTGGTTGGTGTGGTTGGACGGTGGCATGTGTTTTGGTGTACGGGATACGGGACTCCTTCTTATGCGGCCTATGGCGATCATCTTGGCTTAAATGGTGCTGGTATTCTCTGAATAGGAAGTCCTCAATTTCGTTCAATGTCGGGAGTTTAGTGTTGTGGTTGACGCTATCTTCTAGCCTTCCACGGGTGATGGGGTCCAAACCTCGTAGGATGAGGTAAGCGATGATTTGTTCTCCATTTACTTCATTCTTTCTCAGATTGGCGACTCGCCCTTTGGTGTGGTGTAAGTAAGCAATGATCGATTCGGAGTCACCTGGGACCGTAGGCCGTTGTGGTAGAGCTAACAAAGCCTCTATTTCTACTTTTGCCAGGTGCCTCGGGTTATCAAACGTTCGATCCAAAAGTGACCAGGCTATAGGATAGTTGTCCCCCGTCATGTTAAGATCGTTAATCGCCTCCAGTGCTTTCCCCGTTAGCTTTGATTTGAGCAAAGAAAAGCTATCGATGTTTGACGCCCGACTTCTTATGACCAGGGAATTAAATTGTTCCTTGAATTCACGGTATTTTGTTATGTCGCCACTATACTCACGGAGACAAACTTCCGGGATTTTGATACCCATCCGGTCGGTATTTGATCCTTCGGCCTGCGACCTTTGCTCACGATTAAGCGTTAGTTGTGCTAAAGCATGTAGTAACGCTTCGGATGACTGCTGTTGTGGCTGTGGTTGTGGGCTGAGGGAGGTATTTAGGACGAACCCAACCCCCTGCACAAATGTATACGTGGGGTGGTCTGGGGTCGCAAAAGTCTGGGTAGTTTGTTCCTCGGGGTTTGCTTGTTTCTGCGATGTCCGTGTACAATTACTGGTTTTCTCTTGCTGTGGGCTCTCAGCGGGAGTCTGACTGGTTTCAGGACTGGCTGGATTTTCTTCATAGTCTGCTTCTTCTGCTTTTTTCTCCTCCTCTATTAACTCGGGGCAATTCTTCATTAAGAATTCCTGAATTTTTGTGTAGATGGCTTTAGCTGCCTCGTATTTTGGCAGAAAGGCGGCAGCGGTTGATCCGCTTAGGTCCATCATTGTGGCGTAGTTTGCCGCGATAGAAGTCCAAAGGCTCTTTGCCTTGCCGTACTGCCTTGCAAGCGTTTCCGGGGTACGCTTATCCAATCCCAGCTTGGAGAGATTAACTCTAATCTCCTCCAGCTGGACGATAACATCTTGAAAGTTATCAATAACTCTTTCAAGATTATTCATGTTGTTAATGTATATAAATATTCACGAACTTTCGCACTTTAGCTTCAATACTATATATATATACTATACTCGAAGGACCACTTGTTTGAAGTCAAATACTCTTTGTATCTATTACAAATTTCCACTTTGGATGAAGAATATGAACTCGCTTTATTAATTGAAAAATCCTACTATTTATACACACAGTATTGTTGAGACATCAATATTGGGTAATTAAAAATTGCTTATGTTGATATTGGGTAATTAACAATTGCTTATGCTAAACGCAAGTAAAGAAAACAAAACTTGCTGATGGCAAATTTAGGTCACCGGTCGCATTGGTGGTTTAAGCTGAGGCGGCTTTTCCGACGGCCCAGAGGTTTTGTGCGAGATTGCGTATTCCTTTACTTGCGGAAGTGTATTTTGTCGAAGTGACGTATTTATTGTAAACAGTAGTAATTAAAAAACAACTGGCGCTTTCCAACCTCAGGCATCAGGCGGAGAAAATATAAAGGCTTACATAAAATTGTGGTCATTGTATTTCATGTTGCCCGTCGTCCTGTGATTTTAACTCCATTACAAATTTTCAAAATTTTTTTAAAGGAAACTCTATAGAAATATACAAGTTATACAAGTTTTGTAGCCGGCAGCCAGACATGCAAAAAGCGTGTCAGAAATTATGTAGCCTGATGTCAGTTGGGTTCATTTAAATTCAACTAATGGAGTTGACTAAACACTTCCAAATGTTAAATTAATTGCTATACCAACTATTACGCCGGCACAACTTTCTTCCCCAAGATAGATCGCTGCCAAGATGCGTGCGAAAGTGAAAGTCTCTATAGGTATGTTATATGTGTGTAGTGTTTCTATTCCACTGATAGGATGTATCATATTTTCGTGACAAAAATATTTTATAACTTCAACACAAATTTATGTATGCAGATGACTTCATTTAGACTGATTCACATGTTGTTGCTCATGCATAAGAAAGGCAAACATCAAACGAAACTTGGAATGGATAAGTGTTCCTTTTCTGAATGCTATCAAAATGGTTATGCGCATTTTGTGAATGGGGTATTCGCTGAAGCCTGAACGATAAACATCAATGCTAAGATGGGTTTATGATGCGTGTACCAGTCGGGGTCTTTCTCCTGTCAAGTGTCTTTAGTTTGTTCCAATTGATGTGGATCGTAATCAAGTTAGAAAGCATGCTCTCGTTTGTGATTTATTTTTTTAACCTTTCAAAAGTTAATATAAGTTTGTGTTTTATCTTGAAAACCCACATTTTCTGAGTTTCTTGATACTCTACTGATATAAGCTATTAAAGGGTTTCCAGATTCCAATTATCTAAACAAAATTTCTGTCATTTTAGAAAATGAATTCGTTCCTACAACGAACTTAGTTTGAAAGCAATTTTCACTGTTCTAATTGTTCTCGATTGACACGTCTCTTACGACCGTCTAGACCATCACCCAACTGCTTTGATTTTACTTCCTTATAAGTCCGTCTACAGACTTTTCAATTTAACATTCTTAAAGACCAGAAATTATATAACAATATGAGCATAACCGTGTCTGGCCAAGTTGTTACGAAATTAATGTCATAAGTATGGACAACGGGCAACCTGCCGACAAGTACTTTGTAGTTGTATACTTAAAATGATATGTATACAAAGCAAAATGCCAGATACACATCTACAAGTAAAATAACTGCCATAAACCCTTCCATCCGATGGAATTTTCTTAACAACTACTGGTGGTCACTTCGCGATCGACTTCATTAAGTCGAAATTGTTGACATTATGCAATTGGCTGGTTTCGCGTCTTCTTTATCGTTTTTTTGTTGGTCTCTGATGATACATTTCAGTATAACTATGTATAGTTATCATAATACAAGTCAACGAACTCGTACTTTCTTTTACTATAGCCAATGATATTTTCGGAGGTCATTTACCCTATACACATTCGTTGGGCTGACTGCCATTCAATCGAATGGGATAGAAAGTTCAGCAATTCGCTTATGTTTATGGTTTCTTATTTAGTTATTGGTTATGCACTTTTGTGACTATACTCATTTTGAAAATATGTATACTCAAAATGTTAAATTTACTACATCTGATATGTTGTTCTTAATGTACGAGCATTTTTTAACTGACAGTCAAAGCAACAACTTTAGCCGACAACAAATATGTAAACATGCAGCACCTACTATGGGAATGATCAGCAAAACATATTACAGAATCAACTATTTAAAAGTTGTACCTACATAAATCCACTTCCTCTGGAGAAATTAGTATTTTTCTTTTATTTTGCTTTCAAATAGACATTAGAGAGCAAACGGGGCAGATAATCCAAGCTAACCCAGTAACAGAAATAAGTTGCTTTAATTTTTTAGTTTTACGGCGATTGACTAAATTTTATCTGATTCAAATGATAAATCCTTAACGACTTTAAGCCCGTGTTTTAACTAAGCTCCCATACTAATTAAGCATTTTAGCCGAGTACTAGATTGCTTGGTACAATTCTCCACTTTCTTTTAGCACACATTTATTGTCCGGGATTATTAGTTGCTTGCGAAAATTTGCTACTTGTGTTGCAAATGGAAGTTTCCACAAATTATTTTCCGCTGCCTTTACGCTGACGTTTCGCTATCCATTTGGAGACCACCGGAAAATTTAATACCTACGTACTAAACTTTACTACAACTGACATCCATTGACAGCTACACATGGGCTGCGATTTATGAACTATTTTTGACAAGTCTGTCTTTCAAGCGACTAAAAAATAAGTATTTAACCTATTTATAATATTTAAGTGTAAGGTCTAGTATGCTGCTCGCGCTTAAATTAGGCCCCCATACCAAAATGTCTCCAAAGATAAAATTAAGCAAAGCAGTTAAGCCCGCAGCTTAATTTTGACAGAAATTCGTTGTTGTTAATTTAATTTCTTTTAGAATTTAGAAGTTTCTTTAGAATGTACCAAGTGACTAAACAGAGTCAATCAGCTGTGCCAAGCGAACATTAGCGAAGTGGTGGGGAGAAACATTGGAGAGGCGCTTAATTTCTGGAAGAGCATGCTAGGATTTAGGATACATATCTCTGTACGGTATTTTAATTTTGTACATTTTTCTAACGAAATTATATTCTACCTATTCTTTTTTGCTTCACAAAAGACAGTGGTGCCATTGGTTCTATTCAGCGAGAGATAGTTTGTTATTCTAGTGGAAAATGCTAATCGAGTTTGTACTCGATTAACAATAAAATGAATTTATTTCAATTTTGAAACAATATTCTAAACAAAGAGTTCATTCGTTGTTTAAAAAAATAAAACTTATAGGAGCCCAGCAAATTTTTTTATTATTAAACATTGCGGGTGTCATTTACATCTCTACTAACTCAACCGTGCATCGGAAATATTCAGATTTACTGAGATCTCTCGAAATTTATCGCTCTTGACCACTCTAAAGTCTGAACAATAGTTCACTTAAAAAAAATTGAGGACAAATTGTGTCAAGCTAATTTCTCTCATAGTTACATTTCAATTTTTGCAAATGACATTCAAAGCTAAACAGCTCAAAGCTAAATATCCACTTTTAACAGTCCCCTAGATCTACCTTTACATTTTGATCAGGCAATATGTGTGTTTTTTTTTTCTTGCGAAACTCCCGTTCCATCTTCTTTTGTACATGTTTTGCACTTTAAATTCGTTTCGCACTTTTCTTTTCAAAGATAAATAAATCGAACAAAATATGCGTAGCGAAATAAAAAAGTCTTGCACTCGAATTCAAAATGTGATTTATATTTAAGCAGACGAAAATGAACAAATAGCATTTCAAGGACTCTCTGGGTACTACTACACTTCATTGCTCAAGTTTGGTGTTTTGAAATTTATTCATGAAGCCAATAATTATGATACGTGCGTTGTCTTCATTTCAGTAAGTGGTTGCTCGCCTTACGAGTGCACTACAAAATAAGTGTGTGCTAACAATAGTTTCTTCTATGAGAAATACAGTGATTAATACTTTTAAGTATATTTCCTAACGGGGTACAGGCAGAGCGATTCCTGATTGATAGGAAAACGACCAACAAGCTTTTAAAGAAGGGCAAAGAACGAAAGACTCTGTGGAACTCAAATTGCTTGAAAGGAAAATTCAAACACATTGGGCTTACCAATAAACATTTTTAGTTTCGACTCTGAATTTAAGTACATAGTTTATCGTGGCTATATTTTCCATACAAATTTCGCAATTCGGAGCTTCCGTAAATTTAAAGTTGAAACAATAAATGTTTATTTCTTAAGCCCATTTTCAAATGTCAAGTTTTACTCAGAATGAAATATTCATGCTAAATATGGAAGAAAAGGGCCCATCGAACGTCTACGTAAATTTTTTTTTCTATCTGAATGCATTCACTTGTCTCGATATTTTAGCTAACAGAAAAGGAAATCGTTTCAAATTCATATTTTGTATTATTCACTTAACTGATCGGATCCAGCTTAAGGTTTAACGCTCGATATTTATTCTATCGAGGAAGTGGGTTTTTTGTTTGTGCACCAGAGCTGGGATAGGTTTACATCCATGCGTGACTCTTGCATCAACTTGGATCTGTGTAGACCCACGATACTTGCCTTCACTGCGACTTACTTCTATGCCTGACTCCTATGTGAGCCGAAATTTGTGCTGGTGCCCGATTTACACGTCAGTAGAGTTCTCCCACATATGTTTTTGCAATTAAGATACATTTTTTTAAATAATGTTGTTTTGTGTAAAACTTCGAACAGTGTTACCAGCTCACAGTACTAAGCGACTTCTCTCGGGGGCAACAAGGCCATAGGAATTCAATGGCCCAATGCGAAGAAATACATACTTTGGCAGCACTTGTTGATGCTGTGCTATGCAATATCCACTTCACGCAGTGTTGGGCAGTCTAGGGCATTTGCTCCTGTTATTGTTGTCGTAATTGTTTTTGGTAGTTGTTGTTGGTTATTTTTGTTGGTTTTTGTTATTGTTGTTGTTGGCTGTTGTTGTTGCTGTAGTTGTTGGTTGTTGTTTTTGTTGTTGTTGTTGGTGTTCGTCGCAGCGTTGCCACAAAGATACAATTGTATCAAAAAGACACATTTTTGCTTCCTTGCAAAGAATTTGACACTCAGATATTCAATTAGATACATTTTTCAATTTTCAAATAAGTCTGCAAAATCTCCCTTTTTCATATGTTTTAATTTTTTTTCAGACTTATTTTGAATCTATAGCAATATCAATATCAATATACATCAAAATATTGATTTTTGGTCCCAATGGAACATGAAAAGTGATTTAGAAAACGATATTCTCTTGTGATACATTTGATACATTTTTGAGTCTCGAATTTAGATACTTTTGATACATTTTAAAAAAACATAGATACATTTTTCAAAGAGTCAACGGCAACGCTGTGTTCGTGTTGGTGGTGTTGTTGTTGTTCTTTTAAATAGCCGGTAGGCAACAACAAGACTCTTTGTAAACAATGAGTAGTGAAAAGTAATCCGGTATGCTCAGTCTGAATTCGTAAAAGTCATCGATAAAGGAGCACATTTGATGTCAAATGATCATGAATAAATAAAAGTAACCAACTTCGTTATATCGCAGAGGTTGGTCTATACTTTTCTGACGCAAAGCATTTGATATGAAATTGTGTTGTCAAAACCTCTCTTCTTGCTTGTTTTCACAAACCACATTCTGTTAACTTTGTGATATTGTAATGAATACATAAAAATCCATAGATACTCAACCCTTATCCGATATCAACTTTACTAAGGCTTTCCATGATTTTCAATGATTTTCATTGTTTTTATGTCCTGCTTACGGGATGGCTTTTATAGCTCACTTAGTTTGCTGCTAAGCTAAGTGGTATATACCTGCACTTAAAATGTCTTCAAGGTCTTGTCTCCAATGGTTTGACTGAGAACTAATAAGATTTCACGATAAACTCTTTTAGCCTTTTCACACCGATCAGAAGTTTTCCCATACATATTTCAGTTTTCAAAACGAGTCGTTTAATGTCGCAAACACCACGAAAAAGACTTCCCATCGTTAGGTTGTTGGAACAAACACACCTTTTGCAACATCCAGCAAAATGGCTGACCAAACAAATGTCACAACTCACAAATTAAAATCATTTTCCACAATGAATTAATGGGCTAATATTGTTTTTAAATGCACTAAATTCATTTTGATTTTAATTAATGCGATCGAAATTTGCTTACGCCGAAGTTTAACGACTAGTGTCTCACAGCTGATTAAAAGGTCAAACGAAAACTAGTTGGTGGTCGGTGTGATACATCGACGAGTTTTAGACGAAAACACGGTTTTCGGCTCGGTGTGAAAAGCCTATTAAATTTGTTTGTCAAAAACAACCTAAATTGTTGCATCCATAATAATAGAACCTAAAAAGTGAACTTGAAGCAGTCGGATTCATAGTCGGATTTCATTCTCGGTCACCTGGATTGTACCATCGGATTTTATAAAAAAAAAAATCCCATGCATTTGGAATGATATTTTGGAAGCGCTTGAGGACAACTGCAAGGAGGTCTTGAGCTTCTTGCAGCTGTCGCGTCAGGCAGCACCGCTTTCGCTCTGGATTTTTCCAAAGAAAACTTACAATGACATAGCGCCGCCGCAACTCATAACGGGCACGCTACTGGCTGTATGTCAAATTTAAACACCAATTCATGCAATAATTGCTTATCAGAACACTTGAAGAGATTTTTTTCTTATTTGCACCGCCTACAGCTCAGAAAATCACGCTTTTTTTGTACTAAATACTTGACACTGGTGACTGGTCATTGAGTAGCTACCGCTTTTGCAGTTTTTTTTTTCTCGAGGGCAGTATATTCCAAATAACGAGCACCAAATATCTAATCTCCACCACAACCTGTCACATTTCCAAAGAGCTACTTAAGAATTAACAACAATAAATTGAAATAAATTTGAAGTAAATGCTTGTTTCAATGTCCCCAACCTCAGCCACCGCCACTACACGCAAAATAATTGCCAGATATTTATGCCAAAATAAAAACGTCAAATAAGACTTCTTGCGCTCTTGTTGTTGGCTACTTTAAAAACCCATTGGCTATCTACATTGATTAGGTTTCAATGCAAAACGTCCATTATTTCTTATTTCGTTCCACTCTGCAATAATTTGCATATTATATTTAATCGTGCCTAAAGAGAAAAAAAAGAGACACCTTGAACGA
This sequence comes from Cheilosia vernalis, assembly GCA_949126925.1. Taxonomy (NCBI): domain Eukaryota; kingdom Metazoa; phylum Arthropoda; class Insecta; order Diptera; family Syrphidae; genus Cheilosia; species Cheilosia vernalis. The sequence continues at coordinate 38,851,515 of OX421361.1, read as the reverse complement.
TCGCGCCGTACTCATATTTGACAATTTTCTTCGACTTGAATCGTAATGAGAGATTTTTTCATAAGGTTGTGTGGTGCGTTGCCGAGGCATCGCAAGAAGTATGCAAGTGTACGTGCTCTGAATACGGTTTGAGCGATATTGCACACAAAATGCAATTTACTATGCGACGATAACAATAAAATTAATTTATCTGAGCGATAAGCGGTGGTATTTCAAACTTAATAGTGCCACCCGGCACCCGCTTTTTAGGTTAACTTCGGCATACGCCTTAAGATCAGAACTTAAGTGCTTAATCAACTGTCAGTCTTTCATCGAATCCATTTGAAATACAACGATTGTAGGTTAATCTAAACAACAATGGTGATTGAGTACCTAGATGAAACTGGTTTATAACGTGTATCAAGTTCAATGTGAATGCCACTGGGTCTGCATAAGTTTGTTGGTAGGCCAGATCGAAGAAGGTGGTACAAAGGTAATTCTGGAAAACGGATCTTAGAGGGGATTTTTTTTTTTTTTGTTGCTTTTGTTATTGTTGTTGAATTTGTTTGCAATTAGTATAAGGCGTTTTTTTAATAATGAGATAATCAGAATCTGTTGAAATGATTACTTAAGTGTTTTCTTAACACAATCTTTGTGTCATTGTGTGAGCATTTGCCTGGCGGGGTTTACTTAGTCATTCGTTAATTTTGGGATTTGATTTTATGGCATTAGCGAATTAAGGGGGTAAGCATTTAATAAAAGTAACAATTATTTTAATATGTTTGTGTTTATTGATGTTTTACCTTCGGAAGTGTGGTTGGTAAATCGGTATTGTTAATTGTTTTGTAAGTCAACATGACAGCAAACGAAACAACTGTCATTCAAGTTATACTTGTTGAAATTTAATTAGAAAGAATCGTACTATGGATATAAGGCGTGTTTTCCGCTGGGCTCTCACATTTTACTCACCCAAAGCAGTGTTGTTATATTGTGGGATTTATCCTTTTTGGTGGGATTTTCGATTGTCTAAAACGCCATCCGTGGGATAAATGATGGGAGAGTCCTAACAACACTGACCGAAAGTGCTTTCATATCTATAGGAAAATTTAATTTAATCGCAATTTACCCCACACATCTTCTCTTCCTTTAGAGAAACGATTCATTTTAAATTGAAAACGATTATTTTTATTTTTTATTATTTATTTCGGTGGTACCTACAACCTACCAATCGATCGTGCTAAAATCACTCCATTGAAGTGCACACTCAACGAACTTACCAGTCGCGTGAAATACGCAACAACGGATGGGTGTCTTAATGTCACACAATATTTCTCCACAAAACATACCATGGCAATGGCACAATTGAAATTTTTGTTAACCATTTGAAAAGTTTCAGTTGTGTTTTCTCAAGTCAAATGCAATCTTTTTTTTTGCTTTTTGTTATTCAAATATCAAGTGTTGACAATTTGGTCAATTAGCTCGCCATTCATATTATACCTCCTCGGAAATATTCATTCAATCTTCTGAAAAAATGAAAGTTGTTAAAATTGAGTAATTGCTGGTGGATATTTGTTCACGACAGTGAGGAGTAGAAGGTATTTGTTCCCACGGTATTTAAGGGAGCAGAAAATAGACATCTCACTTGCTCGTTGGTTGGGTGAGATTGCATTTATGAGCTTAAACTGTTTTGTGTGGCTTGTGTCATTTGTAATGTGGATCTTTAAAGGCGAGTTTATTGTTCGGAATGTGTATATACTTTGATGTAGGCGTTCCCTATAGTCAGGTACACATGTGCAACATGTTTTATACCACTGTGAAAGTGGGGTTTGCGATTTGGACGACGCAAATCATAATCATAGTATCAATGATCTAGGTGATCATTGTTCTCTTTCTCCCAAACAGAGAGCAATTCTATGTCTTTTTGCTTTTCAGTAATGGTCACGTTGGATTAACCGACACAACTTTCTTTATACCTCAATAACTAAACTAATTCCGCACGAGAAAATATGATGCAAACCAGTTGACTTTTTATTATTCCTAATTTCATGGACGAACTTCACCTCCACTTTTATTTATTTTTTAAAATTGGTCCCTTTTATTTTCGCTTTAATTTTGATTGTCGGTTTTTTTTTATGTGGCCTACTAATTTTAGGATTTGTGTAGGTAACAAATTAGACAAAAATATCGCCAAACAAAATTTAGCCTGGACACTGAAAATTATTAAAGGGTGTTGTTTTCAGAGGTGTAGAACTTTAAGTTGGTAGCATATTTTAACTGGCGGCCATTTTGTCAGCTGTCAAGTGATTTATTTTTAGTTTGGTTTGGAATTTCAACATGAATAGACTGACGCCTGAACAACGCTTCCAAATAATTGTGCAAATTTATTTTGAAAATCATGGTTTTGTTCGAAATACCGCACACTACGTCAATTTTCATAAGCGAATTTTGTTTAGCGATGAAGCTTACTTTTGGTTGATACGTTAATAAACAAATCTGCCGTATTTTGAAGTGATGATAATCCTTAAGTGTATGTTGAAACACCGTTACATCCACAAAAACTGACTGTTTTGTGTCCTTTATGGGTTGGTGGAATAATTGGTCCGTACTTCTCTAAAAACGATGATGGCCAGAACGTTACAGTCAATGGTGACCGCTATACCTAGAGCCATGATTAGTGACTTTTTCGTTCATCATTAATAATTAAACAACCATGATGTGCAGGAGCTGAGGTTTCAACAAGACGGCGCAACATGTCACACAGCTCGTACCACAATCGATTTATTGAAGGAAACGTTTGGTAACCGCATAGTGCGGACCCGTGAATTGGCCTCTAACATCGTGCAATTTAACGCCGCTTCACTATTTTCTGTGGGGATATGTGAAGTCGCTAGTCTACACCGATAAGTCCGAAACGATTGGCCATTTGGAGGACAACATTCTCCGCGTTATTGCCGATATACGGCCACAAATGTTGGAAAAAGTCTTTGAAAATTTTACCTCCAGATTAGACTACGCCCGAGCCAGCTGTGGCGGTCATACACCAGAAAGCATATTTAAATTATAATGCCATCAGAAGATCATCTTTCGAATAAAGTAAGTTTCATGTCCAAAAACGGTTGCATTGCGATTTGTTAAAGAGAACATGATCTATAAATATCGTGCCTAAATTGGTTGCTTTAACTTTAACCTTTAAGGGGCCTGAAAACTTAAGAAGCAGCATTTTCCTTGAAAACTAAGTACCTTAAACAGTGCGTGTGGCAACAAACTGCTCTGCAATTTGGGCATTTGCGAAGTATACAGATTCTGCAAAAATCATTATCGCACAGTGTCCAGCAATGACCCCCGTGAGTATGCACCTATATATTTGTACGACTTAGTCCGATCATGGATTTAGATATCTTTTTGCTCACCTCTGGCGGCCATAGTTCTTTTGTGTGCCTGCAGGTATGAGATTGGCAGTAGTTCTACTCCAGGATTCAATGTCGATCTTACTAGTAAGCGAACTTAGCGGAGTCCTTACTGAATTTAGGGTCATATGCATGTGTTTCCGAGCCGTTTCTTGCAAGCTCATCCACCTGTTCATTACCTGGAATATCCATATGCCCTGGGTACCAAGAATAAGGTCACCGCGTAGGCTTGTGATATTTCGGCCAGATATTTCTTGCAGCGGCTTACTGTCCTTGACTTCACTACAACTGACTCCATGGCTTTTATGGCCTCTTGGCTGTTTTTTGATCTAAGTTTTAAACTCTCTTCTGATTCATGTTACATATATATCCTATCCAGCAATCCTGTTATTTTCAAGCTCAACTGATTTCTATGACTCTCTGCGCTCTGCCTACTCTAATTTCACAGCCCGTACGTGTTGCATATTGTTTGATAAACGCTTACTTCAAAAGACACAAATCTCCTGGACATGTCTGCGTAAGACTCTGTTCTCGGTAAATTAACTACTTCGAAGGCATTGATTCATTAAAGTTGAATTGAACAAAGTTGGGAATTGGTACACAGGAAAATGCCGCGGCGAACGGTGAGAACTCAACGTCAAAATTATTTTTTTAAATTGTCACGTGGGAGATCGGACTGCAAACTTCCAAACTTTGGAACAGTGATAACAACTGGAACGAAAATATATTGCAATAAGAAGATCTGAAAATATTGGTATCAAATACTTCGTTCGGTTTAAATAAATATTAGGCCATCAGTTGCACACAAAATGCCTTGAACCTATTGTAAACAATAACAGAAGTCATATTACTTTCCAAATGAATTTGTAGGTATCTCTTCGTTTGGCAGGTCACAAAATGAAGTCAATATTCTGCAAAATCAAAATATCAACTTGTCACAAAAAAAAACCATACCTCCCCTTATCAAACTCCTAATCAGTTTCTCTAAACAGTCGCAATTTTTATAATCCCACTGACGGGCATTTCCGATTTGACGGCGCCGAAAATTTCAAAACAAACTTTATTCTGGCCAACTCGTTATGCAAATGTCTTGTTTTCGTCTCCGGCAAAACAAGGTGATCCATTAAAGATGAATAAATCAAATATTTGTAATTCTAATCGATGTCGGGCATTAAGCCAAACGTTTCCGCCTCACTCAATGCATTGTGTTCTTTGGAGGGACAATCAATCAGTGTGACGTGACTGTAATATTCTCACAAAGTCCACAAGATAGCTTCGTTGTTTTCTGAAATCTGTTTGAAAATGTAGGGACGCTCGTAAAAAATAAAAAAAATACCAACTCACGTAACACACAAGGCAGCTTAATTTCACAAAATGCTAAATTAGAATATCCACTCAACCATGAATTGGCATTACTCATGTGTACTCATCGTCGTTGCTGTTAGACCTAGACATCGCACACATCGACTCATCTTAGTTTCTCATGCACAGAAGAAGTTTTTTTCTTTGCCTGACTCATCATCATTATCTACCATCAAAAACAGTAGCAATTGCTGAGTAGTAACATTTACTCACACGCTACTGCTACTGCCAACTTGTGGCTACCGGCGGTTATACCAGCTACACTCTAGAAAATGTAGATTTGTGGATCAAAGAACTGTAATGCTAGTGCTCTAGTTTTGCAAAATCACCTGAGGAAACTCACTGTCAGACAAAAACAAAAAAAAAAAAAACAAACACAACCATGTTAGCACACAAAATGTTTATGATGTCTATTCTTTTGTTTTTGCAGATGTCTTATTTGTATTCAACATTTGCCAAGCTGGTGAGCGATCATTGTAAAACGAATCCAGATACCCGTACTGTACCAGTTAACCATTGCAAACGTGATCTCCTCAACTACGGCTATGAGAAATTACAGACGTTCGCAGATCTTCAGTTGGATACGTTGGATCCATATCAGCGAGGTGCTAATGAATTGAGTAAGTATTGTTCAAGAATTCGAAATCTTGCTAAGCAAGTTAGAAAAAAAGTTAGTTAGTCTTAGAACGAAAGTTTATAGTATGCTAACTGCGAATGGGTATTTCGGGGAATTTTTTATCTGACACGTATGAGTCAGAATGCTGTGGATGTTGCGCTGAGGTCACTTGGTTCAAAGTCTGAGAGATCTATTAAAATCTTAGGATATACGCAATAAGCTTTGTGTTTTCGTAACAAAAACGAGACAAATTAATATGTATAAAAGTGACACCTAACTGTTGGTAACACGTAAACAATGACATTAACAAGGTTAGCTGGCAATTAAGTGACAGAGTCTAGTTCGGTGTACACATTCGATTGTCAAGTTAATAAGAGGCAGTCAATTTTCAAAAATGGAATAAAAACACTAACCCAAGTCTTAACCCAACATATTTTTCTTATGAACTATAGTGACCGACACTCGCGAGATGCCCTTTGGTGCAGATGTATATGTTTGTAGGTCTGAAAGTCGAAAGTAGTTGCAGAGAGCTATAAACTTGTTGCCGAACAATCTGTGTTAAGTGTGCAGAAACAATAAACCTGATATATCCAATTGAAATTGTATAAAAATGATTAACTTAATCAACTTGGGGCAGGAGATTCACATGAAAGTTATAGTACTCTTGGCCATATTCACATCCATTCAACCCACATTGGACGTAGTTGCTATTCGCCTGTTGTGCACATTTTAACTGAATCTCTCAAGCCGACGCAGCACATTTGGTTTGACGACGCAACTTAATATGATTTCTCTATCATTTGTTTACCGCTATGGTTTATCTCTCATTTTGCCCACAATTAAGGAATGTGGTCAACTTTTGAAGTGCGAGATTCTCAACCGTCCTTTGGTGTAACAACTTCTTCTTTGCAATATTTCCTCTGTGGGGGAAATGCTGGATCATCGAAAGACATTTCACGACGGAACCTTTAGTGATCTAACAAAGTCACTCGAAATGCATTTAGTTATTTAACCATTCAGCTACCACGAATTTTTGGTCTTGCCACCGGCGAAAGTTCTATTTAAACTAAATTTAAAGACACTACAAAAAAAAGGCGAATAAATCGTGATGGTCTATATTTGACTTGGCAAAGTGGAACTGCTTTAATACGAGCGGCCAATTATGTCACTCAAATGCTTAAGAAAACCAACGATGAAAAAGCAAAATGATCTGCGAAAAAGAAACGTCAATTCGAAAGTTTCTAAAATAGTGGTCCTAGATTTTTATCATTTTTTAAAAGCAACTTCACGCGTGAACACGCCTGATAATCTATTGTTATTATTCGTAGTCCCTTGGAGATGTCCAACACAACCACTGAGACTGTCCCCCAAAAGTAAAAAAAAGAAACTCACGAAATAAAAATGGTTGTGTGAAGCTGCGCCTAGGGTCCCTAGTCCCCACGGACCTGTTGCGCCAATTATTTCTTCCATTTATTTATTAACACAACTTCTTTTGATATCCAAGTTTAACCAAGTTATTTTTAAGCTTGGAAAATGTGAGCAGATTTAGTATTTGTAACTTCGACTTGAATTTCGTTGAACGCCTTCTCTTCTTTTTCTTTACTCAGAGTTAGTCCGAATTAATCTCTTCCGCAATCTGTTCGTTAGTGTACTTTCAGCAAAGAAAAATGAAAAATGTCAAATCTCACAAATCGAGGGAGACATCTCTTAATTTCAAGAGAGGTACGAGGTACGTAACCGGTTTTTTTTACAAAAATTTTGGGAAATGTCATTTTGACAAGGTTCTTTTCAACATCTACAAAATAAGTTGGAATTTGTTTTTTTCTTTAATTTTTCTAATACCAATTACAACTTCTTCCTCCGACATCGTTGCAGACGAAAATAAATAGAGTTTTACTTGTCAAACTGTTGAGCTGTCACTTAGTTGGCAGTTTTAATTTTTCATTAAGAAATAGATTTCTCTCCCTTTTTTTCAACTTTCTCAGTAGGTACGTGGTCGCATTCGCACAGTTTCTTATCAAATTTTAAATAATATCACGTTTGCGAAAAAGTACCCGAACGAGCCTTCTTTAACCAATATTTTTACTTATTCATCGAAAATCTACAATCTACTTCTTTGGGGACTTCCAAGTTAGTTATCTTTGACGTACATCGCCTCTAATAAACTGAAAAAAAAAATATTTACAATCCGACAGAAACTAGAACAAATCACCTCCAAAAGCAACGAATCTACGCTACACGCATAATTATCGATACACCATGAAAATTGTGACCAGGAAATCGAAATAATAAAACAAGTTAAATACAAATAGATATGCACGTATAGAAATTACTAACCGCAAGGCAGAACAAGTTTACGTGAACCCCTACCGCATGCACACCTTTAACTATGTCAAAAACTATGTCATCGCGGCTGTAGCTCACAACAAAAAGTCGTAATGTTTTGATGCTTGTCACGTTTTCACCTAAAATAAACTTTGTCATTGTTAAATTAGTTACCATAGAGGAAGCTAGCAAAAAAAAAAAACATATTCAAGCGAATGGATGAACTATTACTACATACCCATAAACATTTACGATTTTTTTTTACTTTTAGTTTACAAAGAATGTCTGAAAATATTATGAATAAAAAGTATCGAATGTCTACAACGTGTGACGCGATTTGTCTTAGCTTTAAATGCCCTCGCCATTAGGTTTTCTGTTCATGTATACGGCTAGTTAAGTGCCACAATATCTGACGTTTGCAACTCACTGTCACTGATGTAGGTATGGAATACACTCCAGATGTGGAAAACGATTTAAAAGCAAAGCTATTATGTAATATTTAACAAACAGGGAAGGTTTAGGTACTATTCATATTTTTATCCGTTGACATAATTTTCACGAATTGAGATGCGGCTCATTTATTCACGGACAAACTTCAAATGCTATGACACTTCAACCATAAAACATTGGGAACATTCAAAACTCTAGTCCAGTAACTTTGGCCGACATGATTTTTCTATAAGTTTTTATTGGCAATACCATGTTCCCAATAACGTGATTTAGCTAAAGTGATTTATAAGCCACGAAAGTCGTCTCCACTGAACTTTACGTGTTTTAAGTGTGACATTTACGTCAACTTCAAAGCTTCAGGAGAAAGAATTCGTCCCCTTCGGACCAGGTGTTTTTTTTTTTTTGTTTTGTTCCCATAGGTACTTGCCAAAAATAATTTATGACTAATACAAATACCAAAACTCACCGAAACATATTAAGAAAATTGAATTTGAAATAACTTTTTTGACAGTTTTTTTGTTTATGTTTTTCTTATTAAAGTGGTGAACTTAATAACAGGTGTGTTCGATTTTATTTTGTGTGTCTTTGCGATGACAGATATGTAATTAAAATTTAAACACATATAAATCACATAAATATTAATCACGAAAAATAATTCACGAATTCACGTTAATTTATGAGATGATTTAGCTAAATCAAGTTGACTTAGCTTAGTTGATTGGGGGAACATGGTATAAGACAGATCACGCCAACGTTCTTTTTTAGTTGACTTTTATGGGGAGGTAGTCGTCAAATCTAGGCAAACACTTTTTTGACTGAGTGCTCAGTTGACATTTCGATTGACGTTGAAGTGAAAGTGACATTAGGCGTTTTTCTTTTTTAGTTCAGAGCTGAGCACTGAACAGAGTTCGAGCATTATGAGCGCGCTCTGAACCATGCGTGCTCAGAGCGTTCAGAGGATGTTTTGTTTTTTCTTTTTTTTTTGTCCTTCAAATGTGACTGAAAGTGTGCATGTACATGTGTACTCAGCTTTTTACTCAGGATGCCCAGTCAATTTATTCTGAGCTCATAGAGCGCGCTCTGATCATGCTTTGAGTGAAAAAAGAAACACAAATTCGAGCTCTGAAGTGTCTGAGCTAAAAAAGAAACACGAACTTTTTGTATAACAGTTCAGGTTGTGCTCTGAACTAAAAAAGAAAAACGCCTATTACTGTACTACCTACCTACGTACTACTTGCATTCAGGTAAAATTTAGTCCATAAAAATTTATTCGACTTCAGATGACTAGTCTTGTCATAGCCAATTATGTTTGTGAAATAATTTTGCAAAAAATAAACGAAAAATATTATCTGCAACGCAGATTTATATGCGATGGATTTTATTTTTAAGGTTAGGTTAAGTTAAATGCAAACTTCGATCCATTTGTCGACACAAATCACCCATTGGGGTTTTTTTTCCTGACAAACATTCGAGTGCATGATTGTGTTTATAAATGTTTTTTTTTATATCTGCCATTTGGCATATAAAATGTTAAACAAATCTCTTATAAGAAGCTATGCCTTATACGGCACTGATTACATTAATATTGTTAACTATTCTGTTTTTAATATAGTTGATGGTGCCACCGTGCGATGCAAGTGCTGTCAGATTTTTGCTTTGAAAATTCCCAAGGAGAGAGCTAAAATGTGGTTCCTTTTTAGGCTTCTAACGTATTTCAAATAATAACTGATAAATTTTAAGGCAGTATAGGTTATGTGTTTAAAAAATATGACTCATTTAAGTAATTTAGTAGAATTGTATAAATTTCCTTCGACCTTTTTTTTAAGTAGGTACCTACTCTGATTTGTTACATCTTCAGATATATTCTAACCCTGTTAAGAAGAGTTAATGCGTTAATCGATAAATGCATAAAAGTAGCATATAAGCAGGCATTATCAAGAAATTTTCACTAAATACGGATTCTTCTTCTATTTTCAGTTTGGGCAACAATAATGCGCGGTCACCCAACTGTGGCATCAACACCAAGCCGTCGTCCTCAGCCAACACAACCGCCCACTTCAATGGTCATACTAACACCCACCAACCCAAACAGCAACCAGCCATCGTATCCGAAGAACCCGCTCTTTGACGAACCCGAACGTCAACATACCTACGCTATGGACATGGACCTAGCTTATGGTTATGCACCACCCCCACCATCTGCCGAGGTTTTGCCTCCACAAACGTCTTACCTCAGTGGGCCGTTTGTGTTTCGTGTCCGTCCCGATGGCACCCCCATCGAGGAGGACAAAAACAAACCATATCCCCGTGACGATGATCTCGAAGCTTTCCAACTCGCCAAACAGAGCAAGGTGGGCACAGTCAGTGCCAACAAGCAGAAGGGATTTGCCGGTCTATCCGCCCAACATCTATCATTGCAACCGGCTTCCGGCTATCAACAACAGCTACGTACAAGACGTCAATCCAAGGTTGTCAATAAACCATATCACGTTAAAAGCGCCCCATTTTACAGCCGCCGGCTGGTGCAGCTGTAAAGCTCACCCAGGCTGGGAAAATGGCACCAGCTGGTCCCAAATAGAGGATGACAATGCTTCCTGGTTTTCAATCATATCTGCATTCTAGCACTAGCACGTGCAATGCCATCATCATCATCATTATCATCATGAGGGCGGGGGCCTTGTCTATGCGGTATTTTCTAAGCCTAATTCAGACTGAGTGCATGTTAAGTGTGAGTGTGAATGCGAACAGAGTGACTGAGTGAGTGGTTCAGTGGGTAAATGATCATAGAGCGCGCATATGAATTTATGCAAATTGTCCTCCCGAAGGTAAACATCATCCGAACAAAATTACATCTCATCTGTAATTGATGAACAAGTAAAAATAGAGAACCGGCTTACCGCAACAATAAGCAGGAAGTCCAAGATGAATAAATTCCTTAGAATAAGTGCTGAGTGAGGGGTGATCCTTTTTTCTTTGGGTTGTTCAAAGTATTGATTATATAAAATATTTGCTCGTAAGTTATTAATGAATTTATAACAATTAGTTCTTAAATTTCTTTTGCATAAGTATTTTAGTGATAGAATTTTAATCTCATTCATATTTAACTATTTTATGTAGCTTCGTAAGTTAGTGTAACAAAACCAGTTGATTGTGATGAAAAACGATTTTGAAGTTTAAACTAAATAAATAAATTATTAAATAAAAATAGAAAGTTTGTTGTTTTTTATTTTAAACGGATCAAAATACATTGGCAGCTATTTTTTGGAAACCATCGCATTGCATCTTAGAGATTATGAAGTGCATGTCGACACCTTATCACTTCAAAAAGTCAAAGTCTGAATTTCATTTGACAGATCTAAAATGGGGCGAAGTTGGTATGATGTGCTTTAGATGAGACTTAAAGTCCGGATTCCGGAATAGCATCATACAAGATGCCCTTCTGGCAATATTGCCAGCAGTTCCAAGCACGAAGTTAGTTGTGGTTGCTCTTTAATTATTCGCGCGTTGCAACGTGGAACCATTTTCTTAATCGTTGCGTAGCTGGGAGTGCGCTCAAAGACGCGTTTTGCTGGCGAGTTGTTTCCCACACTACACTGATATTGTTGGGAACAGTGCTGACAGGTCGTGGGGAGTTCCCATTTGTGGGGGATTTCAACCAAAAATTAGATGAAAGTGGAATCTTCCCTCTTTTAGAAAGAAATGTGGGGAAAATAAAAAAATATTTGAAATGTCAAAACTTAACTAAAATACAGTCGAATCCCTCTAACTCGAATTTTTCGACCCAATTTTAGCATTCCCTTCAATTTTGCATAGAAAAGTCATCCTCTAAATCGAAAATCCCTCTAACTCGAACATATTTTTTGATTCTTGACCTACTACAATATAACTCCAAGTCGAATTTTTCGTTTGAAGAAAACAAAATTAAAAATAAAAATCGGAGATGAAGAAGAGTTTGGCGAAACCATTACTAACCATATGCCGAAAAAGAATGATATTGAAAACGCAATTGAAATATTGCAAACTGCAATTGAAATGACCGAAGATGTCCCAGAGGAGATTCAATACTGCCTATTTAAAATAGAATAATTTATAACGAGTGAACAATGCTACTTTCACATCCCAAACAAAAATAACTAATTTTTTTAACTAATTTTGTTCAAAGTGTACCTACTTTCCTATTTTTTTAATTTAAATAAATTCGCTTAAAAAAATAACAAATCCCTCTTACTCGAATTTTCCCATAAATCCCTCTAACTCGAACTTTTTTTTTTAACTGCAGCGAAAATTCGACTGTATTCCCTTTTAAATGGAAGCAGGGTTGTGCTATAAAGTACCCATTTAGATGACTTGGCTCGTGTAGATATTTCAGCTTTGGCTCAATTCCTCGAGCCAAGAAAAAATGGCTCACATTTGTTTCAAAACTTAAAAATCACTTTCTTAAAAAACAAAATGTTGAAAAATTAAAAAATAACTAATCAGAAAACGAGAATTTATTGATTGGCCAAGTGAACAATCCCAATAATTTATCATTTCTTTTTTAAGATTTTTTTTAAGAAATTCCAAAAATCCCTCTCGTGTGGAATGGCTCGGAAAATGGCTCAATTCTAAAATTTCTTCGGAACCCAACCTTTTTGCGTATTTGTGCACACCAACGTAACTGACATGACACACAAGTATGACTGATTAGAAAGTGAGCCATATTCAATATGCACAGGTTCATTCTTGCCGCATTTCAGTTTTTGTATTGGAACTTGGGTGAACAATTTTTAAGAAGTAGTTAGTTTACTCAGTACATCCATTTTTATTGTGGAGAATCTATTGGGAATGCCACAACGAAGAATTGGGAAAAAATGAATTTGGGGGTCTGTGATGGGGAATTTCACTTAGCGCCTAGCAACACAGATTTGGAAGCAAGAAAAGAGCGTTATTGACTAAAGCTCATTAAAACCTCTTGGAAAGCTTTGAATTTTTTTTGAATATCAAAATTTTCTAGTACTAAAAAGTAATCATTAACAAAATGCGATTTTTATACCAAAGGTTATTTAATGTGGTTACTTTTCCGTATTATATAAATTTAACTGTTAAAAGGGAATTATTTTAAAGGGATTTTAAGTACGTTGGAAAGGGAAAAATACCATGTTTCTTGGGACAAATACTTATAGAGTACCTATACTTAAAAACTGCCTGCCACCGTATGCGACGGATTCTATGGGACAGCTCGTTCCGTCAAAAACGGCAATCCGTTAATGAGTTAAGGATCATCACATTAGAGCGACCAACGACCTACGAACGAACGAATATTCGCAAGTTTTGACAGTCTATTCACGATACATTTAATTTGGTCGCCGATACCCGCGAATCCAATGGCTGTCGCCGTCATTTGGCTCTTTGACATTTCAAGTTTGAGGTTAAGTTCGAACGAATGTTCTATTCGCTAGTTTGTGGAACGCGAGTTGAATGATGTGGATTGTGAATAAAGAAAATACTTGCTAGAGCGTCACCATGTATGGTGATGTCCTTGGTACGCAAGAAGGTTCCTTGGACCAAACGGCCTGTCAAAAGATCTTTTCAACAAAGAGCGCTAGTAGAATTATCCGATTTACTTCATTCCCCCATCCCATCTCAGTTCCTTAACGGTTGAAATATTAGCTTTGCACCTAATCTATTCAGGGATTTTTGGAAGCTGCTCGTCTGTTTAAGGTCTGTTCATTCGACGTGAAGTACGGAATGCCAATGCCCTTTTATATCTATTTGCAGCTTCGTCAACAACAACCTTTAATCCCAGAGGCTGCTAGTTTCGTAGCCTCAATCTCTTTTTACGTGGTTCGGTATAGGTAACCGTCAGCAGTCAGCTGCTGTTGGATGGCAAAATATTATTATACCCGTAGTGGTTAATATTGAAAAAAGCATAATATTGCTTATTATTGTTTATCGGCATGCAGAGAGCACATATACAATGTGAGTCATATAGAGTTGGAAAAAGCGAGGCTTAGATTATGGTCTTATAACGATAGAGGCCGATAATACACTATCGGCCTTAGTCATTCAGGTGTTCCAAATAAGATTTTTTAAAACAGAAACGTTTTGAGTTTTTCCATGACATAAGACAACACGCGACCATAAGCTTGTCGAAAAACGCTTCAAACACCAGAAACGCGCGTCGATAAACGCATCGTGTAGTGTCAAAAATCGTCGCAAATACCGCCAAAAAAATACTTTAAAAAAAGCATCAGAAACCTCGACAAATCGCCGTCAAATAAAACAACAACGCATGTACGGTAAAGAAGTATGCACACCTTAAGATTTGAGTAGGTCTAGGTACATTTGGCTTTAGTTTATATTGCCAGAGAAAATACGCCCCTGTGATCGTGGTGCCTAAGCCCCTACCTTAACGAGCGTTGCCGCTGAACAATTTCAAAAAAACGGACTAAAAAGGGGCACGAGCAGAAGAAAGGGGCCACCACATAAAATACTAATGAAAAAAAGAAAACAGATCAACAAAGACATTCATTTTTAACGAATAACAAATTTATTATTTATTTTTTTATGTTTGCATTCTTTTTCGTTCAATAAAGAAGAAAATCTTACATAAATTGAAAAAGGGGCCATTTTGATGATTTTTCAAAAAGTGTGGGCCAAGGATCCTGAGCCTCAAAAAGGGGACATTTGGCCACTGAAGGGGCCAAACGGCAACGCTGACGGAAGTGGATTTGCGACGTATACTCATGAGTTTGTCACTGTTCACTGATCATATCAAATAGATAAGAAAGCCAATAATTTCCCACTGAAATTATAGCCTTGAGAATTTCTGACCGGCTCATTAAAACTGGATCTGTCAAGCTCAGCAGCTTGTTTGTTTGGATTAGGCTCCTGAGTAGGTACTAGCTACATCTGCGTATGATATCCTCTTCATTCCGGAAAATAAGTTTAGATTTAGCTTTTATAACTACATTCCACTTCTTTCCAATAAAACAGCGTAATATCTGCCAAAACACATTGTTAGCAGATCTGTGTTCACGGTGTAACTTTTCACTTTTCAAAACTGTCTTAAGACTGCCTTAAGAGGCAATGGGCAAGTTCTTCCAGTTCTAATAAGTCGCCCTCCCGAAGCGAACGCAAGCCAAATTTTTAGCTGATATAGTTTCTGAACTTTTGACGTTTTTAAGCACGCAGTTCTTTTTTACTATCAGCCACCACGCTGAGAAGTTCCGTCCGCAAGCATGTCCCTTAAAGTCAAATACTGCTGTCGATAAAATAGTAATCATTGTGTAAATTCCTTCAGAGAATTAATGGGATCTAAGTGTCAACAAGTCAAATTTGAAAAAGAATTCAATTCTTAAGCTTTGGGCCTATGTTGCAGTTCTTACTTCAAACACAGTAGCTCTTTCTCTTTCGTCACCTTGTAAAATGTAAATAATATTCGTCATAAGTCCATTTCCATACATCAAAAAGACAAATATTTATTTTGCTCTATTGTCAATGCCTATATGCATTACAAGTAACATTTAAATGTCAGAAAGACACTTGTCATTCCAATTGGAACACAGACTTTCCATCGATGTCATAATTAATAATGCATTCTATTAAATTCAGGTTAAGGACCTTACTACAGAAAGCGTCAAAAGTATAAGGCCCATTTTATTCACTCGAAGTTGAACACAACTCGGGAAGTTTTCCATATAAAAATCCCCAAGTTGTGTTCAACTTCGAGTGAATAAAATGGGCCTTAGCTTTAGCCACGCTACTTTTTCGCCGCTACACAGTAAAGAACCATCTGCCTATTTCCAAGAGCAATCATCTCCTTAGCGATACAGTTCAGCTAAGAAATGTGCCGCACTTTCTTCCACCATCCGTCAACCGCCAACTATTTTGGTTCAGTTTATGACTGGTTTCAAAATTTAATAATTGATTGCAGAGCTCCATTAAGCCAGAAATAAAATGTTCAACTTTTTGTGGGTCAACTGAAACGGAGTTCTTGCCAATGAACCAGAAACCTGATAATTTCTGACGTTAAGTGTAAAGACTACTGAACTGGTGAAAAAATATCCATAGCAATCGTAAACTACACAATGAAATGGAAAGGTCAATATAGAAGTTATTAATAAAGAGAACAAGTTCGTTTATTGCGAACAATGATTTCCCTAAACTTATTGACTTCATTAGTTAAACACGATACTCAAGACCCAAACTGGATCACATGTCTTCTTTGTGCGGACATCCTGTTTGTGAAAGTTGTAAACGATGTCAAACAATTCATGTTCATTCAAAAGTTCAGTCAATAATTTTTGTACAACAAAGACATTTGACATTTTTATGAAGTGTTTTTCTTTCTTTTTTTTAAGAATATTTATATTTTTAAATTAATTATATTCGATATAGAAATAATTGTGTTGTGGAATTTTGTAGATCATTTCGCCATTTCGATTCTACTTCTCCTATCGGGTTGACAAGAAATAGTGATTTCGTGGTCTTTGATCTTTAGATCGTAAAAAGGCTGAAGAGGCTCTACTTTGTGTTTTACGGATTTCTCTGATGGTATTTTAATTGTTTTTGATGCTGACTGCTTATGCCACAGTCGATTTGTTTCGCCATTAATTATTTTCTTATAGCACATACAGAAAGACTTCTTTGACTTCGTTCATTTATGTCAGGAGGTACTTCCCTATTTTCCTGTATATAGTTTCCGTAAATCATTCAGACTGCGTTTAGTACAAATATTCTGTTTAAGTTAGTGCTTTAAAAATGTCATGAAAGTTCGTAATAAGTTAGAAAGGAGTGAAGGTCAATATTTTTGGCTAAAAAAATCAGCCTCCTTTGTTAAGCTGAGCCTCACGTCGCATTAGCAAAATTTTAGAGCAACTTACGTTCTATTCGTGTTGCGGGAAGGACGGAAGCTAATAACCTATTCAAACCGTGTTTTCGTCGAAAACTCATCGATGCATTCACCCAACACCAACGAGTTTGCGTTTGACGTTTCAATCGGCTGTGCCTGAGAGACACTATTCATGAAACATCTGTGTAAACTATTTTGGTGACCTACAAATGTCGATCGCATTAATTAACAAATAAAATGAATTCAGAGCATTTAAAAATAATATAAGCCCATCAACTGCTTTTAGTGACTGATTTTGACCGTGATTCTCGGGTTTTTACTGAATTTGATTCTAGGAATGTAAACATTTAGTTTGATAGTGTGGAGATAAATATAATGCTGGTGGAGCCTTGTGCATGTGCAAAGTTCCCAGTCATTTAATAATAGCTCACAATTTAAGCAGTTTTACTTAGGAAATAATATTGTGTGGAAAACTTCACGAACCTACTTTACAGTTACTCTTGGTTATAAAATCAAGATCCAAAAATTTATTCGTGCAGCTATTTCTATAAGATCTGCTTATCTTTCAAATCTTAGCTTGTTAGTTTAGTAAATCAAGTAAACATTGAAATAAAATTAATACGCTACACAAATCACCACGAGGATAAATTTTTAACAAGTTATGCTAGAAAATGGCCGCGTTATTTTAAATCAATTTTTTATGGCTTGGTGAGTAACCAAGATGACGACACCAATCGTGCAAGAAATCACGGTTCTAAAAGCGATAGCCTTTTCGAATTCATTCGCTCTAAAGCTAAAATCAGCTAATAGAGTTCGCTTTCCGTCTCCAAATCCTGTAAACGTAAACGAAACCGAAAATTACTCAAAACGAAGTCAAAACGACAGAAGGTTTTCTTTGTCTGACTTCGCTGATGGCCATGCGTCTATCCAGGCGCCAGATGATGATTCTTTAGAGTCTCCTAAGTCTAAGCCTTGACAATGCCTTACTACTCAATTACTCTTCCTTGAACAAAGAAACAGCGATTAGCGAGTTGAACTCTTCACTGTGATGTCATTATTAGAGTTCATAGCGGAGCAAATGTAGCTAGCGCCTTCTCAGATTTATAGCTATCTATTATAAATTATAACGTCCGATTCTTTCATAATATTGTGTTTCTCCTCTTCCGATAAACTAATAAATAGTCGGGCCTTTAAAAGCGCCCTTATTTTGGCGTTAAAATCAATAAAAATAAATTGAGCATCGATCCAAACCTCTGTTTAAAGGATCTGCTATATTGGAGTTTGAACCTAGGGCTAAGGCCACTCGCTGAACGGCAAACGGCAGAGCGGCAAAAACAAATTTCAAACATATGAAATTGTATGGTTATGTATGGCCTTGTGGGTGGCCACGCAGCCGCTGAGCGGCAAGCGACGCTTCTGACTTATGAGCGGCAGAAATTGCTTTTTCTTTCGTTTTGTAATTTTTGTAAGAACTTTTTCTGGTAGCGAATCAAATGATTGTTGGTGGAATTCGCCATAACCTGGGGTGGGATCCTTAAATAACGAAAATCTGGGGCCAGATTCTGTAAGGCGAAACGATCATGGCCATATGTTACACAAGCAAATTTCTTCGTGCACGCGAAAACGTTTGACGTTTTTTTGTTCACATTCGTTTAGGTTTGAGAAACTGCGTGACAAAAAAATTATAGTTTGGCAGTCTCAGTATGTAGCTTTATTTTCGTTAAGTTGTTTTGACGTTGAGGAAAGCTTTAAAATATGAGGCACGTATGTATTTCGTGTACCTGTAAGCAAATGAAAGGCAGCTATGTTTAACCTAAAACGTTGAACAAAACTAAAAGAAAAAAAAAAATAAATTTCTGACTACGAACCAAATTTAGATAAACCAACATTTTGTCAGGATTCGAACAATCCCGCAGATTTTTTCTAATTTTTTTTAAGTTTACGTGTTCATTTTCCATTTCACTTTCGTCGCTTTCACTGGTCAACAAAAAATAGTTTTTTAGCATTTCTAGTCAAATATTCAGCACAATCACCAAACACAAAGAGAATAAATAGGAAAATGATAAACGTCAACAAAATAGCTGTCGTTTGTTTTCTTTCGTGGAGACGATAAAATATATTCGTTTTTAAGGTTACATGAAGCAAGAAAAGCGAAAACGTCAAAGAAAATGTGTTCGTTCGTTTTTTTCGCGCCCACGAGAATTTCTTTCGTTTTTGATGTTACATGAAGCAAACTGTTCGTGTGCACGAAAACGTTTAAACGTTTTCACCTTACAGAATGCCGGCCCTGATCTTTTTCAGTTTATTGGATGAACACCAAATCTTCTTTTTTTGTTACTTTAAATAATTCTGTAAATGTGGAAAGGACTTTCTTGTAAAAGATTGCGTCGGGCAGCACTCGACACCGACATTTGCCGCTTAATAAATGGCCACTTGCAGCTCAGCACGTGGCCTTGGTCTAAGACTCCTTTATTTATTAAGCGGCATATCTTGAGCGATTAGTTTGTACGAAAGCGAGATGGCGATAGCAATCTTGACTACATTCAGATCACAATGCAACTGAACAATGACGAAATTGTAAAAACTCCAGTTAGCCAAGAACCGAGAACATGCGTTTCAATAGAAGCAGCCAAACAGCATTAAATATCAGAGCATAGCTCACGAAATACTTATGTTATTTTGGACGTTAAAGAAAAAGAAAAATTGTTCATATGTGGAATAATGCGGGCTGTTGGATGAAACTTAGGTTAGATAGATAGGGGGTCTATATTAAATGCACGGTAGGAAAATACAGGTAAGGCTCACTAAAAGCCACAAATAGGTGCTGATTCAGATCTCTGTTTAAAGTTTGATGTATGTAATTGTTTCAGTTTTGCATCTACCTGTTGCCGGATCTTTCCAAGCTCGTCATTATCCACGGCTCTTACTTGTTTCGTAAACATCTGTTTTTATGTGCATATGGTAAGTTCACCATATCCGCAATCACCAACTTAGGCCCATTTTATTCACTCGAAGTTGAACATAACTTGGGGAGTTATGGGCCTTAAAGGGCTATAATAGGCACTTGCTTTCTAACAGCACCCTGCCAATAGTATTATTATATTACAATCAAGCTATAAATACTGTTAAGCTACAACTTGTTTGTTTGCGAACGAATACAAGCAAAAGATAAAATGAATACGTATACAAATTTGGCATATATGGCATCAAAGAACCTAAAGACATTAGCGATTTATTTCAGAGCAAACATCATCTATAATTTATTGATATATTTACTCCGAAATATATGTACTCCTCTTTAATAGGCGCCAACATTAGATTAGTATTCCATTATAACCTTATTTGATTTTTAACTTAGCAGTTATAATGTACTCCCTATATATCCACATACTCAAGTAACAGTTGATTGACTAATGTCTGATGTTAATTGGAGTCGGGGAATACATTTAATTAATTTGTGTACCCAAATAATGGAGAAATGTAATTAGGAGAACCCCCAATCAACACGTCAAAAAATATAAACTAATTTATCAACTTCTCTTCTTGCTTCTGAAACGACTGACAGAACATCAAAGTATCAAGACTCAAAGTTTGAATTGATTATATTGCAAAGTACACACGAGTGCGCACAACCTCAAAGTGATATCCGGTTTCGGAGTTGAACCTGGACTGGAGCAGAAGCTTATAATGGCTTTTCAAACGCGAAAGTACTATAAATCATCCGATTGGATAATTACAAAAGAAATCTATTATCTCATTATTTAGATTTGGAATGATACAAGTACGGGTATTAATTAATTATTTGTACCTGCTCACTTGAAGTGTTCTTTTTCACTCGCCTGCTGTCAGCACAGGTTGTTGTTGTTTTTCGAGTATTTGGGTGATTTGTTCGCCTTTGGTTAGAGTGCTCTGTGATTTCCAAGAAAGTTCTGAAATTTACTGCTTGTGATTATAATTTTGTCGACAAGAAGGAAGCGCATAATTATTTAGGGTTTATTTCTCATTTGTGATTGACACGTTAAGGCAGAGGAAACCAACCGTCAATTCCATAAACCATTAATAGCCGCGCATACTACACATTATAAAGGTTTCTTAATTTGTTGATTATTCCTCGTCTATTATTTGATCTGAGACAACCACAATGGTATTTGAGGTTTGTTTGTTTCTGTTGAGTTTTTTTTTTTTATTAGATTCTAAATCGGGCTTATGAAGAGTGCTTACGAATAAAACTATTTATTAAGAGATTGCTGATCGTTTTGACGAGTCATTGGCTAGACAAATAATCTTAGAAAATGTATTTCCTTTAATCAATCAGTTAGGATAATGGTTATTAAATGGACGGCGCAGGTAGTATTTATATTTGAAATAAATGTATATGCATAATAAAATTTTTTATTTAAGCTCTATTGTAGACAAATTTTTAAATACAATAGTTATGCCATCAGATATTGGATAAAGATGAAATTTCAAGTTTTACCTCGATTACGGAATTTTACTGGAATACTGTCAAACATGATGACTTCATCAAAATAATAAGCAATTACCGTCACTTTGTTGAGTTGTTTGGTTAGCGGTAGAAATGACAAAACAACAAAGAAAAATATTCTATTAACAAAATACTTTTGACAGCTAACTGACGTTAAGGCAATGCGACCCAGTCACCAAATAATACAAGTAGGTACATCCTGTTATTGTTGTTTGACGGATGATGAACATTATCCAAATGGAAGAATACAAGAATACCGTATCAGTTACAGTTTGTCAACACTTAGAGTATGTAGGTACACTACACAATCGCTTACCTTACAATTATTTTGCACTGCAACTTAACGTGCGAAACTGGAGACAACTGGCCAAAGATCGTGCTGGCTGGAGACGCTTGTTGGTTGAGGCCCAAGTCCACCCCGGATTGTAGCGCCACCTTAAGTAAGTAAGTTAGTAAGCATATTATATATTTAAGACTACCACTTTCGCATTTTCTATTTTTGGGCTTGCCTGTGCTTATACAGCAGTGGAACTGCGACTTCTCGTGGAAAGAACTAGGAGAGTCTTTAATAAATCGGAACTTCATAAAAGGACTGGTGAGAAGAGTTGAGCATGATCTGGCAACAAAAGGCGTGCTCTCAGGGCTCAGCTTATATTAAAGAACGAACGAAAGAACGAAATTTGTAACCCCGATTCTTCTGCTGAGACCTGAGACTCGCCTTGACATATTTACTCAGAATGCACGTCACTTGAATATGAGAATGGGGACGTGCAAGTAGGTACAGTCGAATCCCTCTAAGTCGATTTTTCACGGGAGTTAAAAAAAAGTTCGAGTTAGAGGGATTTCTGGAAAAAGCGGAGTTACTTTTTTGAGTGTATTTATTTAAATTAAAAAAAAAGAAAAGTGGGTACATTTTGAACAAAATTAGTTAAAAAAAAAATTGTTATTTTTGTTTGGGATGTGAAAGTAGCAGTGTTTGCTCGTTTAATAAATGATTCTATTTTAAATAGGCAGTAGTGAATCTCTTTCGGGACATCTTCGGTTATTTCAATTGCAGTTTGCATTATTTCAATTGCGTTTTCAATAGTAGGTATCATTCTTTTTTAGTAATGGTTTCGCCAAACTCTTCTTCAGCTCCGAGTTTATTTTTTAATATTGTTTTCTTCAGACGAAAAATTCGACTGTAGTCGTCAAATGTTACACTTCAGCCCGTGCTTCCTCGTATTCCGAGGGAAGAGTACTGAGCAGAGAGTCAAACTAAATGAAAAGACGCTTTTTCTTTTGTAATTATATTTTAACTGCAGAGCCCGCTATCTTTAGCTAGGCTGCGACTCTGAGTTTACTTATTATTTATTTATAATATTTGATATTTTTAATACTTATAATTGGTCCGCCGTCTTTAGCGTCGCTGCGACCTTCTATACTTAATGCTCAAATTCAACTTTGCCTCTTCCTTGCAAAACCATACCCTTTTATACACAATTTTAGTTGTGACCTGACTTCTGACTTCCCCTTCCATATACCATACTTTTTCCTTAATAGTTCTCACATGTGCGTACCTATTCATTTTTTGGGGATTGCTTCATTGTTTTCCGTTCCCATTCTATAAATGCCCAATCGACATCTTGGTGTCAATTGCCTCTGCACTACATTCAACGGTCAAGAATAAAAAAATATGTTCGAGTTAAGAGGGATTTTCGATTTAGAGGAATTTCGAATTAGACTTTGCTACGCAAAATTCAAGGGAAAGCAAAAATTGGGTCGAAAAATTTGAGTTAAAGGAGGTTCGACTTTATATTTATTTTAGTAAGTCTGACAGCTGGCTTACTTGTGTCACAGCTTTGATTGGCATACTTGGGTCACATGAACATAGCTTTTTTATTTTGCCGTTTATAGAGGGTTAGCCGACGAATATAGTCGAGATATTTCTGACTGAGTATGTACTAAGTTGACAGCTCGCATATGTGGCTGACGTAGAAAAAGCGAATTTACCGACAAAACTAGTTTTGTTTTTTGTAGCGTAAAAAGTTTTAAACGCCAATGACAATTCAATCTTCAACCACAAGAAAATTTTGCCTGTGGAATTATTCAGCAAAGAAATACATTGACGTTGCGGTATCCATCCACGCAACGGACACGACGGGGTGTTTGGGTTTTGACCCTTAAGAATTATTCTTATTATGTAGATACCTTAAAAACTAAATCATTACCAATTTGTTGTTTGCAAAATAAACACGCCTACCCACAATAATTCCACACTCTGTCTGATTCTTTATTACACCATCTCATTAATCAAATTCGCACCGCATGAGGTGGATAAATTCCATTCGTCGGTCACTTGCTCCTATTGACTTGGACTTGTTCGCGTCTTTCCAAGCTTCACAAAGAGCAAACCAAAGTCACAGTCGCAGAAGCATCTATAAATCTGGCTTTATGAGTCTCCTTACCAAAGTCGCACGGCTCACAAATACTTTTAAGTCGATAAATTCGGCTCGAGCTCCATCATCATTTACCATTTGTTTGCAATTCAAAATGCAGATGTCCACTCATTGGTATTCCAGGAGAGGTATGAATTGATTGCAATCACGATGGCTTTAGTCTGTAACGATTTTTTTTTTTATTTTTGCCGCTTTCCAAAATCATCAAAAACAAAGACCTGTGCTCGAAGTGTATTAACTCAGTGAATTTATAGGAAGTATCTACCCTAAATCCAATGAGCGACAGGTAAAAGGTTCGAATACGGTCAGCCAAAAATAACAGTTCCATTATGCACCACATACTACGTGTTGTTAAATTGCACATTTATGACCGGAGGTTAACGGACTCAGGCATAAATTGCTTGCGATTACTCGTTTTATCAACGCTTATATGGTTATGGTGAGTATAATGTTGTGTGAATTCAGAGAAAATAAAAAAGTTATTGGAGATGCCGGGGATCGAACCCGGGGCCTTTCACATGCAAAGCGAACGCTCTACCACTGAGCTACATCCCCCTTGAAATCTCGGTTACTAAAGCTTTATATGACAGTAAGCACAGCGGTATATTTCTTTGGAAATAAATCTCATACTACAAAAGCTTATGAGGTTCTCACAGAAATGACAGTTGATACATAACATATAGGTACTCCGCAAGCAATGATAAGTAGGTAGTTACAGAAATGTTTGTGAGTTCTTTAATTTGGTATATTTAGGTAAAAATATTTTAACGAGCCAGCTACAAAAGTTGGGAAATATTACAGTTTACAGCGTACCTATTGTTTGCTTTTTTTAAATAAGTACGTGTCATCGAAAATGTAAGGACCTCTGTGTCCATAAGTAGAATTGTGCATTGATTATACTTTTTCAGGAGATGACTAGACATTTATTGCCTTACCTACCTATAAATTGACATTACCCAGGACCCAGTATTATTTTTTTTGTACGATATACCTATTAGAGAGAGGGATTTCAAACACGCCATATTATGAGAGTACCTAGGTAGTAGTATGTTTTACCAACCGCAACCATATATGCATGAAAATATTCATAGAAATACACACATTTCCACCATAGACAAATCTCCATTTTGTTTGCCTATCTGTGTGAGTGATTTAAAATCCATTTGAGAACTAACTACAAAAAATGTTTTGAAATTTTGTTGACAGTAGTCGATTTATTAATGTCAACTTATGAACAAATTGTTAAATGTCTGTGATATCTGCCAGAGACATCATTGAGATAACGTTGCCCCAACATTGGGGTTCCGTAAACGCCATTTTAATCTATTTGGGAAATCGCATTTAAAGTTTTTACTGCTAGCATGGAAACTAGGTGCTCGGATTTTTTTCATTTTTTGACACGATATTCACACTGCGTCCTCTTTCAAAAAATGTCAGAAGTTATTCCAAAACGCTTCAATTTTTTTAAATACTTAAAAGTTATTAAAAAATGAGTTTGCCGTATACGCCACTAAAATCAACATTTTCTTTTTCTCATACACATACGTCAAAAATTGTGCCCATACGTAAGTGTATACGATTAAATAGTGTTACATTCGGCCTTACCAACAACCAAATTTAGACTCGACTTTAGGGCAAAAGTCGAAATTAAAATAAATTGCGTACCAATAATCAAGTTATCTTTGACTTTACGCTAATCGAGACTGTAATTTTCGATCCGAGAAAAGTCGAGTATAACCTCTTATTTAAGTTTAAACGTAAGTGAAGTGAAGTGAAGAAAGTCAATTGGCCGCTTTGAGTTAAGGTAAATTGAATAAGGTAAGTTAAATTGGTAAGTTATTTAAAAAGATTAGAAATATAAACCTTTTTGGTTTGTCTGCATCAATTTTTTTTTTTCGAACGAGTCTATTTTTCTTTTTTTCGAGAAAACGCAGCCTCATGAACTATTTGAATATCAGCAAATATATCCTCATCGCTGCTCAAAAAAAAAATAATTAAAAGATAGCTACTCAAAATACAAACATCTGCTAATTTCAGCAAATTATTTGAAAGCTCAGAAAAAAATTATAACACATTCGAGTTATACTGTCATAATTTTGCGATAAAGCCAGATGTAATTAAAGTCCCGATTAATTCCATTGTTGGTACCTACAAATTAAAAGTCAAAACTATAGTTAGCTTCGAAATTAGTTAAATTCGAGTTTACTGTTTGGTTGTTGGTAAGGCCCATTGAATTGGTAGGCACATAAGTCAAAACAATACTGAACAAAAAGTTGAAGCTTATTGGCGTACGTTGTAGGACAATATGATGTACGTCAAAACCATTCTTAGACAAAAATTTGCTTAAATCGTATGGAAAATTTGACGTAAATGCCAAATATTGATAATAATTCGAGATTCGAAAAATTTTTCTAACTCTGGAAAAATTGTTTTTTTTTTTTTTTGCTGCCAATGGAACATGAAATAAAACCTGACAGCCACCTGATTTCGAGAACAGAAAAACTGCACTGAATCTGAAGTGCTTTTTCTGTCGCAATGTTAAACGACATTATACAAAAATATCGGTGAGCAACTCCAGGAAAACAAATCCTAACACTATTTAAGTAAACAGCCTGTCTGGAAGTTTTTTAGTTATGTGTTGTAATTATAAGGCCACATAAACTTTTCCAACACACTGTACTCTAAATAGCTTGGACAGAAACCACTTTATTGGTTGACTTCGTATTCTACTACAATTGAGGAAAACAAGACCGCCTGTTCTCCTCGCATTTCAGTTGCTTTACTGTTCACTCTCATACCGAGAAGGGCAAATAGACACAAATCTAACCTTGTGTGGGTAATTTGCGGCATATTATTTCGCACGTGCAAATTCACACTATCAAACAAATTTTGACATTTACCTCACTCTTTTTCTATTTTCTATTTTCAACTGACAGCAATTAAGAATTATAACAAGTGGAGCTAGGTTTCGTGTAGGTCATTTGAACTGCTGCTGTAAAGAAAATCGACAGTTGTTGCAAAATCAAAACGTAAAAGTAATAGTTTTTCACATTTCTAGTCAAAGTAAATTAAGTATTTTATTATGTGGTTCCTTATCACCGCGAATGTGTGCAAAGTCCGCCAACTTCAAAGGATTCGTGTGGCTGCACTCAAACCGCCGGCATACTTGCGTGCTCCACAATGGACAACAACTCCAACGATATGCAAGCGGGTGAGTACTTCACTGCAAACGGAATGTTTCTAATTAGCATTTTAAATCCCGCAGTGATTAACAAATATATGGTGGCCTTCTATAACCCATCATCTATTTTTGGTGAAAATCGAAACAAAAATAAAACGCCAATTAGGTTATCTACTTTCTCCATCTTACCTATGCAAGCCATTGCAAATCCGATTGTGATGTTCAAACAATCACCTAATATGAGAATGTTACTGATGACTCTCGCAGTAAAAGTGGACCGTCGAGGTTGTTTCCAAAGCAGTGGTAGCAGCATTAAGGCATGATTTTGGTCGTGATAAATATTCGACAACAGAATGAGTTGAAGATCTGCTAGGAATCGTTTATGTCCCTCCTATCCAAGGTGTTTTTCCACGACTTATAATTATCTATGTGCTGCTAGTCATCCAGCGGTCAACGGAACACGGGCATGTATTATACAAATATCCACCCAGGTCCCTGACCAGTCGAATCCGACATTTGCATTTAGTTGCAAGAGTTATTTCTATCTTCACAGGGATAAATGTGGTACAACATGTTCCTATTACCTTCGGTTTTCCTCCAGTAGTCACGATGTATTTTGTGGAGTTTTTAATAATCAATTTTAAAGACTAATAGTTGGTAAACCACAAAATAATGTTGGTATCTCAAACTGTAATGGAAATCCTTACGTCTCAGACTAGTAAAGTAATTTGAAACAACTTAATTGAAAGCAAGGGTGTTCTGCTGTCATAATGGATATAAGTGCTGTTACTAGTCATAGATTCAGTCTGAAAAACGAAACTGACTGTTGATATGCGTTTAAACAAAAACGTTCGCTACTTCTGAAGTTGTCTATGAACATACCATATCTTGTTGGAATCATGCCCGAACTCATAGAAAGTCGGATGTATAGTGTTTTGTGCTTTATCGTGACAAGGCAAGAAGTTAGGTTAAGTTGTGCAGGGTTGTGAAATCGGTACAAAAGACCGGTGATAAATTCCATGTCTTGCAGAAACCTGCATTGCAAATGTCTGTACCGATAGCGCATTTTGGGAGGATTACCTCAAAATATTCTACTTTACTGGTTTTCTTCCGCTTCGATTTTAAATGTT
This sequence comes from Cheilosia vernalis, assembly GCA_949126925.1. Lineage (NCBI taxonomy): Eukaryota > Metazoa > Arthropoda > Insecta > Diptera > Syrphidae > Cheilosia > Cheilosia vernalis. Next base: position 38,823,308 of record OX421361.1, on the reverse strand, counting down.
AAACTTTTCTAGTGACGGTCAATAGCTCAGCAAGGTAGGTATAAGGATGTAACGCGGATTTTAGTTGGAGAAGTATGTCATTTTGGTTTGATATGAACCCACCCACCCGTTCGCTTCATTATTCTGATATCTGACTGTCGTTTGGTAACTCGACGCTTTATTTGTTTGTGCAAGTGAAAGCTTGTGTCATATATTAAACTCCACGATTGTTCAGCTTGTTTGCGATAAGACAAGACTAACAACATTTGTTTGTTATTTTCGAATTGCTTTTCTGTGTACCACCGAAGTTTATAAAGAGTACTAGAGAGTGCTATCTGCGATTTGCTTATTTCTGTCCCACTGTGTTGTTTTGAATTTTTTTAAAAGCAATGACTGAGTTTGGGAATAAGTATCATCTTCTTGGGAAAGAGACCAATTTTCGCGAATCGAATTCCTACATGTTGAATTAATCGATATCACCATTCGCTTGTAATAAATCTGTTGAATACCGAAGATGCGAAGTGAAGCGAAGCGCCGGTGCGTCCATAGTCTCAACCAACCAAAAATTGCATTCTTGAGCACGCACGGGTAAATCTCATAACCCTCTAATGGAATTAGCTGCGCATAATCCAACTACATAGCAATAGCTATTTGCAGACTGTGAAAATGAATCAAATTTGCGAATTTGCATCATCAAACACACTTTGCTCAGACATGTTCACAACAATATAGTTGAGCGCTTTCTTTCCCAGCACCCACCACCACCCCTTGCTGTGCTTCATAATAAAAATAAAAATTGTGGAAAATCATCCCCCATGCGACGACGATGCCGAGAGCTCTTTCTGCTCAGTACACAGCCGCAAAAAATAAAAATACTACGATATTATGTTGGATTCAGCAGAACAGCCCATTGGCACTGGCACAACTATACATTATACACAGTCTCTTAATGGCTGTCGAAAGCTCTACAGCTACAGCTGCTCGTCGTTGGTTCGGGCGACTTCCGTGGCGTTGTCTGTTGTGCATCCACCCTAATGTAGAAAATTTTAAAATTGCAACCCTCGTGAAAGTGTTCGCAAAGCGGAAGTGTTTATAGTTTATAAATTGAAAATCAGTGCTCATCTGCCCATTTGTCTATCTTCCAAGGATATTCCTTATTTCGGGTACTTCCAAATTTGTTTTAAACTATACCCTGCATTAACCAAACGAACATCCCACATCAAAACGTGCCATCCTTGCCTTTGTCCTCTATTTGTGTTCTTGCCTGCAACACGACTTTTCTGCACAAGCGTGGTCTTGCTACACCCCGATTAAAAGTTTAAACCGAAGCATAACAAAATTTTGCCCGATGTTGTGAAATGAAGCCAATTACTCCTTAAAAACTGTGTAGAAAAAAAAGGGACTTTTTCCCTAGCTCGAGTAGCTCATCAAAGTGTGATGAGAAAAATTTTAACAAAAAATTCCTTTGTGTGATGTGTGAATGATTATCCTGTGAATTCGTTAATGTGTCTAATTTTATTTTTTGAACATAATTTATTTTGGTTTTCGATACTGCAACAACGCTAACAACGACAACAGTACAACGTCCATCAGGCGGAAATTATGGGCTACAATATCGATTGGATATTCCCACGTTTAAAGCATCCGTCAAATTTATGGTACATAGCGAGCACAATTGCTGTGGCAGCTGTTGGATTGTTTAGTAAAATAATATTAGGTACGTAAGCGATTTTTTTCTGAATTTTGTTTGTTCTTTCTTTTACATTTTGCGCATTTATCTGTTCATCCATCTCATCACCTCGGGAAGTGGGAAAACTTGTGGTTATTATAAATAAGAACAAGCTCAGATAAATTTTATTAATTGTGTTAAACAAATTACATATCTTAGACGGCTTATAGTCGAGGTCAATGCCAATGACAGAAAAAGTAAAAATAAATAAAAAAAAAAATACAAAATCAAACCAAGAACCAAGAACCAACTCGCGCGATAGATGCCACGCAGAGAGCAATGAGATATGAGTGTCTTGTGTCTTGTCTTGGGTCTTGTCTCTTGTATCTCCTTCTCCGCTTGCCATTGCTCTCGCATCTCGTATATATATATGTTATATATCATGGAGCGAAAAGCTTTTCTATTTTGTAGGGAGAGCGCAGATAATTTGTCGTTTAATCAGATCATCTGCCTAGTGAATTAGCTGTATTCGAATTTTTGGCGCGTCTTTTATGGTTTATGCAATTATCGTGTGAAAATTGTGCTAACTGTATTCGATACATATGGGATTGCAACTATTCGTCTTGGTATGGTGTTTAATTTTGCGACAAAGGTAGACCTAGCACACCTAGTTACATTTTTTGTTATTGAAAATGTCATCCCTCGCTGAAGATGCCTAGAATTTTATCGCGTTTTCAACTGGATGGGGTAACTTACATCAGTTGGAAATTTTGTCAACAATGTCAATGCGATTGGAGTTCAATTCGCACTTTGATATATGCACGTTTCCTTGTTCTTATGTGGTTTAAGTAGACAATGATGGGACCAATGAACTTTTGCTCTTATACAGTGGCAAAGGTAGAGTATACAGTATACTTCAAAAATGTGATGACACGGATTCTTCGCTTTGTATATAACCTTCTCGTGTAGATTTTTACAGAATGCAGTTGTCCTTATTGCCAATTCCTAAGAAACAGGATACGATTTGTGTGTTATATATATATTGGCGCAGAGGTTAAATAAAAATTCCTAAAAAATGTGTTTATTGTATTTTTTTTTGTCAAATTAAGAACTTACATAAATGCCAAATTGAAAATAAAAAAATCGAAGATCTATCTGTCAATTTTTGTTTTAATAAAGTGTAAAGTTAACCTAACTTAACCAACAAATTTATTTATTATTTTTTTTTTTTTTGTGAAAACGCACAAATTGATGAACTTGACATTGATCACCATGACATCAGCGCTTAATAAAGTTGAGGGTTGATCCTGTGCGGAAGCTTTGTTAAGCTAAAATTAGACTGTATGCCAATTATGCATATGAATGCCAAAAGGCAAATGACCAGATTAGCTGTCAAATGAACAAAATGCCATAATTATCAAAACTCTATATTAGACTATATGACCAAAATTAGTCAAAAAAGTTGAAGTTGGAAATTTATTAGTAGCACAAAAAATAGAAAGCAAACGATTTCTACACAAAGAAAATTTCACAACAGGAAAAATGTATATGCACAACCATAATTAGGGACAAGAACAAGACCACTAATTAAACTCACAAAAAAAAAAAGACAACACAATTAAATAATTTAAGCAAATAATAGATTCAATAATCAACAAAAAAAGAGAAAGAACAAGAAAACAAATCCCAATCCTACGACCACAGATAATATAATATTATTGATTATATTGGCCGCGTTCCACTGCCCGCTAGATGAGCAGCGGCATGTCAAACTCCATATAAAAAAAATTGACATTTTACCATTTGCGCTAGTCGTCTAGCACTTTTTGTGAAATATCCCTTTCAGGGAAATTTCTCAATCTAGCGCAAAACTACCCGCTGCTTTGAGAGAAAAAAAAACAAAAAAACAGCTGTCAATGGAAATCGTTCAAACGTCTACAAAATAAAAACAAAAATACGAAGCCGAGCTGCAATTGTGATGAAATTGGTAATAAGGTAAGTAAAATAGCAATTCCGATATTATTATGGTTTCTATTACATGTACCATTTCTTTTTAAATGCAGTTTGGAAATAATTATGCGACACGAAATTATTTATGAAGGAAAGTCATATGTTTTTGATGCCAACAAGTCAAATGTCATTTTGCCGCTGCCGCTGCCGCTGCCCGAGCGTTCCTTCATCAGGGATATTTTGTGCTAGAAGACTAGCGGGCAGAGGAACGCGGCCATTATCTTTGCTACGACCTCATCAAACACCGATGACAACAAAATAATATTTGTTCCATTAAAAATAACGAAATTTCAATAAAGTGCATATGGGCATATAATGCTTTATGCTGGCATTCGTGCTTATTGTCCCATTACACTTTATGCTATTTGGGCATTTTTATCTGTCAAAATCAGCATGGTCATGTGTGGCATTCAGGTCATTAGAGCATATCAGATATGGCCATTACCCTGTATGACCATATTTTAACAAGAGAACTGTCAGAAATCGGCATTTTATGACCAATTGGCATACAGTCTAATCTTACCTTTAGTCGAACTAACTTTGACTGAGATGATGGTGTTCACTGTTCACAACAAAAAAAAACTTATACCGTTATTAAGATGCCATTATCAAAAGTTTGAGCTTATACTTATGTCCACAGGCATTCCTTGGCAGTTGTTCAACAGACCAGACTGGATACTTTTTCTCAGATTGGTTTACCGACAAATTATTGTTATTATTATTATTATAACTTTATTGTTACATAAATATTTATATAAACAATAGAAGAATATTGCACGAGCTGCCAGGACTTTGGGCTAATTACCGACATATTTATTTGTCCGCTTTTATGATAACCTAAAAAATTGTGCTCGGATCATATGATTAATGTCAACAGAATGAAATATCTATAGGTCTGCAACGCTAACCTTCAGATAATTTACCGCAATCGTGGTCGAGTACTACGACCTACGTGACTGACAACTGAATTTGTTATTGTTTCGCATCTAAGATCCACAAAATTCAATGACGTATGTCTACGAATCACTGCATCATCCTTTGCATCTACAACAGACGAAACAATCATTTTTCAAGTCGATTTTTCCAAAAAAGAATGCAATTTGAGCAGCGGATATTGCTGCCAAATAACGCACTAATACATTCCCAGAAGCAGAACAATATCAGCCGTGTTTTTTTGAGCTTCTATCTCAGCAAAGCAAAGTAAAGTAGGATTTTCAGCACGCAAATACAACAACTATTGCGAGTCTCAAAGTGTCAAGTCTATCGTAGTTGTTGTAATTTGCGTGCTGAAAATCCTACTTTACTTTGCTTTGCTGAGTTTGAGGCTCAAAAAAACTGGCCTATCGTTGCATGTTCCATGAGCCGCTTAAAATCTGAGATTTGAAAAAGATTTCTGCTGGTCCCAATACATACAAACTTGTAATGAAAGCAAACTTGTTCGTTTGAAGACAGTAGCGCGTTTAGTTCGTAAGTATTTTTGGAACATGCCTGAAGTTGGCTACTAGCAGTCCATTTATAATAAGTCAATGTTCTCAATACTATTCCTCGGTGGGGCCTTTTTTTTTGTGGAAACCTATATGAACGTTGAATTTTATACCGGCTGAATTAAGACGTTTTTGCAGGTTACGCTCTTGAACGTTTGTTAAACTTCCGCTAGAGAACTTTTTTTAACCTAAGAACCCTATGTCCACAAGCGTTTTTGGGGACTTCAACTTTTTGTCGACAAATTAAAAAACGAGAGATTAGCAGAGGTTCTGGCTAGCAAAGCGGTTTCAACGAAAAAGAACCCTCTCCGGTATTTATTTGCTCTTTTATAAATTCATACAAATTTAGTACTTTAGAACAATTGTTTAGAAAAGAAAGGATGTTACCATCTTCATGTTATTATACGAAATAATGTAACAAATAAAACCAAGTATTTAAAATTACACAATTTACATATAATTCATTTAAAGCATTAACACCCTAGCTCAGTGGTTATCCTAGCGCTCTGAGCCACTGCACCCACCGCTAACCCACTTACGAGTAAGTTCCGTGATACGCTTGAAATGGATCAAATTGCTGTTCTGACTTGAGGATAAAGCTCGTCTAGTCACAAACGTGAAACTTATGTCGTTTTCCATTGGGACCAAAAATCAATCTTTTTCTTTGATCTCAGCTAGGTTCCAGAAAAAGAGTGAAATGAAATCGGAATGGAAATTGTAAATCGAGTGAATTAATTTTCAGTGTTCTGCATTTCGACCGATTTGGTTACTCCGAATTTTTTTCGAAATCACTTTTCGTGAAATTGAAAACAGCTCTCAAACTGTCATTTGGGATAAATAAACAGAATATACCCATAATTCATATATTTACTATACATATACTCAAATTTTGATTATGCATTTTAACAATTTGTATGCGTTATTAAGTAACAATGACAGACGACAATGAGAGCAATCTAAATATTTACAGCAATATATTTACAAACAAAATATATTGCATCTACTTATGTGGTATTCATTGATCTTGTTCAGATTCGCTATCCAATTCCTTATTTCGTGTGGGTACTGGGTAATCGAAGATAAAAACTTGGTCTTTTTTGTTGACATTTGTGTGATTCGAATATGTGTAGCCTTCGACACTTTTCTACGCGTTTTCATCCATTCACTGGTTAAATTTTATATTTACACATCCAAATTTGCTTCCCGATTGATTTCTAAATATTTAGACATGAATAATTTAGAAAAATTGATTCACCCGATTCAATGCTGTTATTTGCAGTAGAAAAACATCACAAAACGTAAACAAACTACACCAGTTGTCAAGCTCAAACATTTGTAAATCTGAGAAAAAATCCAGATTCGTACCATTCGAACATAAAACGTGACCTAGAGCAAAAAAAAAAGTGCTCTGAGAGTGCCCGACCGAATACCACATTAGATTTTCCTCTCAGATGTCAGATTTTTCTTACCCAATGGAATATTGATTAAATAAACTTTTTTGTTTTATTTGTGCTGGTGCGTGGTTTCGTGACTTAAAAGTCACCTCCTTAAATTAGTATTTGTGTTAATAAATATCCATTCATTCATGTTGGCATCCATTGCAGCGGCGGTGCTAACAATAGGTTCGTTCGGGTACTTTTTTGCAAACGTAAAACTATTTAAAATTTGCTAAGAAACTGTGCAAATGCGACCAAGTACTGAGAAAATTTAAAAAAAAATGAGAGAGAAATCAATTTCCACTCTTTTCAATTTTTCGTAATTTTCTACCCCCCGAATTTCGACTTAGGTACTGAAAAATGAAAACTGCCAACTAAGTGACGTCAGAGGAACAAGTTATAACTGAGTGTTCTCCTAACCTAGAACATATCAGCGCATTCAAATGGAAAGTTTAATAGGTATTTAGCTCGTAAAAAATTCAATTCCAACTTATTTTTTAGATGCTGCATTTTACGATTATGTCAAAATGACATTTTTTGTAAGAAAACCCATCAGGTACTTCTCTTGAAATTGAGAGAATTCTCTCTCGATTTTAAAGATTTGACATTTTTAATTTTTCTATGCTGAAAGTACACGAACGGACCTAATAGTTTTCTCTGACTCCGAAAAAAATTATTTCTTTTTTGCGGACAATGGAACATGAAAATTGATATCAGCAGATTTCTAGAACAGAAAAACTGGGGTCGAATCGCGTCGTCTGTGAACGAGCATTACGAGACGGAATTTTTGTTTTGTTTCACATATTAAATCAACATCATTCCGTGAACGTATAACTCGTTCACGGAAGTGAATCGTCTCACCTGTTTTGAATCTTAAAAATGTGTGTTTTTCTGTCCCAATGAAAAATGACACTAGAACTTGTTGTTCGAAAGGCTAGACTTTAATTTTAATAGATAAAAACATTTCAGCCAATGATGACCGAACCCCGATAGCAAACCGTTTCAGTTTCATTGACGAACTAGCAAACAAAATGTCAGTTTACAAGTTTATATAACAAAGTTCTAATTATACCGGGCCTTAAAGTTACTCGTAATTGCCAATGCCTCTGTCTTTATACTATAGTTAAATTTGACTCCTGAGCTCACACCACAAACCAAAACTACTACGTTTCCTACATGGTCATCATTCGATGTTACGTAGGCCGCTTTCCAACCTCAAATAACTACTAGTCGCAATCAAAAATAGCATCTGAAATATTCCTTTAATTTTATTTGCCAAAATCTCTTCTTCCATCTAAAATCTAATCTCGTATTCGAATTCCTAAATTGACTGACTTACTTGTTGCTATTGCTAGCAACAAGCTTCGCTCTTTATTTATGTATTATACCATTTCTTCTTTTGCATATACAGTGAAATATAATTCGCTCAATTAGGCGGGTATTCTATCAAACTTTAGCTTACTGCTGATGTTTTATGCCGTTGACATGTTGCTTTAATTGAAAATGACACAAATTCTGGCGATAGGATGATAGTGGTTGTGGTCACAGCATCTTCCTCAAAAAGGGCGGTTAGTGGGGGCTGATGCGACACATAGTGTCAAGCAATAATAATGTCGTTATACTCTGCTGGTTGCCTTTTTTTTCAGTAGGAGTATAAGATTGCTGATTCTATTTATGAATTATTTTCGCATTGTCGTATTGTTTGAAAGCTAAACTAGGGCAGCGCTGCTGCATTGTAAGGGTAATTTGACCGTGCACCGGTGTAAATGGGATCGTTTACAATTTCTTAGTGTGTCGGTATAATTACGTCGAAGGTGTATACTACCTGCCGTTGATTTGGGATTCATTTTTTTAGTTTTAGCAAATATTATGAACACGACCTCATCGATATCAACTTACAGTCGGTGCGTACGTATCACAGTTCATATATAACCGACTGGTACGCATAGGAAATAATTTGTATAACTTCGTGTTCCAAAGAATTAAGGTTTGTTTGTCAATGAAAAAGTCGCTTCGCATTTCAATTTATGTATATTTGTAATAAAAATCTGAATATTTATTTACATCATTAGTATTTGAAACTGATTTCGGTCATGTCCACTTCGGCTGTTCCTATATAGCGAAGGTATTATCGAACTCGAACTGCATTGGCCTTCAAGGTCGAAGGAGTCAACGTAAACATTCGACTGCAACCCAATATTATGCATTGGCTGTGCACTTCGGTGATAAGAGGAATTCTCATCCAAAGCTCTATTATCGGCTCAATGATGTTTGTGATGCAGCAGCACATACACATACCTAGGCCTAATTGATCCAATTCTGGCACAAGAAAGTTTCCAAAATGTCGGGATATCGGTCACTAGTTTTCGTTTTATTAGTTGCATGCTATGTGTCTTAATCCACACCCGAGGAACAACGCATATAGAGGAAGACCGCTACTCAGGTGGCGGATGCAAGTGGAAGGGGCCTTAACCAACTAAGCGTGCGAAACTGTTGAGAATCCGCTACACTTCGTGCTGAAAATAATTGTTCGTTGAGGCCCAGATCCACCCCGGACTGTAGCACCACCCTATGTAAGTAAGTAAGTAAGAGGCGATGCGACAACAGGTTTTCCATAATGTTATCCGCCAATAATTACGAGAGCCAAGTACCAACTCACAAATGTCATTGAAACCGAAATGGCGACCGAACTAAATTCAGCTATTCACCCTGTAGAAAGATTTGAGTAACTTTTATCTGTGTTCCTATTGACAGAGATGTCTTCATAACGATAGCTTTACAAATGTCGTCTCTTTGAGAATTCGTTTTATTGTGTTGTTCGCTAAAGGGGACGTTCGGAGTTCTAGTTTAGTAATGAGCTCAGCTATTCGATTGGGCTTTTCCAGATTTGCTCTCAGATTTCAGATTTCGTGTGCCTAATCGAACATAAAAACGTCACTTGCTCTTTTTTGTGTTGCTGTTGATATTCATGCGATTTGAATATTTGTAGTATTCGACACTTTTCTAAGCGATTACCATTCACTGGTTAAATTTTGTATTAAAACATTCGAAATGTCCGTCCGGATTTGTTTCTAAATATGTATACATAAATAATTTACAAAATAAGATTTACCCGATGCAATGCCTTTCTTTGTTGGAGGAAAAATTCACTAAAATGTAAACAAACTCCACCCACTAGTTGTCAAACTCAAACTTTGCAAAAGCGCTCTGAAATCTGAAAAAGATAGTTTTTTTTGGACCAAACGAACATAAAAATTGCTCGACAGCAAAAAAATTGCTCTGGGAGCGCCCAATCTAATACCACATACGTCTGACATCGGACTGATTTGATGTAATTCAGTTTTTATTTGCACAGATTGGCGCTTATGAAAGTAGCCCACAAATCTGGTTAAGAAACTCCTGCCTTCATACTTATGTCGTTTTCCATTGGGCAAAAAGAAGCGTCCGGGAGAGTCCGGAATCGAAAAAATCACTTCTGAAACCGTTCCATTACTTCCATTGGCACAAAAAATACTTTTCTGGTGATTCTGAGGAGAGAATTTCGCTTCTGGATTTGAAGTCAGAATCCACTCAAGAACCACTCACACAAGTGTAGTTTGTGTATTTTATACAAGTCAACTGACGGCTGCCGTAGATTATTTTTTTGGCATTTCACCAATACTCTTGTGGATTCAATCAGAAGCAGTTTTCTTGTTCCATTGGACTACAGAACATTCCCCGCCATAAAAAAAAAACCTGCAAATATTAGCCCAAGAAACTTCTTTGGGCTATTTGGTTATTGCTGACAGATGGTTGTCAAATCGTTTAAATGCTTTGTTGTAACTGAATTTTTATTTGTTTTCATGTTTGGTTTTTGCTTGTAGAGCATTAATGTAAGAAGCAAGTGAATTGCATTTTTTTGAGTTCCGCAATAATAGCCATACAAATCTTGGTCTTAAATATAAATTTGTGCTTTGTTCTACTGTTATTTGAATATATCCTCCTAAAAAAATTCACATTTTTCAAATTAGTGGTTCAACGCGTTCCTTTTCTTTTTGGTTACATATTACATTTCCATTTCGGTGAGCGAATTCTCTCGCAATGAGAGAAATGTGACATATTGCCAAAATTGAACCAGAAAGTAAGGGAACAGACCTTCTGTACATTTTTATTTTACTATCGTAAAATGTCATCTCTTATTTGGCTTCTGTAAAATTTTGAGTAGCCTTCGTCATTTACTTTGTGTTTGAGAGCTATTTGGTTAAAACCTCTACAAAATTTTAATAAAAATGGAAAAAAAGTCACCGAAACCAAGGAAAGGCTAGATAAATACAATGGGGTATCTGCACCACCAATTTCAATGGTTAAAAAGTGGTTTACTGAGTTCCGTTCTAGTCGTACCAGCACAAATGACGCCGAACGTTCAGGACGCCGCAAAGAGGTCGTTACGCCAGAAATCGTCGATAAAATCCATGGAATGATATTGGACGATCGGAGAATTAAAATTCTTGAGATGGCTGAGGCATCAGGCAACTCAAATAAGCGGGTGTATCATATTTTACATGAATATTTGGACATGAGAAAGCTATCCGCGCGATGGGTGCCGCGATTGCAACCGAGTGACCATTTCAAATCATTGTCAGTATGGCGAAATTCCACAAATTACGCTATTAACTGCTACCCCATCCAGCATATTCTCCAGATTTGGCACCTTGCTACTATTTTCTGTTGACTGGGCGGTAAGAGATTTAGGTCCAATGAAGAGGTCACCATTGAAGCTAATGTCTATTTTGAGAGTTTTGAGAAAACCTTTTATTCGGAGGAAATAAACAAATTGGAAAAACGCTGGGCTAAGTGTATCGAGCTAAAAGGAGATTATGTCAGAAAATAAAAAACTTTTTGGCCAAAAAAAATATGTATTATACAAAAAGTCACAGACTTATCAAACAACCCTCGTATTTCGCCGTTTGATAATGATTTCCACCTATGAATCTATGAACATTCATTCGAATGGTGCGTCTACATAAAAATGACATTGATAAATCGACTAGAGTCGCCTGATCATAATATTTTGCAGACTTTTGTTTATTCATCACAGATATCATTATTGGCTATATAACTGTCCTAGGAACTCGGCAGGTCTTCATGTTAAGGTGTTACTAAAGAAGTTTTAGCCCTTTACAACAGCCTTTGTATAGCTAAGGTTTTATTTTTATCTGGATCAATATATATTACTCGATCAATTCGTGGATTTGACATCATTGTCACAATTTGGTCAAAAAAATGAATAATTATAATAAAATATATGTATAATAATAATTAATAACGAAATATTTATCGGAACAGTCCCTTGGCCTAGCTTCTCACAACCATTCGTTTTGTGTGAGTTTTAAATTTTTGGAACGAATGGAAGGGATCTATAATTTTATGCTGACTCCAAACGGCTAATTAAGAGGCTCTTTTATGCCAGCCATACTATCGGATGTTTGTTAGACGTTTGCAAGAGCTGGCGCAGCCGAAAAAAAAACCTAAAGATGTAATTTGTGCCTTTCCGTTCGACACACTAACCACGACTAAGCCAACGCGCCTATAAAAAATATTGTGTCAAATTATTTTTGTTGTCATCATCTGTCAGTCACTTTGAATTGATGTAACACATTTTTTCCATTGAATTTGTAATACTTTCATTTTTCAAACATTTTTGTACTGATGTTGAAATTCGACTTCTGCTTGCTAAAATGATTTTCTTTAATCTATTCGAGTACAAACGAAACGTAATTTCAAAAAGAAACTTCTTAACCGCTGCATTTTTGCGTAGTAAATTAAATTGGAACTGTCATCCCTGACACAATCACATTATGGGGGAATGCGAAAAGAATTTCATTAGTTTTCACAATAGCGGTACTGGTCAAGAATGAATCACATCCAAACGATTGTGCCCCGCTGCAATTTTAAAATCATCACTTACATTATTCCACATAACAATAAAAACAAAAGAAATTCAACCCCATCACAAACAGCAACAGAACAATATTCAACTTGTACACACACTCAACTGTGCCATTTTCCATATTGGAATCTCTCCTAATAAAAGTCCTTTCACTCCAAGCGAGCTGCTTAATAGTTTATTGCTGAGTCATGCTCGTGCGCTCAGAACAATGGTGCCCTATTCGGGTAGACGAAACAATTTTCATACAAACTTGCAAACTGATGATCCATTTCAACCCCAATAAAGCTATGACTACATTGGAATTTTTCGTTCCTGCAACCAGAAGTGAACGCCAGTATTATTAAAAAAAGAATTCATGAAAAGAAAAACGGGAGAAACGTGCCCTCCGAGCAGCATCCGTTTGAGTAGGTACCTCTGGCTCTGGTCTCTGTAACTGCCGCTGGAGCGCATTTTGTCGTTTTCCATTGGGCAAAAAGAAGCGTCCGGGAGAGTCCGGAATCGATAAAATCACTTCTGAAACCGTTCCATTGGCACAAAAAATACTCTTCTGGTGATTCTGAGGAGAGAATTTCGCTTCTGGATTTGAAGTCAGAATCCACTCAAGAAGCACTCACACAAGTGTAGTTTGTGTATTTTATACAAGTCAACTGACGGCTGCCGTAGATTATTTTTTGGCATTTCACCAATACTCTTGTGGATTCAATCAGAAGCAGTTTTCTTGTTCCATTGGACTACAGAATGAGTGGATCCCCGAGTGAAACCAATGGAAAACGACATTTGAATACCATCATCGGTAATGTCAATTCCACTTTAAAATGAGATCAATAATTTAATCTTTTCCTTAGTTTTTATATTTGTCTTTGCTGGCACCAATCGGGAGGTGTATAGTTTGAATGAGGGCAAAGAACTAGCTCAATACTGTCGCTATATACAAACACTAAAATATAAATAACTATAAACATTGCTAACCAACAAAAATGGGTCATTAAGAGGGAGAAAAGGCGAAAGCGAAAAGAATGTTGAAGAAAGTGCAATCAATACTCGAATCGTAAGCGTAACAGCGCCTTACCGAATGCAGTGGAATAAATTCCAGTCAACCCTGTCAGCCAATGTCAACTGATGTCGCGTGACTCTATTTTCTAACCTAGGGATGGTGTTGGCCTTACATTGGTATAGCTATCCCAATTGTTAGACCTAATGAAATTAAGCAAATTTAGGGTCAACAAAAAGCAAGCTCTGTCGACTAGGGGATGTAATAAACGTGTTACTTAACAAAACCAACAGGCAATTGCATTTATTTATACGAACCCCCTTGATGAAAGTGTTTTACGTTGTAGAAGTTTGGTATACTCATCGTCATCAGAAGGTTGACCTATGCCACTTGATTCGCACAAGGATATAAATGTACCCAGTACACACGTTCTTAATGTTTTTTTTTTTTTTTTATCGATGTTGTAGTTCCCTGGCTTTAATACATTTTTTGTATGTTGTGTGGGAAAGACGTCGACGATTGCGATTTCGTTTAATTTGTATGTGCAATGGCAAGTTCAGTCACTCTTCTGAAAAGCTTCCGTGGAAATTGCGGTTGGAGCGGATATAACAATGCAGTTCGTTATAGGCTTTGCAAAACTCATATTGATTGACTTTGGTATAATTTTAAATACATTTCCAGTTTTCACTGACGATTTAGCTGCAAAGAATCGTTCAAGCATATGCCTTGTTAACCATATAGAAGTCCTAACTTTTTACACGACCGACGTATCTCTGTCTGAATACGAATTCCAAACTTATGTCGTTTTCCATTGGGACCAAAAATCAATCTTTTTTTTGATCTAAATCACTTTTCTTGTTCCATTGGGACCAAAAAAACGACATTAGTTAATCGAACTTGATCCCTGTTTTGCACGTCTGTGTGCCCTTTGATTTCCCTTCGGCCAAGGCCACTCGCTGAGCGCCGAAAAAAAAATCCCAACATATGAAATTGTATTGTTGTGGCCACGCGGCCGCTGAGCATCGCTCTGCTTTCAATTCTGTTCTATTATTTTAATGTAGTGCTTAGCGGCAAGAAATCATCGTGGCAAAAATTGACACAGAAACTTTAATTTCAGAAGTTCAAAGCCGTCCTGCATTATTTATGATTTTAAACAATCTAAAAGCAAAGGATAACCATTTTTTTTTTAATTACCTAAAATAATCCTCTATTCTGCAGAAGTTGCTTTCTTTCGTAATGTAATTTTGGTACGAACTTTTTCTAGCAGCAAATCAAATGATTGTATTGACATACGTCTAAATATTGCCTGAATCGGTCTTCATGTTATCAAAGATTGTTATACAAATGGTGGACCCGAAGTTTTTCGTTTTATTGGATGGAAACCAAATCTTTTTTTTTTTAAACTTAAAGTAATTCTGTAAATGTTGAAACGACTTTCTTTTAAAAGACTGCTGCTGTTCGACAATGACATTTTGACAACTAATCGCTCAAGAATTGCCACTTGCCGCTCAGCACGTGGCCTCAGCGTTGTTTTGTGATCGTATTTATCGGAAAAGCGACGATTTCCGAAGGCTAATACGACGTTCCGATTTTTGTTCTTTTCCGCGTTAATTTATACGATTTCTAAATATTTTAACGATTTTTCCGATATTGTACAAACATTAATACGATGGGTTAGCCGACATAAGAGTCGATAGATAAAATCCAACCAGTTTCAAAAACAGAACCTAAAAATGGACAAAGGCTTTTAATATGACTTTACCTTACCAACACATTCCTTTGCAATAAGCCAGCATCGATAATTGAAAGCTGAAATGCTGATATGAAACGAATAATCGTTTTTATTTTGTTTTGTATTGTTTTCACAATTTTTTTGATATTCCTAAATATCCTTTGGTTGCTTTAGTTTTAAACATTGCAGATTGGTTAATAAATAAAATTGTTTAAAAGCATTTACTTTTCTTAAGGGATATAAATTCATAACCGCTTATCATAGCTTTGTCCTGTTCCACAAGGTAATAGTAGTGCAAAATTAATAAAAAAGAAATATCTCAATAGACTCAATAGATTTCAGTCTAAGTCCAATACCATGTTTAGGCGGCCTTTACCCAGAAATCGAGCAAAAGTGCAAAAATAAGGAAATTTGTTTCTATGACTAATAAATTATTTCTGGAGCGATTGAATTGAAACTGAATACATTTAAAAGAACAGAATTTGTGCGAAGGTCCATAAAGTAAGTAACGCACAGACTATTTTTTTTGAAAAAATATATAATTTGAACTCGGTTTTTGTAACAAAATACACGTAAATAAATAGGTTTTTATTGGATCTGTTTGCTGATTATGATACTTTGTTCTTCTAAGTAAAAATTGAAACATAAGTACATCAATATTAACGTGAAAGACGCAATTCAATTTTTTAAAATATTGTTTGTTTTTAAACACCTTTATTTTCCAATCCAGTGTAAAATTTCAAGATCTGTCTTAACGCTTTGGTGTTTGGGATATTACCCTTAAGCTGAGCTTATGATCTTGTTGTCCAAGAGTGAATCATTTTATGCAAATTTTCCCAAACACCTTTGGGAATTCTTTAAATAAAATATAGCTGAGATGTTTTCTTAAAAATCTCCTCCAACGTCTTTGAAGAGGAAATTCTGTTCCTTGAAATCCAACCAGTTTCATTCAATCGCTCTATAGTAGCAAAAAATATTTTTTTTGCACTTTTTCTCCATTTCTGGGTAGAAGCCTCTTAAGGGTGGAAACCCCTAGAAGGTATAAATATTATTGATAAGAAAGTTAATACTTTTGAGGTTAAATTTGCTTGAAACTTAGAAATAGTTACAAAACTAATAATGGAAAAAGTATAATATTAAAGTTCAAACTGTGCTATTTTTCACGAGCGTTACAAAATATCATTTAAACTCAGTGCAATTATGACCTCTACGCTCTTAAACGGATGTTTTGTACCCGTACCATTAGAAAATACGACAAATACGATTTTGAACAGAGAAAATTTACGATTCTCAAACAATATCCATAACAACACTGCGTGGCCTTAGTCCGCTAACACGATGCAGGGTTATCATCCTGCCTTATTACAATGAATGTCTTGATTCGCAGACTTAGGGCTTCTTCAATTGTCTTGTCTATCCCTTTCGGTGCGAAATGAGCACGAATTTAAATTTGGTCGGAATTAGCCTCGATCGCAAAGAATTTGTTTAGGTATCCGCATTTAGTTCTTCCGCATGGGTATTACTGAATCGCAGACGATTCCTCATCACACAAACTATTATGCTCAGTAATTTGCAAATTGCAGATCACCAATTTAAAAATTTGATTATCATCTCAAATCTGTCATTCGTTGCTTTAGCCTTAGCCTTGTTTCAATGACAGTTATTTAGTTCTTTATATTTTATTTTTTATTTAAACTCTACATACCCTATAGCTGTGTGTGCACATGGAGATGTTTTTATTGCTCTTTAAGCAAAGCTTTCAACAGTAAATTACTAAAATAAAAAAGAACAAGCTTTTTGCCTGATTTGCTTTTCCATGTTTGTATACTTTCGGATGAAACGGGCACGGAATATGAACAATGTGTTGGATTGCACAGGAATAAATCAATATAATAAAAGCTGTAACTAATTGCTGCCAAAAGGTAATAGCCCTTACATATTTTTTTTTTTTGCAAAATGGTTTTGTGCTAGGTTGGTATATTTTGTTATGATGGGGAAATAAGAAATCTCGCAATTTAAGTATTCAGCTTCTCTTATACTTTTTGTTAAGCATCATCATACTGGCCCTATGTTGTCGAAAAGATTTTACCGACATTTCTGCCCAAATTACAGGAATTTAATTTGCTTGCGTTGAGAAACCACGATGCAGCAGGGTACCGTACTGAAAACAAATACATAGGGCCTTACCAATAATCAATTTTAACCTTCACACTAAATATTTCCTAGGTCACAATATGCAATTTTGTATGGAAATTTTCGCAATTGTGAGCTCGAAAAATTTAGCCTGGACACTAAAAATGATTATTAGTACCGCGGATAGTTTCTTGTGTGTCATTCCATGAGGAGCACACCCGTCCATCTGTTTATGGATATACATATTTGAAGAGTGTACACTCAGAGAAAAATACTGTGTAAAATTGCCCTAAACGCCTTAGGTAAGTATTTTTGTATGGAATTTTTTGGACAGGCAAAATTCTGACAAGAAATAGGCTAATTTATGTACGACATGTGTAGTAAAAAATAGGCTGAGCTGCCTTAAACGTCTTAGGTAAAAATGTTTGTATGGAACAATTTGGACAGGCAGAGCTCTGCCGAGAACTTGCACAATTTATGTACGGCCTAGGTAATGAAATGGGCTAAATTGCTTATCCTTAGGTATTTAAAGTGTTAATTCACCTTAAACTAGGCTGATTTAACACATGCTTAAAGAATTTGGATTATCTAAGGAATTTAAGGCAAGCTACGTTAGAACTTACCAAGTTCAAAACGGCCTTAGGACTAAGCTAACTTATACCGCGATTTAGGTCAATTTTACACAAGTTTTTCTCTGGGTGTATGAAATATACGAATATAAATACAGTCGAATCCCCCTGAGTCGAATTTTCACAGGAGTTAAAAAAAAGGTCAAGTTAGAGGAATTTCTGGAAAAATTCGAGTTAGAGGGATTTTTTTTAAGCGAATGAATTTAAATTAAAAAATAGGAAAGACGGTACATTTTGAACAAAATTAGTTAAACAATTTTTTATTTTTGTTTGAGATTTGGGATGTGGAAGTAGCAGTGTTCACTCGTTTAATAAATGATTATATTTCAAATAGGCAGTAGTGAATTTTTTCTGAGACATCTTCGGTCATTTCAATTGCTGTTTGCAATATTTTAATCCGTTTTCAATATCGTTCTTTTACAACATATGTTAGTAACGTTTTCGCCAAACTCTTCTTAAGATCCGAGTTTTTTTTTTTTAATTTTGTTTTCTTCGGGCGACAAATTCGACTTAGAGGGATATTCGAGTTAAAGAAAGAAGGCTCGATTTTATAAGTTCACACACATCGGTGTCTTAAATCTGTTACAATTTTAAAAAACTGTCTTTGATTTATTTGTATTTTTTTTCTGGTTTGGAAAACGAAACCCTGGATCTCTCTTTAGATAGATAAATCTTTATTTAGCTTCGAAAGCTATTGTCTACTTAAATTTATACTTTAATATTAATCTATATATTGGATTTTACCATTTCACCATTTTTTAAAAGCTTTTAAATTATTTACTGTCTTAAACGTAATCATTTGCCTTTCCTCTAAGTACGTGTCCTTCAACTCTATTTCTGTAGGCATTCTCCTCCAAAATGTTCTCCAAGGACCGAATGTCAAAATACTGTTGCTTTAAACTTATTATTCTGAATATGTACAAACAAGCTGGTGGCATCCAATATACCTAATGAAAGAAGTCATCCGATGTTGTTTGGCTCTCATTTTTTTTTCTAAATGAAAAACTTCGATTCTATTTTTTGATTATGTTTATTTGAACCTTTAGAATTTTATTGGTCAAGTCGAGATGATGATATCGGCCAAATGGGCGCCGTCACAATTGATTGCCATACGGGCTCGTTTTATGGCATTTTTCATCACTTCGGCGAGAACTTCGGGCGACAGATTCTTGCACTCGTGTCGAATGTTATCCTTAAGGGCTTCTAGGGTCTCGGGCTTGTTCACGGAAACACGGGACTTCAAAAAACCCCACAAAAAAAGTCTGGAACGGTTAAATCGGGCGATCTTGCGAGCCAGTGCAAATCGCCAAAACGAGAGATGAGGCGACCCGGGAACACCGCCTTTAACAATATCGGCTGTGGCTCGCGCAGTGTGTGCCGTAGCTCCGTCCTGTTGGAACAACATGTCCTCCATTCCTAATTCTTCCAATTGCGGCAGAAAAAACTAGTTTAACATGGCCCTACCTAAAGCGCGCACCGTCCACCGTCGTTTGACCAGCGGCGTTCTCGAAAAAAAATGGCCCGATGACTCCTTCAGCGTGAACAGCGCACCATGCAGTAACTTTGAGCGGGTGTAATGGCTCCTCGTGCATTACTCGTGGATTTTCGGTGCCCCAGAAGCGATAGTTTTGCTTGTTCACGTACCCGCTGATGTGGAAATGAGCCTCATCGCTCATTATGATTTTGGTCGAAAAATCGTCCACTTCGTCCTCGAGATTGAGGATGGTTTGGGCGTAGCTTACACGCGTTTAGCGATCGACAGGCAGCAGCTGATGCACGGACTGGACTTTGTACGGGAACATGCGCAAGTCTTTGACCAAAATTCGCCTTAGGGACGACCGGCTAATGGCTAATTGCGAGGCACGGCGTCTGGTCGATGTCGTCGTCAGCTCGACATCCTCGGCACAACGGGCGCTCCGGTCCCATACTCTTCAAGGTTGGTGGCCAAACAGACGAATTATTACGCAAAAAAAATAGACAAGATTATTCCGCGTTCTTGGGGAGTGTATCGCTCCATGGCTTGTTCACTTGTATTCTACATCTGTCTAGTCCACAAATGTCAAAACAGATTTGACATTGGCGGCCATTTGCAAAATCAAGAGCATCTTCCAATAGGGTGATCTCTTTTGGCCCACCCGGTATATCATTTAATCCCTCATCTTTAAATTTGAACTTGTATATATGAAAGCACACTTTCCAATCGTTTTCTTGCATGTCCTCTTGTCTCCGATGGCAACGATTGCCGACATTTAATTATATACCATTCTTAAGAGTGCACAGTATATTACCACATTTTTATCATTAAAGCTCCAATCAATCTCAAACACAAATATTCACATAAAATAACATTTGATGGAAAAATTCCAGCAGGACGGTTATAATCAATTGGCTTTCATATCAACATCATCATCATTCATCACCCATCAGCATTGAAATAGATTTTTATTTTACAGACTATGGACGATTTTTATTCAAATTGTTTCCTTTAATTTTCTTGCAGTATTTTTAAATAGGACAAAAGTTTATAACCGAGATAGACTAATCGAAGTAGTGTCGAAACGACCGCCAGGTGTCCCATTAGTAACAGTATCAAATCATCACTCATGCTTCGATGACCCAGGACTATGGGGTAAGTATTATTGGCATCAATTATTTGGTGCAAATAACCAAAATACTTGTTATAACAAAGGTAGATATGCTACTCGTATGATATAATGGGAAACAGAGTGTCCTATTGGGTTACTGGCGATTAGCGTTTCAGTTGTCACACTCAGATTAAAGTACAGGAGGAAGTGAATAGTAAGCACAAGTGGTTGAGATGAGGGCCTGTTGGCTTCCTTTCAGTATAAACAAATTAAAAATACAAATCAATTTAAATCTTAAGCAATCGCACATAGCCGACTTATTAAACAGTTGAACAAACAATAGACACTTAAACCTGAAGCCAGTTAATTTTTGGAATAAGTACAGATAGGTTGCAAATAATGCCCAAAACGCAATCACCTTTTCAAGCTTCGAAGAGTTGAGAAAAATCTCAATTGTCAATTTTCAGTAACTTCAATACTTTATTTTAAATAAGCTGAGATGAGATAAGTATGAAAGTACTAAGACCAAGTTCCTTAGATTGCTAGAGAGGCCGCATATTGAAGAAAAGACATTTCTTCCGGTAGTGTAGCCAGGCTTAAAAAAGATTGACAGTTCACTATTTCCTTCAGCTGGGAGACAGGATCTCCTCTCTTCCGATAAATGGCTCTATAACCACAGTTTAATCAAATTTGCTCCGTTTACTCGGAAGTCAGCTTCTGTGCACACATTAGCGCCAAAAGAGTGTACTTGTACTAGCTCATTCATTTAACAGCCCTGCATTTAACCAAAGTCTAAGTTTCCATCATTACACACATGGAAATCTTTTGCCAACAGTACTAAATTCCATAGCCTTATGGTATATATTAATTGAATTTCTTTTAGGTGTGCTTCCATTGCGACACGTGTGTTCGCGAGTAAGAATACGTTGGTCATTCGCCGCCCATGACATATGCTTCACGAATAAATATCATTCGCTCTTTTTTATGATTGGTGAGTTCGTGGCGCATACTCGTACTGAAGCCGATATTAAGCTGGTAAAACTTTCTATTTGTTTATAGGTAAATGCATTCCAGTGGTGCGTGGTGCTGGTGTCTATCAAAGTGCAGTCGACGTGTGTATACAAAAATTATCCTTCGGCGATTGGGTGCATGTCTTTCCTGAAGGAAAGGTGAACATGACCAAAGAGGTAATGCGCCTAAAATGGGGCATCGGACGAATAATCTACGAATCGCCGAGAATACCAATCGTTCTGCCAGTATGGCACGAGGGAATGGACGAAGTTCTTCCAAATGTGGAGCCCTATATCCTGAAAATGGGGAAAAAAGTAACAATGAATGTGGGCCGACCGATCGACTTGCATGACTTCATTCAAGACATGAAAGATCGAAACGTGCCCGAACCGGAGGCTAGAAAATTGATCACCGATCGGATACAGGATGAACTGCAGGTGAGTTTGTTCCAACATTGTTGCTTTCAAACAATTAAATGGTATTTCCTTCTATTTCAGATACTCCGCGAAGAGACCGAGAAACTGCACAAACAATAGTCCAATTTTAAGACCTTTGCATTTAATTTAGCTTTAGATTAGTAGACTCAATGAATGACAATTAGACAGATTCTGCTCACAAGTGCGTGTACCGAAAAGACACCTAACTAACACCACACATGTAATCGGTTTGAATTATCGCGTTCTACTCACACTGATCGATCCACCTGATGAATTATTTTTTAACTATACGATTAGTTCTTCCGTTGTAATGTTTTAACTTATATAAATTATATTTAAATTAAATATTTAAGCTCGTATAAAGCCTACCACAATGGGTACTGGTTTTTAATCGAAAACGCAATATTATTGTAAGATACATTTGCCTGACCCTAACAAGTGTTATTTATTTTCTTCGGCCACACTGTCCAAAAGCTGCTTTGCTTTTAAGTTGTTGCATTTTTTGTTATCTTAATTCCCTAGTGACATATTTATTAACAAATAAAGTATTAAACTATCTCGTTGAGCTTGGAACTACATAGAACTTAGGTCAATAAAATGAAACGTGACTTTGAGATATAGGACAATTATATTGTATAGAGTATAAAAGAGTTTGATTGAAACGTTTGATTTTTTGTTCAAATGTGATGAGAACAAAATGGAAATATGTATATCTATTGTTGATAAGATTTAAACTTTGTCGGTTATTATGAACGAGTTACATATAATATGTGTAAAAGGTAAATGGAGGATCTTTGATATTAACGCTTTAAGGTTATAAAAAACAAAATGAGACTCTTGAAATAAAAGAACTGATCCAGCATTAAACACAACGCTATCTCTATTTTATTCTAAGTTAGATACTAATGTCGTTTTCCATTGGGCAAAAAGAAGCGTCCGGGAGAGTCCGGAATCGAAAAAATCACTTCTGAAACCGTTCCATTGGTACAAAAAATACTCTTCTGGTGATTCTGAGGAGAGAATTTCGCTTCTGGATTTGAAGTCAGAATCCACTCAAGAAGCACTCACACAAGTGTAGTTTGTGTATTTTATACAAGTCAACTGACGGCATTTCACCAATACTCTTGTGGATTCAATCAGAAGCAGTTTTCTTGTTCCATTGGACTACAGAATGAGTGGATCCCCGAGTGAAACCAATGGAAAACGACATAACAAAGCCAATGGAATTGAGCTGAAAAGTCCGCGCCGGAACATTGATATCCGTGAGATTTAGGTATGTATTGCTGTACAGATCCGGTACAGTTTTTAACTTTTCCTTCTGACGTCTAGAGATTCAGATGACCCGCTGTTCAATTTTATGAACGTTGTAAACAACATTTAAACTAATTGGGGCGTGATGTATAGTAAAGATATATTCGGGCACATGTTTGCAAATACTTTGCAGAAAGACGCCGCTGTTGTTGTGAATGTTGATTTATTCTTTCAATCATAAAATTTTGAATAAGATCAAGAGGTAGCTGACGGGAGTTGCATCTGTTGTAGTGAATTATTTAAGGCTAGATTGGACAGTAAAATTAGCGTTGAACATTATCCTGGCGTAGTCAATATGCTGAATTTGTTTAAACTTTTTGTTGTCATTTTCCATTTTACTTTATCGATGAAAACTGTTCACTTTTTGGAAGCATACATTTCCGGTGCTCTTCTATATAAATAGGCGAATAGTTAAGAACCAGAACCAGTTTCACTGCCCTAAACATAACATATTGGCTTGATTTTTTGTTTGTTGGCAGAGATGCAATGCTGTGTTGTGCTGTGCTTTGTGTGTTGCTGTTTATGTTTCAATGTTGTGTATAAGCCATGTCATAATGTTCCAATAGTTTTGTAGTTTATATTACTGAATAATTAGCGGTCTTTACTACAATATGCGTTTTGCCCTGATTTAGGGTTATCACTAGCCGAACCATCATCTGCTTTAAACGAAATAGATTTCGTAGTAGGTTAGGTTAGGTTGGGAGGGCAGTTTTGCAACCGATGCAAATTTCACCCAGAAGCCATGAAGGCCCATTGTGAATACCCTGTTTGTACATGCAAGGACATGTGATTTATGTCTGATAGAGGTACCCCTGCCAAGTCGTCCAGACTTACGAAGAACCTAGCTCCCATACAGGATGAGCGGCGTTCCTGTAAAGCTGGGCAGTGGCATAGAAGATGTTCCACGGACTCTATTTCCTCCTCGTCTCTACAGCTTCTGCAGAAGTCATTTGCAAAAAGTCCTAGCCTTTTAGCCATGTTTCCTATGATGTAGTGTCCGGTTAAAACGTAGTAAATCCCACTTGAAATTTCAATAATTATGTTTAACACCCTACAAAAGTATTCATTACTGTATCTCTTCATGATTTAAATTTTTTTTTGCTTAATATCTTTATTTATAAAAACAATAAAAATGAAGAATACAATGTGTATCATAATATGTTTGGTAACAAACGTTAGACGGAGAATGCAATGGTAGTAGGTAAGTATTTTCTTGGTAGCTATGTTAAGTTTTGAGACTTTTAGAAGTAAATAATACAGTAGTATGATCCCAGCTCAATGTGCGTGCGCAAATAAATCCAAAAGTCTCTGCCTAATATCCGTCGTCTTAGGCCGCACTTTAGCCTCGCTCTGCCAACATGATATGAATAATTCTTCATATAAATTTTCCGCTCCAGGTACAAGCAAAATTGGCAGCTTCATAAACAACTCCGTTGTGGGAAAATCATCTCTTAGCTCCTCCAGTATGTCAGAAGACATTTGATCAACTAGAAGATTTTCCTTCAAGTCAGCAAATGTAGTCTGAAAAGTTCCAATCAGGTTTCGTGAAATCTGATTCCTTAGCTTTTCGGGTGTTTTACGTATCGCAGAGTTTTTGGGCGCAAACGGTGAAAGCGTTTTCGTCTTTTCTAGAATTGCGCGTATATTTTCCATCGATCTGTACGATATCTCTGAAGAAAAATGCTCACAAAGACAGTTTTTGTGAGGATTACCAGCGACCGACTGAACTTTTAATTTACTCTTGGGTGGTGTGGCGGTGGGCCGCAAATGATTTTTTACCACTTGATAGGCGACAGTTTCATTGCACTCGATCCACGAGTATGGTAATTGACGGGACTTTAGTTGCCACATTGTTACACCCAAAGAGAAAACATCAGCAGTTGGTGATAGAATATCTTCTCTTAACGCCTCTGGTGACATGTAGCGAACAGTTCCCTGAAATACAAGAACAAATACAAATCGTATCAATGAAACAAGGGTCGTGAAAGCTGTTACTTGAACTCGTCTACGGAAATTTTCTTCACCGTTAGCCAAAGCCATCACAGATGACGATGAGCCAAAGTCACACAGCTTACAGATGTAGCTACGACTAAGGGAAGCGGACAGACGGCGATCTTTACGCCCTTTTGCAGGTACCACTGTAGAGATTGCTACCAGGATATTCTGAGGCTTGACATCTAAATGCAAAATTTCGCGTTTGTGGCAGTAAATCAAGGCGTTTGCAACATCCAAAGTCACACTACAACGAGAGATAGCTAAAAAGGATATAAAAATATGATGCACTTACTAAATTCGATGTTCAATTGGAATATAAACGGAATCCAAGACGATCTGCAAGCATTGCCCAGGAAAGCGCTCCATAATGGCAATACCATAGTTTGCGGTCGATTCGATCTAAATGAAATTATACTCCAATTACAAACCTGAAACTTGTGGGGTTTAACCTGGACTGACCTTAAGCAACTGAATAATGTTACGGTGACGCCAACCGAGGATGTTGGCTTCATTACTTATCACGTCGACCTTACTATTAAGCACGTTTTTTATTATTTTTACTGCAACCTGCTTACCTAGAAGACAAAATCATTTAGGTAAAACCAATTCGCTGGTGGACTGATGTGCAAGAACCTGCATAAACTGCTTTAAAGACAACGCCGTATGAACCACGGCCCAGAACGATGCATCTTGAATTATCTGGCGGACCATCTTTTAAGATCTCGTTACGGTTGGGGGTATCTAGGATGAGTTCACTTTTAAGATCTTTTGCTTTTAATAGATCCATCCTTTTGTTTTCTTTTCTTCCGTAAACAAATTCAAAAGGTATTTGAACTTTTTTTCAAGTTGACAAGTGACATATCAAAGAACGGTATTTTTTGTGGTTGTATACAGTCCACCGGAAAACCAAATTTATCGTGAAAAAAAGTTGTTGTCATCAGGTTCAGCGCTGCCGAACGTACTACAATAGGAGTATTGTACTCCTTTTTAGTCCGCCGTCTCCCGTACTCCTCAAAGACAAATTGTACTCCTATTTTTAATGTCTCGACATTTCTCTACCTAGGTACCCAGTAAATGCAAAACAAATTTTGCTTTCTGAATGTTTTGTTAAGATTTTTTGTTCATTTTTGATGATATGATATTCGTGTCGAACAAACACTTGCGGATCCTGATGCATATTCATCTGGCGTTAAACAAACTGATTGATTAATTATTTGTTAAAGAAGTCACTTATGGAATACGAACACATCAAATTCGTTAGACCGTTATAGACCTTATGGTGCCGTACAATCAACATTGTTCATACATAAACGAAAGACTACAGCAAACATCTGCAAGCTTATTAGCTTGTAGTGAATATAACCGGCTTTGTAGGACTGCCTACACAATCGGACAAAAATATGCGCAGCCTCCGACTGCCAATTAGTTATACTCGAAAGTGTCTTGTTTTAATCTTTTTAAATATTTTTTACAGTCGGTCGTTTTTTTTTTGTTTTTTTTTTTAATTAACTTTTTTGTATAAGTTTTTGGAGAAAATATATTTCCATACATGCAATTGTGAGTAAAAGATTTAAAGTTTAAAATTTCTTATTAGTAAGTGCGACGCAAATTACAATTTTTATGATTAAAAATATGTATAAGGTTAAATTTCCATAAAACAATTAAAAATTATATGGAATATGTACAATGTATGTAGATTTACAAAAAAAAAGTATTAGACCGTTTCTTTTGTTAATGGTGTGCATTACATTTATTTGTCAGCGTTTTAGGAATGTGGCTGGAGCATGTCGATTGAAAATGTAGTGTTCGATATGCCTATGTGATAAAAATAATAATACTTAATTTGAAAAAAATTAATTCATGAATACATAAGAAAGTAATTTATTTCACAGTTCCAGTGTATTGAATATCTTGACACTTCTCTCAGACATTTATGTCAAAAAAATGTTTTTGTTTTTTTTAAATAATATGTTTATAATATGTTTAGCCTATGGCACTCCATGGAAGAATACCAATTTAATGACACCCCACTCTTTAAAATCGGTCGATCCGTTTGGGCTACAGGGCGTCCCGTAGGAACGTACATAGGATACGCGCGAAACACATAACCCTCCCTGTGTACAGTCGGGTACAAATATATTTCTTTGATTTTGTTCCGTACTCCCCGGTACTCCCCAAAAATATTGTACTATACTCCCCAACGAAATTATGAAACGGCAGCCCTGTACAGGTTGTCATAATTGCGCGCTAAAGAAAATTTATGTATGTATAACTTGCTATAAAGAGGCAGTGCCTAAAAGATGCTCTCAATTTATATAAGGTTCGTTCGGGTACGTTTTTGCAAACGTAAAATTATTTAAAATTCTCTAAAAAAAAAAAAAAAAAACTGTGCGAAGGCGACCACGTACTAAAAAAGTATTGGTGTCATTTTAAACTAAATAGCCACTTATAAAAACAGATCTAGAGCGGTCACATCAACCAACATCAACAACCCTTTCAGTTTACGTTTATTTATGGGTAGCCGAAGAATCTAGTCAAGAAATTCGTTCGTTACTTATGTTTATGTGGTTTCCATTGGGACAAATAAATCAATATTTTTCTTCGATTCGGATCACTTCTTGCAGATCTCGGTATTTTCTCAGATTTTATGTGTAAATTGCCAAAATACCAAACTAATGTCGTTTTCCATTGGGACCAAAAATCAATCTTTTTTTTTATCTAAATCACTTTTCATGTTCCATTGGGACCAAAAATCAATCTTTTTTTCGATTCAGAGCACTTTTTGCAGATCTCGATATTTTTTCAGATCTACACACACTCTCACAATACCAATATACTTTGCACAGCTGTTTGACGTCATTTTAAGAAGTTTGCTTCGAAGACAAATGGGGGTAGTTTCGTGAAAACCAAAATAACGAAATATATTTAATAGCCATGGATATAATTTAAGAGGAACTATTATCTTCATAGTTTTCCTCGTCATATAAAGACTACGTACAATAGGGGAAGCATTTTTTAAGTCGATAGCCATTTGTGATTTCTGCAAAAACAAATGCAATTTGAACAGCTGATATTGTTGTCATATAACGCACTAATCCATTTACAAAAGCAGATCAATTTCGTTGTATGTTCCATTCGCCACGTAAAATCTGAGATCTGAAAAAGATTTCTGGTGGTCCCAATGGAAAACGACATAATAAACTTTTCATTGGGACCACTGTTCAGCTGTTCAAATGGCATTCGTTTTTTAAAAAAAAAACATAAATTGAGTATCGACCTGAAAAGTGTTTCCCCTGAAAGGGAATGACGATCAAAAATCGAAAACAACATTACTTTTTGATTCACTACGATGTATAGGTACACACCTTTTTTTCTGTCATAATAAAAAAACGAATAACTCTCAAGATGTTAGATTTATTTTTCATAAATAAAATTCAAGTATATAATGGTTTGGTTTTTATAAATATTGTTTAAGATTCTTAAAGGATAGAGATATCATAAGATCGTAAATATATAATGCTTTAAATCATGTAATATAAATGTACACATAATGCAATTATATAAATTGACGAATCACTATTATATTAAATATAACAAGTCTAACAGGAACAATGAGTAAAATATAATGAATAGGTATACAACTAATGCTAATGTAAATAAAAATAACAAATAAGAAAACTAATTCAATCACACAACTCTACGAATAACCGTTTTCAAAGAAAGGCCTGTTTTAGGTTTGGGCTATTACTTAAAAGGCTACGATATGATGCGGTAAATGGAATGCAACAAATTTATTTTTTGTCGGTGGGCAATGGCCAATATGAATTCTGTTTGGTGATGTTTAAGGATTTTACTTTTAACTGAAATAAACGGTTAATTGTGTGCACTAAAAATGTACTAAGTCGACAAAACAGACTTGATTTAAATAATGCAATTATGTTTGAAACCGTTATCTTAAGCTGAAATTTAATAGTATATTATTTATGTTATTGTTGACAAAACGTTAATAGTGAGTTATTTGCAGGAAATATTCTAAATGCAGAGACATTATTTCAGGCCTGGAAAGCTCAAATTTTGCAACAAAGATAATGGAATACAGAGATATATATCTTTCCAGTGGAAGAACGGCTGCCTACAAGCTGTTTTCCAGAAAAATTCATGAAGTCACACACACCTGCTTATTTTTATTATAGTATATGTGAGTTCATGAATTGGACTTTAATGCAAGAATTCGGTATTCTCTAATGTGTATTTCACTATCTTTTTCAGTTTAATCAACACCTCCACAAAAACTAAACAAATTCAAGACGTAACACAAAACAATTAAACACCGCGATGCTCATAAAAGCAAGATGATTCGCGGTCGTCCATTAGCAACATGCTTTTTTGTTAGCCACACGTATTCACAGACGGGGGTTGAAATTACAAAAACAACAATGTAAACAAATGGGTTTTGGGGGGATAGACGTACGAAAGATAACCATCTCTTTTATTCATTAATCTCTGTTTTGCAATTTTGTGATACCTACTGGAAAGTGATTGCATCGACAAACCAGTTAACACCTGTATAAAATGGCTTTCACAAATGAGTGACGAGTTACAAACTTCGTGAGCAGTTCGTGAGTGTGCTTTGTGATGGTTTTTATTTTGCACGTCAAATTCGCATAGTACTGTGACAAATTTCTCGGTCACAGATTCGGTAATTTGAATACAGCTTACACAGAGACAGGTTGTTGTACTTGCAATTGCAATACACCCCGACTCCACAGGAGATAATTTCTCTCATAATGCTCATCATGAGATTTAATGTCTTGTGGAGTCACTCTTTTTCATCGCATGATTGGATGTCTGCGATAGCTCTCTGCGATTATTTCTTGGCATGGATGTCTGAGATGAATTTGACATATGGTTGTTTTTTTGTTGCTTTCCGCCTGGAAATGTCATTTTCCACATCTACAACCTCGTATCCTGCTGCGAATATAAATGAAATGTCATGGCATAATTTGCCCAGCAGAGAGAGGAATAATTTGTATGATATGGATCTCAGACATTTAGTCGGAGAGAAATATCTCCTGTGGAGTCGGGGTGATACAGCGAGTTGTCACCGGTGTGATTGGGAGTATATGAACGGTAGCTGCGCATGCTCACAGGTATAACCACTCGTCACTGTGCAACCAAATACATGATTTGGAAATGGAATCAAGAAACCAACGACCTATGCAGAAGCTGTGGAGAATGTCCCGCTCTCCAGGAACGACTACTCCGATCCCTGGAGTCCAGGGTGTTTTGAAAATCTCTCGCAATTCGCCGGAGAAGAGATACCGGATCTTCTCGAATTCACAAAGAACACCCACTGATTTAAACAATCAGAAAGATGAACAGTCCAACAGATTGTTTTGGGGTTTGTTTAATTTACGAAGGGAATCACAATGGGCCTTAGAGCCTCCCTAACCTACCACTATAAATCTCGGCGTGGGTGTGGTTCCAGAGTTGTGTTAATGTCCGATTTCACATCACTTTTTA
This sequence comes from Cheilosia vernalis, assembly GCA_949126925.1. Lineage (NCBI taxonomy): Eukaryota > Metazoa > Arthropoda > Insecta > Diptera > Syrphidae > Cheilosia > Cheilosia vernalis. The sequence continues at coordinate 38,792,454 of OX421361.1, read as the reverse complement.
AACTATGACTTAATATCAGTTGGTAACTTTTTAGTTATATCACTGAGACTTTGCCAACTGCTTGTCTATGTTTTTTGAATTTTGATTTGCAAAAAGTGGTGGAGACATCAATATTGTTGGATATTTCTTCATCACTATTAAACAACGCATCATACTTAGCAAATTGTGTCATTATTTATTGTAGAACATTTTACATTCGGAGGAGTTTATGTTTAGGGAGTCACTAATGCATTTTATCGCGAGCATAACGTGCGAAAGAAATATGCCCTTGCATTTGTCGCAAAAGAAAAGGAAATTGTTGTTGAGAGCATGAAATGATTTTCCGCATAGCCCATTACAATTTACCCAATCAGCACTAAAGTCTTGCGATGTTAACACACAGTCAGTAGGTCTGTTCCCTTACTTTTGTAGTAAGAATGGAAAAGACAATAAAATGGCAGTGGTGGGGATAAATTCTCTCACAGAGAGAGACACTTACGAAAAAGTTAGGGAACGCTTTTGTAGTAAACTATAAAAAATGACAGATATGACAGATAAATAATTCCATAAATTGCAGTGGTAAAGAATATTTTCAATACGATGGAATGTTCGGGGAGAACATTCAATATTTATTTTGCCGCCTGTTGATACCATTTTTATAGAACGCAAGAAATCAAAACAAATTCAATCGAATGTCAAATATGACAAGAAATTTCAAATCAACTGTTAATTGTTTGGTGACTGACAGCCCTTCAAATTTCTTACACCAAGAAATTTATTGAGTAAGAATTCGTAAGATTCTTAGTGGAGGGGTAACATCTTGCTCTCTCGACAACGCTCTCTTTTACGAATTTTTCGAGTTAAGGGCATTGAGTAAAAATTCGTAAGAATTCGTAAAAATTCGTAAGATTTTAAAGTAAAGGAACAGACCTAGTATTACCGCACTGCTTTGACATAGTTCTTAATTGGGTCAGTTAATGTTTCGCGATCAAAAGTCAACAGGGGAAAAAAAGGAGAAAAAAAAAGATTGCAAGTATGCAAATAAATAAATTGGAATTTGAATTTATTTAAACTCGCGAAGCGGGAGCAAAAGAAAAACACTAAAAGTTTGTTGTTAGAGCGCGTGTTACCACGTTAATTTGATACCCTTTACACAAGCTTTGGCGAACTTATCAAGCACTTATCAAGCTCTGCCTGATGTTATGGTTATGATGATAGGAAAATTGTGATTATAAGTATTTCGAGTTGCCATATCGTTAGCTATCTACTAATTAGTAGTGGGCTATATCAACCTGTCTAACGAAAAATAGGATGATATTAAGCACTTTTTTGTATATTTTGTCGCCAATAAGAACTTTTAGTTCCATATAACCTAGAAATAAATCAATCTCTGTCTTAAAATTATTTAGAGTTATGTAGTTGCAGTTATTATTATTATTATTATTATTAGGTATAGCAAAAGCTACGTGCATCCTAATTAACTGTTTGATCAGTTTACACCTTAAGATAATTAAAACGAAAACCAAATAAAATCCAAATGCAAGCAAATAGTTTGCGAAATCATATTAGAATAAAAAGCTTACAAAGAGTATGTTTCAGTTTTTGTTTTTGTTTGTTTTTGGCATTTAAATCACAAGAATTCAGAAAAAAAAAACTGTTTCTAACAATTTCTGATCGAAAATAAATATTATTTACTTAGATGGTATTTAGTTAATTGTAATTTATATATATAAAACTTCAATAGCACACCGATTTCTTCCTTTGCGATTAACTAACTAGCTAACGTTGAGTTAAAAATGTGCTTACTTTTTAAGTAAACTGTAAATTTTAATTATTGCGTTATTGTTTTCGTTTTTTTTTTTGTTATAAACCGTACCTATATATAAATGTTTTACTTTACGATAAATTTGTTATTTCAATCTTGAATTCCGTTATTTGCTTTGGTTAATATCGCGTTTGTTATGCGTTTGTGGTTTGTTTTGAATAAATTAATTCAATGTTACCGAAAGAAAAGAAATATAATATCTATGTACTAGAGATCTAGAAAAGAGAAGAAGAAATGCAGATTTGATTGATTTAAAGAGGAAGAAAACCTTTCAAATGAGAATGTTTCATTTTGCAGGAGATGACTATTTGTATTTGTATTTACTTTGCTGCAATCGAAGTGTTATGGTTGGACCACTTTTACTTTGCGCTCGATTTCAGCCCGACACATGGGGCAGATGTCAACTTTTAGCTGACAATTAAGGCAACAACACATATGGCCACATGGTAGGAATATAACACGAACCTGAAAAGAAGAAACAAGAAAATATGTTATTTAAAAATATTAAGTTTGAAGGAGAAGGCATGTAATCTGGGCCGGCATTCTGTAAGGTGAAAACGTTTAAACGTGTTCGTGCACACGAACAGTTTGCTTCATGTAACATCAAAAACGAAAGAAATTCTCGTGGGTGCGAAAAAAACCGTACGAACACATTTTCTTTGACGTTTTCGATTTTCTTGCTTCATGTAAACGCACAAATAATACAATGGCCGAATAGAGAGAAAAAAACAATTCATCAAGTCTTTAAGTTTGAAAACAGTTTAGAAGAATCTCCAGTAAATTTTCAATTGAAAATGTTTTCATTTTTTACTAAAATTTGTTCTGAAGCTCGAATCATCGTTCTTCAACTTGTTCGTCTAAACAGAGAGCTAAGTAACTTGTACACAGAAACAAAATTTGCTGGCAGTATTTTGGAGTATTTAATCAATGCTTTTTTTTTTTTCTTTTCCACGAGGTTAGGTTAGGTTAGGTTGAAGTGGCTGCCGGCAAGCCGACACACTTAGACCATTATAAGGTCCCTTGTGATACCACATGAATCTAAAATTCAATTCTTCATACTCGTTGCACCAAGTGGAGCTTCTGATGAAGCGAAGGAGATTACGAATGTCTATGTTTTTTAGATCGTTCAGATCGTTATAGTAGAACGCTCCCAAATGGAGTTTTCGTCTTTGTGAGAGAGCCGGACAGGTGCAGAGGAGATGGAGTATTGTTTCCTCCTCCTCCTCGTCAAGACAGCTTCTGCAATAATCGTTAGACAATACGCCAAGCCTTGTTGCATGCCTGCCTATGAGACAGTGCCCTGTGATGACACCTATTGTAGCACTGATGTGCTTCCTATCAAAGGAGATCAAGTGTCTAGAACGTTTTTGATCCAGCTTTGGCCAGATCTGTTTTTGTCGCTTGACATGTCGAGCCGGTTGTCCACCTAAGATTTGTTCTATTGATAGCATCCAGCTTTATTATGAGTTTACAAGTAGCGATCGGAATACCTAAGGAATCCGTAAATGGAAGCATAGGTAGTGTAGTTCCGTGTTTGGCGAGTTCATCAGCCTTACAGTTACCTGGGATGTCCCTGTGCCCCGGCACCCAGCAGAAGTGAATATTGAACTGTTCTGCCATCTCTCTGAGAGACGAGCGACAGTTTTGGGCTGTTATGGAATTTGTAGAGACTGATTCCAGGCACTTGATAGCAGCTTGACTATCCGAGAAGATACAGATATATTTAGCAGATATCACGTTTTCTTTCAGCCAAGATAAGACTTCTTTTATCGCCATTATTTCCGCCTGAAAAACGCTACAGTGATCCGGAAGACGGAAGGAGAGACTAAGATTTAGTCTGTCGCAGAAAACACCACCACCAACACCGTCCACAGTCTTCGAACCATCTGTGAAGAAAGGGATCGATTCATCATCCAGGAATGCTCCCTCTTCCCAGAATGATCTAGTGGGAATGGAGACCTGGAAATTCTTATCGAACTGTAGTTCTGTTGTGGTGTAGTCGATATTTCCTGGGAGGTCCTTAAAGTCGTTCAGGATAGCGGCATGGCCAGTTGTTCTACTGGACCATTGTGAGGTAGCTTTGAGGCGTACGGCTGCAGAAGCTGCCGTTTGCCTGCTGAAGATGTCAAAGGGTGCCAGATGAAACAGGATGTCAAGTGCAGCAGAGTGGGTAGTACGAAGAGCCCCGCCAATGCACAAACAAGCCGTTCTTTGGACTTTGCTTAGCTTATCGCGATTGATCGCTTTGTCCAAAGCAGTCCACCAGACAACCACACCGTACGTGAGTATCGGTCTTATGACGGAGACGTATAGCCAGTGAGTGATACGAGGCTGTAAACCCCATTTGTTTCCTATGGCTTTTTTGCAAGAGAAAAGTGCCAGAGTGGCTTTTTTAACTCTTTCTTGGATGTTAGGCTTCCAAGTTAACTTTCTATCAAAAATGAGGCCCAAGTATTTAGCTTCATTTGAGAATGTTAACCTAGTGCCATATATAGATGGAGGGTCAATGTGTGGAATCTTGTATTTCCTGGAAAAAAGGACAAGTTCCGTTTTGTGAGGGTTTACACCCAACCCACATTTGTTCGCCCATTTTATTAGCTTATTGAGAGCGTGTTGTAGGAGTTCTTTTAGAGTATTTAGGTACCTTCTGATTACTGTACTGATTTTCTCTTAGAATAGGCATGTTGCGCCAATGACAGAAGTTTTTTGTCAATGCTTTTGCGTAGATGGATTTCAATCAGTCGTTCTAAAGCTTTTAGAAGAAATGATGAAGAAAATGAAAGACTAATAGGTCTGAGATCTTTTGGACTTACATGAGAGCACTTGACTGCTTTGGGTATGAAAACCACTTTCACTTCTCTCCATAGCAATGGGATGTACACCAGCTCCAAATAGCCTCTTAGGATTATCATTAGCACTGGCAAGATGATATCCGAGGTGTTTTGTAGCTCGGCTGGTATTATGCCGTCTGGTCCCGAGGATTTGTATGGTTTGAAGCTATGTAGCGCCCAAAGCACTCTGTCTCTAGTCTTTTCCACGAGAGAGAGTCACTACTCTAGTAACCTAACCGGTTAAACACACAAGATCGCGTTACCAATATTGGGTGACAATATAACGAACGAATAAAGCCTGATTATAAAGATCCAAAGCAATAACCATAAGTATTGCCTTTGACAACAATCGGCAACTACACAACTGTTTCCAAAGATCCTCACCACATTCATACTTACATATTCCTCCATGCAAATGACACATTCCGAGGCATTTATCATCGCATCCGATTCTATTGAAGATTCACGAACCTTGGTAGGGCCTTTTGAAGTTGAAGCCACATCCTCGTGCTCCTCTGCTTCTTCGGCCTCCTCAGCCGGTGGAGCAGACGGATAACGATCATTGCTACATTCTGCTGTGTAACTTTCGCGAATATATTCCTCGATTGACTGCAAGATCAATCGGCGATCTCGCTCCTCTCGAATGCCAGCTTCTTTGAGATCTTCTTCGCAGATTTTCTCCAAGAACACATCGTAGTTCAGCAGTAATTTCTGTAAGAATGGCAGGCAATGTATAACTCCATTGACGAGGAAATTATACCCAAGCATCGGATCAATGTTGGCAGCTTTTGACGAGAATTCCAAAGGACGTGAATCCAACAATCGCTGATACTGTAACAGCCAGTAATCCTGCTGCTCGTGGGACTTTTGTGCTTCCATCGATTTAAGTGTGTCACACAGTTTTGCACGACGCATCTCTTGTTGCTCGAGGAGATCTGTTAAAATATACGTGAGGCGCATTCGCTTATCGGCCAGTTCATTTATCTGCTCAGTGTTGAAGTATTTCTTGCGTTCAATCTCGAATTGCGTCATACTGGCAAGCTGAACCTCGACTATTCGCAATTGTTCAACGAGACCCCAAGAGCGTGCATCGTTTTGTGCCATCAGGGCGACTACAGCTTGCTTCTGAAGCTCTTCATTTTCACAGATTGTGCTAACGATTTCGTTGCGATTCTTCTCATAGTTCCGATAAAATACACCAAGTTGAGCCGAGGTTGCGTTCTCCTGTTCCAAGATATTCACCGACGTGGCGTCACGCTCTTCTTGGTAGGATTGAATTTTGTGCTCTTCCTCACGCAGAGACTCCATCATTGTTGATAGAATTTCTTGTTTGCGCAATTCGGAATGTTCAAGGTGAAGCTGCAAAGCAAAAAACATGTCAAGAGAAGCTAGAATATCCAAATGCATTCACCTGCACTTACGTTTTCGAGAAGTCGTTGCTCTTCGATGAGCTCCTTCTCCAGCAGGGCACTATCAGCTTTGTTTTTCGCAGCCAGGAAGTTATCTATAACTAGGTTGGCATTATCTTCAGCTAAAAATGTAATCAGTTGGGGTTAATAAATAAAAGGAAATCATGGTTATGAGAGCAACTAACTCACCGTGTAAAATGTCTTTTATCAGTATGTTGCGTTCGTTGTCTTTTTGTTGTTGTAATCTACTAACTAGGTTCTCAGTTTCGTTTTGTTGCAATAACACCGCTTTGAGCATCTGGCAAAGGTGAAGCATTTAAAATACAACTGATCTGTCTATCACATTGTGGTTGGTGGATACCGAATACATACCTCTTGCTTTTGCTGTTGTTGCCTCCGTTGAATCTGCTCTATAAGTGCCTGTAAAAGGGGCAGTTAATTTAAATTCGTTTAAAGCATTGAATCTACCAAAAACGTACGTTTTCATTGCCGTAACCGCTTTCATCGATAGGCTGGTATTTCAACTGGTTCGCCCGATTTGTTTCATTGTGATTGTGTTCCTCGATCTGAGCTATTAAGGCCTATAAGTAAATTATAATGCTCATTATATTCGACAGCTGGCAAATGTTTGATTGCTACTAATCGCTATCTATACCTCAATAAAGTCGCAGAAAGTACAAACCCTTGACTAGATATATAAAAGAAAACTTACATCTTCTGGCTTATTTTCTCTGCGCGGAATTCCATCGGCAACTTCTGTAGACACTTCGCCGGTAGATAAAAATTTAAGAATACTTGAAGTGCCACCATTGAGAATCTGCAACGGCGGCCAATCCAAAGTCTCCTGGTCGAATATCAAATCACATAGAGTATCACATGTTGCCAGTGTAGTCGGTAGCTGACGCAGACTAGGATTTCCATTTATGTTGAGGATGCGCAAATTGGGCATGCAGCTTAATTCGCTAATTGATTGTAAATTATTGTTTGATACATCAAGATGCTCGAGGTATCGCAGCTGATTTATCGTGTGTGGTAGTTTCACAAGCTGATTGTTCGATACTAAAAGTTCCTGTAAGGTAAGTTATCGCACTAATTATTATAGAAACGTTGACGCTTGTTGCTTCTTATAAGTTACCCTGAGATTTTCTAATTTGTGAATTTCCTGTGGCAGTTGTTTGATTCGATTAAATTTCAAATCGAGTATACGCAGCAGTTGCAGATCGCTTAGCAAACCAATGCTATTGTTGTTGTTGCAATTGATTATTGTTGTTAATTGGTTTTTGCTTAAATTTAGAATTTCTTTGCGTAGAACACGACAGTAGATGAACACTCCCGAAGGGACTTCTTTCAAATTACAATCGGACAAATCGAAATCCGACTCGGGGGTTTCTTTTGCCTATGGACAATTAAAACAAAACGAATTAGCTTAAGTACACGTACCCATCACTTGTAATTAATTGTTTTATGACTAATGTCTCGAGGGGGTACACGGTACAACCCCATAGCATTTGAATCACTTGACACACTTACCAGGCACATTTTACGCTCCAGGCGAGATTTGTATTCACTTTTGGATTGCATGTTAACGGCTGAAGAGGAGGTCTCAAGTATGTTCGATGTAATATTTTGTTCATCTTTTGTTAAACGGCAACCCATACATTTAAGTTCACAAAAGAAATTGATTTTTTGTACAGGCGACAGAAACTGGGATGAATGCACTTGGAATATAAATACCAACTAGGGCAAACTAAAGAATTGTGTCGCAGTTGGGAGTTACTTTATGGCATTCGAATTCTTGGGTTTTCTTCTTTCGTGTATGATCTTATTTTGGTATATAGGTTATCAGACAATTTGTTTTTATTTGCTGATAAGTTTTTTGTATGAAATTTAATGTTTTTATTTGGATAATTGACTTTTTCGCGGGGCTAGTAATAAAAGGAAACAAAAAAATGATTCAGACTAAAATCGGTTTGACGTACTTTTGACAGTTCAATTCTGACATTTTGGAAAAGTGGCTGCACTGATATTTCGGAGCGGAACTAGATCTAGGGGTGTTAACAAGAGCACATTTTAATACTTTCCCATATATTATAATTATTTCTTTATTATTAAGTAACTTAATTACTATAACAATAAACGACAATATAGCACTAGCTACCAGGGCTATCGGCTAGTTGAAAAAAGTAGGTTAGTTTTCAAATATATTTATTGATGTTTAGTGTTTCTAATATTTTATATACTTTTTGTATATTGGTTTCTGTGGGAGTTTGTAACATTTTGATAAGTGGAGTGGTGGAGAAGTTTTTTACTGTATCATTGATCTTCTGGCATTCGAATAGATGTTTGTTGGAGAGGACGGAGTTGTTATGACAAAGATGGCAGGTTGGAGGATCACTTTTGGCTAGCAGATGACTGTGTGTGAAGCTTGTGTGGCCCATGCGAAGTCGAAGAAAACATTTTACCGACACTCGTGAGCAGTTTGTAGGGTATAATGCCATTTCTGCCCGAGGGTTAATTATAGAGTAGTGGTTGGTGGTCTATTTTGTGACCGCAGCTTTAACATATTTGTGTTTCGGACCTTAGATGGCTATAATCCGAGAAGAGTTTCAGTTGTACATATTATAAAGCTTATAAAACTCAAGCGGAAGTAATGGTGATTTAAAAATCACCGAACCACCTAAACTGGTTTATGTAGCAACTAAAGTGTCAAGGAAGAAAAGATGACGACTCGTGAAATATAAAATAGATTGGTTAATCTGATCTATCACAGAATCCGTCGTATTCGGAATTTTGCTACGAGCCCCGAAAGAACTATCATAGAATCCGTCGTAGGGGAAAATTTTTGCTACGAATTTAGTCGTAGGGGAAATTGATGGATATGAATTTCGAAATTCCTAGCAAACATTTACTCTACGACGGATTCTATGATATTTCTTTCGGGATTCGTAGCAAAATTCCGAATACGACGAATTCTGTGATAGCCCAGAATATCAGCTTTCTTCTCCATTAATCAAAAAAAGTAAGTAAATTAAAAATGTTGGCCTTCAATTTGTTAATATTAAACATATATTCAAACAAAAAATATTTAGGTAACATATAAAAGAAATGGATCTCTTCAACATTCCAGGATCAAAAATTTAACAATAATTAACTTAAAATTATGTATGAACTAATGTAAAGTTAAACAACTACTATTACAAAATCTAAGCAATTAGCATACTTATTGACCACAAAAAACGTGGTATCCTTGCTATCAGCCCGCCGTTGTTTGTAAGTTCAACATTTTTTGCCGAGAAACTTGTCCAAGGTCTCAGATCCAGCTGATGGAAATTTACGTAGTTTTCCCGATTTCAAGCGGTTACTCAAACTCTGGGATGCTGTTTTCTTAGCGACCATTCTTTTTCGATCTTCGTCGTCTATTACAATTGGTGTCTCCTCTGTGCCACCGAAACCATCAAACGTTCTACCAGGTTTTGGTGCGCAAATTACACCCGACGTTGGAACCATGAGGCGTGGCTTCTTAAAAATGGTAAACTGCAAGAAAAAAAATCAAAATCAAATCAAAATTGATGCATAAATACAAACAACCATAGGACGACTCAGAAAAGTGTGTAGCAACATTTCTTCATAAGCTATATACAATGTTCAAGCCCCGATGAAGCATTGCAACACCGGTTCATCGGACTTAGATAGAAAGCCGCAAATCCAGTATTTTTGTTAGGTTGCAACTCGCTCACACGTAATAGAGATCAGTAAAAAGACGGTTTACAACAAATTATCGTACCTTTTCCGACAAATCCATCCTTAAAGCCTTATCGGGATCTTCGCCCCTCATTGCACCCAAGCGCAGCATGCTAAATGGAACGCCACTTGCCTTTATGTTTAGGTAAGGGGAATTCGATTCCTCAATTTGTTTCACTTTAGCATTTATAGTATAATCCGATGAGGGTTTTCTAACAATTGATGGCGAAATGCTTAGTCGATTCGCCTCTTGCTGCAGCAATCCCATCCTGATCCCATTCGACGTTGATGGCGACTCAGTAATGTATGCAGTGTTCAGTTTCTCCTTTTCCCTTTCAGACTCAAGTCTGCTTAACTGAAAGTTTGATATTCTGTTATAAAGAAATATGTACATCGTAATTAAAACAAGTACCTTTTGCTTTAGATTGTAGTTATCACTCTCAAGCTGTGCCAGTTGTTCCTCGCGATTCCTGTGATAAACAGAAAAATAATTTAAAATCATAATGGAAATGTTGGTCAACTTACTTTCGGATTTCAGTTTCTTTGCGAAAATCGTTTTGCACTACTTTGAGTACATTTCTCAGATCAGTTCTTTTGCTCTCACATGTTCGAAGCTCCCTACAGGTGTCAGATATTCAGTCGTTTGTATTATTTGTCAAATATTTTAAGCTTACCTCTTTAAAGCTGACACCCAAACGGCTAATGTGACCGCATTGCCCTCTTCCTTTACCAACTTTTCGGCGTCCTGTGTGGCTGACGCCAAAATTGACGACACATTCTCCATCATCGCAATTTTTTCCTTTAGGAGTTTAACTTCCTTTCTTAGTTCCTCGGCTTCTTGAGCTTGAGTTTTTGCCATTTTCAACTAAATAGGAAATCATTCGCTATAAAATTCGCCTTATTGTTAGTTGTGCAGCTGTTACCTGTTCCGTGTAAGACAAAATAACGAAATCATTCTTTTGCAAATTCTTTTCCAAAGCAGAGATCGTCTTCCTAAAATGTTTCATCGCGGATCAGTACGGACTAGAAGCTTATCAAAACTCATAGTACTTACATACATTTTTTCTGCGTTTGCTTGAGGTTTTTTATCTCTTCCTCTGCTTTACGGATATCCTTTTCGCTTACTTTTACTTTAAGATTAGCATTGTCCAGCTGCTCCTGCAAAGTTCCTATATCAACTTTACTCGTATCCAAGTTGGCCAAATTAAAGTAGACTCGATGAACATTGGACTGCATACATTTATTACGACATTGTGGGCATGTTTTCGATCTAAATTTGTATTGTTTTACTTATTTTTATTTAAAAATTGTTAGAATTAGAACTTACCGCTCTAACCATTGACAAAGACACGAATAGTGAAACATATGACCGCATTTTGTAACGTAAACATCATCAGTTTGGGAGAATAACTCAGCACAGATAGCACAATTTAGATTTAACATTATTTCTGTTGAATTTTGGGTTGATAAACAGAAATACACAAAAATAAGAATCAACTTTTGTTTTCGGTGTCGGCATTCGGCAAGCGCCAAAAGCAAAAGCCGTGCAAGGTGCAACACGGTAAAAGTCAATTTATTTATTTTGTTGTTGTTGGGAGATCGATACTCGAAGAATTTAAATATTGGACTACTCCAGTCTAATAAATACATTATTATGGTGTGTTCAGACAAGTACATCGGCAAGTTTTTAAAATGTGCTCTAAATTTTGATCGCTTTGGGAGTTCATTTTTGGGGGAGAATAAGCAATAGATAGTAACATATAAGTACGTAATATAATTGATATAAACCGAGTTTAAACTGTTCAAGCGTGCTTCATACGCAATAAAGAAAAACCTCAGTAAGAATTATGAAATGTTAAGCCAAGGACTGTTTGATTTTTGAATTGTGTGATGAAGGCCATACCTACTTTACTTGGTTTGTTGAGGTAGATGTTTAATAAAACACACATATGAAGTGATTTGTTTTAGTATCCAAACCCGTATCAAGGTATTTATAATAATTAGTAATACATAGCATAACAATTCGATCCATTTTATAATTGAAACGTTTCTTAGGTAGTGCGTTTTCTGATTTCAAATTTGCACTCAAATCTGTTTTCGTAGCAGTGCTTTAGAATCACCCCTATCGAGGTATCCGTTTATAGGTAAACACTTTCGGGTCCTGTAGGTACCCTAACTTACAATTTTTGACAACAGTAAATATACTGGTCAATGTTACCCTCTAAAGCGGGTCAAACATTGACCACCCAATTTTTGTTATACGTCTGTATTTAAACCAATTCTAACTTCGATGATACACCTGCTTCAACTTCAAAATTGGTCAATGTTAGCCTGTTTGACGGTAGCTGATAAAAACTTTGCTTTCTTCAATTTAACAAATAAAAAGAAATGTAGGTACCGAAGTGTAGAAATTATTTAAATGTTATAGAATCCTATCCAAACGATGTGTTTTTTAGTCATTTTCATTACGACTCCGGCGATGAATCCATTCTATTTGGCGGTATAAACTGAAATGTCAAATGTCATTTGCATCATAATCATTCACGATGCTCTGTTTGCTTTTGTTTGCGCAGTTGATGCATTCACAATGCGTTTTAGAAAAGTATGCATTGCATCATAGTAATCCGTTTGCGTTTTGGAACGCTTGATTAAGCAGTAATAAAGAAGTACTGCGTTTTGGAATTCAGCCAAACTATTAAATTTGTGGTTCCCAAAATGTTCAGCAGGCGAGTTCGTACTGATACTCCACAAAATACTATGTCCCTTCTATTTGCCTAAAACCCACCCACACAAATGCTTTTGACTAGACCAAGTCTTTATTTGTTGATTTTATCTAGAGAGCACAGCACATGATTTATTTGAACACAAATATTATGAAATTATGAAAAGCAAATTGTCTACACCGTGAAGCAAAATTCAAATTGAACCGTTCTTTAATAGCATATAAAAATGTTACAATAATAGTTAGTTAGGTGCTAAAATTAATTTTACCTCAATCGATTGGTTTAGTCTCCGATCTTGCGGATGCGCTTAATTACTACGCGTTATTCAAAAAAAAGAAATTGGTTTAATGTTATTATAAAATAGTTAAACAAAATAGGGAGCAAACAAAAATACACTAATTAATAATCTTTTGTAATCTTTTTCTCAGCTTTGCCTGTAAACTCTTCTTTCAGTAAAACTTTACACCCTAAGTCACGAAGAGCCGATTTGATGTCCTCTTGGACTGACGGATGTTCAGCCATTGCGGCATTAAGGAGCCCTTCAGCGCCAAATGAAATGAAGCTTTCACACTGGTCACGAGATCGGGATACCATGTTGCGTATTGCCCACGCACCGTTTCTCTAGTAATTAGACATGAAACGTTCAATCATCGGCAACGGTTACGAGTAAATTGTTGCCTTACCTGCACAAGTTTACTTTTTGGATGCAACCGTAGGGTTTCCACAATGGTCTCAGCAATCCCGGTTTCGAAGAAGGCGGTGCTGTTTTCTTTAACTCTAAGTGTTAATGTGGAAATGCATGCCAGAGCGCCGGTAGCAATTGATTCTTTGTTCTGAAATGAATTTTGATAAGGCGGTTACGATTTTACTGCTCAAAGGACTTACCATGTTACTATGGAGTAGATCTTTGATAATGGGCGCAGCACCTTGTTGGATAATGTGAGCCTTTGTCGCATCATTGCCAGCCAAGGCACGTATGAGTTTTAACGCTTCCCGGTTTAGTTTTAAGGCAGTAGGATTTTTACGCTAAAAAGAAGGTATGAACTGTATTAATGGGAATAAGGGGTATAGCGTCTTGAACCATAATCAGAGTAGCTGAAACAACAATTATCTAAGGTTCCAACTGCAAATTAAAGGTATATACCTAAAAGTGGAAAACAGAAACAAAAGTAAGCACTTACCATAATTTCAAGGACGAATTTCAGACCTCCTGCATCTTCGATCAATACACAAAGCTCATTTCGCACAGCTAGGGTACCTATAGTCAGCAGCATATCGCCCAGCAGCACAACATCCTCAAATTCTGCAAGCAAAATGTATTTTAACCCATCAGCCTAATCAACATGACCCCTTCTCGTACCTATAAGTCGCTTGGTCAAGGCAACCAGCACCTCAGACGCAATCAAACGCGCGTGTTCATGCGCCTTTCCGAATTCAACTCGGATATCATCGTCCAGCACCAAATATCTTAGCACAGTGCAAACATCTAACATTACACTGGGATTCTTAACGTTTACCAGCGGTTTAAGCTGCTTCATTATATCTGCATTCACAATATTCTGACGGTTGGTTTCGTGCATAATGCACGCTTTTCCCAACCACTGCAAGGTCAGACTTAGCAGTGTGTCCTCTGGCTTGGTGCTTAACAACTTGATGACCATTGCCAAAGCCTCCGCATCGAATAGATCAGGTTGGTTGGTAGTCAGTGATATTGCTGCCTTCACACACTTGCCCAGAATTTCTTCATTCGGACTAGGCGACGAGAGTTCTTGTTCGATGAGTGTGATAATAATATCGTGGGCACCATTTTTGCCAGCCAATACTCGATGTGGAATAGACTAACAGAATGTCAAATGAAAATTAAAGCCTACGCATACAAAATTAATCATTTTGCACCCACCTTTTGGCATTCCTCATCGAGGACTGTCAAGTACTCGAGCAGGTGTGTGGAGTTTTTAGAATTCTCCCCAATGTGAGTCTTTAGTTTGTCGATGGTCTCATTTAGAACTGGAACACCTGTTTCCTTATTGATAGCTAAATCCTTGATTATGTTGGCCAAATTAATTCCCTAATGGTGACGGTGTTGTCGATTATTGGGAAAACAAATATATGATTCTTTAATAACTCACCTGGGCTTCTAATTGTTGAATGGACTCCTCCTTAGCTTCATCGGGGCTCATTGAAAAATCGACAATGTTCTCCTTCACCACGTCGTCAAACGTTTCTTGAGAAATTACCTTGGCCATGGGTTTTATTGCTCTACACTGCAATCCTGAATACGACAATAACCAATTACGCCATCCATGAGTTGTTCCGGCAATTGACTTACCTTTTATGGAAACTTGGAGTCAGTCTGCTAATAAGCTCTGCAATACACTCTTGGTTCTTTGTTTTTTGGACAAAGTAATTCAATTAGCTGTGAAAAAAAATTTATTGCACCACTTTCCACGTTGATGTAGTAAAGATATTTGTAGGTATTTCTGTAACTCTTATATGAAATCAAATTATTTTGTAAAAAACGAGCAT
The DNA here is from genome assembly GCA_949126925.1 of Cheilosia vernalis. Lineage (NCBI taxonomy): Eukaryota > Metazoa > Arthropoda > Insecta > Diptera > Syrphidae > Cheilosia > Cheilosia vernalis. Next base: position 38,777,420 of record OX421361.1, on the reverse strand, counting down.
TTGTTTATTTATTTTCAATGAGAAAATAATATTTTTTTAACAAATCAAATCGTTGATGACAAATAACTCAGCTGCTTGCAATGCAACAAAAACATAACAAGTGGGTTTGTTCGATTTTAGATGAAATCATAATAAAGGGCAAGGATGACGTTTTGTATTGTAATGTGTTCACAAAATCAACCAAACTTGGTATTTATGTCAGAGGAAAACCATTTTCAAAGTCAATCCATATTTCTTTTATTAGCCGTGTTTTTTTGGGCTTCGATCTCAGCAAAACAAAGTAAAGTAGGATTTTAAGTTTGGAATTACAACAACTACAGGTCTCTGTTTTTGAGCTTCGATCTCAGCACAGCAAAGTAAAGTAGGGTTTTCAGCACGCTAATTACAACAACTACGCTATACATGACACTTCGAGACTCGCAATCGTTGTTGTAATTGCGTGCTAAAAATCAAAGATAATGGAATACAGAGAAATACAACTTTCCAGTGGAAGGGCGGCTGCCTACAAGCTGTTTTCCAGTTTAATCAACACCTCCACAAAAACCAAACAAATTCAAAACGAAATACAAAACAATTAAACACCGCGATACTCACAAAAGCAAGATGATTCGCGGTCGGCCGTTAGCAAGATGCTTTTTTGTTGGTCACACGTATTCACAGACGGGGGTTGAAATTACAAAAACAACAATAGGCCATTTTTTTTGAGCTCCGAACTCAGCAAAGCAAAGTAAAGTAGGATTTTTAGCACGCAAATTACAACAACTACGATAGACTTGACACTTCGAGACTCACAATAGTTGTTGTAATTACGTGCTGAAAATCCTGCTTTACTTTGCTTTGCTGAGATAGAAGCTCAAAAAAACACATCTAATGTAAACAAATGGGTTTTGAGGGGATAAACGTACGAAAGATTACCATCTCTTTTATTCATTCATCTCTGCTAAAAATCCTGCTTTACTTTGTTTTGCTGAGATCGAAGCTAAAAAAAAAAACACGGCTTACGTTCTACTTAACACTTCGAGACTCGCAATAGTTTACTTTGCTTTGCTGAGATCGAAGCCCAAAAAAACAGGGTTTATATATGAAATCTCATTAGTTACAAGAAAATATTTTAGTACCTCAGTTTATATTCTAAACTCTCGAATCCTAATTATATAAAGAACAATTTAGATTTTTAGTTTGATCGTTTACAAGCCGATATATGACAGCAAATCTAATGATCAGTATTAAGTAGGTACCAACCCTGAACCTAGGTATCGCCATTTTCGGTTATTCGCTTACAGCTTACAACTTGTTAACAAACCCATTTACTTCGAATCGAGCCTCTATACACTTCGAGCTAGCGAAAGACCATTTGACGTTTGCGAAAAATCAACTTTCTTTTTCCGCTAAACTGTCAAAAACGTAGGTTGATGTTTTGTGAATAGTTTTTTACAAATCTGTAAATTATAATCCAATCACAAAAGAATTATAAATTTCGATTAAAAAATGTGAAACAAAAGTGTTTATTGTGAACGCCTATATTAATCTTTTCACATATTTTGTTCTCTATTATAGAATTTGATAGAATACAACAAAAATGGCCAAGTCAAAGAATCACACAAATCACAACCAGAACCGCAAGGCTCACCGCAACGGAATCAAGAAGCCAACTTCATTCCGTCATGAATCGACCTTAGGTGTAAGTATTTCCAAAATGTTTCTTTATAGTCTAGCAATTGAATGTGTTTATTTTCCCTCTTCAGATGGATCAGAAGTTCTTGACCAACCAAAAGTTCTGCCGCAATGGTAACTTGTCCGGTGTAGAAGCCAAAAAACGTTTTGAGGAACGTATGGCTGCTCGCGCTGACAAACCAAAGCCAGTGACACTGTAAAGTGTGTATAAAGTGTGCCGTGGAATAAATAAACATAATTTTTTTTAAAAGAAAACTTGTGTCGGTATTTATTTGTTCATAGCTCAGTAGTAAATGCTTAAAACTTTGTGGAATGGTATGGATTCAAGTTCGTCGGCGTGTTGTCGCCTGTAATCCCAAAGGAAGTGATCAATAAGTATGGAGTTTACATTGTCCTTGGAAATCTCTGGATGATTCTTTTCCAGTTGCAGTAGCACTGCATCTTTAACTCTCTCGACGATGTTGATTGAAGCTCCACGGATTTCCACTTCCATTCGATCGCCATTCTGCATTATAGTGTCCTTTCTAAGCACTTCTAGCAACTCCGGTGTGTACTCAAGGGCTCCAAAATGGACCAACACTTGAGGAACACGGTAATCGGCGAACATCGTGATCTTCCCCACATCGTTAAACTCGCCTAATCCCTTGCCACGAAAACAAGCCCAAACGTCTCCCACCAAAATCTGAGCCCGTTTGTAGATACCGACTGGCATTTCTTCGAACATTGCTGTATCACGGAAGCAAATGAACTCTTCGACAACCAGATTTAGCAATTTTACTGCCGACTTCTCAGCTTTAATCACCATGTTTTCGAATTTTCCGCCATATAGGTAAACCAGAATTTGCCCCACTTGATGCAGGCAATCAACCCGTTCTTTAAGCAATGGAACCTTGGTGACACCATCGTCAGATCTCAAGATATGAGCTAATGTGGTTTCATCAATTTTCGAGTAGTAGTTTGCATCGGTGATTGGAATACCATCACTTAAAGCCCGGTTGACGGCGGCACATAGGGCAAAATAACCAGTGTATCCATTTACCTTGTACTTGGTGTAGTCGGCTGGAATATAACTAATAAGCAGAATCCTGTTTGGATTATTTTCTACGTACCCGGAGTCCAAAAGCAAAAGTTGAGGGTGTCAATGACAAAAATCCATTCGACGGCATGTGGATCGGTCGATTTCGGATGATGTTCATGCTGCGAAAAGTTGTTCACGTCGATTTTTTTAGACTGAATGCCCTTAATAATTTCTTCTGTTAACCTGTCAATGCCGGTTTGGTGGACTTTGATATACTTTGCCTTTTGGACGATGTATTCTCCGGCCTCTCGGGGAGCAATCGCCTTTGCTGCAAGTAGCTAAGACTGGTCGGTCAGTTAATTTACTTGGATTGTACTATATTGCTTAATTACAAGAGTCCTCATTGTTTAACTATTGAAATTGGTAGAATTGGAAATGTGAGTATGAATAAAGAAGAGGTAGATAAATTTACGGCGAAAGCTAGCGTATTTATAAACAATAAGAAAAATTAAAAAAACTACAAATCAACAATTGAGCATATTATAGGCGGGTTCGGTTTTGGTCATATTTGACTTTATTTGACAAATTCGTTATCATTTCTGGCCTGTTCATTTTAGAAAACGACTTTGAGTTTCGAGGGGATGTTTGCTTTAATCGCTAATTCCAGAGTAATTCTATCTTCTCTCAGAAATCATCGAAACTTGTTAAAAGGGTTTTCACTTTTCACACCGCGCCGAAAACCGGGGGCATGATTCTGTAAGGCGAAACGATCAAACGTTTTCGTGCCATATGTTACACAAGCAAATTTCTTCGTGCACACAAAAACGTTTTATCGTTTCGCCTTACAGAATCTGCCCCCCGGGTTTTCGCAAAAACTTCTACGAAAACGAAAAAAGTTTTACCATACATATTTCAGTTTTCAAAACGTCTTTTAAATTCGTTTCCACGAACACATTACGAAAACGACTTCCAATCGATGGGTTGTTGAAGCAAACACACCTTTTGCAATACTGAGCAAATTCAGCAGAATGGATGACCCTAAAAATGTCCGAACTCACAACTTTAAATCAATTAATTGATTGGCTAATATTATTTCGAAATGCACTAAATTCATTTTGTTTTTCGAAATTTGTAACCAAGAAAGTTCGCACCGAAGTTTAACTATGTCTAACAGCTGATGGAAACGTCAAACTATTTGGTGGTCGGTGTGAATGGGGACGTTCGGATACCTGCTTTTATGAAAGACGTCAACTAGATTGGTCGGGACTATGAATCCGAACGGGTTTGACTAATTGAATTGTTTTTGTCAGCGGTCAGCGTTACCTTTGTTTAAATAAGTACATTTAAAATGTAACACGGTTGCCTATATCACAACACTATTATATAGTCTTATGCGAACTAATGGTTGTTAAATATCGTGTGAAAATTCTAAATTACCAGAGTAGCCTTAGAAATTAGACCTATTTCTCTCATTGCCCCTTTTTGCGACACCTCTAAATTCTGCAACGGCCACCATGTTTATTTTGAATTTGACTCTTCGAAATGTCAACTGAGTACGCAGGCAGGAACGGTCCTTGCCAACTGTGCAATCGAAGCATTTCTTGACTAGATTGGTCGGCTTCCCCTCCATAAACGTCAACTGCAAAAACTATACACATGAACACTGGACCAATAAAAACTGCGAGACGCATCTAGTCAGACAGCAGCTGTCAGACTTACTAAACTACGAATCCGAACGTCCCAAATGTATCGACGATTATTGTAAAATTTGTGTTTGTTTCAAAAATCCAACTTTAAACGACTCGTTTCGAAAACTGAAATATGTATCGCAAAAATTCTATATTCGTAGAAGTTTTCGCGAATAGGTACCTAGTTTGTGGCTTGGTGCGAAAAGCATATTAATCTCAGGCAATTCGCGCTGTTGCATTTACTAGGTTTCGGTCCTTGACTGGAAAGGGTTGTTAACATGAATAAGTATGACATCTCTTATAGTTTCCATCTGTCATCTATATTTCACTTGGACAATGCAAACAAAATGCCTGCAGTTCATTATTTCTTAAAATTGTATTTTATAAATTAAAATACGTATTTAGTCGTACTAATTATATCAATTTCAAAAGATAAAAACGATTGCATCTGCATTCTTGTTCGGAATAGATCTATGCTCCATCTACATGCGACAAATAAAACTAGACAATCAAATCAATACACATTCAGCTAGTAAATCATTCAGCGCCAAGTTTCGACACCCAAGCCCTGATCCACCATCTTGTCACAGTGCAAAAGGAAATCTTCTCCTCTACACATCTTATTCGGTGTTCGCAAACACCCAAATAAATTTTTTGATTGCCATTTAGCTGTGTTTCTATGTACTTTATTTGGAAAAACAAATATACTAAACTATTCCCCATAAATTGAACTATAAGTTGCACATGCACAGTGATTTACGGAACGTATAACTTTCGTGCAAATTGTGATTGAAAATTGTGTGTAGCAACAGCAAAATGAGTGAGTTAGTAGAGAAACGTCAGGAAGACTTGAAAAAGAAAAGAATTTGTCGATTTTGCCTGTCGCAAGAACATAATGATCTGACCAACATATATTCGCGGGAAAGTCGTATGAAATCGGCTCCATTGCCCCTGCAAGTGATGGCATGTGTATCAATTGAGGTAAAATTACAAATTCTATTTAAATTAATTTATTTTGCGAGGTATTATTTTGTTTACCAATTTTGGATGTGACAGCAACCATTGTAGCAAGAACCAATGGTTCGTTTCTGAATAATGCACAGGGAACTCCAAGACGCACAACTAAAATGGATGAATGTAGTTGGTACACGAAATGAGCGACATGCTTGGTTTTCCCGGTCTTTTCCGTTGGGATGGTAGAATTTTTTATTTACCTATGTGTTTATTGTTCTTAATGATATAAATGCTAAGAAAACGCGCAAAAGCCTGAAAAATAAAAGTTTTTAAGCATTATGCACATTTCCACTGCAAATCACATTTTGCTTTTTGTTAATCTGTTTTACGCATTTTAATGACACTTTCATTGGTATGATGACCTTTGGGGACACTGTTCTTTACAAATCAAGCTCAGTTCAGTATCCCCAAACCCCAATAAGAGGATAGCTTAGATGTTCTGGTTTGTGCGTCGCCATCACCTCACCAGGTCTTCAAAAGAGATAACACAAGCTTCCACTTCGATGTAAGAGAATTGGTGTCCATGGCCATAGCTACAACACAACGGTGTTAATGTCAGCGTAAATGTATCGCAACTTGCTCCATAATCTGAGACTGCTGGAGTTAAATTCCTTCTATCAACTTTAAAGAGGTCCACCTCTTCACTCTGTCTTTTACTTCTGATTCTTGTAAACATATTCTTCATATATTTTACCTTTGCAGGTTTTCTCCAACGACTCCATGCCAAGCTTCGTGTGTAGTGAGTGCCGCTTGATGTTCGATTATTGCTATCGCTTTAAGCAAATGTGCAAAAAGGCCGACACATGCCTCCGCCACTATCCACTGACTGGGGTGTGGTCCAATGCTTTGGAAAAACCTAAAATTCCAAAAGAAATCTTAAAAAAACAAACGACACCCACCAACCTGAACTCATTGCAGTTGCCCAGAATAATCAACAATGAGAATCTGACGACATTAAAGATAGACCTTGACGATGAGGGTACAGGTGCCATCTTGACAATGGTGGACAATACTAAGCAGCATGCGATAGAGGTTGATCCAGAATCAGACACGGATGCAAAAGTCGACATAAAGCCAACGATTAACGAACAGACAACTTCACGCCCCTCTCCAGAGAGGGAAGCTCCACGTCCAACATTGGTGAAGACAGTTCCTCCTCCGCCACAAGTAAAAAATGTGACCAAAAAACTGTTAAACAAATCGGCAGTTCGCATTTTAAACAAAGAAGTGCAACAGGCGTTGAAGGATGACTTTGAGCCGAGAATGACAAAGCCAGTCTTGAAACGTGACGTCGACGGCAAAATTGCAATGGTTTCAGAGATCTTGGACGTAAACGAATCGACTATACCAGAGCCGACAGAAAACACGACGGTTATTGAGACAAATGTTTTTCCATGCCCTCATTGCGAGCGTTCTTTCCCATTGCGTCAGTTGCTGGACATTCACTTGGTTAACCACAATCGTGAACGGAGCTTCCTCTGCAATATTTGCGACAAGAGTTTCTTCAGCAAGTACGATCTGCAGAAGCATGTGCTGGTGCATACCGGTGAGAAGCCCTTCAAATGTGTTATCTGCAACAAGGGGTTTACACGGTCTACGCTGCTGCATCGGCACGAGAAGACCCACACGGATATTCCCAAGTTTATTTGTGTGTTTTGTGAGAAGCCTTTCATTTCGCAGGATGAGATGGAAAAGCATACCGAACGACATCGCAAGATTCGTCCATTCTCGTGCGGAATTTGCGGAAAGTCGTTCGCCTTCAAGCAGGGACTGGAGCGACATGAGATTGTTCACAGTCGGTATCAGCCGTTCCAGTGTCAGTACTGTGACAAGAGCTTTTCGACGCCCAGCAAGTTGGCTAGACATTTGACAGCCCATGCCGGTCGTCGCCCATATCCGTGTAAGCTATGCCCCAAGTCGTATTTGCTGAGCCATCATTTGACGCGTCATATGCGTTCGCATAAGAACGGAACCGGCTCGTACAGGTGTAACGATTGTGACAAGACATTCAGTCGGCGTGATGATTTAATCTATCATTCGGCAGTACATGCCACACAAACGTTAATCTGTCCGCTGTGCAAGGATGTGTTCGAAACCATTGAAACGGTGACCGAACATGTGAAACAGCACGCTGAGGGTGAAGCATTCGCATGCGAGTTCTGCGATTTGATTTACATGACTGCCGATCGGCTACAGGAGCACACCGATGCTGAACACGCCGAAGAAATGGTAGCCTACAATCAAGATGAACGCGACAATCCGCCTGAGTTAAGGAGCGAAGCAGCCAACGTCGTGGAGGAGAGCGCCAACAGAGAATTAGAGGAGGTGATTGAAGAGTTTTTGCTCGACGAGTTTGCGGACACCGGCAAGCAAGATAGCGCCGCAAAAGTCTCGAGCATCGTTATTAAGGAGGAGTCCAATTGGCGTAAGTAAATTAAATTCCTGTAGCTATAGAGTTTGCTTTTGAGTCAATTAGGAGAGTCACCAAGAAGGTAACTCACACAGCCGTGATTGTAGTCGATCCAAGATCAAAGCAAGTACGAGTCAAACAAAGCCCTAGGTGATCTTGATATTGCTTTGCTTTGTCTGGCTTGTCGAGCAGCTGATTGAAGAGTTTTGTTGACGACTGATAGAAATCTGCTTGTCTGCACGATTTGTTGTACCCAAGGAAGCCCAAATGGGTTGATGGCGAACACATTGTTCAGGACTTTAAGCACATTTTCCGAACACCAGCCTCTCATTTTTCGTTTCTACCTTTTTAATATTTGTTTGACATACAAATCCTTAAATTACTATTTCCTTCCCCTTACAGAAACTCAAAATGACAAAAATGACGACTTATTAAATGCAGAGGAATCGTTTAAACATGACACCTCCGAAGGCAACGACGCCACCACCACTGTTGAAGAACCATCCATCGATTACATGAACATGATTGAGGAGAGTGACACCGTATACGAACCTGCAAGCAAAATGGCTAAAGTCAGCGAATTTGTTAAAATGGTTAAATTAGCTCCACCGCCAGCAGGGACTCGTCGCAAAGCACCAACGAAACCGGAGGCTGCTCCTTCGACGAAAGTTATAAACTTGAATTCATCACTTCCAAAAGAGAACAAGAATCCAATACGAAAAACAGTTCCAGTGTCACGTGTAAATGTCGATAAACCTGCTGCCACTTCGCCAGTTATCAAAACTCGTCAGCCAACCATTCACGCTGCCTTGCAAGGATTACCAAAGTCTGTGTCCGTGAAAAAGATTGGATCAGCAGCTGGCACACAGCAAATTGAACCCAAAAAAGCTGATATTACTCTATTGACTCCTGTCAGCAAACCATCAAAAACAGAGCCGACCTTTAAAAAACCACCCGCCAAAGCGGCGTCCACAACAGAGTCTTTCTCAGAAATAAATCAGCCGCCACGGCTCAGACAAATGCCGTTGCGACTACGGTCTGGAGCTTCCCCAAACACAAAGCCACAAGCAAAGCCAACCACTAGCTCACAAATTAGAGAGGAAGCAAAGAAGTCTCCACCGAAAACTTCTTTTGTTCCAGTGAAAAAGACATCGGGCACGACTGATAGTTCTGCAGGCGATAAGAAAATTGTTGAAATGATGATCGGCGATAAGAAGGTTAAGGTACAGCGAATCACTATGTCGAAAGCGCAAGCCGCTGCAATGGCACGTGAAGGTCGCATTCAAATGAAGGAGGGAACAATGATTCTGAAGAAGGATCGCAGTCAGGCAGCACCAAAGGGTGCGAAAAAGTCGATTTGAGTGTAGACGGGATGGTAAGGGGGGATTGAATGTAGATTTAGTTGTGTGTAGTTTGAATATACACATGCATGTATTGCTAAATATTAACCAAGTTAATTCTAATAAAATGTTGGTCACATAACCTGTTTTGATGTTTTTTTAAAAAAAAAAGTGGTCATGTGAAAGTGGCGTTAAGGATTTAGTGCAGCACAGATCTACTCATATTACGGTTCATTCAGGTAGATGTCGCATTACAGACCAGGGAGGATTACGCATCCAGCTGAGATCAAAACAAGCTATCCGGCGAACCACACTTATATGAACTCTGTAACAGACGTGAAGTTCAAACATGAAAAATAATATGAAGACGAAGAAAATTCCTTCGAAAGGAATAGTTTGTACGAACTGGTTTGTAGTGCTAACGTGAGTCCTCTTGAAAAGGTTCCAAGATGAGGTAGCATGTGTATTCATTGTGACTTCAATGGAAACCATTTGTTATTTGTATTTGCTCAGTCTGGGTTCTAACATCTGCTAGAATGTATGTAAAATTCTATCATCACCCCACATTGGACATCTTTTTTACGTGAACGAACAAACTCATTTATGAATAAATAAAAAATCCTTAGTTATGGACGCATATACATCTTTATTCACGTATTAGTTTGGCGATCCCCAGCCGGATTTTTCATTGTGATGGATTGAAATTGCATTTGTCAATCGGAGAGGGAACTCCATCCACGTCTCAGACTCAGGTAAACGATGTGATACATGACACGAGCGAAAATCGTAAGTTGTACTGTATATATGTGTTATCCGTGCACAAACTCTGATAGAAGAAAGAAGGCTGCTGGTCTCAAATGCTGATAAATCTCGCTGAGCTCAGGTTGTGTGTTAACGCGATTGGTACGGCCGGTAAGACCAATATAGTCATTAGACTTACCAAAGGAAGACATCAAGAAACTTGTGCTACAACTCGTATTGGCGTTAGAGCAGAGAACTGAAATTCCATGCTGAAATAAACGAAACAATATATTGCAAGTAATCTTTGGGGCATCCAATGTCAATATTTAAAAGAACAATTGCGACTTCCTTCATACGGCTGTGTAACCAAAACTTCACCTGTACTGTCTAAGGGCTTTATTAAAGCTGAAACATTACTTCTTGTTTCCCCATTGCCCTGATAGAGATGCATATCTCAACAATCACATCAGCATTAACATGAGAACAAAAAAAAAAAAAAAAAAAAAAACACTTGTCTTAGGCAGAGGCCTATGTCTACATTTGTCAAACCCCACCCAACTTGTATTATTCGACCACATTATCACAGGTACGCTTGAATTGAAATAACAAAATCCGACTAAAACGCAATGATCTGTAATTCTTCTAAACACGATGTATTTGCCTCTTTTTTTCTCGATAATTACATTGTAGCGAATGTGTTTTGTTTCAGAGTAATCCTAGTCATTTAAGCTTCATAGCCATCGGGTAAGGCGTTGACATGAGGATTGTGGAAAAGGGATTTGTTGCCATCACCCCATGGGAAACGCTTGGTACGGATACGCAAGTAATCGTATTTGACGAATTCTGGTCGTGGATGATGAGCTTCTTCCTGATGCTTAAGATAAGCGTTCAGCATGCACAAGCCAATTGATGGCACAGCAACGAAGATGCTAAGACGTTTCCATAGCTTGTAACCACCTTAGGGTGAGAAGAAAATTTATTAAGCTGAATTACATAACCTCTTAACCTAAGATAATGGGTAAAAAGGAGAATATTTTTTCGTTTCGCTTTATGAAATTACCTGAGTGTTCTCCAGCGGTAGCAGCTGTTCCAGATGACCTGGCCACAGAGGTAGCAATATGACGACGAATTGAATGCATTAGAACAGCAGACATGTTCAGATAATTATTATTTTCTCCTGGCACAAGTGAAACTTCTGAAGAAAATTTATGCTGTTTCTTCTAAAAATTATTTGACACTTGAAAAATGTCAAACTAGACGATCCAAGCGCGTCTGTTTTCGAATGTGGTAGATATGAGAAACTCTTTTGGGTGAAGATGGCTGCGGTTAGTAATTGAATATATTATTCGGGGAGTCCCATTTTTGGCGAATTTACTAGGTGTGCAGAGCGTGCAGAGTGCAGACTGGTGGAGAAGGGATTTGTTGCCTTGTGATTTGTGAACTGTGATCTGTGAAGTGCTGTGAAGTGTTATGTTGTGTGAACGTAAAGTGTGAACACCCAGAAATTAATTTATCGCTATCAACTATAACGGACGTTAATCATTTAAACACTTTTCTTAATTTGAAATTTGTCCCTTTGGTTTTCGGTTTTCGGTTTTCAGTGTTCAGTGTTATCTGTCGTAAGCTTTAAATTGGAAATCACATCAACTAAAGCCCTGTTGCAAATAAATCCTATCAACATATCTTAAAAGCGGTGAGTGAAGTACTTAATATACATTAATCTCTATACCTATATGAATTTAATAATAGTTTCGAAAGAAGGGAATATTTATTTTGAATACGATGATATGCCGATGTAGGTACATATTTTTAAAATAAAGGACCATTCACATGAGCGCGAACTGCGAATAGGCGAACTGCGAACAAATCAATTTATCTGTATTTATGAATTGAAAATTGCTATTTGTTTTACCACAAAAGCGTTATATTCAATTAATATAACACCTAATCTAAAAAAAAACGAGACTTGATTGATTAAAATAACGTAATTTACAATTACAGCAATTCTCCCTCGAATTGAAAATTCTTGCCGCGAATTGTCACACTTTATTCACAATCCACATAAAACAGTCGCGATCCACAAACCTGCGAATGAAAAATTCGCTCGAACTTAACCTTCTACAATACAAATGATTCGCGGGCACCTGCGACTAAAAAAGTTTTCATGTAAATGAAGTGTCACAATCTACGAATATTCGCCAGTTCGTGGTTCGCAGTTCGCTCTCATGTGAATAGTCCTTAACTGAATCCATTTCTTAAGTAAGGTTGTGTAATAGACTTTAGTAAATTTGCACCTAGCTGATCTGCAGAAACAAATGCGATATATATTTCACATTGCGTTTTAGCCGGCATTATTTAAAAAAATATACTTGGTATAAGCTTGTAAGTATTAACATACATTTTTTGTTTCAATTGGAACTTAATGTAATATATTTTTCATTAATTTTTCTTAAACAAAGTGCTGTTGAATAGAATATATTTTCGCCTGTTTAAAAAACAAAGTGGCTATACGCATTTTTGTACTGACTGACGTTTGCCTGGCTTCGGGACACGGCTACGTATTTCACGTAGCGTAATGGCATTTCCATTAAAAATAGTGTTTAAAGAAACAAGTTGGGCCTTATAACAGGGATGGAAAATGCCATTTTCGATTTGTACTGAAAACTGTTGTAAGATTGTACTGAAATGGAGCCAATTGTATTGAAAACAATTGTGCGTATAAGAAAGTGAATTTATTAACAAAACTGTACACACCTAAAAAAATATATATATTTAAAATAAGTTCCATTCCTAAGGCCGCCCAAAACTCGAGAACGGATCTTCCAATTTGAGCTATCTTTTCTTTGATTAGACTGTATGCCAAAAGGCAAATGACCAGATAAGCTGTCAAATGAACGAAATGTCAAAATTATATATATAAGACCATATGACCAAAATTACCAATATGGTCATATTTCCCTTGATGGTTATTTAAGGCATTCGTTATTTATCACCCAATGTTGTAGAAGAGTAATGTTGTTAAGAAAAAGAAAGCAAAAAAGTTAAAGTTGGGAATTTTCTGTTAGTAACATAATAGGAACCTATTATTTTGTCTTATTTGTTCATGATGTTTACTGCTCGAAATTGATTGTGGTCAATTTTTTATAGTGAAAAATGAATAAAGAAGTTGCGCATTGGTTTTGACTTCATTATTTCATAAATCCGCATAAAAAAGAAAGAAAATGAAAATAAATCCCAATTCTACGAACTCATCAAACTTTGATGACAACAAAATAATGCTTGTTCCATCAAAAGACTTTATGCTGGCATTCGTGCTTTTCGTCCGATTAAACTAGGTATGCTATTTGGTCATTTTTATCTGTCAAAATCAGCCTGGTATTATGTGGCATTCAGGTTATTAGAGCATATGAAGATATGCCCATTACCTACATTGTATGACCATATTTTGACAGGATAACTATCAGAAATTGACATTTTATGACCACTTGGCATAAAGTCTAATCTTACCTTAAAGCCTAGTATGCTGCTCGCGCTTAAATTAAGCCCCCATACAAAAATATCTCCAAAGATAAAATTAAGCAAAGCAGTTAAGCCAAGCAGTACGCAGTTCAAGCTAAAATATCTGAGCCGCTGTACGAAAACTCTCTACAGAATTTAAGCAAGCAAATTAATGCAAAATACATTTTTCCACAGCGAAATTTTGACAGATCAGAGAAAATATCGGCATTCGCAATAAATTTTCAAACGAAACAGAGTACCAATCTACCAATGGAGAATAGTTAGTTCAACACAAAGAAATTCGTTGTTATTAATATAATTTCTTTCAAAAAGTAGAAATTTCTGTAGAAAGTTGACGGAACTTACACTGTCAAAATTAAGCGAGCATTAAGCGAAGTGGTGGAGAGAAACATTGGAGAGGCGCTTAATTTTAGCTTTCCTGGAACAGGAAGGTTCATACAGTGAGAAAATTGGAAAATTTTAAAGGGGGATTGGAAAAATTCATAGAAATTGATTTTCCATAGGGGGATTTTTTTAAAGTTTTATTCGTAATGTACAGTGAGATCGTGTTTGTCAAGAGTTCTGTCTGATTTTCATGATTTCGGAAATTTTCTTCACGGAAATCATTTCTTGTGCTAATTTGCAATTGGATTTTGGGTAGTATGCAACAACTATTAGCAGCAACTTCACATTGTTTCAATGTAATCTCGAGTTTAAGAACGCTTTTTCTCGACACTCATGAGCCTGAGCTCTTCAGGCTTAATACTCTCATTTTGCACATTCATATTCAAAATATTGTCATGAGCTTGAAACTCATAACGGGGTGAGTTTCTAATGAAAAGTCGAATCCAGTCAATGCTTTGTGTAAAACTTAAAACAAATAGTTCGTTAATTGATTTGATTTTCCATTTTTGGAAAACCACAAATTGCAAGAGAATTTGAAAGATAGGTAGGTGCAGATAGATAAATGATTGTATCGAAATACGGCAAATTGTACTTGTGTACTAGAGCAAACTCATTTGTATCGAATTCGATACAATTGTATCGACTTTTCCATCCCTGCCTTATAACCTACAGGATAGTGCCCGAAAATGAAATACTGGAGTTTAGCCACACTCCTACCTTACTCGATTAAACTTTGACATTTCGTTACGTAGCCGTGTGCCGAACTTCGTGCGAATAGCATCAGCCCTTAAAATTTTTTTTCGAGATACTCAGTTGACAAAGTTGCACATTAATTAGGTTTTTTTTCCCATTACACAGGTTTGATTGCAGCGAAAGCCGGCCGGATGTAGCTTGTAAAAGCAAAGATAGGAGGTTCGCTTTATCGATGATACTACAAACTGATGACTATTTGTCATACATATAGAGTAAATACTTTACTCATAGAAATTAGAAATGCATTATCTATTTATGAGTCTTAATGTGCGCTTTTCACTAAGCACTTCAGATATCGACTTTCATTTGAAATTGGGTTCGTTATACATTGTCCGTGTATCAGCTAAATACACAGATGGCAGCTGAATATTGAGTTCCGATCTCGAAATAAATCCAGATCCGCAGAGATAAAAATATAGACAAAAAGTAGCATGGCCAAGCACATCAATTATTACCAGTATTGTGCGACAACGACAATCGCCACCAAAACAATAACAAACAAGAGCGTCCGATGAAATCGATTCAATATCATCTTGAAAGTAAAGAATTTGTTTACTTTAGTCAGCTCTTTCCGGCTGTTGTTTAAATTATCCCATAAAACATGTGTCATATAACGTTTTAATTTATATTTTTTACGTTTAAAGAAATAATGGATATTCAAATTAAAGTTATGCTGATAAAATTCGGCTGTGGATATACCCATCTATTATTTTTGTCCACGTTTAATGTTTTGGAGTGCTGACTTTCTTGCTAAGTTGCTTAGGTGTGATATATGATTGAGCCGCAAGTTTGCTGCAGAACGACTGAAAGTAGGTTTTGCAGCTGAATACCTACAAAGGAAAAATTCCTAAGGAATACGGAACATAATAGAATTTGGCGTATGTTTACCAATAAAATATATGTAAAAGGGAAACTTGGTAAAAAATAAGTAAACAAATGGCGCTAAAATATACGCACAAAAAATACATTAAATAATTTCTGTTTGATTACCATGACATCATCTATTGGCGGAAATTTCCAAGTGTCAATTTTGTCAATCAATCCCTCTAACTAACGGCACGCACTGTGATTAATTCTAATAGTTCACATTAATAATCCCAATAGGTGGCACCATTCTCTATCATATACACCAACCTCAAGTGGTAAATTAAATACTTTTTGCTGTCAAAATAAGCAGAAACGAATGTTCGTATTAAAATTCAATTCATTTCTAGTTCACAAGATTTTTTACACGCATCGAGTTGGATATATATGAAATCCAATTACACTACCAGTGGAAGTGTGTGTCTTCTGTTTGTGATGGCACGTAGCTGGACATTGATCGCTAGAACCGTTTTTCAGTGTTTGCAGATCTGCTCAGTGGCATCCGTCACACTCCTGTTTCCCAGTAATTCTCTGGTAGAATTATTGGGGGTGTATCGCCGAACTCCCGTATGCATGGCGGCGGGCCAAACGCACGGTCGCAGGCGTCGAAGGTTCCCCATACTCGATACTTTGCATGAGGTCAGCGACACCCCCAAAATCTACCACTTTCAAAATTTCTTGGTTAAGTAAATTGTAGCTTAGCTTCGGATTTTCGTAAATTTGCTGTTCAGAACACTTCCATAACAGTGGCATTGCCGAGCAAATTGCCCATTTTTTTTTTATTTTTATTTATTGAATGTTAATTAAGGTGACTTTATGGTTTATGGTGCTGGAGGAGATTCTAAATGGTATCAGTACGAGCAGTTCAATTAAGTGGGAATTAACTGCAGTTTATAAGTGTATAATGTGTATACCAATTTATAGAATAATACTATGCGAATGTTAGGGAATTTCGAAAATTATAGATAACTCTTTGAGCATTCAGAGATATTTGGAGGTCTTTGTTGAAAAGTGTTTATGATCTTCCTTTTGACTGTTTTTTTATTTCTTCATGGTTCCCATGCATAGCATATAAATTTAAATATTGCTCTAAACCTTACCCAACCAGTATATGTAGCTACATGGGGAAAGCTTTGGTTTCCTTAAACTAGGTGGGTTTAATGATGAACACAGAGCAGCACAAAGAATTGTGAAAAGAACAGAGAATTACTGTTGTAGCTGTAAAAGGTATCTTAAATTACATAATAAACAATTGCTTCTGAGGTTTGCAAGAGCAAAATCGTCTCATAACATTGGGATAAAATGTTCTTCCGTTTATTAGACGTTAAAGTGAAGTTTTCGTTGTCAATTCAGACTATTTACCAGCTAGCATCTATCAGATTTAAAGCAAAATTCAATGCAGTATTTCCGTGTATACCTACTTGTTGTTTATGGATGTGTTCAAAATTGCTTATGATAAGATAAAGAACTACATAATGTACTTGGAGTTAGAGTATGTTGTTACTTAGACCCAGCAAAAGAAAAATAGTTTCATCGATTTTACGCAGTGTGAAAGTGAGAATTCTCTCGATCTGATAGATGTTTGCAAGCTTTAATAGAGAAAAGTTAAAAAAAAAAACCCGACTGAACTGACTGTTAAACAGAGCTTAAAAGATGTAAACAAGATACATTCATGTAAAGCATAACTAAAACTGACTATCGAAGGCTGCCTACAAAGCATAACAAAAATATGCATAGACTCTGACTGCCAAACTAATAGTTATTCTTAAATGTGTCTTGCTTAATCTTTTTAATTCTCTTTTACAGACATTTTTTTCGGTTTTTAGCCTAAGTCACTCCGGGGCAGGGCTGCCGTTGCATAATTTCGTTGGGGAGTAAGGTAGAATATTTTGGGGGAGTACCGAGGAGTACGGAACAAAATCAAAGAAAAATATTTTTACCCGACTGTACACAGGGATAGGGCTATGTGTTTCGCACGTATCTTATGTACGTTCCTACGGGACGTCCTGAAGGCCAAACGGCTCGACCGATTTTAAAGAGAGTCATTAAAATGGTATTCTTCCCCGGAGTGCAAGGGGGAAGTATTCAGGTGTATTCAAGGAACTTTTCTGTGCGTATTCATGGTGAATCACAGTGTATCACAGTGTATTCAAACGAATTCGCATGCAATCACAAGTAGAAAATCTGTAGTCAAGGACTACTCAAAAACATTGATTACTTCCCCCTCGCCGGAGTGTCATAGGCTAAAAACATATTATAAAAATATAAATTAAAAAAAAAAAAACAAAAAAAAAACATTTTTTTCACAGAAATGTCTGATTGAAATATCAATATATTCAATATTCACTAGAACTGTGAAATAAATTACTTTCTGATGTATTCACAATTGCTGTCTTGTGGAGTGTCTGCATTTAGTCATGAATTCATTTATTTCAAATTAAATAATATTATTTTTATCACATAAGCACAGATAAGTAGATGTCTCACGCCAATGTAAAAAAATGCTGTACTTTTTGCGTTCGTCCAACAAAGATCGTCCAACAAATCGATGGTGAAAACAAAAACCCACCACACCTCATTCGAAAAGTGGTTGATTTTTTGTTTCAATGAATGCTACTTTTAGTTGAATTATGACCGCACGCAGAAAGACATGTGCGCAGCGTGATGCTTTATTTAATTCCACACTGAACAGTGGGTTAAAGGGTAAGGAAAGAAAGGATACAAGGTAAAAGGAAAGCGGAAGGACAAATGTCGTCTTTCGTTCTTTCGTATTGTCAATGCCTTGTGATTGTGCGCCGGCGGGGGGATGTGCAGTGAGGAAATATTCGGTGATGTAATGCATGATGGTTTTTGTTGGGAAGAGCAGCCGATTTGGTTTTGGATTCGTTTTGCTGAAAAGGTACCTCTTTGCGATATAAACATTTCAATTTGGGGATACAATTTTAATGTTCTTGTTGGGGTAGGTATGCCTATGCATTCACATTATTTTTAGGGTTTTCATTATATTCGATACAATTGTATGTCAAATTTTAGACTTATATAATTTTCTTTTGAATATAATTAATTAATTAATTAATAGGTACCCTATTAGGTAGGATCAATAACATTTAAACTGACAACTGTTGGGGTTTCTTCCCTGTTAATAAATAAAGTAGGATAACGAAAAAAGAATTCTGCGTTTTCAAGTTCCTGTTGTAGGAAATACGTAGATTGTCTGTATAGATGACATTATGTAACTAGGTACCTACAAAATTTCGAACTCGAGATATTAATCAATTCTGATATTACGATGATAGAGAAACTCAAAAAAGTGGGTCGCAAAATTCTATACGGCTTCCCGGATTACGTTTAAATCTCGGATTTGGAGTTTTTGGGCTTAAGTTCGGGAGGTTTTTTTTTTTTTTTTGCATGGTAACCTTAATATTAATGGTAGGTAGGTACTTCCCGTATAAAATGTTCGTACCAGTTTGATTTGATCGAAAACGCCTCCAACGATTTCAACCAAAATTGATATTTAGGTAAGCTTAGGTAGGTGAGGTTACCATGACTACGTATCCAGTTTTTGGCTAAAAATTCGAACAACGGTACTTTTGAGATTTCAACATACATATCTCGAAAACGGTTGATCCGATTGTAACACAAATTCATTCCTAATTAAAATGCGTTCATTTATAAATTAATACCAAGCTCAATTTTTCTCTTATCGTTCAATGAATTTTTGAAAATAGTAGATAGTAATTTTGTGAAAATTAAGTTTTAAGCAAAAACCCAAATTCCAACTCAGAGTTTTTTTCACTACGCCACCTCTCGCGAACGTCTGACAAACATCCGAGAGTATAATTGCCTTGAAAGAGCTTCTCGGTTAGCCGTTTGGAATCGGCATAAAATTGTAGATCCCTTCCATTCGTTCCAAAAATGAAATCTCACACAAAACGAATGGTTGTGAGAAGCTGGGCCTAGGGTCCCTACGGACCTGTTGCGCCAAAAATTATATCTCGAAAACCCCATCTTCGATTTCGCGAAAACTCAAAAAACGAAGTAATGCTTACATCCCGAACAATAACTTATAATCAGCTTTCAGCTCAATAGTTAAGCAATGTTATTTCTTAAACTAAACATTGCAATATTTGGTACTGTTTTATCTGAACAATCTTACAAAAACCGCTCTAACGATTTTGAACAAAATACATATTGAAGATAGCGTTAGTATTCTAAACAAGATCCCGTACTTAGTTTTCCTCAAAAAAGTCGAAGTCAGTTTTTTAATTATTTCTCAAAAAAATACAACAGAGATCACATGTATTTTAGCATATTTACGGTATATTTTTGTATAATAGGCTTAATGCCTCATAGCTACGCCAAACTCAGTTTTAGCATATACAACCCACTTCTTCTTTTTCCAACAATATTGAATAGGTATATCTTAAAATAATGCCAACCATTTGGGGCTTACACAATAAGAAAATCGAACTTTGGGGTGCAACCACACACGAGCATCGGGATATTCAATTTATTTACTTTCGACAATTGCCTGTTACTGAGAGCTTTAACTTTTAAAAGCTTATATTGTTATCTGATATAACTGCCAAATGAGATGAATATCCAAAAGTGGATTTTGTTTTCTTTTATCTACTAGTATCGAGAAAGTTTAGTTCGACCCAGTCGTGCACTTTATTTGAATTACATGCCTGTAATCACTATGAAAAAAAGGAATAAAAAATAGTATTGTTCATCCCTGAAAATCAATCAAAACGTTCTGACTTTGTATCATGAATGCCTTTTAACATTATAATAATAAAACAATCACGTATTTTTAACTTTCGCTATTACGTAGTAAGAAAAAGATATTGTATTCGTTCAAAATTTCGAACTGGAGATGTTAAGCTAAATTAATAAGAAATAGTATTGTTCAAACTAAGCATTGCAATATTTGGTAGGTAGGTACAGTTTGGTCTGCAAAATTTTACAAAAACCGTTCTAACGATTTTGATCAAAATCCATATTAAAGTTTAAGTAAGTATCCTAAATAAGATCCTCCAATTAGGTATTTTTTTCTCACAAAAAATTGAATAAATCGTTTTTTTAATTATTTCTCAAAATGATTACCCAAATCCCGATCTGTCTCCGTATACCTACATATTTTCATAAAACTCAACACCGTACTGCCAATAAAAATGTAATGACAACTGCAAAAAACGCATTTTTAAGCATTTTTCTTTCAATCATAATTGATTATGGACCTTAAGATAATTCCAACCACTTGGAAAGTTACACAATCAAAAACTCCCACTTCATTTGCACCCCCACACACGTCCATCGGCATATTCGGTCTATAACTGCTAGTGAAAATTAAAAAAATTTAGAACCTTACATATAAATATCTATGTAAAAATATCGGACTAATACGAACTACACTTTGCTTTGAAGTCAAAATTCTTGTAAAGTGTAAGAGTTTTTAAAACTCTCTAGCCAGAACTTGCAACAGTTCAATTGCTTCAACTTATAAAAACTCGCGTTGTTATTATTGATATGTAGGTATGCACTGCCCAAAAGCGATTTTTATTATTTATTTTATTTTATTTAACAATATTCATTTTTAATTTTTAATATTTTATAAACTGTTTCTTTTATCGAGCATTGCATAACGAAAACCCTAAAAATAATGTGAATGCATACCTACCCAAACAAGAAAATTAAAATTGTATCCCCAGCCGAAATGGAAATAAATTGTTCACATCGCTTTAGATACTTTTTCAGCAAAACGAATCCAAAACCAAATCGGCTGCTCTTCCCAACAAAAACCATCATGCATTACATCACCGAATATTTCCTCACTGCACATCCCCCCGCCGGCGCAAAATCACAAGGCATTGACAATACGAAAGAACGAAAGACGACATTTGTCCTTCCGCTTTCCTTTTACCTTGTATCCTTTCTTTCCTTACCCTTTAACCCACTGTTCAGTGTGGAATTAAATAAAGCATCACGCTGCGCACATGTCTTTCTGCGTGCGGTCATAATTCAACTAAAAGTAGCATTCATTGAAACAAAAAATCAACCACTTTTCGAATGAGGTGTGGTGGGTTTTTGTTTTCACCATCGATTTGTTGGACGATCTTTGTTGGACGAACGCAAAAAGTACAGCATTTTTTTACATTGGCGTGAGAGGTGAGACATCTGTATATTACTTATCTGTGACATAAGCATATCGACCACTACATTTGCGATCTACATGAAAAAGAAGTGCTTTAAAGATTTTGGTAAAGTGCTCCAGCCACACTTCTAAAATGCTGACAAATCTAATGCACAATATTCACAAAAGAAATGGTTTAATACTTTTTTTGTAAATCTACATAGGTACATTTTACATATTCCATACAATTTTTAATTGTTTTATGGAAATTTAACATTGTACATATTTTTCATCATTTGAAAAAGAATTGTAGTTTGCGTCGTACTTACTAATAAAAAATGTTAAACTTTAAATCTTACGGAAGCTCACAATTGCGGAATTTGTATGGAAATATGTTTTCTCCAAAAACTTATT
Organism: Cheilosia vernalis; assembly: GCA_949126925.1. Classification (NCBI taxonomy): domain Eukaryota; kingdom Metazoa; phylum Arthropoda; class Insecta; order Diptera; family Syrphidae; genus Cheilosia; species Cheilosia vernalis. The sequence continues at coordinate 38,755,468 of OX421361.1, read as the reverse complement.
TAAATAAAAAAGTTAATTTAAAAAACAAAAAAACCCGACTGACTGTAAGATTTAAAAAGATTAAAACGAGACACTTTTAAGTATAACTAATTGGCAGTCGGAGGCTGCGCATATTTTTGTCAAATTGTGTAGGTAGTCCTACAAAGCCGGTTATATTCACTACAAGCTCATAAGCTTGCAGATGTTTGCTGTAGTCTTTCGACCTTTTATGCAATGAACTGCAATGTTGATTGTACGGCACAGTAAGGTCTAACGAATTTGATGTGTTCGTATTCCATATAACTTCTTTAACAAATAATTAATCAATCAGTTTGTTTGACACCTCATTCTTTAAAATCCGGCCACCCGTTTAGGCTACAGGAGGACACATCAAAAGAGACATTCATTCGCGCATTACCCCCCGCCTGTGTCCAGTCAGGTTAAAAGTACAGGAACAAACATATTTTGCTTATTTTAAGTAGGGGAGAGGGGGGCACCTTAGGCAACTTTTTACAAAAATCGCTTTAGATCCGTTAAAAAGCGGAGTATCCCTACGAATCTTGAAAATTATTGTTGCATGATGTTTTATCTTTCAATATTACATCCAAATATATACCTATGTATTATTATGTTTTATATATATTTTTTTCATTTTAATAAACTCTTTGAAGTGTCCCAATCTGCACCTCTGGCCAGGTGTTTTAAGTGGAGTTGCCACTGTAAAATTCAACTGAAGTATTAAAAAGTTTTTGTTTTATTACTTTTTTCTAAGTTGTCCTAAACTGCGGCCCTCTCCCCTATATTAAGGCTTGCTTACAGATTTATTTTCTCTAGCTGGACCTTCGATAATGAAAACTTATACAGTACCTATTACAATTTGATTTCAGCACAAAATGAATCAATTTGAGAAAATCATTATCGAGGTTGATCAAGCCATTTCGATTAAGAAAGAAGATCGACGAGTCTACAATAAGGACTTTGACATGATTCGAAACCATTTATTGAAATTGATGAAGGCGGAGAGTCCCGTGTTCTCAAAAATCTACAATGGACCTAGACTTTTCGGTGAGTTGATACTCGTTCGGTATTGAAACAAAATTGCCTAAATTTCTTAAATTTTTTTTTAAAATCCACATACAGAAACAGAAACTTTCCATCATACGAGTAGGTATGTGTTAATTCGCTTGATTAATATTTTTGTTTATAACTTCCATTGCAGGTAGCGTCTTAGATAATGTAAAAATAAATGCGCCCGATGAATTTGATGTACATTTTGTACTAAAGCTGCCATTTTACGATGACATAGTACTAAGACATGACTATGAACGGCCAGGTTATATCAAAATCGACCTATCCAAAGTGTTGCCTCGTATGATGACTGATCCTAATTGGAAAATCGTGCATGACATTTTCATCAAATTTGTTGACGATAAGAAGTTGGTTTGCCGCAATAGGATTCAAAATTGGCTTGCGCATTTAATCAGAACAACTCTTCGCAAAAATGGAAACACAGTAAAGAACTCTACTGGTGTCGTGTATACTCTGCTTTACTCCAAAAGAGGAACTGCACACACTATACGGGCTGTATCAAGTGCACGTAAACTATCAATTGATTTTGTGCCAGCTTTTCAATTCGAAGCTCAAAATGAGTGGCTAGCAGATCGAAAGTTTCCCAAACACGTGCCTGAACGAAGTTGGTTTGCGGTGCCAAAACCAACAGTCGGCCCTAAGAAAGGACGTCGTCTCACATTTAGCATTTGTGTACCCCAAGTTGAAAAGCATCTGCTTAATAATAAGTATAATTTGAAGAGTTCTTACAGACTATTGAAGAGTTTGCGCGACAAAACAGGAGAATTATTCTTGAAGAGTTACTTCATAAAGTCACTTTATCTCTATGAAAATGACGTGCAGGACGATTCTTTTTGGCAGAATTCAGCCGGGTTCATATTGATTCATGTAAGAGTTTAAATGATCATTCACAATATATACCTACTGATTTTAATTCGCTTGTTTCAGATGATTGGAGTGCTACTGAGGCATTTGGAAGATAATCGCGTTCCATTTTACTGGAACGAGTCAATGAATTTACTCGATGGTCTCAAGCCAATTCAAGTTGACAGAATCAAAGAGAAGTTTGTTAAAATAAAATCACTTGTGGACTCGTTCTATAATAGTAAGACGGAAATAAGCAAGAAAAATGTCTTTCGTCTATTCAGTAAGTATAGTCAAAAATAGAAAGAAATCGGGTAAGACATAACGTCCATTCGCCTACTCATTTTAAGTCAATGTAATGCAATCTTTCTTATCAATATTGCTCTTACAGATGACGTGGCTTCTCCAGTTGAATTTTCTGTCTTAAATAAGACGCAAAAACCCAATTTCCAACTCAGGGTTTTTTCACTGTGCCACCTCTCGCGAACGTCTGACAAACATCCGAGAGTATAACTGTCATGAAAGAGCTTCTCAATTAGCCGTTTGGAATCGGCATAAAATTGTAGATCCCTTCCATTCGTTCCAAAAATGAAAACTCACACAAAACGAATGGTTGCGAGAAGCTAGGCCCAGGGTCCCTACAGACCTGTTGCGTTAACTATTATCTATTATTATTAGGGGGAGTTAAAAAGGTCTAATATGAGAACGTAGGGCCCCAAACTTGGTTAATCGTTGCATTTTATTTTTCGAAAAGTACGCGGATGGACACGTTATGCAAGCACGTATCAAATGAGTTAACATTTTATTTCTTGTTTCATTTAGGCATTGGTGAATTGTACTTGAGTGATGAATGCTCATAGATTACTCGCTCAACAAAATGCAACTCCGTACTTTTTCATTTTAAACTATGTATTTACTTTGTGCCTTAATGTTTTTTTTTTTTTTTTTTGTATATCTACTTATTGCGCCTTATCAATAAACATTTTTAGTTTCGACTCTAAATTTTTTCAGTTCACAGTGGCTTTGTTTTCCATATAAATTTCGCAGTTGTGAGCTTTCGTAAATTCAAAGTCGACACCACAATTTGTTTATTGGTACAGCGCATCGTTTCTATTAATTATTTTTCTTGTAATTATAACTTATGTCATCAAACTTTGTGACTTAATGACCTGCAATAAATACATTGTTGGAATTTTAAGAATTGTCTGTCGTTTTTACTCTTTATAAATACATTTTTTATAAATTTGGCTAAGATCGTTTGTGTTGCGCCTACGTTTTTAAGCGGATTTGAGTAACAAGTTTCATATACAAAACGTGTGTGACGCGCTCAATTCGAGTTCTATCAGTTATTAGTCAAAATGATGGAATTTTTATATTATGCTAATATTCTAAGAAAGAGGAAAAAGTTATGGTTTATTCAAAATAAATGAGGGAGTTAAATTTAATTCTAGCGGTTGTCAGTTAAATATTCCTAAAGTGTGTATACTTGCTTTATCCGTAATATCTTCAAAGGAAACACACAATTGGAAGAGAACCCGTTACTCCGGATGAAAGGCTTTTAATATTGCTGAAACCAGTTGAATATTTATTTTCATATTAATTATATATACACTTTTATTGGTTTACTAGCGGACCCAGCGAACTCGCCACAATTTAACGCCTTCCAAACAAACAGCCGGTGGTTCCTTGCACATCAAGCGAGTTAAAAAAAAAAACGTCGGATAGTTGGTCTCTTCATCCTCGTCGGTCCAGGGCTGTAGCTAGAGTCGAATTTGAGGTAGGGCAACATTGGTTACAGGTAGGGCGGAAGTAAAAAAATTAAGCCTGAACTACATCGAAACAAAAGTGGGAAAAAGTACAAAAAAGTGAAAAGCTCGAAATTCATTGAAAACACACGCATATTTACATGACATCTATGAACAAAATCCGAACTAAGGAAGCTCAGAGCTTTTTGTGTTTACATTTGAAATTTCCAGAGCAATTATAAACAAATTTAGCCGAGTGAAGTGCAAAAAGAGCTTTTGCCTTCGAAACTGACAGGAATTTTATGATGGGAACGTGATCTACCGACAAATCGAAAATGAATTCCTTGATTGTGTTTGTTTGTAGAACTTTAGAAAAGCGAAAGCTGGAACATGCTCGAGCTTTCCACAAAGTGCAAATTTTAAATTGAGACAAAAGTATACAGAGTGTACTATGGGATGAAGTAGCACATCCGATTTTTTCCACTTTTTTGAACCTTTTCCCACTTTTGTTTCGATGTAATTCAGGCTTTATCATAATTGATCTGCCCTCGAAGCACGGACTCCTAAATCAATCACCATGTATATCATTGACCTCTAGGTCAGTGATGTGCATTCGTAGACAAATAATTTCTGTGACAGAGCATGAGCATGGATCTAAGAACTATTAAATCCTCAAGATGGTTGAACTTCCAGATTTGGATGTACCTAGATATCCACGTCTGAGTGATTTAATAATTAATTGTTAGGTGGGGTGATACGAGTAAACAGATACGACCAAAAATACCATTTAAAATAATTAACTTATTATAATAATTAAGCAAGTTTCGTACAGGTAACATTGACCAAAAGTAAACCAACTCTTTATATTCACGTAACCGGCATTTGGTATAAGTTATGAATATAATTATGTGTTTATAAGGAGTGCTATTTGTTCATAGATGGCGGAAAAAAAGATAAAGAGAAGCGTATGCACTGAATGTCCGTTTTGTTGAACTTCGCTACATGTGATGGCGCTTCAACTGCCATCTATACACAGAATAAAGAATTATTATAATGTGAAATGAATGTCACAAACCGTGGTATGTTCGGAAAAGTTTAGATATGTATACTTATCGCTACAATTTTTTTTATCCCAAACTATGAACAAACAATTTAATTATAATTTATCTTAGTTTTTGATATTTTTAAGGTAGGGCATTGTTGATTGCAAGGTAGGGCATTGCCCCACAATGCCCCCCCTAGCTACGGCCATGCGTCGGTCACGCTGACAACAGATTTGTACGAATGCAGTTCTCCAGCGATTGGATTTTGATTAACGAAATTCAAGCTATCGATGCTTGTTCTTCGCTGCTGGTATCCATTAATTAAAATTATAATTTTATAATTTGTGCAATGCCGGGGACCCTATGGTGATGCTGATGACTGATGAGTGAGAAATTTGCCGGGAACGATATCAATCCAGTCGAAACATCAACACTCAGCAGGAATATGGTTATTGCTAAACGCCAGCAGTTGTCTCGAGAATTCAGCCGCCGATGGGTCGTTCTGGAATGCCACCTTCATGTTCGTGGTCGATTTTAACTTATTGACATGACACCACAAAGGCGACGATTTCAGGCACGCATGAAGTTGTACGGCAGCAGTAAATTTCGGGATGACGGAAAGCGTTTGACGAAAATCTCCGTAGGGCAATTTCATAGCCCCACCGAATCGTCTCGAATAACCTCGTAAATCCTTCATCGTTTGGTGAACTTCCTCCATAGCTCGTTTATGCGCCATCGTACATTCATCCCAAATAATGATTTTGCATTCTCGCATCAATTTCGCTGTCACCGAATTATTGGCCATTGTGCACGTTGGCACAACGAATTTTCCACGTTTGCATCGTCCAAAATAATCAAATCATGTGATAAAATGCAAAATTTCGTAAACAAAAAATAATTTTTTTCGCAGTTTTCCATTTTTCCATTAGAAAAGCCATTCGCGAACAATTGCACACAAAATTGCATACAAAAATATAGATTTTTGATTTTTCCGATTTCCCGAATTTTCTGGAGGGTTTTTCCAAAATTTTCTTTAGTTAGAACCTTCTCCTGGTAATAACCAACAACTGAAAAAAATTTGAGCTAAATCGGCCCAGCCGTTCTCAATTGATGAATTACTATATATTTTTTAAACCCTTTTTTAAGGTTCCGTACCCAAAGGGAAAAAACGTAACCTTATTAGTTTCGCTCGGATGTCTCTCCGTCTGTCTGTCTGTCTGTCTGTCCGAACCCAATAAGCCAATTTTGTTACCAGGTCTATCTCAAGAACCGATTGACATAGGAGGCTAAAATTTACACACAACATCCGGTATAACCTCTAGTTAAACGACAAATACCAATGGAAGGAATACATCGATTGGTTTTGGATTAATTAGTAATCTGGTGAAAAAAATATTTTCATTTGCCCAAAAAACGGTTTATTTCTTGATTCACAAAAAAATACATAAATTCCTTTTTTGTAGATCATGTTCTTATCTATATATGTGCTGAATACTGTTTTGCCGAAAAGTTAATAGTTTACAAGATATTTTCAAAAAAGATAATTTTACCATGTAAAATACGTTTCTCTCATACCTAAGTTTTAATCTCTACTACGCAGTTGTGCACAATTGACCCCATCAAAGACAGAAGAGAGGGGAAAGATTGAATGATATAGATTTCAAATAATATCTGTTGTGTTGGACTTTAGCAAAATACGGAACCTTCGGCATAAACTAAGTATTAAATAGACCGTCAGCTCCGCCCACTTAAGAGAATTTGCCTACAAGCTGTTTTCCGTGTTTCTATGTGCGAAAGTATGTGTGCCATGTTAAAGTCCATAAGACGCACGCATACGCTTGCACATAGTAACCTGACAGATGACTGACACTTCATTCTGTGGTGACATTGGGAAAAATTCAAATAATTCAAATAATTGGCAGTTATCGGGACGTGTTAACAAAACGGAGGGTCTGGTGTGGTGAATTTAGTACCTACATACATTTCATTAATGAGCTTCGCCCAGCAAAGCAAAGTTAATTAGGATATTCTTTGTCAGCACACAATTACAACAACTGCGCTAGACTTGACACTTCGAGACTCGTAATAGTTGTTGTAATTGCGTGCTGAAAATCCTACTTTACGTTGCTTTGCTGAGATCGAAGCTAAAAAAAACACGGATATTATTAAGATTTTCTTATTTTGAGTAGATAACGTACGGGATGTTTACATTGTGGTTGCAAACAATGGAAATATTTACCATTTGCAAAAATGTAATAAAATCAGTACCTATCTACAAATAATTATTTGGAATTTTATTAAATATTTATATATTGTAGTTTCGATTTTGACTTACAGTTTAAAGAAAATTAATTCATAAATAATTGATTTTCATCTTCCTATTGGTTGGTCATCAGAATTTAAAAAAAAATTATTTGATGTCCTATTATTTTGTTGAGGGCTGTTAACGTTGCAACCTTATTATTTTGATTGTTTTCATTAATTACGTTAATTTGAAATTCGTTTGTTTATTAAATTGTTGAAAACTTTGTTAAAAATATAATTTTTTTCCCCCCTTTTTGTTTTCGGTTATTACACGGTTACTTCATGAAAATATTATAACTCATAAATTATACCCACTCAGAAATGTTCATATCTCTCCTCGAACCCCAACACATTATTTTAAGTCTTAATATTCCTTAGTTCTTCACTTTGAATCCGTTGCCTTTTTTCTGTCGACATTCGCGGGCAAAACAACATTTCGCCAAAATCAACAAACGAAAACAAACACAATTATAATTGTGAAAACAAAAATGTTTTATTTTATTTCCATGAATGAATATTTCTACCATTCTGCAAAACACGTTTTCGTGGTGAAATAAAACAAACAATCTTAACTGTGGGAACGCATCCATCAGCTGATCGAAATACACTAAACTCAGTCAGTGTTCTTAGCATTCTCTCTTTATTTTTCCCACGAAGCGAGGGCATTTTTCCCTTTTCTCTGTACTCAAATACCCTCGATTTGCTTATGAAAAAATATTTCTTCTAAAAGTAAAGCTGCTATTATTCGGAAAGAAATTCACATTAAATTAACCTTGAATATACAAATGATTATTTCTTGCTACTAGAAATCTTTTGCTAAAAGAAAAATCTCTTGTTATGGGCATCTAGTGTGTTGCATTGTAGTTCGAATGTTTTTTCGTCAGATTCATGACAAAAACATTGTTGATTCTTTATTTTTGTTTTGTACGAATCGTTTTTCGGGCAACAAAATTTCCACAAAAGGTAGAAATTCCACGATGTAGGATGACTGCTGAGTGTCAGTATTTCATTATACCCCCTCCATTCACTTTTTTTTTTGTTTTGTTGCCTCACACGTATTCACCGATACGAAATTTAAGAGAGAATTTTTCTTTCAAAATTTGAGGGGGGAATCGGGTAGGTGCGCGGGAGCTGACGGTCTATTTAATACTTAGTTTATGCCTTCGGTGCGCGAGTGACACTCGCACTTGGCCGGTTTTTACAGTTGTTGTACGAATAATGTCAACTAGTATCGCTTGTGGTCGAAAATCGACCATACCTTTTATAATTATGTTTACTAAAAACGTACTACAATTATTCTCGTTATTTATTCACGTTTTTTATAACCGAAACGAAAAGAGCGACATCTATAATATATCGAAATAAAGTGCACGAATGGGTCGCACGAAACTTTCTCGTTTAGGGTATCCATATCATAAACTAAGTAGCTATTAAATAGACTGTCAGGTGTCAGCTCCCGCGCACCTACCCGATTCCCCCGCAAATTTTGAAAGAAAAATTCTCTCTTAAATTTCATGTCCGTGAATACGTGTGAAGCAACAAAACAAAAAAAAATAGTTAATGGAGGGGGTAGAATGAAATACTGACACTCAGCCAGTGTTGCCGAAAGTACTCTCATAGGAAAATTGTACTACTTTCAACATCTTTGTACTCCCGTAATACTCCTTTCACGTTCGTACTGATATTTGTTTTAAACACCTGAAATATCACGAACTTGCAGCAAAGTGTTATTTCAACCTTAATAAATTTAATACACTTTAAATTTAATGGAAATTTGACATCACTTTTAAGTTTTAACTATCAATTTATTTTTCCTTTGCCTTCTTAAACTATCTACCTAGTATAAATTGCAAAACAAATTTTTACCTTCTGGATGCTTCATTAAAATTTGTTTCGTGTTCGATTTTGTTACATTACCGTCTAGCAAAACTCTTGCGGATCCTGGAGATCCTTTCCATTGACAATCACTTATTTTGATACTAAAGTCCGTGAACAACATATTAGAGAGACTCTACCAAAACAGCCCACAGGCTTCCAACATCGAAACCTTCTCATTTGAAAAACACTTAGCTAGAAATAAATTGTTCGCTGTATTCCCCGGTACTCCTCAAAAAGTTATATTATTCTCCCCAACAAAATTATGAAGTGGCATCACTGCACTCAGCAGTCATCATACATCGTGGAATTTCTACCTTTTGTGAAAATTTTTATTGGTAGGTACGTCGTTCGCCACTAACTGTTAGTAGTTACAGAACGATCATTAGATTTATTCGTTATACTTACATTATTATGCTGTAGAAACTAAATTTACATTCCATCACTTTGTATTTAGTGAGAAATAAATAAATAAATATCAAATTGAATTTATTTGCTAAAGGTCACCATTATATGGTTTAATTTTAAAAGAAGACTGCTGAGTCATGTTTGTTTTACTTAAACAACACTTAATTGGGGAACTAACCTTTTTCGACAACCTTAGCTACATTTCGGGTAAAGGGATATTAGACATAATCCATTTCCTCAACTCCACATGTTGGATATAGGCACCGAATGATTCACACCCTTAACAAACATCACAAACTAGGTAACACAATACACAAGTCGTGGTAACAAAAAGGCACATCACAGTGCTACTTGGGTTCAAAGCTGGACCGCCACTTCTACCTACCTACCTATTGCACTATAGTTACTAATTCTTAATAAGTTGAGTTGGTGCAGTATTTTTTGTGGAGATCCTACGTCAACGACACACTTCACGAAGATAATAAATCTACGTACCTTTATATCTTGTAATAGACCTTTTAGAACAAAAACTTTAAGTTCCGTAAACTTGGCTGACATTGACCGATTTTGATTTTTAAATACCTATTTGGCAAATTTGTGTATATTATTACGTAATCAACATTAGGGGCTGTCTTTAATAGTATATTTTAAGACATTAGTTTGTATTTTTTCATATTTTAGGGTAAAAACTTTAGAAAGCTGGGTAAGTATTACTAACTTAAGTCTAACGTTCTTCATAGTTAAGATAGCATTTATGATATTTTGTGTGCTCTATTCTTCCACAGTTGGTAAAACTTTAAATGTGTGGGTAGTGATTTTTGACACTGTTTTTGTTTTCTTTAAACTTTACGGTTCTTGGGAATATATTTACAATCTTTTCGATATAATTTGCTGGTGAGTTAATAGTTGAACTAATTTTCCTTGTTTGCAAATGCCCCTGCCTATGAAAATATATATAGTAAGAGCCTCTTTCCAAAATAAACAATCAATCTTCATTAGCCATTAAATCAAAAATAAGCCATAACACAAAAAAAAACCAATAGATATTAATCTTCTGTTAAACAGATATCTCGAAAATATATTTTTAAAAAGGTATAAAATGCAATAAGAATTCACTCCACTCATTAGTTACCTAACTAAAAATGAAGCTACTAGCACAAGTTCTTTTGATTGCCGTTTGCATTTACGCCGTAAGTTGACGCGGTTATAGAGGTAATATTTCTTATAAAAATTACGCCATTATATTCTAGGTATCTGGTTTAAGCCTCGGTGGCATTGTAGGCACCGCCGAAAATGTAGGTGGCAATATTGTTGATACGGCAGAAAACGTAGCCGACAATTTAGCAGGTGTAGCTGGCCAAGTAGCTGGTGCAGCAGTCAACGCAGCCGATGTCTCTACCATTTGGGCGGAAAATAAAGTAAAGCAACTTTAATCAAGAAGAGCTATATATTTTTTATTCAATTGTGTATTTAAAAATTTGGATGTAGAAATAAAATCATACACATATCATTTTCGCTGTTTGACTCTGAATCACATAATACACTTATAACTTCTGGCAGTCCAACCAAAATGGTTTACGTCTCTGTCAGGTATATATACTCAATAATTGTTCTTAGTTTTGGCGACAACTCATTTTAAATAATAATTATAACTAGTAGAAAATCGACCATAACTTTTATAAGAATGTATACTAAAAAACGTACTTCTGTTATTCTCGTTATTCTCGTTATTTATTTATGTTTTTTATAAACGAAAAGAAAAGAGCGACATCTATAATACATGGAAAAATAAAGTGCACGACTGGGTCGAACGAAACTTTCTTATGGACATAGAATCCCTTATTTCTGAGTATGTTTAGCAGTTCATTTACTACGATACACCATAGCAGGGCGATAGAACACCGCTCTTGTCCCCAGAGTTTTAACAGAATCATATTAAGAATGCTAATTATCTTTTAAATGTATTTTGGTCAAAATAGTTATAGCGGTTTTTTGTAAAATTTGCCAGACAAAACAGTACCAAATATTGCAATGTTTTATTTGAAAAATACTATTGCGTCACTATTTAGTTGTGAAAACCGATTATAAGTAATTGTTCGGGATGTAAGCATTGCTTCGTTTTTTAAGTTTTATCGAAATCAAGATGGGATTTTCGATATATGAGTTTTGAAAACATCCATTTAACTCAAAGTTTGCATTTTGGTCAAAATCATTATCGCCGTTTTACGGTAAACATAAAAAAAGCCAAATTAAAAAAAAAGACAGGCACTCCGGGAGTGCCGACAGAAGTTATTACTTGAACAATTAGGTACGTGTGCATTTTTCAAATCGGCAGGAAACACTTTCAAATGAAGTGTTTCATTATTGATTATTATAAACTACTACTACAAATCTTATATTACAATATTCACTTTTATTTAATGCTCCATTGTACATAAAAAATAATGCATATTATTTTACAAAAAATATTGCAATCTATTGCTTAAAACGTACATTTACAAATACATACATGAAATATTGAATTTAATAATTAATTGGTATTCTTTGAAATGAATACCAATGAAATTTATGAATTTTCATCTACAAAAATTATACATACCTACATTTTACAATTTCAATTGTAAATGAGATATCCTGTCTTTCTAGCTGCATACAACCATATGCTCATATACAAAGTTTCATTGACATCGGCAGAGTTTCTCGGAAAATGCACAACAGGGCCACCTATCGGGTCAAAAATTATCCTATCTTTCTAGCTGCATACAAACATGCGCACATACAAAGTTTCATTGAGATCGGTTGAGTTTCTCAAAAAAAAAAATCGACAACAGCGCCACCTATCGGGTTCCATACTATCCTATCTTTCTAGCTGCATACAACCATGCTCACATACAAAGTTTCATTGAGATCGGTTGAGTTTCTCAGAAAATGGACAACAGCGCCACCTATCGGGTCCAAAACTATTGTATCTTTCTAGCTGAATCCAACCATGCACACAACCAAAGTTTCATTGAGATCGGCTGAGTTTCTCAGAAAATGGACAACAGCGACACCTATCGGGTCCAAAACTATTGTATCTTTCTAGCTGAATCCAACCATGCACACAACCAAAGTTTCATTGAGATCGGCTGAGTTTCTCAGAAAATGGACAACAGCGCCACCTATCGGGTCCAAAACTATTGTATCTTTCTAGCTGAATCCAACCATGCTCACATACAAAGTTTCATTGAAATCGGTTGAGTTTCTCAGAAAATGGACAACAGCGCCATTGGGTGTCGGTTTTTCGGTGACGATGACGCGGTGTCGTTTTACATAAAGGTAACGCGAATTAATTTCTTCCCATCTAAAAGTGCCCAACGCGCCTAAAGAATACTGTTTTCAAAAATCCATTGTACGATAATAAGAGAAAAACTGAGTTTGCTATTAAGTTATAAATGACCACATTACCTTAGAAATTATTTTTTGTTACAATCGTATGGAGCGTTTTCGAGATATGTCGAAATTTCAATAGTACCGTTGTTCGAATGTTTAGCCAAAAACTGGGTACGCAGTCATGGTGACCTCACCTACTTAAGCTTAAATATCAATTTTGGTTGAAATCGTTAGAGCCGTTTTCAATCAAATCAAACTGGTACGAAAATTGCATATAGGAAGTACCATTAATATTGAGTTTACCTTGCAAAAAAAAAAAAACACCTCCCGAACTGTAAGTAAGCCCAAAAACTCCAAATCCGAGGTTTGAACGTAATCCGGGAAGCCGTTTAGGCTGTAAGCCTGTGGAAGGACGGACAGACCGACAGACCGAACAGAATTTTGCAATCCACTTTTTTGATTTCCTCTATCATCGTTATATCAGAATTGATTAATATCTCGAGTCCGAAATTTTGCACAAAAATAATAGATATCTTTCTCTTACTATCTACGTAATGGAGAAAGTTAATAAATACGTAAATGAGCTGCTCCATCGGAAACAGATTCTAATCTAAAATGATTTATGTTTTTAATAGGTACGTTACTATGGTAATATAGTGGCGACAAATAATAAATAATTCCCCTTAATAAATTTCTTACAATTATTGCTTATTTTTAGGGGCAGGTAAATTGCATACCTTTATGGGTAAATGATTCTCTTCAACAGGTTCTAATCTTAGATGATTAAATACGTTACTATGGAAACATGACAGCGAAAGCTTGATTCTCACCAAAATCCTTTTAGTACCTGTTTTGTATGGGGAAGTCTTAACTTAATTTTACCAGTCTTAATGGCGACATATACCCACGATTTTGTGTTTGTGCACATCTATGGCACATCACCTTTCAAATAAGATAAGTTTCATTCTCCTCATTTCATATTAAATGCCAAAAAAGCGTACGGAAAGCTTGGATGTTCACGTATTAATATAATGATCTTAAATAATATATTTAAATTTAATAAGTTAGCAAAGCAATTACAATATAAATAGAAAATCAATTCATTTTCACGCCCTACGCGATAAAACTTATTAGATGACTGTGCGGAATTGAAATAACGATCTTTTTGAGTAGGTACAAATCCTGGTAAAGAAAACAACAGAGGTCTCTACCTGCAACTAAATTTGAAATTAAAAACTCTACAGGCAGTTGTTTTTGATAACAATAGGCATGGGTGAGATTCCTTAAAAAAAAATGTTCTTCGAAAACAAAGGAGTTTTTAACTGCTCAAAAGGATGGATATGAAAGAAGTTACGACGGTAAGCAAATTTTCGATTTCGCATGATTTATGTTGTCTCTTTAAATGCGAAAGTATCTCCTTAACCTTCGAATAATATAATATGTATAATGTATATTGTACCTTCAAGATGCCTTCTATCTCACAATTGATATGCATTTGCAGATGCTCGTCTGTACAATTATTTACGCAAAATTGTAGTCGGATAAAGCCCACTTTAAAATTATTTTAGTACGTGACAATGTCCGTATTAGGTGATATTTTTCTAATAATAGTCGACAAAATACCCACTGGGTATTAAATTTAAAACCACCAAAAGTACATTTTATGCAATCAATCCTCTCCCATCTGCCATTTCAATTATTGGAAAATTAGAATTTAAAATTTTTTTTTAAGATTTTTCAAGAAATGTTTTCTCAGGATATTAGTAAGTATATTTCAAGATTTCGAAATGTTGAAGATTTTGGGATTTTAAGAAAAATAAAATATAACCCGAGCAAATCGTTTTAAAGATTTTGATGAGGAATAGTTCTGCTCGCTACAGATTTAACAAAAAACTTTTGTTAATTCCATTGTTATTAAGGTTCCGTACCCAAAGGGAAAAAACGTAACCTTATTAGTTTCGCTCGGATGTCTCTCCGTCTGTCTGTCTGTCTGTCTGTCCGAACCCACTAAGCCAATTTTGTTACCAGGTCTATGTCAAGAACCGATTGACATAGGATGCTAAAATTTACACACAACATCCGGTATAACCTCTAGTTAAACGACAAATACCAATGGAAGGAATACATCGATTGGTTTTCGATTAATTAGTAATCTGGTGAGAAAAATATTTTCATTCGCCCAAAAAAACGGTTTATTTCTTGATTCACAAAAAAAATACATAAATTCCTTTTTTGTAGATCATGTTCTTTATATGTGCTGAATACTATTTTGCCGAAAAGTTAATAGTTTACAAGATATTTTCAAATAAGATAATTTTACCATGTATAATAAGTTGCTCTCATAAGTTTTAATCTCTACTACGCAGTTGTGCACAATTAACCCCATCAAAGACAGAAGAGAGTCACTGGTGGTATACCACCAGGGTTCCCGCTTGCTAATTTCGTTGGGGAGTATAATACATTTTTGGGGAGTACAGAACAAAATAAAAGTAATATATTTTTAGTCAATAGTTTTTAAATGGGGACAGGTACAGAATGGAAAATTGGCGTGGGTTGGGTACTAGGTAATAATTAGAAAATGAAAATGTGCGAGTAATTTTTGAGAGTAAAAATATTAAGTAATTCAATTAAACTAAATTGTGATGAATTCATGAAGAGGGGAAAGATTGAATGATATAGATTTCAAATAATATCTGATGTGTAGGACTTTAGCCAAATACGGAACCTTCGGTGCGCGAGTGACACTCGCACTTGGCCGGTTTTTTATTTATATAGATTAAGTAGTAAGAAAAATAAGTAAACTAACAATGGGAGTATGGGGCTTCCTTGTTCCACTATGCTACTTATTCCGACCGTCAAACCCATTGGTATTAACGCTTAACCTGACTTCTATGCTTCGAGTACCACCATGATTTATATAAAAGTAAATGAGTAAATAATTTAAATGTCGTTTATTTAAAAAATATTTTTATTCAAATTTGTTACTGTCAATCTAATACAATTTTTAAATCTTAAAATAATTCAAATAATTCTCTCCTACAGTCGATAATAAAAATGTCACACTTAAAAACTAACATCACAAAAATAATTTATTAACAATACTGTTTTTAATATATTCACAATATGTAAGTAGGTATATGCAACAGGAAAGAAAACAAAAATTACAAAAAGAATAAACTAGTTCACTTAAATATGACGTAAAGTACGTTTTTTTTGTTGTTGCTTATTTTTGACATGTGTTTCTTAAATTTGCTTTTAAGATTTAAGAATCCCCTTACCTGTTCCCATGAATTCAGTGTTGGTTTCTTTTCTTTTTTTTAATAATACATATAAGAAAAATCTATTTCTACTGAATTTCCGTGCATGTTATTTTAGATTATACATTTTGTTTACGGCACTGATTCGTTGTACATAATATAATTTAACTAGTTGAGTGTAACTTTCGTTTAACTGCTAACTAAGATAACTTTTACTATTCACTAATATATGGTGATCCAGTACTATGGACTTTTGTTCGTATGGAAGGTTTTTATACATAGGGTTTGTTTCGTGTATTTTTTTTTTTCTATATTTATTTATTCTAAAATTTGTTTGCGTTTAGATCATACTTCCGAACATGCGTTTACCTCGAGTTAGTACCAGACTAACTACCATCACTGTTAGCAGGAAGAATACCAAACTGAGGAATGTTGTCAGGTAGCGACATCTGCGTCGGAATTTCTTTTCCTTTTCCATTTTAATGCGTAATTGTTCGGCACGTGGTAGATCCAAGGTGAAGTCGGATTCGGGACGTGATGATGGCTACAAAAATGAAAAGAAAAAATACATGTTGAGTAAAGGTTTCCACAATTAATTGAAGTGATTAAGGAAAAACTAAAAACTAGCTGAATTTTGAAGGTTATTGGATTTTGAGGAGAAATCAGTGATATAATTAGGGGTACATTGAGAACTCCAGCTCTTAATTTTAAAGCTGCTGGAATGTTATATGGAATATGTACTCCTAATGCGTACAAAACCATCCTCATCGTCTTAGGGGACATTTTTATTCAAAGCTTTGTAACTTGATTGAAATTTAACAGTTTGATAGAATAATAAAAAAATTTTATTTTTAATACCCCAAATAACCTTACCATTCAAAAGGTAATTCTCATAATTATCTACAGAGATATGATCACCATCGGGCGACTATATATTATTAAAAAACGTAAGCGAAACTAGTTTTTCGTAAATGCTTATATTTATGCGACTATGTATTGGAAAATTTCTCGTGTAGATTGCGAAGAGTTCTTGATGTATATATCCGTAGGTACCTACATTTATAAAATTTGTTTTGGTTTTTAGACCACCTCAATGTCAAGAAGAACCGATCAAATTTAGGTACATGCTTTTGCTTTTAGGTTATAGATCTTTTCTGAGCCCAAGTAGTCTCTCCATGAGAGTGTACATTTGTGCCAAATTATAGCTTTTCTTTCTGAATGCCGCGGCGTCTTCTTTGGGTAGAAATACTGGCAAGACTTTTACAACGTAAAAAAAACGGCAGGAAAAAAGAATGAGAACTACAAAAATAAAATTTCTATCTTCTATATTCGAATAAGCCGAGAACATTGTTATTAATGGTTGGTTAAAACAATGCCTGTTGACAAATGTAGGTACAAGTTGGCCTGCGATATGTAGTGGCTTGGAAAAGAACCCTATCAGACATAGGTACAAATCTGTCATCGTTAAGCGGTACGTGTATTTTTGTAAAGGTTATTTATTTATTATATAAATGAAAAACTATTTTAATTGATATAAATGTCTTGTTGGTCTTAAATTCAAGTATTGTTTATGGTAAATAAAAAAACCCCGGGTCCATAAAATATGTTTGAATCGTTTAAAAGTGGAATGAAAAATTTGTGTTGGTTGGACTTTTTTTTAACCGTTTAAAGATCTTTAATTTGTTGTTAATATAACATTTTTTTATTGTGTAGCAACCGAGATTTATATTAGACTTTCTCGATAACCATTTATGCTAATTTTTGAAGGTTTCTGCTTAGAAATGCTCCTTTGACCAAATGCGTGCAGTATCTTTTATTATCTCTTGCAATTGGCTTTAATATACCGAATTCTTTAAAATGTGAACTACCTACACGTTTTAAAGAATCTAGGAACTGATTTCCTCAGGCAAAGAACAATTGACCACCTTTTCAAAAACTTCTTTTGGAATTTTGTACATGGTTATACCATTTTTTCTATGTGAGTTGCACTGGGGTAGGTACACCACAATGAGACGCTCGATCCAAAACTTTTTCTTTATTTTCCATTACTATAAACCATTTAGAAATTTACTTGTATTTTAATTATCAAATGTATTAATTTTCCACAATATTTAAATATTTAATATCGCTTAGTTTCTTTTACGTATATTTTTTCGATGATCTGTCAAACTTGTATGTCTAATAGGCATCAAATTATAGCCGCTAGGGTACACCCTCCATTTTTCAATTTGACAATGATGTCAATGATGCCATTTTTCACAAAGCACAATAGCACAGAAAAAACTCAAGGTTAACTTTAATTATGACAGATGATGACGTATGCTTAAGTTGTTTTTAATTTAGTCAGTGTTAATAAGATGTAAAGAAATAAACTCGAGTTGTTAATAACTAACGATTCATTTTCGGTGCATATCCAAAACGAAATAGCGCAAAGCTTACCACCAACACTACTTGCACTACTTTTCAATATAAGTTAATATCACTTAAAAAAAAATAATTTCGCAATAGACTAAACTTAATGTAGTAGATTTTTAGATGTATCACAGCTAAGAAATCTAACATGCATTAACTTCAATCTGCAGATCATATAGAGTAGAGCTACAAAATACGAGTATAGGCCATAATATATGTGTATAGAGAAAAAAATACTAAATATAAGGTCTGTTCCTTTACTTTTAATTCTTACTAATTTTTACTAATTTTGAATTATAAATCTCATGCTATAATATTATAATATTCTTTTTTTAACGGCTCCGTGTTATAATATTCTTTTTAATGGGTCCGTGTGCCAAAGAAACAAATATATGTACTTACTCCTTACGAATTTTTACTTATTGCCTTTCCCTAACTCGAAAAATTCGTAAAAGAGCAAGATATTACCGCTCCACTTTACTCAACAAATTTCTTGGTGCAAGAAGCCAAGAAGTGGTAAAACTGTCAGTGATTTGAGTTTTGTTATCTTATTTGGCATAAGCGTGCATTTGTTTTGGTTTTTTGCGTAATAAAATGGGTTCAACATTCAAAATAATAATGAATGTTCTCCTCAAGATTGTTTTCGATTTCGATAGTAGCAACGAAATTCTTCCTTGCTGTAAAAAGAGACAATCAGCTTCATGTCAATTTGAATGCTTTTCCTCTTCTTGAATGTAGTTTAATCAGTACAATTTTTCACATACTCGGATTCATCAAAAATAAGTTCGATTATTACTTTCTTACTTTCCGTACCACTTTTTTGAATTGTGTATTTGGCATTTTGCATAGATTACTACAAAAGCGTTCCCTAACTTTTTCGTGAGAGTCTCTCTCTGTGAGAGAATCTATGCCCCCACCTTATAGTTTAAATCATATTTGTTTGAAAGCAAATTGTTTTTTTTTTTAGCTGGAAGCTGCTTGAAGTGTTTGCATGTAGTTACTAACAAGTCTCCAATTATCTCCCTTATATGTGAAATTTGTACTGGTTTTTGTTAGTTTAGTACCAGAAGGTTCAATAAGACATATCAATAAAACGCATTATAGTATTATTGCTTAGTCTCTTGTGTGAACATTTGTGAACGCCCATGAATGACATCTCACCATCACTGGTTAAAATATTTCAGAAAAAATGTCAGATCAGGATTATTACCAACTTCATTATACATCTTACATAACAACGTTGAGCGATATGAAACAAGAAAGGTGACAGTCCACACCTTCTTCATCCTAAGTTGCAAAAGGTGGTATTCCTATGCATTTGTGCCTGCCGCACCAACTTGATTCATCATCCTCCAAACAAGTTCCATCGCCAATCCACTCGATGCTCATGACGACCTTTCAAGTTGGTACCTTTTCTCAACAGAATGACCTACAAACGCACTCGTGCACATATATACCAATCCCGATTGCAGAGGAACCCTTACGGCATACTTAGCCGGTCTATACATACTTCTTCGTCACAGTGGCATCGTTTGGTTTTGGAATTTGCTCTCAATTTTGTTGACACGACAACGTGCCTACGCACAACCTTATCGTGCGGTCAAAACAAAATTTATGTTTACATGTTTCAAGGCCATGGTAGCTACGCCAAAGACCGGTGTTATCGATCAGCACGACTTTATTTCAAAACGACTTTCACTCCTCACGCAGCCACTGGCACTTTGGATGTAAACAAAACGTGCGCGCTTGCCCACACAATTGATGGGCGTTGTTGGCTCTTAAAGCCAAAGATTCCGGATTGTGTGGCAGTTTCAATGCCGATGAGGGAACTCTTGGTTATGCCATTACGAGCATTCTGTGGGTCAGTTACCTGTTGGAAATTGAAAAAAAAATTTCTATTGAGATGCTAAATGGCACCTGTACGTTTTGTCATTAAATTATACTATAAAACTGAAACCGGGATGACTGGGGTCTTCGCAAATTTATTGCCAGGCTATGAACGACCTTCATAAAAACTGTCAATAAACCCAGTAGTAGTCAAAACGAACAAATCTGTATGCAAACGCTTCGATGAAGCTCATTCTCGGTTCATTGAAAGTTAATAATTCAGCTATGACCACAGTCACTCGAATAAATTAGAAAATGTCAAACTACGTAAGATTGATTTCGTAATTGCTACAGACATAACTTAGATAATTACCTAAGTACTATGGAATGTTTTCAACAACAACAGTGTGAGAAGGATATATAATATATGTTGAAATCTAAACTAATCCACAAAAGTCAAAGTTTTGGGTAGGATAAACGCTGTGTTAAGGTTAAAACATTTTATAGCTCAAATTTATGATTAAACATTTCTAAACTATAATAACAGTTTTGGAGATTGCATCTTGTGCAGGTAATAATACCTACTTATATGTATTATACTAAGGCGTCAAAAGTGCAATACGTTCCTTAATACCATGTTCCCACCAACGTGATTTAGCTAAATCCACTTGATTTAGCTAAATCATCTCATAAATTACGTGATTTACCATACATTTTCGTGATTACTAATTACGTGATTTAGACGTGTTTAATTTTTAATTACGTATCTCTCATCGCAAATCCACACAAAATAAAATCGAACATACCTGCAGCGCTTTCAATTCAATTCAATGTTATTCAACAAACAAAAAAAAAAACACAAATGTCAAAAATATTATCCCAAATTCAATTTTCTTTGTGTTTCGGTGAATTTTGGTATTTTTATTAAGTACAACAATCATAAATTGTTTTATTTTTGGCAGAGGTGTGATAACAAAAGAAAAACAACGAAAAAAAAAACTGCCCTCTCCGAAGTGGACGAATTCTTTCTGCTGGATGTCAAACTAAATCACGTAAAATTCGATGGAGACGCCTTTCGTGATTTATAAATCACATTAGCTAAATCACGTTGGTGGGAACATGGTATAAAGTCCGATGTGTTCTTTAATACATTCTGCCGTACTTATAACAAATAACTTTAAATTTACGGAAGCTCACAATGGAAAATATAGCCACTGTGAAATTTTGGTAATGCAAATTGATACTAGGTTTTAAAAGATGTCTAGACCATTCCTCTTCAAACTGGACGTGTTTTTCTTTATCGGCCTGGTTCGCAGTGGCATTTTTGAGGGTGGGCAGGTGCCGTGTTTTAGAATATGAAGCGTCGTTTATATCTCCGAATATAGCTTCTCAGTTTCTCCTTTCTTATAAACATTGGATACGTATTCCGTTTACTTCGAGTATACCTATACTTATGGAAGAAGATTTCGCTTGCTCGCAAGTTGATCTGAGAATCCTAAGCAACAATTGTTTCGTGTGAACTGATTGACTATTGTGAGCGGAAGAAAACAAAATGCGAAAATGCAAAGAAAGTAAAGGGTGTTTTTGTTTTTTTTTAGAGGTACCTATAGAACTTTGAAATGGAATAAAACCAAGATATTGTTTTTTTTAAATTGACATGAAATTTACTTTATTCGAAAGATAATCTTCTGGCACTATAATTTAAATATGATTTCTGGCATATGACCACCACGGCCGGCTCGGACGTAGTCTAATATGGAGGTCCAATTTTCAGCGTAGACTAACGACTTTACATATCCCCACAGAAAATAGTCAAGCGGCGTTAAAACGCATGATGTTGGAGACGTTCTGGCCAGCGTCTTTTTAAAGAAATACGGACTAATTATTCCACCAACACAATAAGCACACCAAACAGTCAGTTTTTGTGGATGTAACGGTGTCTCAACATACACTTGATGATTATCATCACTCCAAATGCAGCAGTTCATGTTTTGTTTCTTGACGTATCCATTCAACCAAAAGTGAGCTTCATCGCTAAACAAAATTCGCTTATAAAAATTGACGTAGTGCTCGATACGTATTTCGAACAGAACCATGATTTTCAAAATAAATTTGCACAATTTGAAAGCATTGTTCAGGCGTCAGTTTATTCATGTTGAAATGCCAAACCAAATTAAAAGGAAATCACTTGACAGCTGGCAAAATGGCGGCCAGTTAAAATAGTGTTGCCAACTTAAAGTTATATACCTCTTTGTGTTCTTCTAAACAATTATTTCCGTTCAGCCTAATTGAAGTAAATACTAATGTGGTATTCGTTTGGGCTTCTTCAGATTTGCCCTCAGATTTCAGATTTTATGTGCCTAATCGAACATAAAAACGTCACTTGCTCTTTTTTGTGTTGATATTTGTGTGACTTGAATACGTGTAGACTTCGACACTTTTCTAAGCGATTTCCATTCAATGGTTCAATTTTGTATTAAAACGTTAGAAATATCTGTCCCGATTGATTTCTAAATATTTATACATAAATAATTTACAAAAATTGATTCACCCTTTCTTTGCTGGAGAAAAAAATTCACTAAAAATGTAAACAAACTCCATCAGTTGTCGAACTCAAACGCACTTGTAATGGTAAATCTGAGAAAATATCTAGATTCGCAAAAGTGCTCTGAAATCTGAAAAAGATTGCTTTTTCCTGTACCAAACGAACATAAAAATTGGTGCAGGGAAATAAGTCCCCGGGAACTAAGTCCACTCAGGAACTTAGTACCCACCAAGGGGGAAATAAAACCACTTTTGTGAAGTGGACTTAGTTCTCATATAAGGTGGGAAATAAATTCCGAAAACTCAGAGTGGTTTTATTTCCCTTTAACGTGAAATTGGTGTTATTGCGCTTTCAAACTATGAAATGCCTATGGGGGGGCATGCTGCCCCCCTGCAACCCCCCTGCTTGGGTTTAGTGTTGCATTACGGGGTGGGTGCAAGGTTGGTCTTATCAAATTTCGTTGGCGTTATTACGCTTTGTCGGAGTGAAAATACTCCAATAAAAAATCGTGAGTTTGTTGTCCAATTTTGTTTGGAAGTTAGTTGACCCTTCTTATTTTTGAATGTGTACTAAGTTCCCATAAGAAAGTGGACTTAGTTCCCACCCTACATGGGAACTAAGTCCACTTCACGAAAGTGGTTTTATTTCGTACTAGGTGGGAACTTAGTCCCTCAGTGGACTTAGTTCCCGGGGACTTATTTCCCAGCACCATAAAAATTGCTCTGAGAGCGCCCAATCGAATACCACATAAATAAACCCTTCTCCTTCATTGCAAATATAAACCAAATTAAACAAAAAAGAAAAACGCAATTTTTAATCATCATCTTAAATGTTTTAAAAGTCACTTTATATGGAAAATTTAGAGTAGGTACCTTACTCATGTTATAATATTTTATATCTCCTCATACTAAAAACAAAGATAAAGATTAGTGCAGCAATTTAGCAAAGTCCGTTCTTCGCACATTAAATTCTTAATTTTTCATATAGAAATACAATACAAAACGTCAGTTGAGTATCAACATTTCATTGCTCTGCGTTGTAAGTAAAGTTTTTTTTTTATATTCGGTCCACTATAAACCTGCATCAATTTGGCCGCGGAATACATAACTGTTCCGTATCAGTGCTTAATTTTGACACTAGTCGGCACGGTTAAAAAAACATGCAAATGGCTGGGGATAAATCGCACATGGCAGTGATCCTCTGAACTTTGAGGTCTCCTGAACAATGATGATCGTACAGGACTGGATGGATGATTATTCAATTTCAATAGCTCGACGAATTCATTTTATTTGTGGCAAATGGACTAGATTTTGACCTTAAACTCTCTTACTTGGCATCGGGTATCGTTTCGAAAATCCTTTTGACAACTGCCGATTTTAGAGCTACCCGAATAGGCCCCTGCATAGTGTCATCTGAAACAGTGCCTTATTTAATATGGTCATTTCCGTAAGCATCTTTACCAGTTTAATCACTTTAATCACGGTTATTCAATCTAAGGAGCAGTGAAAAACCGCTGTTAAGATTCGTTACAGAAAGCAGTAGTTCCCTCAGATCGGACAAAGTTAATAATGGTAAATGAAAGGCTATGCACCTGAAATCTCAGCTAACATTTAAGGCTAACACAAACTATGAAGAATATTTGCAACTGGAAAATTAGATACCACCCCATTTGTAAGCTAATAATTTTGTAAACAGTTTGGAAACAAAATATCGCGCCTGTACAATAGTACGCATACGCCCCAATAGACGTCATCAAAAAGCTAAAACCGCAGTTACAAATATAAAGCAAGCCGCTGTACAACAAGCCAGTCAAAGAATAACGAAAAGCCTGCCAAAATGGCTCCCATTTTAAATCATCCGATTTAATGCAAGCTGTTTGCTGCGGGCAGCTTGCATAAATCATACAAATTTACGTAATAAAATTTCTCCCTACCTCCATGCAAAGACGAACCCATCCATGAATACCAACAACAGAAAATCAATAAAAGAAAAGCAAATAAAGAAATAATAAAGGGGAGTCATTGCAGATAATACATTTTGCAAAAAAAAAAAAAAAAAAAAATCCACACACATCAGAAGCAAATAACAAAACTATCGACACTATTTCCTTATTGCTCTGCTGTAATGCAATAGTTTTTCCAATCTTTTCGTAAATAAGTTCAACACTCAACTGATAATTTACAACTCAAATACTGCACTCTTTCCATTTGGGAGAGTGTACATAAATAATCTACTAAGTTAGGTACCTACTCGTTTCTTTGACGCAGGAATTTCGTTCGAATTTATACTGCCCACATGTTTTAAGTAAAAAAAAAAAACAAAACAAAACAAACACAGATACAAGCCACCTTTGCGCCGCTAAGTGAGTAAACACGAAAAGCAACTTTACCCATGAAGTAACACTTTCGGCGCGCCGCTGATAAACTGCACAAAAACCGAGTCTCAAATAACCGCGAGTGTGTTTTTGGAGCAAAAGCCGGCTACCGACCGCCACCCCGAGGCCAATGGATGAACGAACGCATTTCTGTGTCATGCTATTATTGGAACAACACCAACAATAAAAACAACAACAACATCTACTTAAACAACAAAAAAAAAAAAAACGTGAGAAAGAAAGTGAGCCAAATGTTTCAAGGTTAACAGAGTGTGTACACGGTGTCGCAGCGTCCAGCTAATGCGTATTTCATTTGGACATGATTAGCACATTGGATGTCGTGCATTGTGACAGAGGAGTAACTGCGATTAGCATTTTGAAAGGGTATAATCTTGAAAACGCTCGAGTGTTGTAGAGTCACAACGTTTGAAGGTCTCCCAGCGCAGGGGGCATTGTTCAGAGCACTTGATCTTTTGCTTCCGCAGTTCATCTTTGATTTTTATTTGAAATTGTTTAATTTCCGCATTGATGTGCGGTGGGTCGTTAGAATCGTTAAGCCGTTGGTGGTGTTCTTAAGTACATAGTATAAAAACGAAAATTTATAGCAAAATAAGGAAGCGGTTTTTTTTTGTCACCGGAAAAATAGAAACAAGGTGAAGAATATCACACAGGTTTGTATATAGGCAGAGGTACCCATAAACTGCTTTGAATAGCGAGGTACTCGTATTTTCGATGCGATTTTTTCGAGGGCAAACATGACTAGAGGAATTGCTGAGACTCAGAATGCAAATAAGTCGTTCTTCTGACAGTTATGGTGGTCCCATTTTCCACATTAGACTGTGTGGTTTGTCTTCTTTGTTTAATTTTCCAACCAATATTTTTCCAGGACAAACATGAGCCTTAGGCGTAGTACGCTGCTCGAGCTAAACTAAATTTTATCAGGTCTCCAACTTTTCCCTTCAAACATCAGCTAAAGTCCTAGCTAAATTTTGACACAGAGAGCGCTGTGGATAAATGTCACAAAAAGAAAATAAGAAAATAACTTACTTCAAAAATTCAACTCTCTCTATAAACCATTTCCGATTCTAGGAACTCCTCGTCGAGGAATTTATTAAAAAACTCAATTTTGCTTACTTCTACCGCTCTCCGCAATACAAAAACGCAACAAAACAACAGAACACAAGCGATCTGTCAAGATTTAGCTTGAGAAAATGCCCCGACCCATTAAATAGGCGCGCTAAATTTTGACAGATATATGAAGTACATTCCGAAACAAAAGTTTGACTATTTAGCTCGAGCAGCGTGTCACTCAGCTAAATAGGTTCGATTAAATTTAGCTCAGCTAAATTCTGGGGAGAATTTTGTTTGGGTGCGAAAATTTAGCTAGAGCAGCGTACGTAGCTTTATTTGAAATAACAAACAGGTGGTGTCGATGTTTTTTTTTGCTTGTTGGTAATCGAGCTAAATTGTTATAGGGGAAATTTCATTGTCAAGGCTTCAGAGAATGACCTGGCATACCTAAACATTAAAACATTTTCAGAAGGAACTCATTTGAAACTATATAGATTCGCGGGAAAACCCAAATATCATCATAAGGATTTTTTCCCACTGTGGCACCACTCAGGAACGTCAGGTAAACATCCGAGAGTATTACTGTCATTACAAAGTGCAGAAAGTGCATCAGCTAAGAGCGTGCAACCTACACTCAAGCCTAATATGTCGTTTTGGCGACTTACACTGGCCGGCAAGATCGCCTTACTTAACCGTTACCGACTTCTTTTTGTAGAGTTACGACTCTCGATGTCAACAAGCCTCAGACTCTTGAAACCCTCGGAGACAATATCCGTCAAGAATGCAAGAATCTACTGCTGGAAGTTCTGGCAAGAGTGATGGAAAATGCCATAAATTGGGCCCGAATGGTCATCAATTCTTAGCTGATATCATTTTCAATGGAAAACAAATTAAGACATCAAATTCAAATACACATAACCAAAAAGCAGAACCAACGTTTTTCATTCATAAAAAGAACTACAGCGGAACATCGGGTGTCAGCTTTTGCTCCACCTTGTATAGCAAATTGATGGCAAAAGTCATCACTTGGTAAAAACGCTGTTTCGAAGAGTGGGTATACACATTTCTGAAAAGGAGACAGTCCATCAGTATAAATAGGCCATCCATTAAATTTTATATACCAACTTGCGTCAACATAACATTTTTGATACAATTTTAAGTATCAATTGACAAGTGGTTATTTAAAAGACACAAAGCTAGATATTTAATTTTATTCCATACATTATTGCTTTCCCTGAACTAATCGCGGGTACTGATCCTGACAGTGAAAGACATTCAAAAATTCATAGGAATGAAACGGAAGGGGAAACGAGTTACACAAGTTGGTGGGACGTTCAAGAATCTAGTTTATTAAGTTTGAGAGCTGCCTGAACAGTTTTTTTTTAATTTTTTAATGTTTTTGGAAATCTAGTCAAGAACTTTGTGACTGAGTGTTAAGTTGACAGTTTGTATGCAGAGTATTATATTGACAGTTCGAATGCTCGTATGTGGCTGACATAGGAAAAGTGACTTTACCGACCAATTTAGATTGAAAAGACTTCAAAATGGCGTTTCCTTGATAACCCTAGAAACTAAAAGTCATATGGAAATTAATTATCCATTCGAATATGTTAGCTCGTAATGTCAAAAAAGTCGTATATTTGCGGTGAGTTCCGCGAAATAAGACATCGATCACTAGCGTTAGAAACACATTCATACATTATGTTGGCGAATATCAGTGAGAGAATCGCCAAACGCATGCGAAAGTATATATTGAGAAGACCAAGAGGAAATTCGGAAACGAACATGATAAAAGAAAATACTCCCACCCGGCCGTCTAACTTCCATAGGCAAGAAATACAAAAGCTAAACGTTTCCGTTTCATATGTTCGCCACGAGACATGGCAGTGGCGAGTATTTTTCTTTCTTCACGCTAGACTGGATCAGCGATATGTACTTCTTGGCCACTGCATAAGCCGGTAGTGCATTTCCTTTATCTATACACATTTATTTGCATTTCCTTTGCACGGCTTGAATGCGCCGCCAGCAGCATCAGTAGGGTGAATGTAAACAATCCGGCACCGGCCTATCTACCCAATTGACCAGCTCTGCTATAGTCAAAGTCCCGCCATGGTGTTGCATAATGACCTGTCGCTGTCAGTGCTGAACTGCTGAGTGCAGCTGGTCATACGACATTTTGTATTGTCTGGTGAATATGTGGTAAATACTTGTGTACCATATCAACGAGTAGTTGTCAGCTGGTTGTTTGTGGCGTTGGCCCGACCGCACAAAATACAGAAATTGAAATTATGTTGTGGCACGCGCTGGCTGAATGGGATGTTAGTGGAGGCGGCTGAGGAGCGTGTGGCGTCGGCGGTGTTGCACTCATTTCGGTGTGGTTCCGTACGTTGATTTCTGGAGTTGCTTTGTTGATTGTATTATTATGCAATCCCACCTCCATGTCGGACAGGTGGGCA
This sequence comes from Cheilosia vernalis, assembly GCA_949126925.1. Classification (NCBI taxonomy): domain Eukaryota; kingdom Metazoa; phylum Arthropoda; class Insecta; order Diptera; family Syrphidae; genus Cheilosia; species Cheilosia vernalis. The sequence continues at coordinate 38,726,868 of OX421361.1, read as the reverse complement.
CGAAAACGAACACTGTTACAAGGATGATGGAGCAAAGTCGCGAAGAATTTTACCCCCATGTGTGAAACAATGGCGTATCTAATTACGAGCGGCAAAGAGCGTTTGTTGTACTACGTGATGTTTGTGTGCGCTAGTTAGTTGTTTGGAGAACGCTTTGCAGTGAAGGATGTGTTGAGAGCACACCACCTGCATTTTGCTGTATGGAAGCGATTATTTTGAAGATTCACTCTAATGAGGTGTAACCAAATAAAAACACTGCCATGGCTATGGAAAGGCCGTGGCGTACTTTCAACGTTCCAAGAGCATGAGGGCTTTTTGACCCACTTTCTGTTTTTTCGTTTTTACTAAAGTGCTCTAGGTATAGATAGAGTTCCTATGGAAGCTACTTAGTTCGTTACTCTAAATGACAGCGACATTTGTTCGTGGAACTTTGGCCCGCTTGCGACTTTCTTGACCTCTCTGTATTAAGAGAGGTAGTGCAACAGTGAGAAATAAATTCCGAAAAATTAAGTAAGCAGCCTTAAATCTAAAAAAATGTCCTACGTCCAAATATGGTGGGTCGGGTGTCTGGAACGGTAAACGTCCCACGAGACTTAGGCAGACTTAGGCATTGACGTGGATTCAAAAAAGCTTTTAGCTGCATGTTTACTGCCAAGGGTTAGTTTGGTGTACTAATGGATAATGATCACATCATTATCGTGACAGACTCAGTGTCTTTTGGAATATTTCAGCACGCAAAATATGACAGCGCTCGCATATCGAAAATAAGGATTTCTTTTGAGAAGGTAATAGCCACGATATCCACCAGTTTCAATATAACGGACCCAAAATTAAGGAATCAAGTATACTGACATTTTGACCGTAAAATAAAAAAAGTCATTCCGGGCGCTTTCTGTAAAAAAATTGCACCCATTTCACAAATTTTGGTACAGTGAATATTGCACAGTAATTTTTTTTTTTATTATAATTGAATGTTTTTGTAACATTGGTCATAAATTGTAATGTTATGTTTTGACATATTATATATAACCTATGGACATTTTTATCAGTCTGTATGAACCAGAAGATCCCCACTAGCAACAAATACTGGGTTCAAAAATAATATAAAATAAAGTGCACGACTGGGTCGCACGAAACATTCTCGTTTAGTGCGACTCTGACTGACTTTCAGAGTCTTCAGCAAATCGAAAATTGAGGACACAATAGTTTTGAAAACATCCATTTGACTCTAAGTGTGCATTTTGGTGAAAATCGTTATCGCCGTTTTCCGGTGAACTGAAAAAAAAAAAAAAAAAAAAAAAAAAAATAAATTTAAAAAAAAATTACTTTTTCCAAAAAATCCCAAAAATTCGGTTTTTAGTTGGAATATCTGTTTAGCTTGCTCCATTACGTAGTAGTAAGAGAAAGATATTCAGGCCTATTCGGCAAAATCTTTTATCAATTTGCTCTGCTATTCTGTTATGAATTTCCATACAAAAGTTCGAACTGTCAAGAAATCTTTTACGGGCTCTAATATTGGTATTCTGTGTGGAAAAATCTTTTATGTGCAAAAAAGTATAATAATTGAAAATTTTTTCTACATTTATATTTTTGTTTAGCCGAAAACACCCATCCCTTTTGCTGGAACTAAGATTTAATATAGTAACCCATTTGATCTTCCCGATGTGAGTAATAATTCAAAACTTTACTCCTTTCACAGACAATTAGTATTTACAAAAAAAAAAAAAAAAAAAACAAAGCTGTTTGTTTCAAGGTTCGTAACAGATTTCAATTTTCGAAGTTTTATAACAGAGTTTCATAAAAGTTCGAAACCCATAATACGAATTATAGAATTAAAAAATCTAACAACAGTAGGTACTTTTGAAATTTGGAAATATCTCGAAAACGGTCGATACAATTGTAACAAAAATTCATTTATATGATAAAATTATCATTTCTCACAGAATAACAAACTCAGTTTTTGTCCAATGGATTTTTGAAAACAGTGCTTTTTTTTTAATTTCTTTAGTTTACCGGAAAACGTCAGGAAAGATTTTTACCAAAATTAATACTTAGAGTAAATTTGATGTTTTCAAAATTATTGCATCCTTAACATTCAATTCGAATAATCGAAAACGCAATTTTTTAGAACTGGCCATACCTCGAAAACCTCATTATAGAGCCTCTATCGAAACGGTTGCTTACAGAAATTACGAATTTGAACCTTACCGACGTGAAATTGTAACTTGGGAAGTAGGGTATCTAATTTATCTTTAATATGTATTTCGATCAAAATCATTGAAGCGGTTTTAGTTTATATTTAGCTGACAACTGAAGTATAAGTTATTGTTCGCGGTGTAATCATTACATGATTCTTAACAAGAATTAAAAAAAAATGCTTCTGACAGGAGGCATTATAGAAGCAAATGAAATGTCAATCAACAACTTGCGATTGGAAGTCTTAACGAAACTCTAAAATGTATCAAGTAGTTCAGATTTACCACTGCTATACATCATTATGACGAATTATCCTAGGGGTACTGTATTTTACTACTACGCAGAAGGACTCATGTTCGATTCTCAGTGCGACCCCATTGTAAGTAAAATATAAATTATACGTATATGTACCTACTGAATGAAAATTACAAATACCTAGTCAAGAATAGTATATAAAAAATTAAGACTAAAAAAAATGTTATTTTTCATAATTTGTGCTTTTGTGATAAAGAAATAATAATAAAAAAACCTAACTAACTAGAAGAATGTATAAGTTTTTGACGGCACTAACAATTTACAAAATTTAAAAGTTAAAGAAACAAGTTAATCTCTGTAGACTCTTTATGAACAAAACGGTGGATAAAAGCGTTACAGATGCTCTATATGGGAATGTAGAATAGGACCTCACCCAACTTGGAGTGCGCAACTATAGAATAGAACTTTAGAGCTTATTTTGAATCAAAAGCTGCAAAATATACATACAACCACTTGGTCATAACCTGAGATATTACTGAAATCACATTTTGGGTTCTAAATCACCTTGTACACAGATCTTCTTTTCGTGTAGATTTGCGGGTGTTGTTTTCGTAAGATGGTTGTTTCTGTTGTTATCGGGAATGGCCTTAACGTCCAGAGGGGTTCAGTGCTTTATATATAAAAATCACAAGTTAATAGATTAAGTAGTGTTTGCCCCTGAACCAATGATGTAAGGCACAAGTTGTCATTCTGTCAAAGCTAACCACTGACTATAATCCTTAAGACCTCTAAATATAAACCTCTTAACAAGAATTAAAAAAACGTCCGTACAAATATTTCCATCCTTCATAGCCATATGTCATATTTGCCGACTTTAAAATAAATTTTATTGTGGTTACTACAGTACGACTGCACCAGGTCCCACTTAGACAGGTTCGACTGTGTTATACGATAGCCTATTCACACAGGGAAGACAACCGGGTTTTCGCGAAAGCCCTCGAAAACTTCATCGAAAACAGAAGTTTTCCCATACATATGTCAGTTTTCAAAACGAGTCGTTTAAAGTCGTTTCCACTAACACACCAAGAAAACGACTTCCAATCGATGGGTTGTTGAAACAAACACACCTTTTGCAATATTCAGAAAATTCAGCAGAACAGCTGACCGAAAAAATGTCACAGCTCACAACTTAAAATCACTTTCCACACTTTATTGATACGCTATTATTATGTTTCAATGCCCTGAATTAATTTTATTTGTTAATTAATGCGATCGAAATTTGTAATCAAAATAGTTTACACAGAAGTTTCACGACTAGTGTCACACAACTGATTGAAACGTCAAATGAAAACTAGTTGGTGTTCGGTGTGAATGCATTGATGAGTTTTCGATGGAAACACGGTTTTCGGTGCGCTGTGAATAGGTTATTAGATTGATTGCCTTGATTCGTCGTAAAATATCCCAAACAACAAGTCAGTTATTAGTTTATATTAATCTTGCCAACTTAAGATGACGAGACTTTAGAATGTGTTTATTTCTTGGTCGCCAGCTGAATGCATTCCAGATATTTCACAGTCGGGTCCTGCATATCCAAGACTTTATTTCGATACCATGCGATATAATATCAATACGAATGTACGTCAAAGCGCTTTTTAATTTTGAACTTAACATTTTTGGTAAAAAAAAAAGATTTAGATGTTGGCACAGTGGCAAATAAAGGGGGAATTCGGCGTATATCTACTCAATTATTATTATTATTATTATCTTTATTTCTTTCAAAATTTCAGTCAAAACTGAATCCTATTGACCGCGCTGAAATTTGAACGCTTATTGAAAATGATTCCTGGATGTGTTTTTACAATACGAAACGCAGAGGAAAAGTCTTCCAACGCAGAAGCTCTGCAAAATTTCAGAATAAACATTAACGATCCTCCTAGAATAATTTCAGCTTTCCCTCGAATTTGGTTCTTAAACGTCAACGTGAGATGGGTGATCATTTGCGATTCGTAGAAGAAGCTCAAAATGTATAAAGGAAGATGCAGATTGCAAATCGCCCGGGGAAGCCTTACATTATTTTTTAAATGATTTTAAGTTGTAACTCATGGATCAAAGGAGTGATCCTTGTCCTCTTGATGTTCACTTTTATTTTAATTGGTGGCTACACATACGAGTATGCGTATTGCTTGTCGCACAAGATTACGAAAAAAACAAATAAAAACGTATTACTTTGATGTATTGCAAATTGACACGACAGCACTGGTGAACATAAACATAAAATAAATAAAAAATATCTATACGTTTACATGTCTTTATTTACCAATTTATCAATAATTAATTTGTTTAACTATTGCTTCATATATTCGCTTATGGTTTCTTAAAAAAAAAAAAAAAAACGTTGGCCCTAATAATTTCGTTTTTAGGAAGGGTATCTCAAAATACAACTAAGCACCCAATGACTGCCATCCACATAATTCATTTAATTCTCTTCGTAATTTTAAGGTTAAGAAGAAATATTGTCGATCGCGGAAAACAACTGATTTTCAATAGCCACTACATAAATTTTAAATCCAAAAAAAAAAAAATAGTAGGTTGAACAACAAATTCTTCATTGGCTATGACGAGATTTGATGTTTTGACAGGAGCACTTGTGGTTACCATCGACCAAACAGTGTAAATATTGAAACCAGATGTAGTGGCCTTCCGCAGACCATATCGCTGGAGTAAACACAGCTAAGATTTGCATTTGAATAATTAAACAAACACTTCTTGATTTGTTTGGGATATGACAGTTTTATTTCATATTAAAATCTTTTTTTTTCAGATTCGGGTACAACCATGGAAGACGTCATAAAATTAGAAATATGCAAGCGGAAGAATTTTCTGATTTAAAACGTCTCGCCCACAAATAAAAACTGACACAAACGACCGGTTGTCGGAAGCCTATAAATGGGATGGACACGTGTTGGTCAATACCTATGTATGTTGCTTATTGAATTTTTTTTTTTTTATATTTCTGATCAATAAAAAAACAGAGCACCAAAATACACACAACGAAAAAGAATTGCCATTTTTAAAATACCACAAAGTTAGTTGAACGTTTCTAAATTTCCATATTTTTTCGATTTCCAATTCAAACATAAACAAAACACTACCTACGTGGGAGGTACTTCGAGTATAGACTCAACAGGTTCGTTCAGAAACTAAGCTTATTTTAACGAATTAATAATGAAAGACGGGTAGAGAGTAGAGACTATTAAACAACGAAATGGACAATTCAAGATTTAGCAAGCGAATTTTATTTGGTTTTGTCACCACACCTTCTCAGAGTTATTCAATAAAAACAAACATTTATTTAAATAAATGTCTTCTCGATCAAAATTTTATCACTCACTGTTATTGCCTTCATTGTTGCAGGCTAAGTGTTCGCAATACTAAACCACTAAATGTACCGTACCGTACCGCACCAAGTTGAAACCAAACTATTGACTTGCTTAGCGTTTTTGGGAAAACTAAATTATTGTCATGAAGGAATTCACGCTCGTTTCGCTTAAAAATGTGCAAAACTGGAATGATGACACATGAGGAGGTGTGAAGTTTCGTTTCAAGTTTGTGACATTATACTTGGCGTGTCGGTTGAAAGCGGTTACCAAAAGCGGGCAAACATTGCATACATGTACTATCGCATCACGTGAAATTATGAATTAAAATGTTTTGGGCTTCCCAAAATCACTCACTAATTATGGTAGATTCGCAATATACTCGTACCTTATATAGAGTTTTCGAAGACCGGCTATGGATATGATACAAAAGCAGATTATCAATTAACACGCAATTGGTTTCAGAAATGGCACCCCCGTCAGTGGCAACAAATTACCAATAAATTTGTCAATACAGAGTGCAAATGAATGTTAATTGTACTGTTCGTTTTTGTTGGCCCGGTTTATTTTAGGTTTTTCTATAAATGATTGAGCTGAAGTGGACTAGTCCAATAAGTGCAGCCAATCAACGATAAGTGTATTACATATATGAAACTTTGGAATGATTTCAAAATCAAAGCGTTGCAGCCATATTTTGGGATTTTATTGATAACAACAATCAAAAGAAGACCTTGCTATAAAAACTGCTTTGAAATTTAAAAACAATTTACATCTATAGAAAAGATGGATGCTAAACTGAAGTTTAGCCGCCGTTTTTGTTAAGGCTGCATAAGAGTTATCAACTGGTTACATATAGCAGTCATGTCAAATAGTTGTACATTAACTGACGTCTGTTAGCTTAATTAGTGAGAAATATTTTTACATACACCGTGGTAATTATTCGAAAGAGCTGTTACAAGTTGATTCAAGAAAACAGGTTTTTAAATAAAACTGTAGAAACAAAAAAATAAACAAAAAACATTTCTAAATGAACACAACATAATATAGGTGACAATAAACAGAAACGGGATCAGAAACAGAAACCAGTGCATTCACGACAGTGTTTCTGCTTCGCTCACTCTTGCTGTTCTTTTTCACTCCACGGCAGCGTTACCACTTCAAAAAAGAAAAGAAAAGCGAAGTAGATTTGATCCGAAAAGTGAAGTAGATTCAGGAAAAGGGAAACAGATTTAAAAATCATAGTTTTAATGATATATTCAATTCCATATTAGATTTAGGTATATCTAAAACACGTAAAAATAAACGTTACGATCTAAGAATATTTTTTTCTTTTCATTTAGTACGCTTATCGTTTTGGTTGGCTAATTGCAAGATTACAACTGTTAATTTTATGACATCATATTTTTTTTATCAAATAGGTACAACTACTAGTTGACTTTTAATAATTTCAATTAGTTATATGTGTTTATACATACCACAAAATTAAAATTAAAATATAAATTATGTAGTTGAATTCTTATTTCAACATTATTAAGTTAACATTTTTTGAATTAAAACAATAACTCCATAGGAGGCTCAAAAATACCTACCAGCTATCACCTCTTTCACAGCAAAAACAGTAATAAACGAATAGTGAAGTTCGATGCAGTTTGTTGTTTAGAAAAAATGTGAGACTGGACTTGAAAGAGTGTAAAACATTTTTTGAATATATTTTTTTTTTGAAAGTAGATCTAAGGTTTTTTTTATTAAAATTCAAGCAGATTTCTAAAGTGAAGTAGATATTAAAAATTTACCAATAGTGCGAAGTAGGGAGCAGATTTATATTTTTTTCCAAAATTGAAGTAGATCTACTTCAATTGTAGTAAAGTGGTATCGCTGCTCCACGGTCCATGTCGAAGAAATTATTCGTTATTTGTTATAATCTGTTGGAAGGAATGTAATCGAACATACTTTAAGGGGTAACTTAAAAATATTCATAGTATAATACACTGCTGGTAATACTGCAGCTCTAACAGTCATTTCAGCTCGACACGATTTGCTCTTTGCAAAACTAGATCAGTACGAAGTTTGTGATTTTGTCAATGTCCAAAAGTTTTACTTGATTTACATACTATGAGCCTTACCAATAAACATTTTTAGTTTCGACTCTATTTTAGTAATTCACAGTGGTTACATTTTTCATACAAACTTCGCAATTGTGAGCTGCCGTAAATATAGAGTCGAGAGTAAAATTTGTTATTAGTACGCGGTGCTATGTACTCGTATATACGTTGGCACCATGTGAGCACTTTGTTTTATAACGCATTTTTGTCTATAGTTTTCTTCTCATTTGGTGGTTAGAACTAGACTTCTTGTTGGGTTAACTAAATGCAGTTAAATTTAGTAACAACAAGAAATGTTTTTATTATCTCAAACAGTACTCCACAGTCCACATATTTTCCAATTTAAACGAACTCAGGTTCTCAACCTTAAAAAAAGAAACAATCACAGGGATGGTTTTTATATGAAAGCCGCTGCGTTGTCGATAGATGGCGTTACTATTATCGCCACAGTCATTTTAATTTTATTCGATTACGAAGTTTTTATATAGAGAGTATCACCAAAAGAAACTATCAAAAGGAGAAAAGTAGAAAACGTCAATATAAAAGCTTTCGTTTTTTTTTAACGAAAACGAAAGTTCCTAAACCATTCAAGGTTAATTGAAGCAAGACTACATTATATTGAAAGCGAAAAGCGATAACGATTCCATCCAAACTCCTGAGTTTATTTGTGTCAATGAAATTAGAAGAATTTGCCTCTTCGTTATTACGATTTGTATGGCACAATGATGGCATTGTTTTTTTTTTTTAAATTAATTTTTCCCAATTTCATAATTGGAAATAACCATGTCGATTTATGCTTTTTAATTAAATTTTCCCAAATTTGAGTTTGATGCTTTACGCACTACAAAAGTATATATTTTGGTTCATCTGTTTTCGTTTCCCCTTTTAAAGCAGAATTATTCAAAAGGGGGGAGAAAATATTGCTTCATTTAGGTGTATTGATTTCGGGAACATTTTCACAACAGACTTTTTGGACATAGCATCAAGCCGTAGAAACTATGGAAAGGTTGTTCATTTTTATAGCAATGGGTTACGGAATTTCACTTTCCTATACACAACAAAACGGATTCCAGAAGTGATTAATAGTAATTTGTTTGTTCCGCTAAATTTAATAATGTATAGTTGTCTATATTTACTGAAATTATAGTTACCGCTCGTGTTTTTAATCAGCAATGAAAACGTTTTTTACGGGATTGCATTGATTGCAGGAATGTTGGTTCACTTCTGCTTATTTTTATTTTCTACACTACTACAATAATTATGGGCAGATGGTCCATAGCACTTGAGACAAACGGATCTCTTGGTGCAATTGTAAAAGGTTCGTTCGTGCACTGCATAGGAAAATTAAAAATGTCAAATTTCAAAAATCGAAAGGGAAATCTCTCAATTTTAAGTAGGTTTTTTTTTTACAAAAATGTAAAGAAATGTCATTTTGACGTTATCGTAAAACAAACGTCAACGTTATAAAATGTATAATAATAAGCTAAGAGCTGTTTTCGAACTTTTCATTAAAAGTGTGAAGAATATGTGGGGGACGTTCGGATTCCTAGTTTAGTACGTCTGACAGCTGTCTGACTAGCTGTGTTTCAGTTTTAATTGGCCCAGAGTGGTCACGTATATAGTTTTTGCAGTTGACTTTTATGGAGGAGAAATCTTGTCAAGAATATCCAGCCTGCATACTCAGACATTTCGAAGAGTCAAACTTAAAATAAACAGAGTGGCCGCTGCAGAATTGAGAAAAAGGTGTTATTTCTAAGGCTACTCTGGTAGTTTAGAATTTCTGCTGATATTTAACAACCATTAGTTCGCATAAGACTATAATAGTGTTGTGATATGCAACCGTGTTACATTTTAAATGAAAATAACAATTTTTTTAATAATTCAGAAGGCCCTTTTCCAAATAAAAAATTGCAAAATCAAACAAAGGTTACGCTCGTGGTCGCATTCACATAGTTTTTTTTTAACCTAAAGTCTTCTTTTTTCAATGTTTGATATTACGAGTGACTAACAATGCTGCCGTCTTTCAGTAATTTAAAGTACCGTCGGTAGTAGCATATTGTCAAAAAAATATGTAACTTAATTAATGGACAAACTTCAGTTTTGTTATTGACGAAATGGACAAGTGATGGAACTTTATCTGGTAAGAAAAATGTGAACATAAAGGGCTGACCATTTGCTCTCACGAGGAAAGCGGACAATTTACGCGTTTTTTTTTATAAATTATTCGCTTTCTTTAAATATGCATAAATGAAAAAAAGGTGACATTAGTGCTATTAGATATGACGTTGCATTTATGAATGTTGCTTAAATGGCTCTTCGGTGTTAGCTACACTAAACATGGACTGCTTTGTCCTTCTGTTCTGTTGCAGACTTTTATTCATTAATAAGGAACTGGTGAAATGAAAAGCATACAGCACATTAATGTCCAATAATATTGTGTATTTCTTTTTATACTTTTTGTTTTGTTTCCTCCTTTTTGCGGCTTCTACCTTTCTGATGCTGCAATAAAGTTGTCTGGTCATTTAATAATTCACTTACTAAACGCTTTGCTTTTTTTCGATCTCAACACGTCAACATTTAGAAAAAAACGGAAGAAAATAAATTCTCAAACAAAAAGTTTTATTAGTTGCTATAAAGCGACCGCAGGGATGCACGAATATGTTCTCTCGAGAACAACAATTAGCAGAACAAAAGTGTCCTTTAGTTTGCTTAACAACTGCACATGCATATAGATACAAATCTAGACCGCGACTGATCTCAACGAGCCATACCATTGAAAACAATATCCGTTCATTACACTTGACACACTTATTCGAATAGATAACGCCATTCAAAATTCAGCGGGTGTTTCACTTTCAGTCCCTCAAAATCAGCCTCAAATATTTGTGTACCTCATTTCATGTATAATACGTCGAAAATGTGCCGATAATTACACACATTACCATACTCATATCGGCACCATCTTTATTGCCAAAACTGTCCATTATTAAAGTAAGCTCACGTATCGACTCGACATTGAACTGATTTTATTGTTTAGCCACCAATCAAATACAGAAGCTCTCGGCTCATTGAAGCCCAGCGCCGTCGCCGCCGCAAATAATTATAAATTCTAACAGCGTTTATCGGGGCGAGACGTGCGAACCACCTTCAAAGTGTCACAAACAGTTTTGCATGTGCAATTCAAAGCGCGCCTGTCAAACAATTGAGATTAACCAGATGTCATCGTGTAAGCGCCTCCATTTATTATTAATTACATTCCAGACAGCGGCATAACATTTGTATAATATAATCACAATTAATGTATCTCGTCGATAGATCGCTTGTACTTAGCAGTGATTGCAAATTAAATGTCAGAATGATTGAGCATCTGTCGGGTAAATGTCACGGGTGTCAAAAATACTTGATTATTAACCTGCGATGTGAATGGGCGTGGGCACGCCTAAAATGCATAAAGTTCACAAACTTTCAATCAAAGTGATTGTAAATGTCAAGTGCTTGTGTGTGCAGTTGAACTGGGCAGTGCCAAGTGTCAATATTTGATGAACTTTCTCCCAAAGTGTGTACAAGGTTCGTAGGTGAAGAGCCCTAACCGTCTGTTTATTATTCGACGGAGGAGCTGTGCGGAATTGCCGTGGAAATCAATTCACACTCTATGACTCACGTATGCGTACAGCTTTAGGTTGTGCGTTGTATAGGGCATGAAGCCCTGCTCGTGCTCTACTTGTAACTAACTATAAACACAATGGTTAATCTCGTTAGGCAGTAGCGACTGTTGCTATTTTTCGGCTTTATTTGATTTGCTGACCGGATTACGGACCATTTATTGAATTAGGCCGAGAGATTATGTGCGACTTTTGACGGAACTAGCCAAAGTTACGTAATTTTTTCTTTTTATTCCTTTTTGGCAATGAGACAACAAGCGTGAGGAGATTTTGGCACGACGATGACTTAAGTATCTATTTGTTTGAGCAAACATATGGCAATGCAAAGTTTGTGTAACGTCGCAACCTTTTTAAGAACGTGTTACATCGTGGAAACATTTGCTGTATGCGATGAAGTCATTATGCTAACTGATTCGTTGTGGGACCGTTGTTGGAATAACAATCGAGCCTAAGTATGGCGTAAAGCGATTTTTTATGGAATTTCCAGCGAAATATGTGGGTATGTTTTTATACAATAGCCCTGAATATCAGCTTGTGTGGTTGACTCTGTGCTTAATTTTTCGGAATCTAGATTTGGCTTTCTGCAAGTGATTGCAGAAGTTCCGCCCGAAAGTCCAGATCAGTTTATAACCACTGAAGTCGTGTGGATCTAGCAGAAAAGCTAGGGAAAGCTGAAAATTCAGCTTCATTCAAATTGTGGAATTTTGTTGTAGCTCTCAAACTTTGATGCTAAATTTATTGCAACGAAATGCTGTTGGTAATTGAGCAAGCTATTATCTTACAAGAGGGAAGCGTCTTAAGAGTCAAAAGGTTCTTAGTCAACACTCGTAGTCGTCGAAAGTTATGCATTGCATACTATGTGTGGCGGAGTTCAATCGGCTACTGAAAGCGTGGTTGCTCTAAATCGCAAAGTCAGCATCGCGATATCAATCGTAACACCTACAACCTTGTATACTTTCTGAGACTTAGTAAGCGAATAAAACATATTTTGTGGTTTAACAAAGCGGTACATGGAGGTAAGAATCATGAGTAGTAATTTGTGGTTCGTGATTCACACCAGATCTTAAGCTGCTGAAGGAGCTGCCGGCGAGTCTTATCGATAATCATCATATGAAAGCCTTCCCAGAATAAATTTGTTGATAGATTTGGCGCCACTTCTATTTTTAACTTTTTCCATTACGTAGATATTGCTTTCGTAGAAAATTTTGAACTCGAGATGGTAATCAATTCTGACATTACGATGATAGAGGAACTCAAAAAAGTGGGTCGCAAAATTCTGTCCGGTCTGTCAGTCTGTCTGTCTGTCCGTCCCTCCACAGGCCTACAGCCTAAACGGCTTCCCGAGTTACGTACAAACCTCGGATTTGGAGTTTTTGGGCTTACAGTTCCGGAGGTTTTTTTTTGCAAGGTAGCATCAATATTAATGGTACTTTTCATATAAAATTTTCGTACCAGTTTGATTTGATCGACAACGGCTCAAACGATTTCAACCAAAATTGATATTTAAGCTTAAGTAGGAGAGCTTACCATGACTTACCATTGTCAGTTTTTCGGTAAAAATTCGAATAACGGTACTTTTGAAATTTCGACCTATCTCGAAAACGGTCTATACGTTTGTATCAAAAATTAATTTCTAAGATAATGTGGTCATTTAGTAGAAAACTCAGTTTTTCTCTATATTATCGTACAATGGATTTTTAAAAATAGTATTTTCTTTTTAAAGGTAGTTTTGTTTAGTTTATCTGAAAACGGCCATATAGATTTTTACCAAAGTGCAAACTTAAAGTCAAATTGATGTTTTCAAAATTATTGTGCCATTAGTTTTCAATTGGAATCACCGAAAACACGAATTTTAAAAACTGGCCATATTTCGAAAACCCCATCTTCGATTTCGATAAAACCTTAAAACCTTAATGCCTACATCCCGAACTATTACTTATAATAAGTTTTCAGCTTAATAGTTAAGCAATTTTTTTTTTTTTTTTTTTTTTTATCCGAGGGTAGGTGAAAATCTTCCAAAGACACTATGAGAATAGCAAGCGCGTTCTCATAGTAGTGTCAGATTTTTACTGACTAAAAACACCACCCTTCTAAAGATTGTTAGATACTGCAACTAAGATATAACTTATCAAGCAATTTTTCTATCATTAAATAACAACTTTTGACAGGTTACTTTCCAATGAAAGATCCTGCGTGTTCCGCAAATTAGACGCGGTTAATCTTATCTTGCCAAGTCGAACGGTTTCGTTCTTTGTAGTCGGCGCAATAAATTGCTCTCGTCCAAGATTTGTCGGACTGTATTGTTGATATGTCCGATTAGTCGGTTTCTATGCTTTCTCGCGAAGCTTCTAGATTCAGCTTCGATTGTTGGAATTCCGAGATCCCTATGGATATCGTCGTTTCTAATATACCATGGTGCTTGTACAATTTCTCTAAGGACTTTATTTTGAAAAGTTTGTAGAATATTGACATTTGTTTTCTTGGTACAACCCCAAAGTTGTATACCGTAGGTCCACACCGGCTTTAGCACTTGCTTGTATAAAAGCAATTTGTTCTCAGTACTGAGCTGGGAATGTTTTCCGAGTAACCAGTACATTTCTCTATATTTGATATCGAGTTCCTTACGTTTCATTTTCACGTGCGAACTCCATTTCAGCTTTGCGTCGAGTGTCATTCCCAGGTATTTGGCCTCGTTTGCAAAGGGTATTCGGGCCAAGTTTAGAAAAATCGGCAAGTCATTAGTTTTCTTATAAGTGAAATTCACGTGAACAGATTTAGTTTCGTTGAGGGCGATCCGCCAGTTCCTTGTCCATTCATTTACCTTATTCACTGCGGCTTGCAGTTTTGTAGTCGCTTCTTCGATTGTATTACCTACAGCTAGGATAGCTGTGTCGTCGGCGAACGTAGCAAGGATAGTGCCATCTTCCCTTGGTATATCGCGAGTATATAACAAATAGAGAAGCGGACCAAGGACGCTTCCTTGCGGTACCCCGGCCGAAATTTCTTTTAGCTCCGAGTATTCATTTCCATTTCTAACCCGGAAGAGTCTATTCCCGAGATATGATTCTAGAATATCATATAGGCTTGCGGGGAGAACTTGTCGTAATTTAAATTTCAGGCCGTCGTGCCACACCTTATCAAAGGCTTGTGAGACGTCAAGGAATACACTTGAGCAAATCTTTTTTTCTTCAAATGCTTTCTCGATTACGTCAGTAGTTCTATGTACTTGGTCAATCGTCGAATGCTTGGTTCTGAACCCAAACTGGTGGTCAGGGATAAGATTATTGTCTTCAATAACCGGCTGTAGGCGCCTAAGCAATATTCTTTCGAAGACTTTGGAAATTACCGGAAGAAGGGAAATCGGTCTATACGATTTTACTTCATTTGGCGGTTTTCCTGGTTTTAAAACCATTATGACCTCCGCGACTTTCCATTGACTCGGCACGTGTTTTAGTCTGAGCGCAGCATTTATAATATGAAGGAGCTTAATTAATGCTTTCCTTGGAAGAGCTTTGAGAACTTCTCCGGTGATCAAATCATAACCAGGAGCTTTCTTAGGTTTTAGGGATTCGATTTCACGTTTTAGTTCCCTTGGCGTTGCTCTTGTGAGTGTTGAATCGTCAGGTTGTAATTCCGTCCTATTAGTATTGTCGTAGATCGCTTGGCCATCGTACGGTTTAAAGGTTTCTTCTAGATGAGCGGCAAAAACGTCCGCTTTTTGCTTATCTTCCCTTGCCCATTCATTTTGATTTATTCTAATTGGCGGCGCGGGGATTTTGGGCCTTTTGGTGCCTTTTACAGCTTTCCAAAGTGAATAATTAGAATCTTTTTTCGCTGTTAAACTTTCAAGGTAAGAACCTATCGCACGATTTTTAAAATCCTTAATAACTGTCTTCAACAAATTGCACAAATAATTCAAATGTGCTTTATGTTGCGGAGCGCGACTCTGTTGCCATTTCTTACGCGCCTTCCTTTTTTCGTTGACCAATTCTTTTATTTCGGGAGGATATCGTAGCCCGTATTTGGCCGGCGTTTTCCTTGGATTAGGCGTATTATTCCAGGAGGCGATCTGTACGATCTCGACGAAGCGATCAACCTCAACCTCAAGTTCATAGGGTGTCGTAAGTGGAACACTCAGTTCAACATTCTCTTCTATTTCGTTCCTAAAACCTTCCCAGTTAGTTTTTCTACTAGTTAATCTCGCTGGCTCTAGGTTATTGACTAGTTTTACACTCAATGTTAATATAACCGGTGAGTGGTCAGATGATAGATCAAAGCTCTCTTCAACTTTAATGTGGTTGGTAGGTATTCCTTTCACAACGAAAAAATCTATCAGGTCGGGTAGTTTTGAAGTATCAGTTGGCCAGTAGGTCGGTTTGCCCGTCGAGAGGAAATCGCAACTGTATTCCATACCTGCCCCATAGAGCATTCTACCTTTTCGCGAGATATATCTGGAGCCCCAGAACGTGTGCTTCGCATTAAAATCGCCGCCAATAATGAAATTTGGTTTGAGCGATTTAAGCAGGTTAGCAAAATCACTTTTTTCAAGCGCGGAACGCGGTGGACAGTAGATAGATGAAATTCTAAGAGTACGCTGACTATTTTTAACTCGAATCGTGCACAGTTGCATAGTTTCGAGCTCTATCTTCAGGTCTTCGTATTGTTCAATGCAGTCTTTAATAAGCAATGATGATCCACCTCTGGCGTTTCCTGATGGGTGACAAGCGTGGAAATCATTATATCCTTTTATTTTTAAATTCGATCCCTTTTTCACGTGAGTTTCAGAAATTAAGCAAATGTCAATATCTTTCTCGCGTATGAATATTTCCAATTCGCCGAGTTTTTGTAAAAGCCCGTTTGCATTCCAAGTGCATATTTTTAACATTGGTTTTTCATTCATGTTATTTTTGAAGCACGCGTTTTCCGTGAATTATTTTCGAGCTTAACCAAGCGATCGAGAATAATTTTATTTATTTTGCTTTGTTCTTCAAGTTTCTGGAGAATAACTGAGAAAACATGAGAAACAGGGTCCGGCGAAGTTTCAACGTTTTTCGCTCCTTCGAATGCCGCGGCCTGAGCGTAGGTCTGCACTCTGGCTGTCCGAGGGCCACTATTCGATGGCTTTCCTGATGGTAACTTTTCAGTAGCGTTTCTTTTGACAACAGAGGTCGAGGGCCTTTCTATTGTCTCTCTTTCTCTGACAATGCTACGCTTTTGAACCGGAGGTTTTATATTGCCTACTACCTCCTGGGCGGTCCTACGCTTTACCTTGGTAAGCGGCTTTGTTTTTTTATTTTGGCTTTTGAGTAGCGCATCTCTCCGTTTTTGCAACTCCTTAGCTACTTCACAGCCTCTATAATTTGCCGGGTGCTTTCCCTTACAGTTAGCACAGTATTTTTCAAAAAATATTTGGTACTGTTTTGTTTTGAAAATTTTACAAAAACCGCTGTAAGGATTGTGATCAAAATACATATTTAGGATAAGAAAATAACTGGAATTAAGATTCCATACATAGTTTTTCTCAAAAAAAATGGAATAAATAGGTTTTGTAATTATTTCTCAATAATTACTACCCCAAAAGCCGATCTGTGTTCATACATCCTTTGAAAACTCAATACCGCATTTCCATTGAAAATGCAATATCGAGGACGCAAATATTACTCACTTCTCCTTTTTAACCATATTGAATATGCACCTTAAAACAATTCCAACCACTCGGTGCCTTATACAATCAGAAACTGCCACTACGTTTCCATCGGTATATTCGGTTTATAACTTCTAATGCAAATTCAAAAACAAACCTCTTAAATCGTACATGTATTGTATATCTATGTAAGGATTTCGGTCTAATACGAACCCTACTTCCAATCATATAGGCTTTTCACACCAAGCCCAAATACGGGCTTTCGCCAAAACACACCAAAAATTCATCGAAAACAGAACAACAACACAAACACCTTTTGCAACATCCAGCAAATTCAGCAAAATGGCTCACCGAACAAATATCACAACTCACAAATTAAAATCATTTTCCACAATTAATTGATGGGCTAATATGGTTTTTAAATGCTCTAAATTAATTTTGTTTGTTAGTTAATGCGATCGAAATTTGTAATCAAAAAAGTTTCCACCGAAGTTTAACGATTAGTGTCACACAGCTGATTGAAACGTCAAACGAAAACGAGTTGGTGGTCGGTGTGAATGCATCGACGAGCTTTCGAGGAAAACGCTGTTTTGGGCTTGGTGTTAAAAGCCTGATGGACACCTTATACCAGCGCTACTAAAATATTGCAGCCAAAAACAAAACCATGCCCTAGCAGATCGGAAAACAGAAACTCCGACCACACTTTGCCGTGTACTCAAAAATCTTATAACCAGAACATGCGATGAATTACCTGCTACTGAGAGCTTCAACTGTTAAAAACATCGTTATTTGAAAATATATACTGCCATATAAGATGAATAACGCAAACGTAAATTTTATTTAACACTATTCCTTTTTCTGTATTTTATGAACCGTTACTTTTATCTTACATTGCTTTCAGATCCTTACGTACCCATCAGCAGAGGATAAAATAATTACCCTAAAAGGTTAGTACCCTACCCTATCACACCGCACCGAAAACAGTGTTTTTGTCGAAAAATGGACGATGCATCCACACCGAACACCAATTAGTTTGTGTTCGAAGATGAACACAGGAACAAATGCTCGATCTGTCGTTAAATTTTATAGAACCCCTCTTTGATCTTCGAGCTACATCTCAATCCCAAAATATGAAAACCTACCCCACCAACCTCTCCCTGATATAATAACTTGCAATTTTTAATCGTGCCGACTGCACACAACACAGTTCATTGCCATCAGCGAGAAATTTCCCAAAGTCAGTGCACTACATCATGTAATGTCTAATTTATTCCGTCCGCGGATTTGTTACATCACGTATTTAAATTTCCAGCGGCAGCCGTATGAATTTTGTGTATTGAATTACAAAAACCATACAACAACAACAGCAGCTCCATTAGCTTATTGACTTCACGATGAAGGAAACTAATAAAACAATATTCTCGCGATCGGATACCGCAAAAGACAAAAACCCACGGATTGCTCAATAAATACTCGCAGTACCTACGTGTTTTCAGGAGTGGATTTGCTCTGCCCGAATCCACTTTTAGACTTTCAAACGGCCAACGGAGTACACAGAGTTCTTGTGGCACTGGCAAACAGTGCACACAACACCGACCGTCCGTCTGCAGGTATGTATGCCTTTGGTGTATTGCAAAAAAAAAGCCATTGCCTTCAGAATAAGCAGCTGAATGGTAGCAAATGTACGTGACAACGTTAAACAATCAGCTAACAGCCATGCCATGCCATCCATATGCAACCAGCATAAGTCCGTCACCTGGGGTTCATTGGATTCATGGTGATTTTGAAATCAATCCAAAAGAACGGCTGAGGTAAAAGAAAAGCTTTAAATAACTAAAACCACTCATTCATATGCGAGGAGGTACCGACTTTACTTATGCTTGAGAATCATGGTAACAGTACGCATGCGACATTACTAAAGTACTAAAAAAAATATTTTCGTGTCCAGTTGAGGTTAGATTCAACGAATTCATGTTTGAGAATAATGTTAGGATGATGGTTTGTAATGGGTTAGGCTGGGGCCTAATCACGTAACTATTAAGGCGAGCATTGTCGAAACGATAGACCTCCAAATATTCATATTTCAAGAAAGTGTTGTTTTCTTAAGTCAACACAACCTATGAACGCGATTTAAGAAAACAAATCTTATTGGAAGAAAACAATTCTAGTTAACACCTTATTAAACATTAACAGAGTTAACATTTTTTACGTTTCAAGAAATTTACTAACTGCTAAACTGCAAGACTTTATGGTAGTCTAAGGCCCTCGTTTATAGCTTTCATTGAAATGCATCATTGAAAATTTTGATTTACGATTTTAAGACGATTAATCAAAAAATATTGGCTTTAGTTGGTATCAAATTAAAGCTAATCAATTATGGAATCTTTTTACGAAAAAAATAACTTAATTCGGATTAAAACTTTTCTCTAACTTAATTCTAATTAAAACTTTTCTTTAAATCCACTTTTATTATTTAACTGATCAGTGAAGCAGCATGCAAATGAAACAACTACCATGTACTTGACACTAACTTCGAGGACTCACTCAAGCAAAGCAAAGTAAAGTAGGATTTCCTTTGTATTAGCCGTGTTTTTTTGGTTCAATGATGAGTGAAATAATAAAAGTGGATTTAAAAAAAAGTTTTAATTAGAATTAAGTTATTTATTAAGTGTGTTGTGTGACTTTATAACTCACAAACGGTCAACCCGAATTCGATTAAATTTTTAGGGTTTGTTCTTATAGGCGTGTAGATGGTTCATCTGAAGTTTTCACAAAATCGGTCGACGCGTTCGTGAGTTATGACTTTTCATGTCATCTCTATACTCTATAATCGGCTCGACCGATTTGGCTCAAATCTTTTGTCAGTTGTTCGTAATTGTCAGGAGAAGGTTTTTACGAAAAAAAATGTTTTGGGAAAACCCTAAGGAAAATTCGGGAATTTGGAAAACTCGAAAATAGATTTTTTGAATGATTTGATGTAAGGGTGGAAAATTCGTTGTGAAGCTTGGAAAATTTCGTCCATAGATATTTATCGAAGATCCTCGACTCAACGAAGAAAAATAAGAACTTTGAATTTTTTTTTTAATTTTAACGCCTAGCAAAGCAGGGAATGTCGAGAAATTGGAAAAATCGAAAATTGATTTTTTGTATGGAATTTTATGTGCGATTGTTCTGAAATGGCTTTTCGAATATAAAAATTGAAAATTCTTAGTAGAAAACTCGGAAAATTGAATTTTTTTCTACGAAATTTTGCATTTTATCGTATGATTTGGATTTTGGACGATGTAAAGGTGAAAAACTCGTTGTGAATCTTGGAAAATTTCGGATAATTGTGACATGTGCGGCAGTTTGCTGTTGACATTGGGAATGGAAGTGCTAAATCATGCACGATGCATTCAATCGCGAGCAAGACTATAATCGAGATGAGCTGGCCATTGCTGCCACATTGTTGGAAGGCTGTCGAACTGCATGTTCAGCTTTGAAGCTGCCGAAACAATTTGGTGGGGCTATGATATTGCTCTCCGGAGATTTTCATCAAACAATTCCCATCATCCCGAAATTTACTGCTGCCGATGAATTTAATGTATTGTTGAAATCGCTGAAATCGACAACGAACATGAGACATGAGAGTCGCATTGCAACACGACCCATCGGCTGCTGAGTTCTCGAGACAACTGCTGGAACTTGATGTTTTGACTGGATTGGTATCGTTCCTGGCAAATTTTTCCGAGTTCACATCGTCAAAGGAGGAACTCATTACCATAGTGTACCCGGCATTGCAAAAAATTATAAAAATCTCGATTGGATTAGTGAACAGGCAATACTAGCAGCGAAGAATAAGGACGTGAGTCGATAGCTTGAATTTCATTATTCAAAGTCAAATCGCTGGAGAACTGCATTCGTACAAATCCGTTTACAGCCGACAAATTCCGATTATTCTGATCTTCCATTCCAATTCAAGCGGATTCAGTTCCATGCTCGATTGGCTTTTGCGATGACAATCAATAAATCGCAAGGCCAATCGTTGGAAGTCTCCTGGTTTAATCTCGAATTTTCCTGTTTTTCGTACGGTCAGCTGTATGTCTTCGTCTTCTTTGTTGTCTACCGTCTTCGTTCTTTGTTTTTGCGGAAAACAAATCGAAAAACATTGTTTATCATATCGCTCTCTACTGATTTCGATTCCATTCAAATAAATCACATTAAAATTTGAACTATTTGTTGGCGTTAAAATGGGGGCGAGACGAAGTTCGCTGGGTCCGCTAGTTACGTATAAACATGTTATGAATTTCGTTAAATTCAGCTGCCATGTATAGAGATTTTAATATTTAGTCGAAAATGGCACAAATTTCCAATTTTTTTTTTAAATGTCACACTAGCAGTCTTTATTACATATAATTATCTCAAAAATAGCGTTAATATACAATACAAAACATGACAGCGAATTACATAAAGGATTTTGTTGTATTCAAGGGAAGCTTTTTTTTATAAGTTTCTTAAAGTTCCACCGACATTTTTTTTTACTTTTTTTTTCACACAGAATATGAACCGATGTATAAAAATTCGCCACTATAGTTTTTTTATACATCGAATCTTTCTTCGATTCAGTTTACAGTTTGCAGAGTGCATTAAACCGAGTGAATGTAAAAATGTGCAAGGTATCAAGATACGCGGGAAGTTCAATACATTCGCGGTATCGACATGAAGGAAAACACGAATTTGATTAAAAATATTTTAATTTTTCAATATAATCTCCTCTTACAATAATGCATTTATTACATCTTGAGATTATCTTTTCTATACCCTCAAAAGAATAGTTTTCATCTTTCTCTCCAAAATCTTAATTTATTGCAGTTTTGAGCTCCTCATCATCGGTAAATCGCTTACCACGAAGGTTTTTTTTTTTTAAATCTGGGAACAAAAATTAATCACTAGGGGCAAGGTCCGGACCATAGGCTGGATGTTGAATCTTTTTGAAACCACAATCCCGTACAGCAGCCTTAGAAATCCGTGCCGTGTGCACCGGAGCATTGTGAGCGATGTGAGCATTCGAGGTCCCATCTTGCACTGACTTTGGAAAGATTTAGACAGTCATGAAGAATGGTGTGTATAGTACCAATAGAAAGGTTAATCTTCATAGGTATCGTTTTAACCTTTACTCGTACATCCTCAAGTACAAGTTTCTCGACTTGTGTGTGTAATGTTTTCTCCGGTGCAGCCAGTTAGTGGGCAGCCTGAGCGAGGATCGTCTTCAATGCTCTCCCTGCCCCTTTGAGATAAACTTGACCACTTTTGAACAGTTGACAACGAAGGTGCAGAATCTCGAAATCTCTTCGTGAATAATTTTTTTTACTTTTTCCTTGTTTAGTAAGAAATTGTATGGCAGCGCGGTTCTCAATTTTAGTGATAATCGGGACACCAGCCATTTCACCTTCGTTCAACGCAAAATACAAAGCAAACTTATAATCACAGCCAAATGAAATTTTACAGTAAAACACTTGAGTAACGGGGCTACTAAAATCACGAAATAATTTTTTTCACATCTTTGGAGTATCCCCCCCATACCGCGAATGTATTGAACTCTCCTCGTATATAGTATTAGCTTGTATTTTTTAAACAAAGATAAGCGACTTAAGAGTGCTTTGTTGTATCGGATGCGCCACTCCCCCTATTTTTTTCACATATTGCAGTTGCATTAACAACTTCTGAAAAAACCGACTGACATTCGACAGTCCATTAAGAAAAAAACGTAAAAGAAAGTGGAACATAAAGTCGTCTTAAAAATCGCATTAAAACTCTATAATTTACAATGCTTTCTTAAAATCTTATAAAAATCTATTTAAATGTCTTAAAATTTTTGAATTCTAAGATCCACTCCATGGTTTTTATACGAGCTCATTAGAGGGTTTGCTCCATCTTAAAAATCAACGTTAACCTGTTTGCAAACTCAGTCAGTTTGGATTCTTCAAAATTGTTCTGATAAAGGTGTCTTGGTCGCTCTTTAACCACTTAAACATTTCACTTAAAATCGGCCTTAAATTGTTTATTAAGTTTATAAAATCAAACCTATTACGGGACGGCACTTAAAAAACATTTGCGTTTCTGAATCAATATTTACTTTTCCTTCTACAATGGCCCAAAAGCTGATCTTCAAGTATTTCTTAAACTGTTTCGCCTAAATTGACTGTCAAAAAATAAATGAATAAATAACTGAAAACAAATAAGTCCTTTTAAAACGGGTAGTCAGTGATAATTTAAAAATTAACTGCCACATACAAACACATTAATGTCCCTAATATCACTTGCAATATGGCGTTTAAGATCAGGATATTCGGCACAACAAAACTGACAAAGGGCCCTAGGTATATTCGCGTCCACTGTTTTGTATATTGCTTCCAAATATCAGATTTACAAGAGTTGTCCAAGGACGGTTCATTGCGCCAGCCTTTCTTTAAAGTCAAAACTTTCTTTTCCATGTTTGACACAAAGGAGCTTATTTTACTACAATTTAGAATTTAGAGCGACTATTCCAGCTATCGAGGGCTCGCGAAAGTTCCAGGTATACAGAACAAATGTCTGTTGACTTTTCAGAACTTACCAATAATGTCATCTATGCGATGTACCTACTTCATCGATCGTTGATTCTTTGCTCCTAACATCTGACTGGAGGTCAAATAATAGAGGTTAGTTTTGGTCCATTGGGTATAGATATATATAGGCCGTATTTTGATTTTGGATTATATCCACATCCTGCTACTGCTCAGCTGATCAAAATCAATAAGGCCACGAATGTACAAGAAGATAAAATTCAACTCTGTAAAATCGTACCTACAGTCAAATAATTATTATTGTCACCATCATCCCAACAACAAAGAAAATCAGCTTCAACCCTTTTCAAGATTAAACCAGTCGCTCCACATATACGTAGGTATTTCACTTACTCACCCAAAACCAACCCATCAACATTCCATAGTGCAATAGTTGTTTCCCTTTAAAGTCATATTTCCCATCAGGCGTGCGCAAAAAAGACAAAAACAAAGTCTCCGCAAAAATATGCCATTAACTACCAAAAAATGTTAACACCTTGTGCAGAGATCCCCAATTGCCGAGCCAGCAATATACGTATACGACTGCTTTGAAATGAAAACAAACCACCATATGACCTTAAAATTCCGTTACGGATAAAGCCACTATGCACAACACGCCTCTGGAAGAAAAGAAGCCCCCAAATGCCAAAAAAAAAAAACCACAACAACAACAGCAACTGGCTCAATAAATTCCATTCGCAAAAACTTAACCTCAACAACGATAATAATATTCCACGCGACTCTCATACAATTACAATATTATTGTAGAGCGCGCAGGCGTAGCGTCACTAAAATGCTGTTATATCCAAAACCTGACATCTTCAATGCGAACGATTTCGCAATAAGATACGTAGATACGCCAAAACAACAACAAAGAAAGAAAAATCGATTAATGAAAACCGGTGTACGTGATGACCTTTAAGGACGTTCGAATTCGTTCGAAGTAAAAACGTAACAAAAAAAAAAAAAAATTGGAGTTGCCTACACTCGTGGGGTTTGTGTTTGCCTTTGCGTTTTAATGCAGTAGTTTAGAGGGTATTTGTTTGGACTTTTGGAGTTTGGTGTGCGATCTAGTTGCGCGCCACGGGTGCTTGGGCGCATGGATGAGACTGTGCGTGTATAAAGGTGGTCGATGGTTTGTTTATAAGCTCTTAACTGTTTGACGTTGGCTTTGAAAGTGAACCACTTGTTTTGTGCAACTGGTTGATGGTTGACGCTGAAAAAGTGCATTATAATTGGTGCACGGTGCACCTATAAAAAGAGTAACACGGACCCAAAGTCAAACGAGCCGAGGTACACAATGAATAGAAATTTTTGCACTGAAATTGAATGAAAATGAACTGGCAAAAAATACAATATTCAATCACTTCAAGATCTTTGGTTAGGTACAATCTTTTTGCTTTTAGTACCTTTTTCTTTTTGTGTAACCCAATCTCATGACCAAAACTGAAATATAGTCCGGCCGCTTATCTTTTGACACCAAGTTCGCTCGTTCTATTAACGTATTGACGAGGATGCCTTAGATGAGTAAACTTAATGCCCAACGGCAAAAGAACGCTTTGATTACGTTCAACTTTTTCTCAGCATCAGCACAGATTGCTACACAATTTTCAAGTGCGCACTTTCTTTTTAAGGTGCCTTTAATCCTCCCTCTCAGATAGACTCCAAAATGTAAAGTTTCGTGGCCATATTTCGAAAAATACACCGGTAACCTCTGGCGTCCCCCAAGGAAGTTATATTGGACCACTAATCTTTACCCTGTTTGTGAATGATATCTTTAAATTTGTACATGAATGTTTTTTATTGATGCTTGCTTTGCCGAACTGAACTGAAGATGGCGTAAGAAGTCAGCTGCAAGTTGCTTCGAGTAGTACCTACGAGCACATAGCTCAAAGTGTATTATAGGCATTTCACACCAAGCCCAAAATCGCGTTTTCCTCGAAAACTCGTCAATGCATTCACACCGACCACCAACTCGTTTTCGTTTGACGTTTCAATCAGCTGTAAGACACTAGTCGTCAAACTTCGGTGCAAACTTTTTTGGTTACAAATTTCGATCGCATTAATTAAAAAACAAAATGAATTTAGTGCACTTAAAAACAATATTAGCCCATCAATTAATTGTGGAAAATGACTTTAATTTGTGAGTTGTGACATTTGTTCGGTCAGCCATTTTGCTGAATTTCTTTCAACAACCCAACGATTGGAAGTCATTTTTGTAGTGTTTTCGTGGAACACGAGTGCAAACGACTCGTTTTGAAAACTGAAATATGTATTGGAAAACTTCTGTTTTCGATGAAGTTTTCGTTAGTTTTGGCGAAAACCCGGTTTTGGGCGTGGTGTGAAAAGCCTATTATGTTTAATTCATGTTTCTCTCCGAACTCAAAGGGTTGTCTCTCTATTTTTACGTTTATAAGATTGCTGATGAAAAAAGCAGAACAAATAAGGTTTCAAAATCGCATTCTTCATGCACTGCAACGTCAGCATATTCATTGATTTTTAAATGACAAAGGGTCGGTTATACTCAATTTGTTTTGAAGGCACTTCATACTATTATTACTTAATGATTCCATTAAGACAAACATTTCAAGATTCGGGTGAATAACACAACATTTGAAGTGAGATTCGTAGAGATTCGTAACGACCATAGGCGAAGGCTATTAAATTGTTTAGAGTTCCAATTATTCGTTAGTTGCTGTTTTAGAAGGCAATAGCTTTTGTTAAAAGAGCATTTAAGACAAAGGGCAACCGAAAACCTTTATGAGGCAATTATTCGAACTTAGTGTTTTGAAATTAAGAAGTTCCGGTTGCCATACATTTATTGGCGGAAAGGTGACACATTTTGGCCTTTTTATTTTTCTTTTCTTGGAGAAACCTTTAAGTTTGAAAATTATCTATTTCATTGCAGTGATTTGTTTTACCACGCACGACGATTATCATTAGCGACCACGCACGTACTGAGAAAATTAAGAAAATTGAAAAAATGAGAAAGATATCCATTTCAAGTCCTAATTTTTTCGTAATGTTCTACTCGCCGAATCTCTACTTACTGAAAAATTAAAAATGAAAACTGACAACTAAGTGACAGCTCAAGAGTTTGACAAGTAGAACTCTATTTTTTCAGCCGCACATGTTTACTGCAGCACTCAGAATATCTTCTTCATCACTAGGCTCGAATAACATTTCGTATTCGTCTTCACTTTCACTGGAAAAGTTCGAAAACCGCTTCAAGCACATTTCATAACGTTGACGTTTATTTTACGATGACGTCAAAATGGCATTTCTTAAACTCTTTGTAAGAAAACCGGTCAGGTACTTCCCTTGAAATTGAGAGATTTCTCTCTCGATTTTTTTAATTTTACATATCTAATTTTTTTATGCTGAAAGTACACGAATGAACCTTATGATTATTAGCAGGAAACGGATTTTGTTGACCTAAAAAATCAAAAAAAGGCAATACTAATCTGTGAAAAAGGCATAAATGCCTTTTATTAAAAAGCAAAAAAAAAAAATTGTATAATAACACTGTACTAACATATACATTTTAAAATGTTCTGGCAACAAACGTCTGCGATTGTCCCTCAAAAGAGCTTTGAAAGAGCTGAAGGACCTGTCCACATGGGCAGAGAGACGAGTGGAGCCCAGTTAAAAGATGTCACGTCATCGACTGCATCATTTAAAGGGAGTTTGGAGTCAGCGCCATTTACAACACAATTTATTTTTCGGATGCTGTTGAGTACTTCGTTTGCAGAAAAGACTGCTTTGAACTTTTTCCATCGGTGGAAAAGTCATCTTTTCCGAACTTTACCAGAATTTGTTTTAATTTAATTAAATCTTTGCATGCGTTCTTGGGCATTTTCACCTTTATTCACAAACAAAATTAGGAAATCACAGAGAAATATGAACCTAGATGACAGCGTTCGCACTTACGAGAAAGTACCTCACAGATGTCTAACGGTTTTTATCAGACGTATATACACAGCTGTATCAAATATAGCAGAAATAAAATATAATATATTGCACACACGACACAAAACACTAGTAGAATATAGGTATACCTAGATGTTTTTTACAGCGCAGTGCGCATTAGTACAAACACAGTGAAAGTTCACACACAAACGCAGTTGTAGTTGGTAAAAAATTTATCCAAAAAGCCAAACTAAACACAGGCGTTTTGCCCAAAAAGTTTTTTTTCCATGGAGATTAGTATTTCGTGCAAACTTCGGTGGTGTTTCAGCGATTTTATTTTTTTAAATTTTGTAGTTAAGAAGAAAGTTCACATAAACTTTCAATATGGCCAAAAAAGGCAGAAAAAAACCATATTGGTAAAAAAGGCAAAAAAGGGCAATATGGGTAACAAAAGGCAAAAAAAAAAGGCAAAAAAAGGCAATGTCAACAAAATCCGTTCCCTGATTATTAGTGTCGCACATAGAAAATAATTCAACTATTAAATTTACCTTCTGTATCCTTATTTCTTTTGCACCGAAGAAGTAACGCGAACCTACGAAAACTATTTGTTTACCGGGAAGCCGGAATAGTTTTCTCTTACTAAGGAAAAATTTACCTTACTCGCTCGTTATTTCGATAATTTTGTTTGTGTTATTTCAGTTTAGCAGTTTCTTTGCACCGAAGAAATAATGTGTACTGTACCTTGAAAACTATTTGTTTACGCGGAATTGTTTAGAAAGCTAAGCTAAATTGTTCATTATTCGTTGCTCGTTATTTTGATAATTTGGTTTTTTTTTTTCAGTTTAGCAGTATATTTTTATGACTTTTAGCAGACTTATTGGTACAAGCTACAAGAAATTCTCTATTCGTTACTCGATATTTTGACAATTTTGTATTTGGGAGTTTCGATGAAAATGTATAAATACTATAAACATTGAATACGATTTGCAAGAAATTCTCTACGTGTCGAAACTTTGTATGATTGCGATCGATAGATAGTAATCAATTCGCAAAAAAAATTTTAACTCTCAGATCCAAGAGCGAGTGTACTCGTTATTTGGCTTAATCTATTCTTTTCGTTCAGTTCTTAAAGGAACATTATGTATATAGACTTTGATTGAATGCGATCGATTATTTTTAATAATCCAAGGATTCTCTAAGCAATTAGAGCCAAGAGCAGAATTACTCGATACTCGTTATTTTGCTAATACTATCTTTTTCACTAAATTTTGATGGGACGCATTGAAGATTTTATATGCAATCGGTTAAATTACTTTCGCGAGAAGTTGTGTAAAAACTTTTCAAAACCGGAGCGTACAACTTGCTAATCGTTGTTTTGCTAAATCCATATTTTCCTGTCAAGCTTGGTGCGGACGTAAACAAACTCCGTGCGATTTCTATTTATTGTATCGAGTTAAATACTGGTTACTCGTTATTTTGATGTGTTGCTCGATAGTTTATAAATTATATTTCTATTCTTTTCCTTCAGTTATGATGAGAAAGTGCATTTTGTTTGAAATTTCTTAGTAGGGGACTGGATTTTCTCAACAGTTTGCAATCGACTACGTTTTATACACGAGAAATTCTTTAAACTCTTTATGGACAAAAAAAAAGATACTCGTTAACTTTTTCATACAATCCATTTCGGTTAGCTCTAAAAAGTACCTACATAAAAATAGGTTCATTCGCGTACGCGGCTTAAATCGAACGCAATCGCACAAAGTCTAAACTCGTTCTCATCAAAAATGACAAAAAAAGGGAAAATTAGCAAAACAACGAGTAACGAGTAGTTTCTCCCATGGCTCGTAACAACTCAGATAATTTCAACGGGCAAGTACTGGTAAATATGTCAAATGCAAAAAGTTGGCAAGAAACAAATTCAAAATCGAACTTAAAATTCAATTGCAAAGAAAAAAAAATCTGTGAAACTAAAAAAAAAAATCGGTGGTGGTCGAATGTTCTCCTAAAACGTTTCATTTGTTCCAAAAAGGTATGTTATATACTTATTTGTGATATGGATTATACGTTAAGGATGAAAGTGGCTAAAAGTAGCTCGAAGTCTATCCCAGTACCTACTTTGGGGTATTTTTTTTCAGGTCTCTGAGAGAATATCGCTCAATTTGTTATGTTTGACAGATTGTTAGTGTTTGGCTCAGAAAAGTGAAAATGAAAACTTTGTCTCATTGCTATTGAGTCCGTTCGATTTTGAATAAATTGTTTGAAATCAATAGAGACAAGAGCTCGTTACTCGTTACTTTTTATTCTGTTTCCTTTCCTTAGTCGATTTTGGTGGTTTCGATGAGTACAAAAATATATTGTTTGTGACTTTATTCGGTTTGCAACAAGCTTCGTAAGTTATACAAACTAAATAACGATGCTCGTTATTTTGATAACACAAACTTTCTCCGGTTAGTTTTGACGTGGAAGTACTTATTTTTAATTTATTTCGATTGTAATCGTTACATTCGCAATAAATTCCTTTAAATTTGTACAACCGAGAGCGGAATTACTAGTTATTCGTTACTTTGTTAGCTCTACATTTTGAGGCTCAGCTGCTTGTTACTCGTTATAGCGCTAGTTATCCCATTTGACTGTCATTTTTGGATAAGATCCGTTATTCTCGTCGATTGTAATAGTTTTGATTTCAGTCGACAAAAAGTTAATCTACGAAAGTGCACAAGTTAAAGCATTAGATAAAAACAAAATTGTTACTCTACAACTACAAAGGTCTTCAGAGGAAATTCAAAAAGTTTTCTACCATTCCTGCAGTCCGTCACTGAATTTGGTTTACATTCCAGAAAACTCTAAAATCCCTGCTCTACATTTTTCGTTATGCAACACCTCGTCCATACTCATTCAGTTGTTCTAATTCACTGCAGACATCCCAATTACCGATATATACCACTCAACGCTTTCAAGAAGTTAAACCCGAAGAAATATACGTTGCACACCGCAAGATGAAGCATACAATTGCACATGGAGGTTTTCGTTTCATTGCAGGCAATAATAATTGCATTCGCACCATCATCTGAGATTGACTGAGATCTTCTGTAAGGAATCCAAAATAAATCTTAAATACAATTTGATGAGTAAATTGTTTATAGCAACCGTTGCCTAATGTATACGAGTACTTGAGGTATCCACTTAATCTTATCCAGCAATTAGTTTTCGTAACCCCCGGCTATGTGCATTTTGCTGGTGTGCATTTGATTGAATTGAGTAGATATCAATTAATCTTCCTCAAAATTGGGCGTCGAATATCTACTAAAAACGAGTATGGAAGTCAAGGCAACGCAATACGTTGATACGAGTCAAGTGTTGAAACAGCTCTTAATTGCTTTAGTTGCAACATCTTAATTATGGGAAGAGCAACTTTATGCTTTATGGTCTTCAATTTTTTTTTAAATAGTTTATAAGAGCCTTTTCTAAGAAGTTAAAAAATAACAGTTTCTGCACAGTTTCATCCATAATCGACAGAGGTCTAGACATTCATTGAATAAATTTCTCGTTTTGAGATGATTGATGTGTATTTAATATTTTTTTACGATATGTGAACCTAAAATAGTTCTTTTCATCAATCTTCGGCATGACAGTAGCTTGTTTGTTTACCTACTGTCCATTCACACGCCACTACGCCAGTCCAAATCAGTAGCACTTTTGAGCCGAAAAGAATAATTGGTTTCATTTTATTAGTTTATAATTAATGAGCACCTGGATGACGTTTCAACACAAATTGGGCACACTTGCCATTGATCAAAGGTGACTAACATTGGGGACGTTCGGATTCATAGTTTAGTACCTAAGTCTGACAGCTGTCTGACTAGATGTGCTTCAGTTTTTATTGGCCCAGAGTGGTCGTGTGTAGGAGTTTTTGCAGTTGACGCCGACAAACATAGTGAAGAAAATCGTGCGTGCATGCTCAGTTGACATTTCGAAGAGTCCAAATTAAAATAAACAGAGTGGAAGCCGCAGAATTCTGAAGAGTCGAATAAAGGGCCGGTGTGAGAAAAAGGTGTTAGGTATTTCTAAGGCTACTATGGTAAGTTTTCGCACGGTATTTAACAACCATTAGATAGTTAGCAAAAGAGTATAATATTGTTGTGATAGGCAACTGTGTAACAATTTAAATGTATTTGTTGAAAGTAACAATTTTTAAAAAATTTATGCAGGGCCTTTTCGAAATAAAAAATTGCAAAATCAAACAAAGGTAACGCTGACCGCGAGAATACAAAAACAATTCAAGTTGTTAGTCAACGCGTTCGGATTCATAGTGCCGACAAATCTAGTTGACGTTTTACATAAACTAGGTATCCAAACCAGTGTTGCCCCCCAACTGGTTGAAAATGTAGCGCGGCGGATTTAAATTGTAGTAAAACATTATTATTGGTAATCTATCTTAGCAAAGTAAAGTAAAGTAGAGTCTTTACTACATAAGTGTCAAGTAGAGTGTAGTTGTTGTTATTGCGTATTGAAGATTCTACTTTACTTTACATTGCTGAGATAGATGTCCAATAAAACACGGTTATTATAAATTACTTGAAAACACGGAAAAATACTCGTGGAAGCAATTTTTTATTCATAAGAAAAACATAAAATAATTCAACGATAATTTAAACTTTTAATTCAAGAAGATTATTAAGAAAAAATAAATAATTAACATTAACATAAAAACATCGTTTCATTACTTACAACCTGTAGAAAAAAACTCTTGCCGGTAGCTGTGTTTAATTGGAAATGATACAAAAACACAATTAGGTATACACCAACACCACAGACCATACTGCCACTGTTTATTTGCACTTATATTCAACTTAAATAAGTAGGTATATCTACTTTCTACTGTAGTGATAGAAAAGAGAATACAGTATAATGAAAAAAAAAAAGGTAATCACACTATAACTATCTATTTTCTTATTTGAATTTGAATTTGAGGTCTGGATTATGGAACCTGGAAATTGAATTTACATTGGAATTGAGGAAATAAAATGTTCTGCGTTTGCATGAAAATCAAAAGTGCTTCTTGCGACACACAATATTCGATATAAGTTTTATTTTTCTTTTAGATATCTATTTTCTGAAATTTTGAAATTGTAGTGTTTTGTGAATATTTTACGAATTTTCGTAGTGACTTTTTGAGGGCGAAAAATGTAGTGAAAACGCTACAATTGTAGTAGAGAAAAAGGAACTTCCAGTCTAATGTTCCAGTAAAATGTTGCTAAATACTTATTATTGCAAAAAACTGCAAAAATTCTTAAAAAAATTGAGACTGTGTTAATAGACATGAGAATTAAAATTAGGAGCAGACTCAGTGGGAAACACCTTAAAGCTAAGTATCCTGCTCGCGCTAAATTTTATCTCCCATACAAAAATGTCTACAAAGATAAAATTTAGCGAGACAGTTTAGCAAAGCAGTATCCTGTTCGCGCACTAAATTCTTAACTTCATGTAGATGGGCCGATGAAAAGTCTCCACTCATTTAGCTCGCGAAATAAATGTCCGGCCTCCGGCACATGAAATCGTAGATAAATGTTGACAGACGAAACGGAATAAAAAGTTTGCTGTGTGTTTGCTATTTTTTTATAGGAAAACGCAAAGAATATTTGCGTGAGAAACAAAAGGAAACGCAAATCCAAAGCAGATATATTGTTTTGCGAGATATCGAGATAGGTAGGTATTTATTTATATCAGAATAGAGAATCATTTGGCCTCGAATGTTTTTCGGGTAATAATAATTGTTTCACGACGGTAGAGAGATTTTGGAAAGTTTTGTCTTCTACTTGCTACTATAGAAATTGTTTCAGCTGATGCAGCAATGATATCATCTTCTTAAATTTTTGTTTCATGCATTGTTTTAAATATTGCGATACTTTTGATGTTTGATTTTAAAATAACGTGTATAATTTGAATCGCTTTTACCGACATTCTGTCATGAACTTATGGCTTATGTCCCATCTATATCATATTTAAAAATTTAGCTACCATTTATCTTTGCTGTGGAGAAACGGAGTGGAGATTAGGGACGCTAAAATTTAGCGCGAGCAGGATACTTAGCTTAAGATGTGAAGCAGTTTTTCCGGAGATCGAACATGGTGACCCTAGCCACTACCCAACTATGTCAAATAGGCTGTTTTGTAGTGTCGGATAAGAAACCAACCAAACCACTGTTCGTTCACATAAAATTGAAACGATAATTGATTTGTTTCGTAATTAACGTTTCACTTTTATTAAGACAAGAAAAAATGTCGGCCAGTCGTCGCAATGGTCGGATTGAAGTTGGTTGTGGTTTGACAATTATGAGCGAGTATGATAAACGTACTAGATGTACTTGTGCACCAGATTTTAAGACTGGTTGTGCTACATGTTCATAGATGGCGTTTGCATTCAGAGTCAATAAAGTAAATGCATAATATTTCTACACCCTAAGCAATCTCTGAGTTCTGGTCATTAGTTTCGAGAAAAAAATCATCAACTGAGGATATTAGCTAACATTTAAAATGCGAGGACAGAAAAGAAAAGGGGCTATGACATTTGCGAACTAGCTCAACGTTATACCATACATCTGAAAGAAACTTCTCGGCACATAATAGGTCAAAGCCTTTAAGACACGTTAATAGAAATATGTCGATTATAACCACATCGCTCACACCGATCTTTTACTTAATATCTACCACGTTTACGGCCAAACTGGGTAATTGGTTTTCGAAATTTATTACACAGATCGTTAAGATAGTGAAGTCTAATCATAAACTGGAAGCACCCTTCAATCCATGTCCAACATAAATTCCGAAACCGCTTTAATGGCATTTAAATTAATTTCACTACACACAAGTTGTTGCATAAACCAATCAACTCGAAATAAAGTGAACTCCCTCCGACTTACCGATATTGCATCAGGGCATACATCACTGATGATCACTTATGCTATAGCGGAAGTGTCAATCAGTTCCCTTCCATCTTTTGTTTCCAAACTCCTTTCCATTGTTTATCACCATATAAGACACTATGATCGCGCTTAAGTGTACACCAGGAACTGCTTTGCAAAAGGTGCCAAAATAATGCCTTTTTCGCGATCAACATCGGAGCCCAGTCATGTCGCGCCATTGCGATGCTGGTGTCTCTATCACCGCACCGCCATCCAGGTAGCCGATCTGAACTCACTAAATAGGTAATTTTATATCTTATAGCTCTCATCGACGGAAACAACATTTGTCAGACACGACCGCATAACACACTCGCTCCTACAATGTGCCTCGAATGTTGCACAGCTCCATCGTGACAAAACGAACAGAAACACAGCCGACAACATACAATAGATAGTCTTGAAGATGAGCTTGCAAAAAGTGCATTATAACATGCAATTAGCAAATCTCCTATGGTACTCCATTGCAATTAAGATATTTTCAAAAAAAAAAGTATGTAAAACTCTGTTGGTATACGAGATGTTGTGCAACATGTTGAAGATGGTCGGTCAGGGAAGTCGTTTGTAAAATGAAAATTTCTGTGCCAATGATCAGTCATATAGTCATGTTTAGTTTCGTTCTAAAGCTGTAAGTGGGGGAGGGGATTATAATTGCTTCCCTGGCAGACTGATGTTTAGCACTCACGATCGTCATCTACATTGACAGATACGAATGCCTTAAGTTGAATTTACCTTCAGAGTGATTCGCAAGAAACTAGTCAACTGTCATGTCATTGATTGCAGTCGGTATCGGTATATCCTTGACCGCATAGCTGGTAGTTTGCCGCACGGATGTCGTCTTCAAGTGTAATTAATTGAATTAGCCTTCAGCGGATGCAATTTGTCTATTTGGTGCATGTAGTCGAGAATTAGGACGTTAGAATGTCAATGGTGCTTAGTGTGACAGTGATGCACCAATGGAATGAAGGAGACTGCTGACAGTTGACATTGAACCTACTAGACACTGTGTGCAATTGTGGCAGCGAGAAATTTCTATTGTAACCAATGAGCGACGGGTCTTTACAAAAATTAACAAACAGCGTCTTAAGGTTTTTTCCACTGCGCCACGTCTCTATGCCGAACGTCTGATAAACATCCGAGAGTATAACTATCATAAAAGAGTTTCTCAATTAGCCGTTTGAACTCGGCATAAAATTGTAGATCACTTCCATTCGTCCTAAAATTGGAAAAAAAAACTCCGTCAAAAGAAAGTGTTGTGAGGAGCTAGGCTTGCGGTATCTATGGACCTGTTGCGATAACTAGTTATTTATTATTTTTACTTTCAATTGTGTCATAATTTAACAGTTTTGAAAAACTAGGCCCATATATAGGGCTGGTGGTTTTTTTTGCCTTTTTTTATTAGAATTGGGTGGGAAAACCCTTAAGACCTTTCTTGTTATGAAGACGTCTTAAGTTTTGATTAAAAAGGCACAATCACTCGATCACTAACATTTGGCAGGCAGGAGCCGGCTATATTAATTTAGGTATGCCCAATGCAAAATGGCCAAAAAAAAGAAATAAAAAAAAAAATCCCCCAAAAAAGTGGTAATTATTTCATGTTTTCATTTTCTTACAACCGGCGAGACGAAGCCAATCCATGTAAATTTTTTATGCCATGTATAGAGGAGGATTATTATGCATTTTGTATTATATTCTTCGTTCAAAACGATCGACCTTATCAAATAAAATGTTTCTGAAGGTCAGTGCCGGTTTTTAATGGATGCGACTTTTAAGATCTTTCAAGCAACTTCTCGTCCGTCATATTATTTCGAATATTTTGAAAAGTGACGTCTTTAATTTCTTTTTTCACGCGAATTTTTAATCTTTAAATTTTTATTTATTTTGTAAAACTCTTATTTTAGCTTTAGAAATTTTGGGAAAGTAAAAGTTCAAAATTCGCGAAACCTGAGCTGAATTCTTTTTATTTTTTTTAAGTTAAAATTAAAAGTTATTTGAAAAGCAAAGAGCTGACTTTAGAAAATTTGAGGAAACAAGAGTTAAAAATTTTCGCATTTTTTTAGCATTCATTCCTTTGAAAAAAATAGACTAGAATTGGAATGGTATTCAAAGGGAATGAAATTAAAGCGGGAAGTCCAAATCGTTAAGGGAGTCAGCTTTATGACAACGCGACAAGTACTTGGTACACAGGTACATAGGTGAATTTCCACAAGTTGTTCACTTTACAGCGTGCCACACAAAACAATGTTGATCTTATCACGACTTGTAGCAGGCAAGACTTGTCGACATATAGTGCCAGATATCGCCTTAAGATGAAGCTACTTTTAAAGCCTGACGCCTAAAAGCTGTCCTTTAAAGAGTTGGAGACGGTGGAATACATATATTGCTTCCAATCTTCAGGACTCGCCCGCCGAACTTCAAGACATTTAGGGGCAAGAATGGTATATAAGGGAATAAATCAGATAGCCATCAAAAATATATTGGAGCTGTCGCGGAGATAGGTGTATGGTAGGAGCTCTGTAAAAAATACAGAGAGTATCCGTTACTAGGAAGAGGTGCTTAAAGGCGACTATGGAACCGAATAAGGTGGTCTGAATTTATTTATTACATTTCAATTGGGGCGCATCGATGTGGGCAGCCTGTGACAGCCATATTGTTTCCGTGGCGTCCAAATGATAAAACTTGTTAACTAAAATATACCTATGTTAGTCGGTGCAAAACGTTGTGTGCATTTTACGGGAGACGTGTTGGTCCTTCAAAGTCGGCACTTCAACGTTTGGTGATAAAGTTT
Source organism: Cheilosia vernalis (assembly GCA_949126925.1). Lineage (NCBI taxonomy): Eukaryota > Metazoa > Arthropoda > Insecta > Diptera > Syrphidae > Cheilosia > Cheilosia vernalis. Next base: position 38,689,393 of record OX421361.1, on the reverse strand, counting down.
GAGACAACCGGTTTTGGTAAGGAATCAGCCAACACCTGTATGTCAAAGGAACGCCAGATCAGCCGAGAACATTGCCGTGGACTGTGAAACTGAACAGGATAACCCGAGGTAGTCAATTCCTCGCCGTGCACAAGAAGTCGGTCTTTCGCGGACTTTAATTTGGCGAATTTTGCATCGGGACTTGCGGGCCTACATCTGCACAAGATCTAACTGACCCAACAGCTCGACCTAAATGACCATAGACAAAGGCTTTGTATAGATGACCAAAGTTTGGTTACTGTTTGGTGCGGAAGTAAGGCAGGTGGCGTCATTGGTCCGCAGCCTTTTAAAATTGACGCTGTTGAGGCCCAACGACGAGCACTAAAAACCAACTTCATTTGGGTCAAATTGAACGATATGGAGGTAGACGACACGTGGTTCAATCAGGACTGGGCTTTTTGACAGGCAGATGGACATTCAGCATAACTAAAGGCTGGCCGTGTGTCCTCTTTTTATCTAAAAACTGTCCGGTATATTTTGTGATTTCTCAGTTTTCGGAATTTTTCAACACCACAAAACTACAAACTAAACTTTTTTTCAACACTAATTGAGGAATTTTCTGCATCTTTCTGGTGTGAACACGACCTAAAGAATATTTATACACGAACTCAATCACTTCTGAAAACAAGACCATCTTTTGTTTTCATTTAACAATCGTCTGAATACACCCACTCATTTGACAGCTCAAATTCTTTTGCAAAACGTCATTGGATTTTCTAAAATTTATGTTATTTTCCTTGTTTTAATGAATCAAACAAAATAAATATATTTTGAAATTTCGGTTGTTGTTTTTCGTTGTTAAATTTTTCATTAGATATTTTTGAAGGTGTGAAGCGTAACCGATTCGCAGAGGTGACATGAATCCACCTCCAAGATTGTGCGATTTGACCCTGCTAGACTTTTAGCTGTGGGCTTTCCTAAAGTCGCAGGTCTATGCGAGTAAGTCAATACAATCGCTCAAACTCAGCCAGATATATGCATATGCAGCAGAGTCATTACAAATTTGTCACTCTGATCCGTGCCATTGTGAGCAGCCACTGCGGACATCTGAATGATGTAGGGTTCCATGACATACATGGGACTTCCAATTCACAACAAAAATCGGTTAATACCTCATACACAGCTCGTTTTATTCCATTTCGACATCGACGTATCCTTATTGAACAAATATATTTGAACTCACGAAACAATAGGTATCCCAGTCACCCACTGGTACTTGTCGCAATTCAGAGGAACCCAACTTTGTTTCCCAAAGTGAATCGGTGCTTTCCGAAAATACAAAAAAAAGATAGTTTCCTTCCATAGGCGACCTATTATATCCTCTGAGTTACTTAAGCCTTTAAAAGTAAACCACGGATAGAGAAGTAGGTACAATGTGCTCTTTCCAAGCTTCCTTTACTGTTCCTTGCGATATTTGCATGCCAATTCTTGTGTGTTTGTTCCGCCTCGTAGAAGGCGCACAAATCGACGATGAAAACCTTTTCAGCCCCCCTGCAATGTAATGCTACTTGCACAAAGAAAAGTTCCACAAAACTTGGGTTGAATTACCGCATCCGTGATCGAGCAATACGTGACCGAATTTGTTATTGTTTCGCTTGTGAAATCCACAAAATTCAGTGACACATGCTTCGCTCGCGGATGCGGTAATTCGGCCCCTTATCGCGCCATTACATCAAGAAAGTGTCCTACGCCGCCCACTTAATATAAATTAATAACACCGTCCAATACTCGGTTGCACTATCTTGATTTGTGTTTCTCAACTCTTGTCGAGTACAAAGGGCAGCACTTAACCGGCATCCCAGCGCGCCCCCTTTCAATTTTCATTAAATCTAACACACACATTCTGAAAACTCGTTACTTGCAACAACAACGCAAACAAAATGAAAATGAAAATCTGTTGCAAATTTGGCCGAGAGAAGACATTAACATCTGCATTTGTCCGCTATACCACCGCAGCTTTAACTAGTTGTCGTCAACTCTATAGTGACACCATCACCACCACCGCTGGCACAGCAGCGGCTAACTGGAAACTTGTTGAGAAAATGCTAAAAAGCTGCTGAAACTAGATCGTGTAACAAGATCATTGAGTCTAGTAGAACGCCGCCGTGCACCGCGTCCCACAACAGCCGGTTTTTTGCAGCCCATAACCAAATACAGGTGGAGCTCTGAACTCGTGCCTTTGGAGACCATATCAACCATGACCACAAGACTGCGAAACAGGGTCCAAACAGCAGCGCCTCATGTTTATGATCATTGGCCGCTGGATTGCGAAAATCAAAACGAAATTAATAACAGAAATGGAAAAGCACATTCGGTGGACTGGGCCCATTTATTTCGAACAGTGGTCATAAAGGAGCTATTATCTGGTTGGGGTTTTATTGAATATTTACAAAAGGGTTGGGTTGGTCGTTGGTCACATGACCGACCAACACATTCTGCGGCGCGAAATGCGCCCGACCGAAAACAATTCGATATTTTCAGTTTGGATAATTAAATGGAACGGCATGGCGTTGCAGTTGCAATTGCACTCTCGAGGATAAGGAGCGTTCCGAATGGAATGACCAAAAGTGTGCATGAAATATGCAACAAGAATTATTTGGTAATTTTAGTTCGGTATACATATCTGCTGTGGGGGTATGGAGCATATTGGAAATGGTAATTTCAACCAGGTGGTTGGTTGGTATCGCTTTGTTTTCGGTCCTAAGGGCATTGATGGAAATAAGCGAACGATGCATTCTTTACCAGCGTTCGGCAAATAGCATGACAGATAGGGTGCATGTTGAGACAACAGACAGTAGGTATTGACGAGCGGTTTTCCTCACGAGTGTTAAGAAAATTGTACCGGCGGGTCTTATCCTTTTATTGAAACTATTTTTCATATAAAATTCCAAAACAAGAAGCCGCGAACCTACGCGAACACCTTGAAGACACACTCGACGCCGAACAAGCAGGTTTCCGCTCGGTGTCGACCACATCAACACCCTGCGGATCATCATCGAGCAGTGCGTTGAATATCGATCGCCACTCCACCTGCTGTTCATTTATTTGGCGTGCCTTGCGCAGAAAAGGTATTCCATATAAACTATATATATATATATATATAGTTGGCGCAACAGGTCTGTACGGACCCAGGGCCTAGCTTCTCGCAACCATTCGTTTTGTGTGAGTTTTTAATTTTTTGGAACGAATGGAAGGGATCTACAATTTTATGCCGGTTCCAAACGGGCCGATTGAGGAGCTCTTTCATGACAGTTATACTCTCGGATGTTTGTCAGACGTTCGCGAGAGGTGGCGCAGTGAAAAAACCCTGAGTAGGAATTTGGTTTTTTTGCGGGATTCGAACCTGGACCCCTCGCTTAGTAGTCCAACACACTAACCACTAAGCCACTGCGACCAACCCATATAAACTATAATAGCAATTAATAAGACTACGTACGATGGGTCCACATGTCACGTTCTGCACAGAGGAAAGCTGTCTGAGGAATTCGTAGTCCAAAGTGGGGTTCGGCAAGGCTGCATTCTTTCACCAATATTGTTTTTATTGGTGATCAGCGATGTGCGTCTTTGTCGATGGGTGATGGAGGAATTTGATGGACTCTTACATCTGAACTTAAATACCTTGACTACGCTGACGATGTATGCCTACTATCGCACAGAATAATGGACTTTCACCAAATGACAGTAAGTGTGGAGAGGGAAGCAGACGTGCGTCGTTGGGCTGAAGATTAACTCGGCAAAAACGAAAATGATCAGCCTGGGACCGAACTCAACAACTCATACTCGTATATGCATTGCTGGACAAACGGTTGAGAGAGTAGAAAGTTTCCAATACCTATTGTCTCAACCGATGGCGGGACCGAATTGGATATAGCCAGCCGAATAGGTAAAGCGAAGTCTGCGTTTGGGATGCTATCTAAAATTTGGCGAAGCAATGCAATTAGCTTAAACACCAAGCTAGGACTGTTTCGTTCCAACGTTGAATCCGTGCTGCTATATGGATGTGGTACTTGGAGAGTGACCAATACTATCACAAGACAGCTGCAAACGTTCGTTAATAGGTGCCTGCGTAACATATTAAGGATTTTCTGGCCTTTGAGAGAACCGGTCATGAACCTACTGGCACAACCATTCAACGACGAAAGTGCAATGGATTGGTCACACTTTCCGAAAAGGTGACAGGTCCATAGCTAACCACGCGATGCAATGGAATCCGCTTACTCAGGATGGCAGGCGACGCGGCGGTCCTAGAAGTACATGGCGTAGAACAGTCGAGAAGGAAGCACGGCAACTGGGAAAGAGTTGGGGAGAGCTGAGGCACATTGCCAGGAACCGCACACGATGGCGCGTATAGGCGTTGTAGAGGCCCTAGGACCCACAAAGGGATATAGTACATAAGTAAGTAAGTAAGTAAGAACCTACGGTGGGCTTGCAAACATCTGCAGGGAGTTTCATTAACAAGTGCATTTCTCACACACCCAGCTGTCTCAGGAATTAACAATTAACTATGTAAGCAAATCGGAAGCTATATGTTCAGACGATTGACAGATCATTTGTAGACCTAACAATAGGTAGTACCAGATCTAGCAGATATTTGTTTACAAAATATTTGGAGATCTGTTTGCATTCATTCTCAGAGTCCGCATATCCAAAATCAGGAAACAAATATGCGTGCGAGCATTTCACGGGCTGAACTGGATATGTTGTCTCTACGATATCTAGCTACCGGGGAACATTTTCGGTCCCTGCAATATCTGTTTCGCATTCCTGCGCCAACGATCTCGTCCATCTTTCCAGATGTTCAGGATGCAACCAACAAAGTGTTCGTGGATAAATATCTTCAAGAAAATTATTCCATTATACCTAATTCAATGCACACAAAGCACAATTTGAGTTCTACACGTCGAAAACACAAGAGGCCTGTAATTCTGTAGCTACCAAATTTGCGAACCTTGGCAACTTCCAAACTGTATTGGACAAAGGTTCATAAATATTTCCAGATCCTTTAGCAAGGGTCATAAAAGGATGAGGAGAATACAAAACAAACAGTAATTAAGAAGCATCATAAACATTTGCAGATCCTTTTCGTTGTTATATTGACTTTTGCGTCCACGTAAATATTTTAAATTATTTAATTCGCACATTTTGCACCAATCTACAGAAAAATCCAAAGAAAATAACAACAAAACTTTGTTTTGCTCGTTCAAATTATGAAAAATATTTGTCTGCAAATGAAAATGTTTGCAGATGACGCAACCACAGTACATCTGCCAATAGCAAATGAGTCTGCAAATGTGCTAAGAGTCTAACAATGATAGAGTTGCGTATTAAGACGATCGATGGCAGATACGTGACAATTTCATTGTCAGATGGGCGGTCTGGCAATCATCTGACATTGACTTCGGTTGGTAGACATTTAGGACAATTTTTAACTTTCTCCATTACGTACTAAGAGAAAGACATTGTTTTCGTACAAAATTTCGAACTCGAGATGTTAATCAATTCTGACATTACGATGATAGAGGAACGCAAAAAAGTGGGTCGCGAAATTCTGTCCGCCTGTTCGTCCTTCCACAGGCGTATACAGCCTAAACGGCTTCCCGGATTACGTTCAAACCTCGGATCTGGTGTTTTTGGGCTTACAGTTCGGGAGGTGTTTTTTTTTGCAAGGTAACCTCAATATTAATGGTACTTCCCATATAAAATTTTCATATCAGTTTGATTTGATCAACCAAAATTGATATATATTCGAATAACGGTACTTTTGAAATTTCGACATATCTCGAAAGTGGTCCATACGATTGTAACAAAAATACGACTCTAAGGTACGTGGTAACTTAATATTAAAATCACTTTTTCTCTATATTATCGTACGATGGAATTTTGAACATAGTAATTTTTTAAAACTTTAGTTTTGTTTAGTTTACCTGAAAACGGCAATAACGATTTTGACCAAAATGCAAACATAGAGTCAAATTGATGTTTTCAAAATTATTTTGTCCTTCATTTTCAATTCGAAGCACCGAAAACGCTAATTTTACTCATATCTCGAAAACCCACATCTTCGATTTCGATAAAGCTTTCAAAAAAAAAAGTATTGCTTTTATTCTGAATAATATCATACACTCAGTTTTCAGCTTAGTAGTTATAAACTTAAGTATTTTAAAAAAAATATAAACATTGCAATTTTTGGTACAGTTTTGTCTGCATAATCTTACAAAAACCGATCTAACGATTTTGACCAAAATACATATTGAAGATAACATAAGTATTCTAAATATGATCCCGTACTTAGTTTTCCTCAACAAATACTACAGAAATCACAATCTATGTATTTTAACATATTTACGGTATATTTTTGTAATACGAGTAGCCTTACGCAAAACGTATTTTTATCAAATACATCCCTTATCTTATTCTTTTTTCAACAATATTGAATATGCGTCTTAAAATAATGCCAAACATTTCGGGCTTACAAAATCTGAAAATCAAACCTCATTTGCACCCCACACACGAGCATCGGGATATTCTTTTTATTCCCTTTTTTTTTGTTCTCAAAATGAAAATAAAAAACATAACAAAAAAATGTATTCATAGCCAAATAGAACTAAAAACAAGAGACGAGAGCACAGCAACGATCAACGAAAACATAACGCCAGCCAGCGTTGCCAGACTTTTGGCATGTGGATTCCCTTTTTTTTTCATCCAAAATTATTGTTCCCCCTTTTTTCATACCGGTTTTTCCCGTTTTTATTCCCTTTTTTTTGTTCTCAGAAAGAAAAATAAAACAATTTTTTTAACTGTGTGGAAGACAAAAAATATATGAAACCATTTTTTTTTAATATTTGGGAAAATATATTCCACATCAAATTTCATTGTAATAAAGCATTCCAAAATTCTTGGATATTTTCCGAGGGTGTAGCTGATCAATGTTTCTTAGTGACCTATATTCCATGTCTAAATCACTTAGCTCAGATTAAGTAAATAAATGAGAAAAATTCTTGCAAAGCGGAATTAGGGAAGAAAGTAAAATAAAAACAATACAAACGAGGCTCAATTTTTCCACAATTCCCCAAATGCCAAATCTGTCAAACTCAAACACCCACTACCCATGAAATGTGGCCAGTCTAAAAATTAAGTTGGAAGCGCATGGCAAGACTAAGGGCGATGTTCATTGAGTGTTTTTTTTTATTGAATTTATCGTGTCTATTTTCTGAACGAAGTAAAAAGAAGATTTGGTATTGAAACGTGAAAGTTTTTGGGGTGACTATTTTTCCTGTTTTCTTGGTTAGTTTTCTTCTTGGAGTCAAAAAATCCCGGAAAACGGGAAAAATCCCTCAATCTGGCATCCCTGCGGTCTCAACTCTTTCTAGCCGAGAGAGAGGAAAAGCTCGTTACTCTTCTTACTCGTTATTTTTCTAATTTTCTCTTTTTCTGTCATTTTCGATGAGAACGTGTCTCTATCTCTATAGACTTTTGTGTGACTGCGATCGATTGCTTTCGATACATACCGCGTATGCGAATGAACATAATTATGGTCTTGTGAAATCGTATGGGACAATTTGATTACTTTATTTCCACCATCTACATTTTTCCCATCGCTCACTTTGTTTCCATTGACATTTCCATTCAAAGTTAATTGAATTTATATTAATGTCGTTTCGGAAATCAATTTTTATGACAAGGCCACTCGCAGAAATCAAATGCAATTTGCAATTCAATACGCAGAAGCCGAATTTGAATTAGACAACAAAAAACGGTAATCGCATTCACCTCAGCCGGCAGATTGCTGGGTCAATTCAAACTCAAACTTAATTTACTTCTTCTTGGACATCGATGTATATGCACACTGCACAGTAATTACCGTCACCACCATTAAGTGTCTAGGTCGGTATTAATCTTCCTTTCACATTCTGTACGATTCATTGCCACATCGGCCCGGCTGACCAAACATTCTGAATCATTCCCATTCCCACACATCAGCTCATGCCCACCCAATAGAAGCTACACGCTGCTGCTGGTGGCAGAAAAAGTATCTGCAGACTTTGTAGGTAGGTACGAAATTCTTTCGTGCGCGAAACTAATCTTTTTTAAAAACTCACCAGATAAAAATTGCTATTCAGTATTTTAATTGGTTCATTAAAATCTCGCCACGGCAAGGTAAGGAGATTTTAAGGCAGTGCGGTCATTGGTCAGTGCTATTGGTGTGTCGCAACCGAAAATAATAATTATTCGAAAACGAGAGGTATTCTGATCGATTGAGTTGTTTCACAATCTGCATACTGGTGTGGTGTTGGAAATGGCGACATCTGACCTCAAATTTGATTGAAAATTAATTTGGTAGCTGACGAATATTTCCGGAGATCGTCCGATGGGACACATTCTGATAAGTAATTAGAGTTGTTGTGTGGTGCTGGTGTTTCGTATTCGGAAATTCGAACCTTGGCTGTTGGGTGTTCTCTAAGTGAATGTACCCGATAATTCGAGGTGTGGGAATTTCGGTGTCGGCATTGACTTTCTGTCCGAATCAAGTTGACAATATAATTGCTTTGTTTGTGTGGAAATTTAGTTGAGTTCCGGTGTGGGCATTCTTGGGCTATTAGACAATTTGAAGTGCGATGTAATCGCATCGAAGGAAGCTAACGATGATTGGTGTCTCCTTTACAATTACATTACAATTATGAACTGAATTAATTTTATGAACGTAGACTTGAAGTCGTATACTAGTAGCCATCTTGGTGAGCTGATACTCATACTCCACAAAGTACGTCCCCAGGAAGTAACAATTGAAAGTGACCACCACATGTAGTTTTAAATTACTTACCGTAGTTCAGATGATAAATTCAATACGACTGCTCTTAGTAGCTTGTGGCATAATTTTACCACTCAACAACAATGCATGGCGTCTTAACAAATTGGAAACCTAGACATTGACCCGATGTGGGGCAAAATCGAAAGTGTTCTTAGGCAGTATAGAGCTGCATATACCCTTGACCATACTCTCTGACTCTCTCAAAGCTTATAACTGAAAGTGACCGGAAAATCATTTGGTCTAACGAACAACTGTAGGACCATAAAAATGTTCTCCATAGGACGAATTTATTCTAAAGCAGCTTCTTTGCCATCAAAGTACGAATTAGTCGTTAGTGATGGGACATGTACAACAAAGGCACACTAACAATCAGGGTAGAAGAGCTTTTGATTGCTACCCAAAGGGACAATGCAGTTGACACCTCAACTATATAGATGACACGCACAATGGAAGAGGCCTAGATGTGTTTTCAGGGACATTTTTGCTGTTATAGAACATAGTCAGAGTGCCTTGGGAGAGATACCAAAGTTTCCCAAAAATAAAACTAGGTGCGCAATACCTAGCCCATAAACCATAATATGCATAAATAGTTGGAGCAATAAGTCCGTAGGGACCCAAGCCTAGCTTCTTAGAACTTCTCTCAAACACTCGTTTTGTGCGAGTTTTTTATTTTTGAGACGAATGGAAGTGATCTACAATTTTATGACGAGTCAGACTCGGATGTTTGTCAGACGCTCAGGAGGGGTGATGTAGCGGAAAAAAAACCTTAGGATGGAATTGGTATTTTTTCGGGAACGAGCCTGCTTAGTACCTAGTCCAACACATCTAGGTAACAATAACTAAAAAAAATATTTTGAAAGAGGACCTTAACCAAATTATACTGGAGGCAGTAGGCCAACTAGAGAGACCTATTGATTATAACTTTGTTTTCAAAATTCTGAGTTTGACTGTGCAGCTTAGAGGAAATCATTTGTTCAAGGTTTTCGCTTTACAGAATCTGATCCCTGACTGCTGTCAAGTTCCTTCTTCTTTTGATTTTTACGGGCCAATTTGGTCTCCACATCATATTAAAACGAAATCATTTCGAAAAATATTTTAAAAAGGTACTTTTTATATCGTTTCCGAATCTATTTGTGTTGAAACAATTTTTAGAAATTAATAAATCAAAAAACCTCTTTAATATTTATGATTCATTTACTCATATAGAGATTTTTTAGCGGAACTTTTAAATTTTAATTTTGTAACTAAGTGTGCACTATGTAAATTTGTTCGTCAAAAATGCTACCAAGATATATGCTGAAATAGTTTACCAATAACTCGTTTGGCCGTCAGATTGAAGAAATGATGAATCTAGTATTTGACATCTTTTCTTCATATTATATTGTGACATATTTTATTTGGATGGACCAATGGAAATTGAAAGGCACTTGTGGCGGAATAATTAAAACAAACCAACGTCAAGTACATGCTTTCGCTTTTGACAATGTCTCTTTGTACGTAGGTACCTACATAACATGCAATGAGAACGTGACAAAACGAAAGTAAGTGGATGTTATGTATTATTATTAGCTATACCGTGCTTTAGTATTGTTGCACAGAAATTCCTAATGACAAGGAAACGTCAAAAGTTCCATCTAACCTAATAATTCGAGACTATTCGCTAAGCTTAAATTTTATGTGTACATGTACATGAACAGTGATTTACTTTGTCAACTAAAGCAGACTTAAATTGTTTAATATAAATGTATGTTGCCTCATTGGCTGTGATAAATTTTCGATTCGCGTCATCCAGCGATGCATTGGGACAAAACACAAAGAAGAAAGAAAAACCAAGGATCCGATCACAATAAGTTATTATTTAAGTATTTCTCTCGTTACTTTATTTTGAGTTTCGTTAGTTTTATACTACCGAGTTGGAATGGAATGATCAAAAAACGTTGTCTTTGTCAAAGGGTCATGAGAAAGAACGGTTTGACATGGGAAATCGGAGTAATTACTTGGATTTATTAATGTGATTTCGATTGAGAGCTTCTCAGAGCACTTTTTTTTGCTCTCAGAACAATTTTTAAGTTCGTTTGGTAAAAAAAACAAACTTTTTCAAATTTCAGAGCAGATTCGTGAATATGGATATTTCCTGAGACTCGCTTCAAAGAAAGTAATTGCATCGGGTGAATTTACTTTTGTAAATTATCTCTATATATATAAAATTGTTGCAAGTGCGTTGTGACTTTATAACTCACGAACGGCTCAACCGATTTCAATGATTTTTGGTGTGTTTTATTCGGCTTAAATCAGGGATGGTTTATGAAAAAAGAAAAGTTGGAAAATTCTCAACAGGTGGCGTTGAAGGCGCACATTTCGTTTTTCATGGGGAAAAACACTTTGAAAATAAATAAACTGGATTGAAATCGAGTAGTGACACTTCAAATACAAAAAAAAAATATTTTATATTTTCAAAGCAATTGTTGTTGTCAATTATTTTAATTATTTTCCAAGCAAATTGTTGTTGTCAAAAATTTAGAAATTTTTTTTTACCTACCTACCTAATAAGTTTGCTATGCTTACTATGTTACATTAAGTAACTTTTTGAAATGGAGTAGATACTTTTTTTATTTCATTGTTTTTCAATCCATCATTTTTATTTGACATGTATTTTCAGGATCCTGGCATAAGTATGTGTGAAGTTGAAATGTAGGGGTGATTAATGTCGTTTTCGATTTGACAAAAAATCAATTTTTTTTTTGATCGAGATTGCTTTTCATGTTCTATTTGCCACAAAAATCAATCTTTTTTTTGATCTCAGATCACTTTTGAGAAATCTCAATTTTTCCTCAGATTTTACACATACTTTCACTAACACCAGTGTTTATGACACACAGCGTCGGTTACGAATTGTTTATCGTTGGAACGATTGCTTTTTTAGCTGAATTATTTATTTAACGCGTATGGGATCGAGTTTTTATATTAAATGATTTTGAAATGCAGTACTATAAATGTGTGAAAATCAATTGAAATGGATTTCGAGCGCAAGTGCAAATATGTTTTTTTTTTGCCGCCAACTCAATACACACACATACCAATATAATTCAGATTTTATGTTCGATTTGCCAGCAGAAATCTGAAATATCAGATCAAAATCTGAAAAGCCAAATCGAAAACGACATAAGATGACGTGGACAATGATGACAGGCAACAGGAGTTGTGGAACGTTTTAAGTATGCACGTAGGGGTTGTTACGAAAAATGAGCGTGTAACAATTTATTGTGGTGTTTTGCTCATTAGTGAATAGGGTTATGGGGAGGGCAACTCAAAGGTACCATAACACCTTCGGTACCGATATAGAGAGAGAAGGGAAAAGGCTTACCATTTACCAACCAAGTTGATAGGTGCGGTTAGTTTTCGTCATGGCTGTTAAAGTAACAAATATTTCGTCGGTCGCTGAAGGACTATATTGTTAAGCATAGTGTGTTTGGTTATACCTACTCGATGTTGGATGTATTCAATTGAATGGCAAAAATGAGGCTTGCCTCATGCGCGCATTCTCATTTGGTTAGTCGAAAGAATGCAACCAGACCAAGTTGATGATATCATATGTGCCGAGGTTCCAGATCCCGAAACCGATCCAGACCTGCATGATGTCATAATTACAAACATGATTCATGGGAAACATGGAAAATGGTATCTGTATTTTTATTTCACATTTTCTGTTTCGTGCGAACCAACTTACAAAAACATGAAAACCAATTTAACAGCTCACTAAAATTCGATCACATTTCGGTTACAAGTCATTCCCAAATACATTATACACACTGTTACTGTTACGGAAATATGTCTGAAATGTAGGAACAGCGCTTACACTATAACCATTAATTTCTACTTTAGTTCTGGACCCGATAGGTGGTGCTGAAAGATAGGATACCACACTATAGGTGGTACTTTCCAAAACATAAGCGGTATAGGAAAACGATTTGTGGCACCTCCCATTCAAAAATAAAATCAAGCGCTATTTCTAAAGTTACATAATCAAAATTATAATGGGCATTGTCCAAATAAAGCTCTTTGCAAACCAAAGCGGATTGCGCTTATTCAGAACGGCTTGCCATTGGTATTTAAGCGTCTACATAAAATAGCATGTGCATTGTGCATTCTCGAAATTATTACTTTCATTACATTAACGAATTTGGGCGAAACGAAGTTCGCGGGGTCAGCTAGTTCATGTATAAATATTGATAAATAAATCGGAACGGAAATTTCGAATGTTTTAATACAAAATCGCTTAGAAAAGTGTCGAAGACTACACATACTCAAACCGCACGAATTTGGACACAAAAAAGAGCAAGTGACTGGAATCTGATATCTGAGACCAAATCTGAAGAAGTCGATGAAATAACTAAAAATTAATTCATTCACAAAAGATATACAAAAACAAATTTCTTATTAAAAACAAAAGGACCCGAAAACAAAAAAATAAAAAAATAATAAGGATTTGGTCAATCACTGAACTGACAAATAAACTGGAAAAATGGAACGATTTGTTGCAAAGCTTTGGTTTGCTGACCGAAGTGAGAAAAACGCAAAAAAAAAAAAAAAAAACCCTCGTTGGTCTGATTTGAGACCAGCCCTAAATGTACTTTAAATAAATCAGTGTTTTAATCAACTGTGTGCTGAGTTGCGCACACCAACATTAAGTTAGTTATGTGATAGAGTTTACAAGTGAATTCTACTAAATATTTATTTAAAACAAATGTGTTATTAATTTTAAATGGCTTAAATGATGTTAATGTTTAATATTTATTGTGTCAAATAATAACTGGCGCAAACAAGTAACAATATTTCATGAAACAGAGTGAACTAAACTCGAAACAAAATAGGCCTCCGAATCATCTTTTAGTCTTAACTATGCGAAAAGAACTACGAGCTCTCAGCATTCCTGGCTTAAAGTGCAGCTCTTCCGGTAACTTCTAATTTATTTAAAGGGCGCTAGACAACCGCCATTTATTATAAAGAATAATGTGGAGAAAACGGCCCAAAAAAGAGGGCGTGTCACAAAGAATTTAACAAAAAAAATGCAATTAGGTTCATTGTCCATGAGATCGTTTCGTTCCCGAGACATATTCACAGCAAACCTAACTTTTTCTTCGATTAAAAATGGGAGCGGAGGCAACCGCTATATACACTTAGAGTTTTAAAATCATTTTTAAATGCAAACATTCTACAAAATACAAATAAAATGTCATAGTTCTCTACTCACATAAGACATGATCGCCTGATTGCCGTTGGTAATAACTCCTCGCTTGCCGAGCAGCGTTTGATTCATTCGATTCGTTCCGTAGTACATCTCCCAGATGCTCGGCTTCTTTCGGTGCCAATCCAATATCGAGTCTTTGTCTCCGTCGCCGGGGTTCTCACTGCCCAATTTGTTCAAAATCGGCTTGTGAAACGAGAGATTCCTCTGCATTTGTGTCCTCGTCGTCGCCGCACCATCCTTTAATACCGAACCCGCCTGGTCTTGAATACCAGCACCATCAACACCACCACCACCACCAATGGTCACCATAGTGGCCGACGTTCCCACATAACACTCCGCGTCCGTTGCGGGAAAAATCTCACACAACGATTTGCGCTTCATTTTGAAGTTCGGATCGCTCGTGCACCGAATCGAAGTGGTTTCGACGTGCTGCCGCGTATGCTGCACCGTGACAATCGTGCCAGCATCCCGAATCGCCTCGTACGCGAAGTCGTACTCCGGATCGCTGGTGTTCGATTTGCGCCTCTCGAAGGCCTTCTTCATTTTGACTATATTCTGATTCTTCACCAGGCCGGTGCAGAGCTGGCGGATCTCCATCTCACTGTGGTGATTCATGCGTGCGAGGTAGGATTCGAGTTCGGATTTGAGGGCCTTGATCATGGTGTCGAGCTCCTCCGGCAGGTGTTTGTCCACAACTCCGCCGCCGTCAGCTGTGGAATTGTCAACTCCTTCGGCGGACAATAGACGAATTTTATCGCGCACGTCCTCGAGAAGCTCCCGCGTGCTTTGGAAGTGTATCTGATCCTCGTACTTCTTTAGGAAATGATCGAGCGAGCTGCCGACTTCACTCTCCAACCTGTAGGCATCCTCGGGGCAAGAATTGATGTATTTCGCACATTTGTAGTTGTTTTCCATGTCCTCGTCGTTCAGAACCTCGGACTTGTCGAAGGTCGGGTTGTCAATGCCGATCTTGGTCTTGCCCTCGCTCACCAGCAGGAAGGAGTCCAGATCAATATCCAGCAGCGAATCTTCGGCGATCTCCTCTTGCCACGACTTTTGTAAGCTCGCTTGGCCGTCGACAGTGCCGCCTTCCATGATGGTCGGCAGGTGGCCATAGCGATTCTTCACCACCTCATGGATCTGAAAGGCGTTTGCGGGTAGCGCCTGTGCCTGGGTGTGCACAAACGACGCTATTCGATCCTGCGCCGTCAGCTTTGGATAGTTCTTCAGGTGCCTGTCCAAGTTCTCAATACTGTTCTCTAGGATGCGCAGGTTCTGCTTAACGTTCTGCTGCTGCCGGTGGTGATCGCGCGCCGCACGGTGATGCCGATGAAGATGATGCAGATGCTCCTCCTCCTCGTCATCGCTGTTGTGCACGATCATGATCTTCCGAGGACCCGTGCCGTGATGCTGGCTCAACTTGGACGACTTCAATGTTGCGGACTTGTTGCCTTCCAGGATGTCGATAACCGGCTCACAGTAGATGTGATCTTCAACGGAGTACGTGGAACACACATTCGAGCTGTAATAACCCGATGAACCACTTTTATCGGTCGAGTAATGCGATTGAGAACTTGTTCGCTCGCGAGCGCCTCTGCCCGTACTACTGTGGATCACAGTGCCAGCATCTCCACTGCCGCCAGTCGTCGTCGTCTTGATGCTACTACGGCCACCACCAACGACAGCAGTAGTGGCTGTTGAAGAGGACGACGCCGCCGCCGATGAAACTAATTTCTTGCCGTGCTCAAGATCACCGGTAATTGAAGTAACAACGTTTGGATTCGTGATTGCTTTCGAGGCGACTGGGGCACCAGAAGTTGCCGCTCCACTCGCAGCCACATTTGCACTAGTTTCGCCGATAATCGATGATTGAGCGGACAATGAAGTAGTGGCTAATGAAGACTTGGCCAGCGACGACGATGATGATGGTGATGATGAAACTAAACCGGAATTCTCCACTGGGATGGTACTCTGGCTGGCAGTTAGATTTGGCGGTTTCTTCACATTGCCATGGTTGGTGCTGGCGGCAGCATCTGTGGCAGTAGTTGAAGACTCCACGAGGTTTTGGTGCGACTTGATGATGCTGCTACTGTTGCTGGATGGATTTAGTTGGCCGCCAATAGAACTACTCCTGAGACTGGTCGATGAGCCGCCCAGATTAGAGATGACCGACAGTGGCATTGAATTGCCAAAGCCAATACTGAAAGTAGAGGAGAAGAAAATTGCCACTCAAAAAAAGGAAATACACGGTAAGCTGCTGAAAGTGGTTTGGTAAGAATGAAAGTGTCAGCGAGAGTTATGGTTGCATTAAGGTGCGGGGTGCCCCTGGAAGTGAGTGTGATTGAAAGGCAAAGAAACTGGTTGGACGAGTTTCAGAACAAGACCGAATTTAGTGTGTTGTATGGGGCTTGGTGATATATTTTGTTTGGAAAGAAAGAACTTACATAAACCAGAAATTCCTACAACTATTGACAGAGGGTAAGGATCAAATGGGATGAAACGACTGCAATTATATACTTATTAGAACAATCTGAACAATCGCTTTTCTCAAGAAAACGCAAATGGTCCACAAGACTTCGACGATTTGAAGAATATTATTAAATTCTCAAGAAGAAGATTTAGGCCCATTTTTGGGCCTTAATGATGCCACATGCAAGGAGCTATACCACAGAGCCCCATTCGCAATATAAACAGTTGTGTGTGGGAGCAGTTTGCAGACCAAGCCATGAAACGTGCAGGCTGTAAAGACGCTTCTGAAAACAGCTAAACAAAATAAATGGTAATACTCAAAAAATTAACAATCAGCTGACTACACTGAAAAAAAAAGACGTTGGCATATAGACGAATGGCGTTCATCAACATAATATTCATTGATTTGACGTACTTTTCAACATTATGATGAAAAAATTCATGAAAACTTTTCGACAATTGATGAACAAATTTCCAATGTGAAGAATGTGCATTCATAAATTTTTTCTGGCTGGATTCTGATAGGAATTTCTCGCATTTTCTTTTGAATTAAATTTATCATTTCATCAATATGACGAAAACACTTATTGTGACGAATAGAGTAATTTGTTCATTCAGTTGATGATTTATTCGTCTTATTGATCAACTGAATCATTATGTTCAAGTACGATTGCCAAGTTTTGAATTTTCATCATATTGCTAACGGCGTTCATCGTATTGTTGACGGCTTTCATTATATTGATGACCGTGCTCATTTGAACAACAACGTGTTGTTTTGAACAACATCCATAAAATTATGTCCCATGTTTTGATTTAAATGAAATACTGTGACAATTTGCGGTATATTCATATTGAATAAAAGCCCACATTGTATAAAACGGAATCAAACCAAAATATTATTTTGGCCAATCGCGAGTTTATGAATTATATTACACAAATTTGAGGAAGCTAAAAAAAAGTTTTTGGAAAAAAATTAATTGTCTTTTAGTATTTGCTAAAGCGAAGTTTAACGTTTATTGGAAGCTAGGCATTGAGATTATTGCAGAAATCAGATCGGCTTTTGGGTATTCTAAGAAATAATTCAAAAACTGATATTTATTTGAGGAAAACTAAGTAGGGAATCTTATTTAGAATACTTACATTTCCTTCAATATGTATTTTGATCAAAAGCGTTTGAGCGGTTTTTGCTAAATGTTGCAGACAAAAAAGTAACAAATATTGCAATGTTTATAATTAATAATAATTTTTGGCGAAACAGGTCCGTAGGGACCCTAGGCCTAGCTTCTCGCAACCATTCGTTTTGTGTGAGTTTTCATTTTTGGAACGAATGGAAGGGCTCTACAATTTTATACCGATTCCAAACGGCTAATTGAGAAGCTCTTTCATGACAGTTATACTCTCGGATGTTTGTCAGACGTTCGCGAGAGGTGGTGCAGTGAAAAAACCCTGAGTTGGAAATTGGGTTTTTGCGGGATTCGAACCTGAACCCCTCGCTTAGTAGTCCAACACACTAACCACTAAGTCACTGCAATGTTTGTAGTGTGAAAAATTCTATATTTTAGCTTTATGGCTGATCTCTGAGTAATTGATATTATTCGGGATGTAAGCATTACTTGGAAAATGGAGTTTTCGAGATGTGAGCAGTTTCTATAACTAGCGTTTTCGGCGATTTGATTTGAAAATAAAGTGCGTTGTTTTGATACCTTGTGCTTGAATGTTTTCTAAAATATTCTCCCTTTACAATAATTGTTTTCCTTGCTTATTATTTTTATTTATTTAATTCAGAAATAAGAAATAATCTAATAATAGCAAAAAATAATTTGGGAAACATATTTATCAGCAGAGTTGATATTATAAAATACTAAAGTGAATTTTGTGTATAACTTATACTTTGTTTGAACAGACGTAATAATTCTATAATATATATCAATATTACTCTAAGCATGCATTTTGGTCAAAATCTGTAGTGCCGTTTTCAGGTAAACTAAAGACCAAATTAAAAAAAAAATGCATTTCTGAAAAAAAACCATTGTTTGATAACATAGACAAAAATTAAGTTAGAAATTATCATTTTACATTAGAAATGAGTTATTGATGCAATCGTATGGATCGTTTTCGAGATATGTCCAAATTGGAAAATTCCATTTTTTAGCGAAATTATTTCGAACTTACTAAAAACTAATAATTTCTTTTTACGACTAGCACGTTGGGAACCGAACAGCATAATAGCACACTAACTAGGTAACTGATCCACGCCCAGCAAAAAGAGGACACCTTCAAAAATCTCAAATGAAAAATTTAAGAACAAAAAACCACAACCAAAATAACAAAATAAAATTTCAGAGATAAACGACTTTCAAAATAACAGTTTTTCATTTTTGGTTCTAGTGCTCTGTTTTTGAAACTTTTGAATAGTAGCTTTATTTGTAGTACAATTTTGTAGAAATTGTAGAAAACTATCTAAAGATAAATTTAGTTGTTAGTCATAATAGCTAGAATGGTTTTAGTATTTACTGATTTTTGGCTGATCAAAAAAATCTGAAAATTGAAATAAATGTGTTTCGATTTTTATTTCCCTTCATAAAGTTAATGGAAAAAGAGATTGTTTGAGTATTTTTCATAGTTTTTATGTCAAAAGTGAGTAAATCTGCTCATTCCAAAAATATCCCTCTCTAACACTAATTTTCTATAGCGGAATTTTTGTTCAATTCCCTCTATATGAGATGAATTGCAAACAGCATAAAGTAATAGAGCTGCAACGTTTTTGTCGCGATTTTGCCTTTTCTTTGCATATGGGCATCGTAGGTACATGGCCTTTAAGCTTTCCTTTTCTTCTGATTGATCACTTCACATAAAAAAGTGAAGTTATTTCCCATGTGAAGTTATTGCTCGTGAAGTTATTTCCCTGTACCGTATTCAGACGATTGTCAAATAAAAACAAAAGATGGTCTTGTGTTCAGAAGTGAATTTCTGAATTAGTGTTGAAAAAAGAGTTTTGTTGTAGTTTTGTGGCAACGAAAAATTCCGTAAACCGAGAAGTCCCAAGAAGAGGAAAAATTGTATATTTTTTTCAAAAAGATACCGGATCTTTTTTTTTTTTTTGATAAAAAGAGACATGTCCTCTTAAAAGAAGACGTCTGGTCAGCCTAATAGTGCCTAGCATGCAAAATGATGCCGAGCTAGGGCGATGTGGGATTATGTAGTGCGTTTATTTTTTTTCGTTTTTTTTTTGTTATAAATTTGATTTAAATGGAGGCTCACCAAAGGAATCATTTATTCACAGAACCGTCATTCATTTTCAAGTCCTGAAAGTACCTATCTAAGTATAACAAATGCAACGCTTGTAAAAAACAGTAAGTGAACGTAACTTAGACGAAGTAAACGCTTTTAAAAACATTTTGCGTTCTTAAATCATAATCCAAATCATCTTTTCTTGCTCAGATATATAAAACCAACATTCCTTCCATTTGAGCTGGCTAACTTCAGATTCCCCCCTAAATTACTTGAACACTTAAAAAAAAACAGCATTTACGGTTTCGCTTTCAGAATGACTCAACAGATCAAGTTTGCAAACGATTTATTCTCCTCTCCCCTGTCACCCTTCGGCAGTTTTTTTTACGTTCGGTGCGGCAATCCCCAGAGCAGCATTTTTAACTTGAGCAACTATGCAGTTACATTTCCTATTTTATGTCTTCCGATTGGATTGCATGCACACCCCTTTTAAGCGCAACGGGCATCCGAAAAATTTTCCATTCTAAGCCGAAATCCATCTACGAATATCTGATTTGAGTGCTTCTGGTCGCATTTACCACTTGGAACAGGTTTCTTGTTGCGCAGCCATTTCAACATGACTTTGTTTCCATCGTTCTGCAGCACTCTCTGTGGCTGGGCTAAAGATAAATTCACTTTGCTCCAAATCAAGTCTTAAATTGCCACACACCACCAGTGACAGGCTTCGGTGCACTCCAGCATACGTTTGTAATGCATTTACGTGCGTTAAGCTCTGTCTTCTACTGTTTGGAATTGAAAGTCGGCTTCACTTTGGAAGCACAGCCCGGAGAATGGTGAGTAGTGGCAGATACATAGACTGTTATTATTTGTGCCAAATAAAAATTTGACTTTTGCTTTTATTACGGCATGTCATTGGTTTTAGGATGAAAAGATTGCTAAAATGTGGGTGCAGATGCAGCGATATACAAGCTACAAAGATTAACAACTACGAGTATGAAAAAAAAGAGAGTGGCACAAGTCGGCTGGGTAAAGCTATGCCGGCTGTAATCTGTAAATGAATCTGATAAATTCTATTTCATTATGGAAGCCTTACAACGTGGTCGTGGCTTTGGGTTTGGGGCGGCAAACTTGATGTACTGTCACTTTAGTTAGTTACAGCGCGAATTTTGTGGTTAACCAAAGAATTGTGTTAAGACTGTCATTGCAGTTGCATTACTGGCATACAATGTGACTCAGGCTGAAGTTGCTACACTAACAGGTGACAATTTTAGTTAGAGCAGCAAGTTTTGCGTATGACCTGAGGCGATAATTCAGTATTACAAATGCCGTCAAGCAATAAGTTGGAAAGAGGTCGATGAATTCCAAAAAAAAAAAAAAAATGGTTGGAGCAACAGGTCAGTAGGGACACTAGACCTCTTTTCAAATTAGTAGGTCTTTCCTCAACAAATCAAAGAGGGTTTGGACCTTTAGACCTTCCGCATGGGTAGAAACTCTTCATATCAGGAGCAGAACTTTCGAAGGCTGCATATGCGTGGCAAATACTAGGCTGGGAAGCACAATATCGGAGTCGATTTTAAAGCTTAAATTTGACTAATCAACTTTAGCTCTATTATGCATCGAATCAAGTATCAGATGTCCTCAAAAAGGTCGCCGATATGTTGATTCTTCCTTGAAGTCCCAATGCTCACATGGTGGGGATATACTGATATGTATGAGCCGGCCTTCCACGAACATAGTACCGTCATGGTCTTCAGAGGAAGCCTCTGATAGTGTTGTTTATGGTTTCATCCTCAATTACGAGGATGATGGCTTGCGACGTTCGCTGCCTTGTCAAACCGTAAACCAAGGACCGAGAGGTTTAAATAAATTCCAAATCTTTCACTGAATGTACAGGACGAACAGCTGTTGTTTTTAACCCCTGCAGATGTTTGCACAGTTAAGGAGACCGATGTTAAGGCTGGGGGTGAAAAAAGAACTGGAGTAAATCGTAGTCTGGGGTTCAAAAAGTGCGTTTATTAGGATCAATCGTCTTCTCGAAACCGACATAAAGAGCGCGATGAGCTTAAAATTAACTGTTGAAGCCGCCGAAGAACAATCTTGGTACGAGTTCAGTGAACAAATTGGCCAAAGCTCACATATTAGCCAGCAAGGTGTTCTTAAATACTGTTCGCAGTCTAAATTACAGATCATAATTTATATGACCGAAATTTTGCTCATTGTGCAATTTGCAAGAAAAATAAACTTCTTTTCACTTTCTATTGATTTGCCGAATTCTAAGTGAAAAAGATTCCATAAGTATTTTAAATGGAGGAAAAAAAATGGAAATAACTTGCCCAATGTTGCATAGAAGCACAGTAATATTAACTAACAGATTTTAGCCCAATTTGTTACGTTCTCCTTTTATAGTGAAACTCCATTTTCTTTTCACCAAATAACTGATCCTATGTAGATAAATGCAAATTATAAACAAAATCATCTTTCTAATTGTTAAAATAATTTTTATTGGGTTTTCGTTATTTTAAAAATAATTGTAGAACATGAGATATTATGGTTTATTTAAAATTATAACTTCAAAAAGAAAAGTTGGCATCTGGCAGACGGTTTCAAACCAATCCCAAATTTAGTTATTTTATTTTTGAATATTGTAAAAAGAAATTGTAGGTATTTGAATTCAAAATAAACTTCGCAAAGAATTTTGTTGAAGGGGCCTGCGAATGTGGGACAGGAATACTTGGCTTTTGGTAAGCTGGAGTTCCTGTGACCTTTCTTAGAAAGGCGATAGACGATGACTGTTCCGTAAAAGCTGATAAAAAGGTAAACGTGAAAAGATGTGAAGGTTAGCTCATGTGGGTAAAGGTAAAGGCAGTATTGGAGTTCCGCCGAGCGAAGTACATGCAATGTATTGCTATTTAATCACTGTGTATTCTTAATTTTGGTCGATCTTCTTGAAAATTATTTGCGCATACATAAATCACTCTAGGGAAGTGGGAATTTAGTTTTTCAATCGGGCAAGCCTGGCTTGTTTTATTTAACTGTCAGTTCGCAGTAGAGCTCTATTGTTTTTCAAGGAAAAGAAACAAGAAGTTATTAAGTTTAAAGACGCGTATATTTAAAGGCTACTACTCTCAAATATTTTGTCGCTCTTCTCCATTGCGTCCAAAAAGGTAAGCTCTTCCTACCAAAAGCAACAAACTTAAAACTAAAACAAATAGATTCCGTCCGAATTCTTCTGAGCCTCATAGACCAAAAGAAGCGTCTATTCATTAGCTATATCGAATCATCGAACAAGACAAATTTTCAAATTTGTGGCTCTTCTCTAAATGAATCAAAAAAAAGTTCATCTTACAAGTTACAACCTAAAAAGTAGGCTAACCCACAAACTAAAAATTAGGAAAAACATAAAAGTCATATATTTCGTTCAATCCATAAGCCTGGTATCCTGCTCGCGCTATATTTTATGTTCCATACAGAAATGTCGAGAAAGAAAAAAATTTGCGAGGCAGTTTGGCAAAGCAGTCAGTGTTTCCAGATGAAAAATTTTTCAAATCTTGTTTTTCCGAAATAAAAAATCTTTTTTGCAAGATTTTTCAAAATATAAAATGAAGGATATGTAGAAAACAATTTTGACAAATTTAAATAAAACTTACATTTATTTTTTCGTCAAAATAGTAGCTAAACTCATATTTTCATAAAGTATCGATCAACAAATGATTGCACACAAATGAATGTTATTGCTTTTTGTAATTTGGAACATATTTATTTATGACTTAGAATCTCATTGCTTGTATCCTAGGTATCAAATCAAAGCGAAACGAATTCTTTCAAAAGATTAAAATTTCAAATGTACCTACTCAAAGGATTAGGAATTTTTGTTTTATTTAAACTTACAGCAGGAAATATCGTGTCAACATTTGCAGAGGAATGTGGAAGCAATAAAGTATTGAAAATGAAATCGTTTAAATTAAATATGCGAAGTTTTTGTTCGCTTTTTTTTACTCCCAAAACAGTTTTCCTAAAACATATTTTATTAAATCTGTTTTTTGAAATCAAATAATTTCCATACTTTAGAGCTGAAGGAAACGTTAGTAAAACAGAAGTTTTGCATGGGCTCTGTTCGATTCACATTCTACATAACAATGGAATTAATAGAAAAGTTGTCCTTAGTAGAAAAAGTTGTTTTAATTTGTTAAATTTAGAAAATCAAAAATCTTGAAATTAGATGAATTTTTAGTGAAAAGTCTTGTACATATTTCAGAGCTCAAAAATTTTGGAAAATTTCAGGACACAAATGGAAGATCTCCATTTTAATTTCTATGGCTGCCTACCAAATCCAAGAATTACAAATACTTGAATGTTATTCGAAAATACGGTCTTTAGCTACAAATAATCTTAAGTCTTTTGGAAATCGGCTTTTTGTTTTTATTTTCTGTACAATATGTATTTACGCGACACGAAGGAAAGTTTCGTCTTCTACTTGCTACTATAGAAATTATTTCGGCGGCTGCAACAATGATAACATCTTCAGCCTTGTCCCGTTTTTCTCCTAGCAAAGCGCCCTCAGCGGAACATCAACAGTTCTGTGTCTTATTCTTCTGGCCATTCAGAGGCAACTATTGAAAAATGGGAAACTCTTTTTATTAGTCCCCGTGCCTAAAGAGGAGCATAGAGAGGAGGAAATTCGTTTTTGGTTCCATCTGGCTTTTGTTTAGCACAATGCTATGCACAAGTCGCCCTTTCTATTTTTTTGTTAGTTGTACGTCAAAATTTTGTATTCCCATTGAAACGCAGACTTGTCCGGTGTCCGTTTCTTGTCCTTCTTGAGTAGGGCCTGTTGTTCAGAAGGGCTTGTTTTTTGATTTCTTTGTTGTACCCCCTCCCAAACCAGTGGCTGCGTTGAGAACTATTAAGTTGACCCATTTGGATAGCAGAACCCTCCCGGCGTATTCAGAGTCATCGATTACTGCCCGCCCATACTTGCGTACTTTTCGGGTTCTTTTATGCGTCTTCAGGCCTCAAGGTTTTGTTCCCAGCCCGAAAATTGTACTCTGCTCAATTTTTAGCTCTGGAGACTGATTTATATGTTTGGCAACACCATCATCTCCTTACAGCTGCGTTAAAGGCAGAACTCGTCATACATCATGTTCCACAGAAGGGGCACAAGAACCTAGCCTTATGGATCGTTTTGAGTCTTTTAAGTCTAGGTACCCGATGGAGTTAGATAAAGACCATATAAGGGACCTTATCAGAAACTCCGTTTTCGACCTGTGCACTATAAGTTCCGTGTGCAGGGAATTTGAGAAATAGTCAGGCAGCGTAGGCCGCATAGCTCATACCTATAGTCAAACCTTGCGACAGATTCTTAAAGCAAAACCGAAATTTCGTAGTAAGTTCTTTAAATGATCTTTTGCCCCCAAAGGTATTCCGTTTCACGAATTCGTGAAACGCCAACCTTAAGTCACCGCTTAATTAAATGTCAACTTCAACTTAATGACTGACACTTTGTGCTGCCACTTTTTCCTCTTTTTTTGGATCCACCTCCGAATTGCATCGAACAATCTTTGCCGGCAAAAGTTGTCTTGGCAGATGCAACAAGAAACTAGAAACCTCTCGCCTCTGCCATCAACTCCAACCCGGCAAGAGGGTTAAACGTACACCAACTCACGATTCGTGTCATTACCTCAGCCGTGATGTTGATATTGATATTGGCTATGGTAATTGTCAAATTAATGGCATAGTACAGTGCAGCCAGCCAGCAGAGTCATCGGAGAAGTTCTTCTGCTGCGCAACAATGTAAGCAGTCCCAAAAAATATCGACCTGCCGGTTCCGCAGTTGCTTACCGTGCCCGCACACGGAATGAAGATATTCCATTCGAAAACAACAAATACGCGCAGCCACCTTCGCACACTGCCTGAAGTGACTGACACTGGCGCAACGGATGCACGCCGGCTAGGCGCCCGATTAAAACCTTAACCTCTTTATCGAAATACAGTCCGAGCGCACACAAATGCGTGCATGTACATTACCTTGCTGCTGCTAGTGACTTGTCGGAATCTATGAGAGCTCGACATCGTTATGCAGCGGTTGGAGCTTGCAGGGAGCAATAGTGTAATGTGCGCGCATGATATTTGAAGATGGAATTCTTCACCTCAACGAAAAAGGTCTCGTCTTCATGGGTAAACTCAGCGAGTGTATATCGCTGAGATCAACTGCAACCATCCGGTGATGATGGTATGGAATCAGCACTCTCGATGCAATGGTTTAGTTTTGCGGTTCGCAGCTCCGCTCCGTCAATGGTATTCATTTCACCATCACATTGCTAAAGAATGCAAGGTTGACCAGGCGGTGGGACTGGTTACGCGCTGCGACTTCGCATGCGCACCTCCGACGCCGCAATACCATCTTTATGGGTATTAGAAGAGCTGATCCGGAGTCGGATACTCGGATGGCCATCGGGTGATGAAATAACCGCTCAATTACTTACAGGAGTTGCAACGCAAAAAAAAAACTCTTGTAATTGTGGTCAATAAATGTTGAGTGGCCGGTATTTGGTCTTAATGGTGAAGTGTGCAATAAACTATTTGTGAAATATCAAACTCATTGAGTCGAAATTTATCGACCAACTGCGGTTGAATTGAATTTGGCAACGGTTGCTGCAGTGCGGAGCGCGGAGGACAATACCTAAATGGCAGTGATGTGATGAGTTTGATCGTATTTAACTGGGGTAAGAGTTCGATCTTCATGGCTGGGTGATCTGCATTTCATAAATACCTTGGAAATCATCACGGAGAACACCTCACCGCACGTTACATGAGGTAGGTAGGTAGAAGTGGTGGTCCAGCTTTGAACCCAAGTACGTTACATGAAACCGTGGATAGAATTATTCTTAGTACTCTCTAGACGCACGGTGTGGCCCAAAACACAGTGGAGGTCCTGCAAAATTTGTAATATATTTTATGTCCTCAATGTTCGCTAAATAAATTTTCTTATGCAAAACCGCGCTTTTCGAGAGTTTAAATTTTGCCATTGATAGCTTTTATCCTCATTTGAATTTCGTAAGAATTTTCTTTCTGGACTTTTGGAATCAGAATCAAAAATTACTGAAATTACGCCAAAAAATGATTTGGAAACAAATTTTTTGGCAAACACGTCTACAATAAGAAAATAAAAAATCGCCATAATCCATGAAATTACGTATTTTTTTTTTGGGAAAAATAGCCCAAAAAGGAAAATGCAAATTAAACTAGAAAAAGCCCTTTTTTTGCATAATTTCTAAATTTGGTACGGAAATTAGGACAAAAACTCGTTGTAGAATAAATTACCTGCACCAGAGAGTGACTACTTTTTTCTGAAATTTCACCTCTTTATTTATTGCAGCATTTAAAATTAGAGAAAGCAATAGTTCGAAAATTGAACATTATTTTTGCAAATTTGCCCTTTAAGTTTTTTAGCATTTAGAATTTCAGAAAATTTAGTTTTTTGGTGCTTTTTTCAAAACATATTCTAGCGTTTTCTCAGTTTTCACACGAGCTGGAAGAAATGCGAACAAATTTTTTGGGAAAAAATTACACAATTCGCGGCATTAGTGTCAAAATATTTGGGCGATTTTTCCTAGGAAACTATGAAACAATTTTTATTGGATCAGAAACAATAACTCTTTAGCCCATCTATAACCCAAAGATAACATTTTTGAATTCCTATGATCAGGAAACTAGTAGGCTTCTGCATTTTAGCTTAGGTTATTTGTTTGCAACGAAAATTAACCACAAAATTGATCATTTTTACATTAAAGTAAATGGCAAAAAAAGGCTCCGAAATGTTTAAATATAATATTCCGACAAAACGTCGCAAATTCCTTTCCGTCACTTTTTGAATTTGATCTACTACAAAAAAGGATACGTTTATTGCCTTAAAAAAAATGTAAAGAGCCTTGAAGGATAGTCGTGCTTCTCGTTAAAAAAAAGTTAAATTGCAAAGAAACATTTTTAAAATGTAAAAAAGTTTGTATAGGTGGCGCAATGGGTCCGTAAACTGCCCTAACCTAATTTTTCGCAAAAAATCGTTTATATGTATTTGTTTTTATTTTAAGACGAATAAAAGGGACCTTCCATTTTATGCCGAACTTAAACGGCTAGCTGATAATCTTTTCCATGATATTTATACTCTCGGACGCTTGCGAGATGTTGCGCAGAGGAAAAAAAAAACTTAAGATTTAAATTACGTTTTACCGAAGATCGAAATAGAGACCGTTGGATCTGGGGGTCATGACCTCTTTATGCGAAAAAGTGAAAAGAAAATGTTTTCACCCTTTAATCGGGATTCTCGTTCTAGATCTCTTAGATCAAGACCACCTTTATTTGAAAGCAGCCACACTACATTTTATGGGTAACGTGAACCTATCTCAATTTGTATTAAATTGTTTAATCTGTTCTATTACGAGTTGGATATATTTTTGCCCAGAAATATTTTTAAGGATAGAATAATTTCGCTTATCAACAACTAAATTCATGTTTAACTTATTTATTATATAACTACTTAATATTATTGTTTTCGAAACCTGTGGATTATAAATCGTAGATTGAATAAATGAAATGAAATGAAACTGTGAAACCAAACTTCAAAAATTTTCATATGAATAATTTGTTGTCAGGCTCTCACTGAATGTTTTTAGTTACGGTTTAAAAATTAGTAACCTCCTATCGTACAACACAGTGTGCGATATTGAATTACCACAATAATTTCACTTATTGAGCAAGAAAGCTGAGTACCAAGTGAACGGAACAAATGAAATCAATGTTTGAAAGCGAATGTGAAAACGATTTATTCGATTCATTCTTTTACAGAACCTCAATTTCACTTGTTCACGACATTTTTTTTGCCTTTGTGTTGCAACGTGTGCGCCAGGCCTAACTACTTTATTATTAAGTAGAGATTTGTATGTGTTTCTTATGATACTTAGAAGCTTTCTTAAAGAAGGCGAGACATAGTAAACAAAAGTAAACAAAACCTACACTTGAAGGGGGCTTGCGTCTCAAGCTACAAACCACTACGAGTGACGTCAAATTCGTCTTTGCCTGAAGCTGTAGTCGCTCCCTACTGAGTTACATCTGTGATAAACAATTTTTGAGGTAAACTAATTCTCCGTTCGGTCTACCATCTCAGCAGGATCAGCATGCAAATAATCATCAACAGATGAAAGACAGTAATGATAATGAAGCTTGACTACGCAATCTAGTCTATATATCTTTGCTGTCATCGGATGAAAATTTTATGTTCCCGTTTTTGACTCATGGCCTTTGTCGAATTTTTTAAACAGGTCTAGCGTGCCAAAGAACGGAAGATTCACAACTTCGGGCTAAAGGTTGCAGTTTAATGTTATACCAACCTAATGATATAGACTTGATCGAAGTGCAATTGTTACTTGAACGATTTTCAAGCGATAGGGAACCAGAAAAATTATTCCATCATTTAAAACAGTGTTGACTGGGTGGAGATACACCTCTAAAGTTATTCTACTTATATTTGCCGCCTCGGTTCCGATAATCTGTGCCCACTAGTCCTTTTCAGACGTGCACTGGAATTTATAAATTGAGTCCATATTATCGACTTAATTGCAAGGTTAAGCTTCTCGAGGTTTTCTAACAGCGTAGGATCAAAATTGCTCGACTCTCGGGTTCGAAATTGTTTTGACTTAATATCAAACCAATTTTTGTTACAGTCAATCATTGAATGATTACTGCTGAAAAGTTGTTCTGCAATTTTTTTTCTATCCGTTGCCAATACCTTGACAAGTCAGCAACTTTGCTGCTAACAAGTTGTATTGCTCTAACCTTTTAAGTGTCCTTAGTTGTATCGAGCTTTTATCTTCTGGCTTTTAACGTAGGTACCTACTCATTCAAACAGTCATCACTATCATAACATAGAAAATCGAGGACTAACTAGTTACTATCCGTATCCCTTAATTTTGTATAGCCAAATCAACAACCTCAACTATCTTCAATAAAGAGCCCGATCGACCTCCTGTCAGCAGAGAAGTACTCACGTTCAGAGGCTACCATCAACTTCTACAATGCAAATAACCAAAGCTAATTGAGTTGTTACACATAACAAAACAGCTCCACAATTCAGAAATAATGCCAACCTTCAGCTGCGCAGGTCAACTCAAGTTAATCGATTGGATAAAGGCCTAGATTTTTAACAAAAAAATGTACAAAATTCACACAAAACATTTTTTGATTTATTACTTCACACAGCCATCATTCGAATGGCCTTCAAGGCAATAAAGAATTCGCTGCACTCTCGCAGAGCTACTAATGACCATCGAACAGATAGGGGCTCCGAAGACGGAGACTCGAGGTGATACAAACAAACTGCAAGACCGTGTATAATCAAAAACTTGTACCCCCATGTCCTACTACTGGATTCCTGTGCTTATCGCGTGGTTTTAAATCCATAACTCACAGCTCGACGATGGCCACAGCTCACAGAGATCATGTATATGGTCACCAGCACCGCACCACTCTTCATAATCCATCGGGTGACGTTTGTGCATGTCAATTTATTTTATTCATATTCGACCTTCGCGAGGAGTCGTCATCGTCATCGTTAACGGTCACAGAAGTTTATACGAAGTCGAAAACATTCGAAAAAGGGAGAGAGCACGAGTTGCGTAATAGCCAGTGACAGTGACAGTGAATTTGTTTAATGGCTCATATGATAGACATGAGTGGATTACAATTACAATTATTGTTTTTTTTTTTGTTATCTGCGATGGCTACCTACGACCTACGTATAACACCGAAGTTGGCAATGCACGCAGGGGAAGGTGTCTTGACAAATTGTACGATTTTATCTGTCACCTGTAGTGGCCGGTAACATGTCATTCAGAGGTCACTGTCATTAACTTAATTCATTTGGTGAAATGTCATGTCCTGAGGCGAGTGAATGAGAGATCACTTTGCGTGTTCAATGATGTTGCTGATAAGTAGCCAAGATTGATTCGCCTAATTTGGAGTACAAGGCAGCTGCAACAAGGAGGCTGTCACTTTTGATGGTTCCTCTTCCTGTCATTCTACATACCTATACTTAAGTTGATCATGATGTTATAGTGGGCACGGGCTTCAAAATCAAAGTAATGGTGGCTGAAATTTACATTATGGGGACATTTCGTGGATACGTAGTATCCGGGGCAATGTGATTGAAGTAAAAGACAACAAGTCTAGTTCTTCTGTTGTAACCTCTGTTGTAACCTCCCCAAGCGAAGTTTATATTATCTTAGCAGAAAAAGCAGACACGGGCGGGATTTTGACCAGCAGTAAGAATGTTCGGTGCGCATATTGTGTTTATAGGGAGTGGGAAGGGTCAGGTTAGGCTAGTTTAGGTTAGGTAAAAGTGGGTGCGAAAGAAAAGTATTTCCTGGAATAATTGCGTAGTTGAAATTTAATGTTTAATTTTTTTAAATTGTTAATACATATTTTAAAAAAGTCAACATGCAAAGATAAGCACCCAGAAGATATATTTTTTTTTTGCGCTTCATTTGTTAAGATCGGTTTAGCGTGTGAACCGCAAGAGGTAAAAACACACTGCAGGCACTACAGAAATAATATAGAGGGGATTACTTACGAGTATATTTTTATTTACACATTAGTTACTGATTGTCAACCCACATCAGAACTTTGGGTGAATTTATTATTACTAGCGCCGAAATGTCGTTTAACACTAATTTAGGACATTTGTCCATAAAAATAAAAAACGATAGCTATGTAAATTTAGTTTAATTATATGTATTATTAAAAAATGGTTATGCCAGTTTAAGCTGTAATAACATGAATAAAACGATTTATCAATCAATGAATCAAATAAGATTTGGTATAAAAATCGTAGTTTGTTAATATAACTAAGCTACGATTACTTTTTGTTACAAGAAAAACATGCTAAAAGGTGATATACATTCAGCTCGTTTGTATGGACATTCAGTATGTCGATAATAATGGTGTAGGTATTGTAGATGTTTTAATGAAATTTCAACAAAAATTTATAGTTTGCATGTTTTTTTTTTTTTCAATTTTTATCTTTTCCCCTGGAAGGAGATCGGAAATAGTAATTCTCACAAAAATGGAGAAATCCCACAATATAAGAACACTGGTGAGGCGACAGCCGATGACAGTTTCTCCCATTCTCTCAATATTTTCACCAACCAATAAAAGTGCTTCCTCTCACGCTGTGCCAACTGTCAACGTAAAAAACGGATCTAAAAGTAGGAAGTAAACCTACTTTATCCGTTGCATATCATATGGCACGTGCACACTGCACAGCTTATGGGTCACCTTCCATAAGGCGCTGCGCGTTGAAATACTATTTAAATGGACTGCTAGTGAAATGTCACCATGTTGTTGAGCCAACGCATTTAAATATCTAATATTCACCACAATTTGTTATCTTGAATTAAGTCAAATTGTATACACAAAAGTTTAATAAAAGTAAATGTTAAATGTCAGTTCCGTACAATCCCCGCCAAAAAAATTAACCCAACATAACTATCGCGAATAAAAAGTGTAAGAAAATATCAACCATCTTGGATTTCTCTGTAGAATGCTAGATACAACTATTGGGTAAACGTTTTACAATAAATGTATTATCGGAAATGTGTTAGTTCAAATTGTTAATTGTAACCAACTAAATTTAAATTAAGAATGTAGTGTAATGCATTTTTTTGACCCATAAATTGCACAATCTTCATTTACTGACGGTGAATGATATTTTCCTGTTCTTTTCCACGTGTTGGTATTTTTTTTAAATGTTTTAGAATACCTTTTTTGCATATATTTTATTCAACAAAGTTTTCAGAACAGTTTTATAAATTTTCAAACGATATATTGGATGGATTCATAAATCTGGAAGAAGTACTGGAGAAGGTTGCAGAATCGGATGGAACACCCTCCGAATTTTAGTAATATAGGACAGGGGAGCTACTGAACAAACTTACTCATTTGTTAAACTTATAAGACGAAATGCACTAATTTTTTGTCTCTAACGTATTTCAAAAAGGATTTTTTTTTTGTTTAAATTCCTCATACTAATAATGAAGCTTATAGAACCTACTTTATTTCTGATTCTTATAATTTGTTTCTAATTTATTCCGTTTTGAACTAAGAGCGGTACCGCTATAGTCGGAAGTTGGAACCAAAGCGAAGTTGGCTACTAGCGCTAGCACCGTGTTGTTATATGGTGGAATTTATTCCTTTTTGTGGGATTTTCAAAATCTAAAAAGCCTTCCATGGGATAAAGGGAAACAGCGCAATATCGTGGGATTTTAAGGACTCTAACAAAAAAAATTCAAGCTCTAAATTTTTGCTGCAATTTTATCAAAAAATCAACATTTTACAAAGAAAAAGTGTCCAGAAAAAAGATGCTCATGTAAATTGTCTTTTATACAAATTTTCTATTACCACAAAAAAAAAAATCATAGCAATTTCAACAATCTTTCATTTTAATACTAAAGGTTAATTTAATATTATTTTTTTTCTGAATTTACTTTAAAAATTCGAATTATTCACAAAAAGTTACTGAGGGATTTTTAAGGCAATTTAAGTATACTGTGGAATGAGGAAAAAATGGGAAAAACGGCTACGCTTCTAGGGATAAATGAAGAGACACAAATTGTTCGCTATGTGATCCGAACTTTATAAATGAAATAAATTGAGTTCGCTTATTTAAACATACATTTTTATTTCAGAAAAAAAAAACCAAAAAGTACCAACAGAAAACCAAATCTCACATATACTGTAAATAGCATTAAGCTTTTTAGTTATATTTTGAATGAAGAGTTCGTCTCCAATGAAAAACAATTGTCGTGTACCTACTTTCAATTATTAAAACTATATCAACCTGTCATCCGAATACTTTGCCGCAATTTACGCAACGGAATCTTCGGGTTGGGCCTTAAGTTGGCTCCCATAAATAGAAAACCAAATACTGATGTAATTGGAGCCATGTGTATTCACATGGAGCATTTTTTCGCAGTTGTAAAATTGTTTAACAAATCTTTCTTCATCATAAGCAAATAAAAAGTCCACATCCGAAAGTAGGTGCCATAAATCTAGACGTCCCTTTCATTGCTGTGGCATATACACAGCACGATCACCAATTAAGTTTCTAATTTGTTGTAGCAACGCCCCCTCAAAACGCATATGTAAATGTAAATTTGCACTTATCCCACGAGCACCAGCATTGCCCAAAGCAAATTACACATGTTTGCCTAAAGACAACAAACTAATGGAATTATGACAGAAAAAAAAAAAAAAAAAAAATGATTTCGCAGTATGACCCAAAACTACAAGTATCGCCAGCGCACACAAAACTGTATCAAATATCATTTCACTGGAGCAATATACGCGTACACACAAACGGGTGGATATGGTTCCGCTGTTTACCGTACTTTGCAAAAGCCTGCCACCACCACTGACACCACGGCTAAGAACCACAGTCACTAGCCGCAAATATTACGACGTAGGTACCGCAACCACTGCCTTTGCATGACATATTTGCACCACTTAGGCAATATCTACTTTGAGCCGACTTGCATATGCTATTCTGTAGCAACAAGCTTGATGTTATTTATAAATAAGAGTTTGCATACGATAATTACCTCCTAAAACATGCGAGAGTGTTGTCAAACGTTTAATGGTTGCGAAAGTTTTTATGCTAAATTTTGAGGGTCCAATTACTGATCATGGGCATGGGCAAGTCGTTGTGTAATTTTCAGGAACTGCTTTCAGTCAGCAAAAAAAACTTTTCAATTCCTTTAGACAGAATATTCATGTCTGTCACAAGATGCCACGAGGCTCAGGCATGGATTTGACATGGTCCAACTCATAATTTTTAACGTCCCTCCTATTCATTACAAGGGGCTGGCAATGGTGTGGGGGTTGAAGTCATTGACTTTGACTCGAGCGACGGAGGTTATTACACCTGCAGGGGACAGAGATGCTCTGCCACCGAACGGATACCTACTTGGTAGATTGTTTCAAACATCAGTTAAAAAAAAGAAAACTATTTCAAGAATTGCAAAAATCGTCTAGGTATAATTGTCAAGATTACAAGAGTACATACGGTCCTAGGGTCTAAAGCAGGGTTGGTCACTCCGCAAGTTCATGGGCTGAGTCGTAGAGATAAAAATTGGTAATAAGAGCTATGTAAAAAACCCTGAAAAACAATGAAATTTGGAATGTCCATGACAGGTCCATTACTCAATTTGGCGGCAGTAGCTCTTCTAGGTTAACTAAAATTCCTTAAAACTTATTCAATCTCCTCCTATAGCAGAAAGTAATCGTGGTGGTTGCTGGGAGAAAGAAAGAACTGTGCCACTTTGATGGTGTTCATCGGGTGGTATACACTTAAAAAAATTTGCAACCGGAAGCAGGGTTTTCCAAATCTAAGACAACGTTCCTGTTGTTTAATAGAGCGGGTTCTTAAAAACTTCAGAAGACATTCGTTCCCCATTGCTATAGCTTTAACTTCTTGTATCAATGTGTTTTTTTAAGAGCAATTCTTTTAGGATGCAGCGCAAAGTTGGGAGTGCTATGAAGCCACCAGAAGATCCATTTGAAAATTGAAGGCATCTGTCGACTTAACCGCATCATTCATTAATTTTCTCTTTGCATTCATTCAAAGATTTGTGCGTGTTAAGTGTACCCTTCAAAACCTTTGATCTTCGACCTACGGGTGACTAGATCCAACAATGTTGTCCTTGGTCTACCTGATGACAGTAACTCGAAAGCAAGAATTTGAATCCAAATTGACTTTATCTTGACCAAGTCACCAAAGCATGGACCGCTCCCTTATAGGTACTAGCATAGCTTGAGAGACCTTTTGTTTAGAAAAGTGTGCTATCAAGGTGTTTTTAATAGACCAACTCCAAACAGAGCTAGCTGCTCACTTGACTAAACACAATAAATAATTTATGTCCTACTTTGTTAAGAATGTATACTTAAGACAAAACAAATTTTCAGTTTTCTTCAGAAGTTGCAAGACTTTTGAACAATGATCCATCTGCTACAAGCCATCAACAGTGTCTGTCAGGACACCATTTCGCGTAAATTTTTCCATTGAACTTGCAACATTTTAGAAGCATTTTGAAATGGTGTCATAAGTCTGGATTCAACATTATATTTTTTTTTTTTTTTTTTTTTTTTCTTATAATAAACACGCGCTAAAGAGGTTGTGACTACTCTTATGGTGTAGTTCGAAGTACACAGCGCGGGCGTTAAGGAAATTGGGATAGAGAAGATAGGAGATTCCGATGCACATTGGTTTTAAATGTCTGTAAATTGTACCGAGGGGGAAAGACCGAGCTGGGTAAGGCTTCTTAGACACGCTGAACGGGTCATTACGTACGAGGGACTTAGCAAACTCTTTTTTCACCTTTAAATTAGAGATCTAGATTCCAATTACAAACTCCGCTTAGCTTCCGTGAGAAGCTTGACCTAGGGTCCCTGCAAATAAAAGCCACAAAATAAATAAAAATAAATAAGAACAAAAAATGAAAAATTACCTCGGATTATAATTAAAGTTAAAAAAACATAAAATTAATTTAAATATTGGAAAGAAAAATGAATGAACTGAGAAAAAAGGAAAATTTACGAAAAAATAAAAATCTGGAATTTAAATGATTCAAAAAATAAAGTAGAAAACGAAATTAAAACAAAAAACATATTAAAAACGAAAAAAATGTCCTCTACACTTCTGTGGGCTCACTGCTGCACCTAAGGGATGTCTTTCAATAAATGCTCAAATGAGCCTATTGTCATCCCACCCAGTATAGTCGCGCTGAGAATTGCATGCTTGGAAAAATTCGATGCCAGAATAGATACATGACAGCGTCCAGTATTTATATTTTGTGAAGGAAATGTTCAAGAAAGTTTACAAGGTTCAATGTCTAACATCAGTCAATTTGCAAGTCGGTGGTACCTGCAATATTTTCCTAAATTCACAAGACATTCCAATTTCCAAGTGGTATACGAAAATTCATGGGTATTAGGAAGTAGATAACGAGGTCCTCTCTATTCTTCCAAATGAAATACACTCAGCTTGGAAGATGGTACGGATAAGGGATAAAATAGAGAGGAATTATCAGGTGGCTGTAAAAAGATCGAGATGGCTATAGCCAGGCTCACTAATCTAGACTTGCTTCGGAATGTTATCGGTGTGAAATTGCAATTAGGAGCCTTGAACTCATCCTATCCTAAGAAGCGTGTATCCAAGAAATTTGCAAGGTCATAAAGAACTCCGCATTTACTTTCAAGCAGTTGTCATTTCTCGAATGCAGTGGAGCATAAGTGTTGACCTTACCAATAATCTGGTATTTACGAAATACTCCAAACTCCACACTTTCCAAAATCCCCTTACCAATAAACAAATATAGTTGCCAGACTATCGCTAACTGTAGGGTTAGTTAGTCCTCCCTTAATGTCATTTTGAAGACCGTCCAAAATCACGGTATTACATTTCGTAATAGGAGAGAATTTAATACATGTTGTTCAGCCTGAGCGTTTACAATTATAAATTAATTTTAGTAAATTGTTAATGTTTTCTAATTTTATTCGTTGCAATGCAACAATGCAAATGGTTTTTAGGTCTAACAAACACACATTTGTAAAAATGGATGCAAACAACTAAAATTGCAATTTTGTTTTATTTCACTAATAACACTTGGAGCATATATTTCTGTTTTTTTTTTCTCTGTTTTATCTTGTTTAACCTCTAGTTCTAGCTTCTTGAATGGTTTTCCTTTTTAAATAGTTTGCAAGCAACGAATGCCAAATAAAAAATTATTTTATATACGTGTGGGATATTTCCAAGACTTTCTTCACAGTTGTTGCAAAACAGAATTGTATATCTGTTTACTTAAGTTTTGAAGGCTCATACATCTTTTCAACAATTCTCAGTACCTTAAGAATAGAATTGTCAAAACTCAGCCAAATAGGTACACGCGAAATAACAAATTTTGAAACTTCTTAAGGGATAACAGGTAGTACTCGTTTATATGTGAATTATGAATTCAAAAAGGGGGAAATATGACACACAAATGTGAGCAATAGGTTCATATATGTCTAAATAATTTAAGCTTAACTCGGTTTCTAAGTTTTTCGAATTAAGTAATATATAAGCCTTACAATTTTTTGTAGGGTAAATTGTATTTATTTTCAAAAACGTGCGATTTTAATTTATTCTGAAATTAATGAGCCAGCTATTATTTCTATTTTTAAATAGAAATGATAAATGAAAGCATTCAAATAAACTGTGTCCTGTTTATTGAATAATTTGAAAGGGATTTTATTACGGCACAAATGCACTCATAAAGCAATCGTGAAGTAGTATTAAAAAACAATTAAAGCGTACTAGAAAAAGTATTGAAAATCGTGTCCGATTAAACGATAGGGCATTACTGATTTGCATATGATATTTGACAGATCAGCTGATATTTTGTGCATTTCCTTTTCGTGTTTTGTTTTTTGCTTATAATAAACCTCAAAATGCCTTTGAAAGATATCTTTTGGGCAAATTTAATTGTAATTTATGTTTTCCTTTTTTTAGAATAAAATCCTCCATGTGAAAGAGACCATTGACCTTGTTTTTCACGAAAACAAATCATGAAATTTGAATTCTGCAATGACAACAGATTCTAAGAAAGTTGTCGGACTAGTAAATGTGGAGGTCTAATTGGTTATTGGCACAGTTTTACAAATGCTGTATACCTACATTTTTACTAAAGCTGACATCCAACTAGTTGTCGACATTAGTGATTGATTATTATCATAAAAGACAGCTTAAAGCAATTCGTTCTGAGAACTATTTAAATGTGCATTTTAGATATCTTAGGTCCAATTGTTATTTGAACAAGCAATTTATTTCGTAGAAAATAGATTCGCATTTTCAAGTGGAAAGCTTCGAAACACGTTTCTTTCGAGCCTGCAAATTTAAAGAGGCGACCACAATTTGTCAAATCGGCCCAATCAGACAATTTCAAATATAGGCGGAAATGAAACACATTCCTCCCATCTACCAAATTTGGTCTTCCATTTTTTGTTCATAAGATTCATAAGCTTGTTGCTCGATTATCGTCGCTTTCAATGGGTTTTCTGATTTCCCTGAATCTCTTTAAATGGAATTTGTTTTATCCTGTCACTGACAACATTTAGCCAGAAAGAGTCCACAGAAATGTTTTCAGTGAACTCAATAGAAAGTTCATTTTTGAAAGTGGCAAACTTAGATTTATCATAAGATTTGTTAACTTGTATCACATTATCACTAACAAATCAATAAGATTAATAGAAGTAGAGATGAAACGTCGTATCTCTTCAGTTGGATACCGAGATACCGGGCAAAACAAACCAACACCTTTACAACATCGGCTAAAGAGTAAACCCTTTCAGAAGCCTGTATACTGGACGTCCCAAATGATTGCTAAATTTATGTAGATACGTGCAAACTATTTTCAACTATTTAAAAGTTCAAACATTCCCCAAGCATCAATCATTGTATGGTTCAGTGTTTTTCACAGGGACAAACGCCAATCGATACCTCATCCGCACAGGATGGCATTTCAACCTAACTCTCATCATTTGCATGGCGCAGCAGTCTTCTGCGCTTCCGCCACTTTATGCAATCCCATGGCGCAAAGTCTTCTCTGATTTCCTCTCAGTTGAATTGTTTTGTTTCCACTCATACCTTCCGAGACACCTTTAGTTTCATCACTTACCTCTGGTACTTCAGCATCGCCCTTGGCAGAAGAAAATTGCTATTCACCGTGTCTTCTTTGACAAGATCTCGCTTGCTGCTCCCATCGTACAACTCGCCCGCCGCCGCCGCAGCCGCCACCACTGATCTGATGTTGTTATCCAACGATATTTGACTTGACGATGCGGAACTGTTGGTCTTTTGTGTCTGTTGCTCGATATCCGCCAATGAGTCAATCGAAGCGCGTTTCCCCATCGAACTCGTTGTGAAGAACGCACCGATGCGCTTCAGATACGTTCTCTTGGAATCGGCGGCATCATTGGCCGGATGCGGAAAGGAACTGAGGCTGCTATTGGTGCTGGAGCTGTGACTCGACGATACCATCATCTTCTTCAACTGTTGCTGCTGATGGTGATGAGGTCGACTGTTTAGACTATGGCTGTGACTGACAGTTGTTGCGTTCACACCGGGCGCTGGTGATACTGACGCAGATTGTGATGTCAGATGGCAGGTTTTGCAACCACCTACGGCATACTTGGGACGGTGAGCCGCATGGCTTCCATGGTGATGGTGGTGATGCTGATGTTGGGCGGAATGGGAACGCTCTTCATCGCCGTCGTCTTCGTCGTAGGGCAGCACTTCTATTGCGTCAAAGTCGTACGAATTGAAGTAGGCCTGCTCTTTGGTGCGCTTGACCTTGGCCACCTCGGAGGCGTGGTGGTCGAGTTCGGCCGCCGATAGATTTCCCAAAGATGTCGGTTTCGCTGTGCTATCGCATATTGGCATCTTACGAGTGGTTGACTGCAAACATTGGGTTCAGCGGAATCTGCAAAAAAAAAAAAAAAAACAACTGACGTCAGTAATGGTTAATCTTTGTCGTTCGCAAAATTAATTTATTGTGTGAATCTAGGTGCGATTTATCGAGCGAACGCGAAAGTGACTCTACGTGGAGACCTACTGACATAATTATTGCGTCACAGCAATGGTGTGCATTTTAATTATACGCACTCCGCCGTTGTATGTTGCTCGCGTTCTGTCAACTTGGGACTTTGTAAATTGTAATTGATGTGGGTATCAACGAGCTATACGAGACCAGACGGAGCTCGTTGTTCTTACGGGGTATCATTTTTAATTGTGCTCTGTTCGGTGGGAGAGCGCACATGAGCGGAGTTCGCTGGAAACAGTTGGTGGAGTGGTGACAACTTTTGAATTAATTTGAATTCATGAATGTTTTACACCACCGCCGAACTGTTGGGGAGTGAGTGACATACCTGCACATGTTGTTTCTTAATTAAGATGTAGCCACGGGGAGTCCAATCTGAGATGGAGTGTCTGTGAAGATCTGTTGTGTCGATGACAGCGACTGCTGCATTGTCAAGGCTGGACTCGAATTTACGAGGCGAAACATTTCTGAAACTGCTGCCTTAGTTTATTCCGCGGTACTAATAATCATTTTTAGTGTCCAGGCTAATTTTTTCGAACTCACAATGGCGAAATTTTCCATACAAAATTGCATATTGTGACCTAGGAAATATTTAGTGTGAAGGTTAAAAATGATTATTGGTAAGGCCAATTGTATTTAACTATGACTAGTTAGAGCTACGAAAAAAACGAGCGGTCCTGTTAAATTACAAGTGCTTAGAAGTGACTGAACTTGTAACCTTGTGTAACTAGGTACATTTGAATTACCAGGAGTTACATACACCTAGCGATGGGCAGGTGAAGATTTTGTCCAGTAACTAGGAAGAAACTAGAAACTTGCTTTCGAAAGGACTTATTTTAATGAACTTCATCCCGAGCTGCAGTACTGCTCCTTGGGGATGAAAATACCGTCTTAAATATTCCACAAAAATGTTTGACTTCAGCACAATCAGTTGATGTTGTCTAACAAAGGACATGCACAGTCGCTCGGATACGGCGTAAAACTGTAGATCGTCCCAGAAATAAGGCTCATTCAAATGAGAGATTGTTGAAAGCTTGACCGGGAAAGGAAAGTGTGAAGCATCATGCCTTGACATTGCACTATATAAGTATCGCCGACTCCAATTGAAAGAGAAATATTTAGCATTGTGCCGCCCTCAACCTACTTTCATTCAAATGAACTTCAATCGCCCACCGCGCAGAAGGGTTTTCAGTCTGTTTTATTTTGAAAATAGTCCACCTCGACTTTGGCACACTTTGCTCTTGGCATTTGCTTCAATGAACTCGACATAAATTCGTTCTTGACTTTAACAACTAAACTAAATGTGGGTTCTTCTCCAGACTGAAAGTTGTGCATCGTACCTTCTGCTGTGAGGTTGATACAGTTTGAAGAACAGATGTCGCTAATAAATCGGCAAGTGGACCGATCGTAACGAAAGCCATAACAAGGGACTGCCAGTTCATACTAATGATGGACATCTACAATTTTAAATAATATGTCGAAATAAATGTGATAAATTGATTGTTCTGTGTTTACAGATATTTCGGACTTTGGTCGTTTTCAGCTACAGTTGTAGTTTTTATTTTCCAATTTTGTATTTTGGACACAAAATTTATTTTCAAATGTCAACCGTAATCTCACTAACTTGATTTTGAGACAACATTTGTTTGTACCTCTGTTTTCCTTCCTTGAGTAGGAGTACCTACTGTGTCTGATACCTCTTTGGTAAACCCGCTTGATTATGAACAATATAACACGATTTTCTTCGAGTTAATCGATTTTCTTCAACTCCTTTTTTTTTCTCGTTGTGTGGATTAGGGATGATATAGGTTTCGTTTCCGATATAATCACATCGAAGGTTCTCCAGACCGCCAACGATGATAAGACGACCGATGAACATAAACGACAAAGAATTATCGAGTTGCGGCATGTTACAATACGTCTTTTCACTCTTTTATCTATTTTACATGATTTAGATTTTGTATATTTTTTTTTCTTATCTATACCTATATCTATAGCTATCTCCTTCCTAATATATAAAAATTTCGTGTCACAGTTTTAGTGATTATACTCCTCCGAAACGGCTCAACCGATTTGGATGAAATTTTATATGTAAATTCAGTAGGTATGAGAATCGGTTTTAAACTAATTTTTATACCCCAAAGAGTTTACAGGTGGCGTTGTAGGAACATATTTCGTTTTTCATGAGGAAATTGCACGTTGAAAAAACAATAAACTGGATAGAAATCGAGTAGTGACACTTCAAATACAAAAAAAAATATTTTAAATTTTCAAAGCAATTGTTGTTGTCAGTTATTTTAATTATTTTCCAAGCAAATTGTTGTTGTCAACAATTTTGAAATTTTTTAAATATAACCTACCTAATAAGTTTGTTTATGTTTACTATGTTACATTAAGTAAGTTTTTGAAATGATACTTTG
Source organism: Cheilosia vernalis (assembly GCA_949126925.1). Lineage (NCBI taxonomy): Eukaryota > Metazoa > Arthropoda > Insecta > Diptera > Syrphidae > Cheilosia > Cheilosia vernalis. Next base: position 38,646,499 of record OX421361.1, on the reverse strand, counting down.
ATTTATTTCATGGCTATTGAATCCATCATTTTCGTTTGACATGTATTTTCAGGATCCTTGCATAAGTATTTATGTGTGAGTAAGTTGAAATGTAGTATTAGTGAATAGGGTTATGGGGAAAAGGCTTACCAGCCAAGTTGATAGGTGTGCGGTTAGTTATCTTCTTGGCTGTTAAAGTTACATATATTTCGTCGGTCGCTGATGGACTATTTTGTTAAGCATCGTGTCTTTGGTTATACTCGATGTTGGATGTATTCGATTGTATGGCAAAAAAGAGGCTTGCCTCATGCGCACATTTTCATTTGGTTAGTCGAAAGAATGCAATCAGACCAAATTAATGACATCTTATGTGCCGAGATTCCAGGTCCCGAAACCGATCCAGACCTGCATGATGTCATAATTACAAACATGATTCATGGACCGTGTGGCGCCATTAACATACAATCACCGTGCATGGTCGACGGCAAGTGTTCCAAGCGTCCACGAAATTTGACTAATGGGACCATCACTGACAACGATGGTATCTTCTGGAAAAGCGGCTACGCTGCTGGAAGGTTGCCGAACCGCTCATTCGGCATTGAAATTGCTATTAAACATTCAAGCATGTGCATTGTGCATGCTCGGAATTATTATTTTCATTATATTAACGAATTTGGGCGGTACGAAGTTCGCCGGGTCAGCAAATTGTTGTTGTCAACAATTTTGAATTTTTTTTTTACCTAATAAGTAGGTAGTTTGTTTATGTTAAGTAACTTTTTGAAATGGAGTGCTCATTCGTGAGTAGGGTTATGGGGAGGGCAGCTCAAAGGTACCATAACACCTTCGGTACCGGTGTGGAGATAGAAGGGAGAAGGCTTACAATTTACCAACCAAGTTGATAGGTGTGGTTAGTTTTCTTCTTGGCTGTTAAACTTACAAATATTTCGTTTAGAGTTAATCCTTTCCCTATTTTCTTCCTATCCCTTTAATACTCTCAATTTTAAAATTTTCCCATTTATTTATCACGTTCACGTGTAATCCAAAATGGCCAGAGATTACATCTTTTCTATTGGCCGGGCAAAATGCAATACATCTTCATTATTAAAAAAATCATCAACAACGACATTGACATTGGCAATCGTTGGGTGGTGCTATATTCACCTCTACTGAGCAAAACATTCCAAGCTCATGTTAATGTAGAGTTTTGTAGTTCAGTGAAAAGCATCAAATATATTTGCAAGTATGTGAATAAAGGCAGTGATATGGCGGCATTTGGAGATAAATATACCAATGTGACTGCTCCTCCAGTGAATAACAACGATGAAAAAACGCTGTACCAAATTGGAAGATACATCAGCTCCAATGAAGCGGTTTGGAGTATCTTTGGTTTTCCAATTCATGAACGGGATCCAATCGTTATCCATTTAGCCGTCCATCTTGAAAACCGGCCGGCACGTATATTTCACGACCGCTATAAATTCATCAAAAACTAGACTCACCGAATTTTTGGAATCGTGTAATCGTGCGAATGCTTTTGGTCATTACTCTACTCAGAAGTACCACACTATTTCACATGGAGTCAAACAAAAAAATGGACACCCCCCAAAAAAAGTAGACCTGCATTTACTGTTTAGCAAGACTTAAATGTTAGGATACTTTTGGACCCGATAAGTGGCGAGGTGGTCGATCTCCGAAACAACTCTACCGATTTCAATGAAATTTTGTGGATGGGTATGGTTGGTTCCAGTTTAAAAGATAGGATAGTTTTGGACCCTAAAGGTGGCACCTTACAAAATATTAGAGGGATAGGAAAACAGGTTGTGGCACCTCCCATTAAAAAATAAAAATAAAATTCAAACGCTATTTCTAAAGTGGTATAGGTAATTAAAATTGTAAAAATAAAGCAATTTGCGAAATGAGGTCGGGACTTAATACGAAAGGCACTGGCAAATCCGGATGGGTACAGCTATATAAATAAAAGAGACTACGTCCATTTGTGCACTCAGCTTAGTGGATTCGAAAGGACAATGCCGCTTTTTGACCTAAAAAAATATTAAGTAATTAGATTGGGGATAGAACATAGAACCACACTGTAAAACCTATAGACTGAATAGAAAAACGTTTAGTATCACCAATACAATTATTGAAACACATCGTGCTATATGTACTTTAGTCATTTCTATTGTATGAGTATAAGTTTTGAATGAAGAATTTGACTTCACCGAATTATACAAAGCATGCTCGAAATTATTATTTTCATTATATAAACGAGTTTGGGCGGTACGAAGTTCGCCGGGTCAGCTAGTTTATATATATAAAAATGGTGTAAAAAATGTACGATAATTCATCAATAGAGAACGGCTGGGCCAATTTGGCTCAATTTTTTTTTCAGCGGTTCGTAATTATAAGGGGAAGGTCTTTACGAAAGAAAATTTTGGAAAAACCACCCGGAAAAGTCGGGAAATTTGTATGGAATTTTGTGTGCAATTGTTACGGAATGGCTTTTCGAATGGAAAAATAGAAAAACCTTGGTGGAAAACTTGGAAAATTCCGAAAAAAACGCGAACAATTTTATTTTTTTTTCGACGAAATTTTGCATTTTATTATATAGGTATGATTTGGATTTTGGACGATGTAAAAGTGGAAGATTAGGTGTAAAGCTTGGAAAATATTGGAAAATTGTGCCATTAGCGTGCTCATGTGCGGCAGTCTGCTGTCGACATTGGGAATGACAGCGCCAAATCGTACGTTGCATGATGCATTCAATCGCGAATTGCAACGGTAGCAAGACTATGATCGAAATGAGCTGGTGTATAATTCGCTGATGAAGGTAGTTGACTATGCAACGGGAGGCATCTACTTTGTCGATGCTCCCGGTAAGACAGGTAAGACATTCGTCATTTCGTTGATTTTGGCAACAATTCGGTCAAGAACTCAAATTGCGTTGGCTGTTACATCCTATGGCATTGCTGCCACATGTTGGAAGGCGGTCGAACTGCACATTCCACTTCGAAGCTGTCGATAAATCTTCTCACGGTTGACAATCCCACGTGCACAATGACCAAGAATTCGTTGTCGCCGAAATAGATGCGAGAATGAAAAATCAACATTTGGGATGAATGCACGACGGCGCATAAGCGAGCTTTGGAGGCAGTTGACCGAACGATGAAGGATTTACGAAGTGATTCGAGACAATTTGGTGCGGCTATGATACTGCTCTCCGGAGATTTTCGTCAAACGCTTCCCGTCATCCCGTCAATAGCTTGAATTTCATTATTCGCTTGATGTGCCAGGAACTCCGCCGCATAATTTACAGCTGAATGTGGGATCGATCATAATCATGTTGCAGAATCTGAAACATCAGAAACTGCGTGCAACGGTACGCGGTTGTCCGTCGAGAAACTGACGAACGATGATACGATCATCAAGGGCAAATTCAAAGAAGAGGAAGTCCTTATTCTCACGAACTCCGATTATTCCGCCTAAACCTCCATTCCAATTCAAGCGGATTCAGTTCCCCTAAATTTCTCTGTTTTCGCACGATCAGCTGTACGTTGCCTGTTCGCGTGTTGGCAAACCGTCTTCGTTGTTTGTTTTTAAGCCGAAAAACAAATCGAAAAACATTGTTTACCATATCGCGCTCTACTGATTTCGATTCCATTCAAATAAATAACATTGAAATTTGAAAATTTATTATCGCTCTTGAGTTTATCTAAAGTTACATTGGGGCGAGACGAACTTCGTCCGCTAGTTTTCTAATAAAAAAGGATCTGTGTGCGACCTCCGCCTCCGATTCAACTCCGACTCCGCGGCGGTCGGTATGAGTCTTCCGAGTTCCGACTACCACTCCGGAAAATCCACCTCCATAACATCCCTAGACTGTGGATAACTGCAGGAATCATGTTGAGGTAGGTATAGGTAAGTTATTTGGTTTACAAATTCAATTTGAATCGTTAAACCAGTTTGCATAAAATTAATTTTGCGTAGTTGATGTGGTGAATGCACAATGGATGATTTTGTTTCAAGGTACACATATGAAATTTTTCGTACATTTGTATGTGATTAATTTTTCTTCAACTTGCCATTTTAAAATGTTCACGCACGCTACTTCTTTTATTAACCGATTAACTACAGACTAGATGACGTGGAAAACATGAGCTTAAAAGACTTCGGATCTCATATATATGGATCTAACTGGTCCCAATTAGGAGGATCGGAATAAAATATTTTCTTTTAATCAGAGTTCCCCATGGACATTGTGGCACAAATTTGTGGTTTAATTGAACAGTAACTTCCGTCATTTGGGCACCCCTCAAATAAGCTATATTTATACCAGTTGGCTCAGTTGTATCACAGAAGGGCAGGTAAAGCGAAATGAAGCCAAATGAAATAATGTCGAAAATCGAATTGAATGGGCAAAGAATATCTATAGAGGGAGGCATGCTCCTCGCAAGTCGTGACTTCTAGCATCAGTTACATCAACAATTGTTAGTACCCTTTGCAAGCTGAGTTTGAAGAGTGTAATGCTTTCAAACGTGATCGAAAAATTGGGCACTAATCCACAGCTATTAGATTGACATTCCAAGTAGACACAATGAGAAAGAAGTTCGCGTAGCAACAAATCGATTTGAATGCTGCTCACAAGCAATCCCTTTCAGTTTTCGAAATCTCCAACCTATAAACTATACTTTATTCCATTTACTGAACTCTCATCAGCTGGTGCGCCAACCATGACCAGTGACTTTTTGTGCAATTTTTCCTTCAAACTTTCTCACTGACCCACTTTGCAATAAAGTTGATTGCACAAAGGCACATCCCAAGCCCAACGATACGATTTTCGTCACTTGTAAATCAGTTATGGTTGGTTGGTGGCTTCCAGGCACGACACATCATTATCGATTGCAACAATATCCGTATCTTTAGCGATTCTCAACTGCTCAAGTGCACTTTTGAAACAATAGAACTTTGCATAATGATTGATTGCCACACAATGGTAGGTAAGCACGGTGCTATATTGTCTGGCCATTAGCTACCGCATTTAACCGATTCTAAGCTTGCAACCGGTATAATTTATGAACTCTTAAACGGAAATCGCTGCACCAGTGCATTTAACAAAAGGCCCGTACATACGAGCAGACCCGTATCGATATTAGTTATAAGTTAATCATTTGCTAGCAAATAGGCGATTAGTTTCTCTCTCTCGATTTCGTGTGTTCGATATTGTATATCCAAGTTTTAGAGTGAGCGACTGACACGAACGGCCATGGCACAAAATGTAGAATAAAGGCAGCAACAACAGTCAAGCACTATACATTGCGAAACATCTAAAAATAAATGAGATTGAACAAAAAGATATACTAACTAAAAAACATACAAACAGATGTTTAACTTAACGAGTAAGAGCAACTCCATTGGCGATGGCTTGCTGCTGTTTGGTTTCAATTGGAGATTCTTTTTATTTTGTTTGCATTCCAGCCGTGGGTTATTGTTAATAGACAAAAGTTGCTACGTGTAGAGTATCCTCGATCGATAAGTGTCTTTTCAGAATTTGGCGTCTTTTTATGGATATGATCTAAGATGTTATGGAAGCGAGACTCATTTTAGGACTGTGACTGAAGTGCGCCACTATTTGAAGACGAGTTTTTTTTTTGTAGGTTATTTGAAGATCCGTTTGACGTTTGAATTTTTGGGAAGGTCATTGAATTGCTGTCGTCAGGTGGCGCGGTGTGGTACGAAAGAAAAAGTGCTAAATTTGGGCAAGGTTTTGAAGATAATGGGTTTCGTATTTCTCCGATCAGAAGATAGCTGTCTGAAAGTGGATTACCGGATTGCACCTATTTGATTGGTATCGGCTGTTTTATGTGGGACTACTTTCGAAAGTGGGTGAGTTTTTTATGCGATCTTGGCGCTTCGTTGTAACTCCCGATTTATATGGGCGTCGGCGTAAATGAGAAGCTTAACCACTCACTCGGTCTAATAGAAAGTTCAAGTCGTTTTATTACTAACGGGCAGTAGCAAAAAAACTTCAAGTCTCTGGTCGATTTCAAGGGTCAACAGTAATATGCCTTCAACAGTGTACAAAAATATGCTTCGGCACTGTCAAAGGTGTTTAACTGATGGCAATTTAGGGAGCGGGTTGAAATGCTGCTTTCAAAATTCTGCTTTGTAAAATTCAGTCTCTCACACAAAAATTCAGCTTTTCGAAACTAAGCTTTTTTAATTCTGCTTTACAAAATTATGCTTTCTAAATTTAAGCCAAATCTGCTTTTCGGCTTATTCAGCTTTTTCCAACTAAAAAAATATAAAAAAAATAAATAGATACCTACTAAAAATTTTAATTAAAACAAAATCAGATTTGAAATACAAAAAAGTTAAAAAGACACAATAATAATTAAATTACCTAAATAAACTGTAAAAAAAATATCTATAGACAAAATATAGAAAATGCGAAATTAAATTAAAAATTAAGAAAAGAGGAAACAAAAAAATTAATTTTTGTTTTATAATGCACTAGTGCTCAGGGGGTTTTGTCCCTTACAATGGTAATGCACAGCACGATTTGAAGGGTGGACAGGAAGGATAGAGAAGAGGTACTGATGCACATTGGCTTTAAATAGTTGTGGATTTCAATGGGAGGGGGAGACCGTTTGAGGCAATGCTGGGAGCTCAGGTTACGCTTCAATGATTGGAAGCATTAAAGTCTACTCTATTGATTGTAATCAATTTAAGTATGCTGTCAAGATCGGAATTTAATGAGTTTAACATATGTAGCCGTCCCTGTTTCACGTCCGAAGAGCAGGGACGTGAATCAGGGAACGAATATGAAAAAGTGAAAGAGTGTATTGGATTAGAAGTGACAAAGAAGAGATCATTGATAATAATTATAAGAAAAAGTGTCGGAGACAAAACAGAGCCTTGGGAACACGAGCATTTATACGGTGAGTTGTAGACTTGAAACCGTCCAACATAACTTAAATTGAACGGCCAAATAGGTAGTTTCTAATGCATGGAAGAAGAAACTCGTCGATCCCAAAGGCAAGCATTTTCGACAAAAGAGATTCAAAAGAGATTCAAACTCTCAAATGCTTTCGAAATATCAAGCGCAACAATTTGCGTTTCACCAGAGTGGTGGAGAGATTGGTTCCACTTTTCGGTGAGATAAGTCAGTGGACCTGCTGCCTTGAAAACCGTATTGCCGGTCATTGAGAAGTTTCCGTGATTCCAGATATTTCATTAGCTGACGGTTGATCAGCGTTTCCATGACCTTGGAAAGAATGGACGTAAGTGCTATGGGTCGATAGTTAGTGGGAAAAGAAGAATTGGCATTTTTATAGACCGGCTGGACAAATGCTGTTTTCCACTTACTCGGAAAGAGTCCAGAAGAATAGGACAGCTGAAAAAGCTTACGCAGTGGCTTTGCCAGCTTAGAAGTACACCTCTTCAGAACTATGGGGGCTATATCATCTGGACCAGCGGATTTGTGAATTTTAAGATCTTTTAATACTCTTGCCACTGTGCGAGTGCGAATATGTATTTGTCCCATGGAGTCTTTTACGCTCTCGAGCACAGGTGGAAACATAACACAATCCGTAATGGTAGAGCTCACCGCGAATTGCGCAGCCAGTAGATTTACTTTGCCTAAAGAGCTGACATCGATCTAGTCAGAAAAGTACGCATGAGTCGTCTAAGATTGCAACATGTAGAGCTGATGGACAGCAGCGCTCCGACCCGAAGAGTCTTCGATTTCAACCCGGAGGGACAACGCAGTAGAGGAAGACCTCGCCTTAGGTGGTGCGCGCAAGTGGAAGGGGCTCTCAACCAACTTGGAGACAGTTAGCCAAAGATCGCGCTAACTGGAGAGGCGTATTGGTTGAGGCCCAGGTCCACCCCGGACTGTAGCGCCACCTATGTAAGTAAAGAGCTGACAGCTGGGGTAGTGGTTGACGACTTGATGGAGTTCCTAAAGTTTTTATACGATCGACCAAAATTGATTACTACCACTGGGACAGGAGTAGGTACCTATTTTTTGTAGCAACTTTTGATCATGGGAAAACTTTGCACGCCGTAGCTTTTAGTTGCAGTCATTACGGACTCGTCGAAACTTCTTCCGGTTTTCTTCGGTTGGATTTGCTATATCTCGCTTTACAAAATTCTCTAAATAATACAAACATTTTTAAAGCAGAATTTTGAAGAGCAGAATTTTGTTAAATCAATTTTGACCCATCCTGAATTTTCACACCAACCCCCTTAACCGCGGCAAGTTGTACGATTAAGCAGTATGTCCACATCCCATTTTACGGAAGACCAAAGTCGGGAAAACTCAACCAATCGGTCGGGAACATTTCAGCGTTCCATGAAAGTGTACAGAATAATCCGGTGAGAATTCAGCCTTTCGCAGAGGTCAATATGCCGTATTTTTCATCTGAACATGGGCCTACAGCCGTACGGAAGATCTTACTGAATTTTTCACCTCAATCTTCTAAAGGGGCTGTAAAATATCAGACGTTCTTGTTTGAAAAATTTAAATATTCCCGGCACATGCAGCTCGATTGAGAAAGTTTGTTAGATTGAGTTTCTGTTGCCGTTCCTTTTAAAATTAGAGAAATACTAGCCATCGTCTCACAATCAAAAACATTATTCTATTCTTAAAAACATTCCGGGATTCACTGCCGCTGCGGCACCACAAGCATGGTCTTAACCACTCCATCACGTCAAATGCCAAACTACCTCCATTCATTTGCAGTATACTGATACAATCCGTTTTTTGTCCACCTCTAATTTGCCGAATCTGTATCAAGGCCCCACAATATGCGAATAACTCAGTACGCAACAATACGGACTACATATACAGCAGTCTGCTGCATATTTCGTCACCTCGGGTGTTAACAAAGAAAAATTACAACAAATCCAACGCCAACCGATTATCAAACGCAAAATTATTCATACGGGCTACCTTTAATAACAACGCTGTGCCGTACACAACCTTGCCCTTGATTCAGTCGCATAAGTTATCTAACTAACTCAAAGATAACACCAACATTCCGCCGACAAGTTCGCTTCCCTCCGAAGCTCCACAGCTCCGTTCGAATGTTAATATCTTGCGCCCCTCCGCCCCTCCCAAAACCAACTGACCAGCCAACTGACCAGATTTTAGTCTACGAAAGTCGATAAAACTAATTCCAAATTTGGACACCGAAGAGGTCATCGGTGTTACGGAGCAGTGTAATTGACCTTGCCACGATCTGACTCGGATCCGGACCGTGAACAGGCACCATAACTCATCAGCTGCAGTTCAAGTTTTCTTTGATCGCGCAGCTGGAGGTACGTTTTACCATTCCGGGATGCAAATTTTGCAGCGATAAATCTAAACGATATCTTTTCACATTTATCGATAAATTGTGTGGTGCGCTTCGAGTGGAGATCAGTTTTTATTGTTATTGATCATGATGGTCGATCACCGGAGTAATAGGTACTCATGGATGATTGTGGGGAAAATTAACTTTTGATGGAGTGTTTCCTGGAAATTGTGGGATCGTTTCAGACAGACCAATTGACAGTTGTTGTTTTGCCATTGTGCGACTGTGCAAGACATTTTGTTGGGATTCAGACATGTCAAGACGGCATGCTTAGTGCTGTGCATGTACCGTCTGGTGTGTGATTGGGAAATCGTGGGACCGATTAGGAATAGCTTTTGTAATTTGATTGTTATTGCTTTTTGAAATATGTTTAAGTAGTGCGAATATGCATGGGAATGGGAAGTAGGAGGCGTGCACACGATGCACGTTTCGAGATGCAATCACGAGTTCGGTATGGTATTCAATACTGGTGCTGCAATGTTGCGCTTTCGCTTTTTTTTGTTGTGAGACAGAGCACAGAGGTGTTTTCTGAGGAAGTACTCGTAGGTACTTAAGCGATGAATTATGCAGAAGAAGGAAAACCGTCAAAACTATGGGGGTGTTTCCTAATACCTCCACAGAATTACTGATCTAAGCAATAAATGTAAGATTGGTTTACAATTTATGAAACATTTTCTGTAATATTTGTATATTCAAACCAGCTGTACCCGCCCAGCTGTGCTTGTGCTAAAGACCTTTGTTGCTTAAATATGTTTTTGTCCAAAGACCCACTCATATTTCGCAAAGTTTGGACAGTGCTGAATTTTACCTGCCATGAGTGTCGAGAAATAGCGTTTTCAATGTTCTTAAACTCGAGGTTACGTTGAAACAATGCGGCCTAGGTATAAAATTTAAGTAACGACTTTAAATTTACGGAAGCTCACAATTGCGAATTTTGTATGGAAAAAATCCGAAACTAAAAATGTCAATTGGTAAAGCCTAATCCGTTGTTCCTGTTAAAAATATTAGTTTTCTATTTAGTTATCAAAAAATGTCAAAAATTAATAATCAACGTTTCACAAAATCCAATTTCAAATTAGCACAAAAAATGGTCTCGCGATCATCAAAAGCAGGCAGAACTTTTGATAAAAACGTTCTCACTGTACATTACGATCAAAATTATAAAAATAGAAAATTTCCCGTACAAAAGTATGGGAAATTCATTTTAAGGAAGTTTCCAATTTCCCTATAAAATTTTCCATTGGTCTCCCCATACCTATGTACTTTCATTGGGCGGAGACTAACACAAAAAAGAAAGAGCTCAAATCGGAAAATCCGTTCTCGAGTTATGGGCTGTCATGTATGCATCTTTGTATATTTAAATTCAATAATTTTTTAATTAAAATTTACTTTAATTTTGAATGATTGAAATCCAGTATTTTTGCTCGAAAATCTAACCCAGTCTGAGTCTATATTAAAATAATATTTCAGACAAGAACTTATTACAAGTAAGTAGTAGTTGAGCTGAAATATAACATCTTAATTTTAATACCAATTTTTTAAAGCCATCCACTTCAATACAGTTGTATTTGGTTTTAATACCGGATCTAAACCAAAGTAATAACATTTAAATATATCGGTATTACTTTTAAACCCCAGTGTATTATTTCATCGCTTGGTTAATAATATAAAGTTAGATTCGGAACGTCCTACTCGCTGGAGTACTTAGGGGATGATTTGGAAAAAGTTTTCTTAAAAGCTGAATTTTTAAAAAAATACTAACAAGTAAAAAGACATCAAATCTCCAAGTCAAAGTATTCTTAGAAAAGGTTACGTTAAATTATTTCCTTCATTTAAAGGTCTAGAAGAATATACTAAACGGAGCACAGCGAAACTCTTTAGCCTATGTTTTTATTTTCGAAGAACAGAAGCAAACGGATTATTTAGATTAGACCCTAAGTTGAGAAATTTTGTTAGTAAAAGAAAAATTTAACTACATGCAGTGCAAAGGCGGTATTTTAATTTGCTTACGATAGACATTTTTATTATTTATATTGTAATATTTAAAACCAACAAAATATAGTAGTAAAATAAACTATTTCTGGTGTTAAGACATATAACATAGATATTAAAATAAGGTCTAAATAAGAGTTAAAATGAAATAATATTGCATTATATTCCGATATTCCATGGGTTAATAAAAAGCAAAAGCAGTATTGAATTTGAGTTCATTCATTGTATAATATAAATGTGTTAACATTATTTAACCTTTTAATGTAAATAAGGGTTTAATTTCAATACTTTTGCATTGAAATGCATCTCCACATCTTTTCAAATTTAGTACTTGGGATAATTTTTGTAATAGTAAATTCATATTTAAATTCAATAAATCTAACTACTGACAAACACATTCATTAAACTCAAATTGCTATTAATAAACATTTTTAGAAGATAACTAACGCTTCGTAACTTTCACATAACTAACTAACGGTAGGAGGTCTGTTAGCAAGTCAATAACTCTTAACAAAACATGGTTCCCGTCAAAATAACAAAAAAAAAAAATTATATTTAAATTTAAAAAAATTGTGAAAAAAATGGGTCACAGTTTTTCAGTGTTTTTTAATAATGTGAATATGTTAGGGGAGGATTCGGTTAACATCGCCCCATCTCGAAAAAAGTGTACAAAAAAAACGAAAAAAAACCCTATGACAAGTTTACAAATAAAACATTAAAAAATAAATACAAATTTTCTGATTTCGTTTATTTTCTGTTGTTTTATTTTTCTTTTTTATTTGTCACAACTGAAATTTACTAGCCAGCCGTGATGAGATGATAGACAATATGTAATAGTTTTCAGCAGCTATTTTAGAGAAAACATCAGCTAATTGTTATTTTCATTTATTAATGAAAAAATTTAACTTATAATGTTATTTATTTAGCTAGGTGCTAGGTAACAAATGAATTAGTATTAGAGTAGAGTATGGAAAAAAACGAAATTTTATATTTTTAAGGCGTTGCCATTTATTAATTTGTTTAACCGTGGAATTCTCAGTTATCATTTGTTTTCGTTTGAAAATGGATCTAGCGTGACGGGCAGTTGCTTCGTATAGGAAAGTTCGTTTAAATGGTTGTGGAAGATGAGCCAGTTCTGCGTATCGAGGGTGAATATCTCATTTGGAAACTGCTTTGCACTCGTTAGTTTTAAAAACAAATTGTCCGGTTGGTTTCGAAAGTGGAGAGTTTTTGATGTGTAAAACATTTATGCGCGCGTTATTGGATTCTGGTAGAGTAATTCCAAACATAGGACTTGATGCAACGGATATGCGTAACGGATATACTTATACATATATATATTGCGCGCTGTTGGAATCTGTTGGAGTAATTCCAAACATTTAACTTTCTGTAACGGAAATGCGCCATTGCATATATTTTATCATTGCATATGTTTTTTGCATATGTTGTTATCATTGCATACGTTTTTATAATTGCATACATTTATGAGCTGAAATAAAGCATGTTTTTGTAGTTATTACTTCTTTAGGCGCGGCGCGTTGGGCACTTTGGATGGAAAGAAACCAATAAACTCGCGTCACTGTTACCATCACCGTCACTGTTACCGTTACCGTCACCGTCACCGATCCCAATGAAACGTTGTATGTGTGCATGGTTGTATGCAGCTAGAAAGACAGGATAGTTTTGGACCCGATAGGTGGCGCTGTTGTCGATTTTTCTGAGAAACTCAACCGATCTCAATGAAACTTTGTATGTGTTCATGGTTCTATGCAGCTAGAAAGGCAGGATAGTTTTGGACCCGATAGGTGGCGCTGGTGTCGATTTTTTGTTCATAATATATTAGGAATACGGTTATTACAATTTCCTCTTTTCTCAATGACGTGTATCAAGCCACACACATACCGCACGCACGGTGTTTACACATACATATTTCGGGACTGTTGGATACAGTCGCACAGTTTTTTTTTACTTTGGCTATATGGTCGTTTATACCATGATCTATACAATAATTTTGTATAGAAACTTTCCACAATGTGAGTTCTAAAAATGTTTTCTGTAGGTACCTACATACATTAAAAAATGTGATTATTAGTATCGCAACATGTGTGTAAATGTCTTCGAGGAGAATATTATTTAATGACTACCGACTTAAGTTTGGTGGGTTTACTTGACAAAGTTTCGTTTTATTACCCCCAATTCGAAAGGTTTTCAAAACCTGACCAGTGAACCCACCAAATTAATATTCCGTCTGCTGTGAACGTAAAGTGAGTATTTCTAACCAGTACGGTTTCTGGACAATTAGGTAAGTCCTGAACTAATGAAATATTCACACTGCGGTATAACTTGATGGTTATAAAAGCCAAGCAGCCCAGATCAATACCCAATATCGATCTATAGATTTTGAGGGGACGAAATAAAACGAGGAATGCCTAGCTTTATCATCTCTGGCAAACTTGGCGAATAAGTAATAAGTAAAGTCTGAGATATTGGTGTCAAAGAATATTTGGAAATGGCATGCGCCCTCATTTTTTGTCTTTTCTGACGTCTTTCTTTCGCTATGTTTCATCTTAAGGCCTTTTCCACCCGCGAACTTTGGACAAACATCCGAGAGTGCAGCTGTGGTAGAACAGCTTCTCAATTCAGCCGCGCGGAATCGGCAAAAATTTAATCGGTCCCAAAAATTTAAACTCAACCGAACCGAATTGTTCTGATGAATTAGACGTAGGGAACACTTACCTGTTGCGCCAACAGTTTTATTTTTTTATTTTTATTATATTGATAAAATGCGAAAAATACATTTAGCAACTCATTCAATTTAATGCGACTGCCCACGTGAGCTTTTCAAGATCCACTGACGTTTAAGATTTAAATAAAGATTCAACGCAATGTCAGTGTTATATTTTTGATTCTCTCTTTTACTTGACTAGTGACGTAGTTCAACCTGTCCTAAGAAAAATTGTGCTTCATTCCGACGTTGAGGAAACCAAAAACAGACGTACCTAAGCTGTTCATAAATGGAGTTGGCGGACTTGAAAATGAATTCTAAATTCCGACAAATTGTTTACTTAAAATCAAAATCAAATCGAAATCGTTTCATTGGAGCCACATCAACATAACAAGGAAAGGCATCAGTGAAGTGACTCAATGACTTGTAAAAGGAAAGATGCGGAGGCTTCGAGTGCAATTTCCCTCGAAAATTAATCTGCTGCGAGATTGCTCATCGTCTGTGCGTGTAGGTTTGTGAACGAATAAAATAACAAAAATGGGTATATGGTTGTACCAATGATGGAGTTGCCAATGTAATAATAGTTTTTGGAAATTAAAAAAAAAAAAAAAAACAACATCCTGTAGCATTCTAAATTGGCGTTTGCTTTCATTTTGTGTGCTAGCATTTGAGGTGATTATTTGTCTGCGTTATAAATTTTCGAAATGATTTAGCTTATAAAAAAGTACATTAATATTTATGGAATGTTTTCCAAAGTCCGCAATAAAATGCCAGTAATGCAAACGTATACATCCAGCGCAATTAAAATGCGCTTATTGTGACAGGTCCAGTCACACTGAATGTGTGATATTTCTCTAGTTTTATAATTAACACACTACGACTAATTGTTAGATGTAAAAACTGTTTAATTAGCAGCTTGCAAAGTGTTTCCATAATTTATTGGATTTTCAAATTAGCAGTAGCTACGCTGCAACTGATTGGGAAAGCGACATTTTCTTGCATAGGTGTTATTGTTATCCAACATTAAATATGTTTCAATGAAAACTGTAAACTTTTAAGCTAAGTATTTCTCTATTTGTGGATGACTTCAAACTGTTCGATCTTTGATACGCGACATATTTATGGTTGGTATATAAATAAAATAATAGCTTTTTGAGTGAGTTTTAATTTTTGGACTAATAATTTTACATCGTGTCAGAAGGGCTAATTGCGAAGCTCTTTCATGGAAGTTGTTCTTTTGGATATTTGTCAGACGTTCGCAAAAGGTGGCGCAGTTAAAAAAATAAATAAGATGCATCTCATTTGTGTTTCTTCTGGAATTTTTGGTGCCCATTAGTTACACGGCGGTTACATCGCAGTACAGATTAAGAGTTTTTATAGTTTTTGAAATTGTTGGAAAATCGAATTCCTGGGGTCGAATCGCCACTTCCGTGAACGAGCTATACGTTCACGGAATTATGTTGATTTTACATGTGAAACAAAAACAAATTCCGTCTCAAAATGCTCGTTTGTCAATATCTAGCAGAAATCCATCTCATGATATTAATCAGAGAACAATTAACTTGAACGGTTTTTGCACGTTTCTTAAAAGAGATTTTGTAGCTTAAAGCTTTAATTGTAGCTATACTTAAAAAAAAAACACTTGTTTTTCGTTGATTCCAATGCATTTCATTTCAGATAAATAAAACATCGAAAAATAAATATTTTGTTTTCAAACCGATCCTATTTTAACACAGTTTGGGGAAAGCGTTTTTTTATGCTGTGGGAAAAAGATAATTTAGTCTTAGCATAATTTTTAATCTCTAATTAGTACGTAAAATGCATACTTGCAAACTATGTATATGCATTTAGCTTTTTCTTATATATTCAAAAGTAAAACTCTTCTATGGAGTTCGTCCTTTATTTATGTAAAATACTCGGAACAGTATCACGTTGTGTATTTCAAAAACACATAGAGTGCATTTGTTTTTATTAATTATTAATTTAGAGAGGCTTATAAAAATATCAGTGGACATTTGAAAATACAATGTTATAAAATTTGCAAAAGAATGTCAGCCTTATTTACACCCTCTAAAATTCTCTTTCGCAAATGTTATTTATAAAGATTTTTCGAGCTTAAGAAACGTTGCTTCAGGTCAGCGTAAGTTAAGCTCTAAAATTTGCTTTTAATGCCTGCGTAGAGCTCACGTTAATTATGTTTTTACATTTAATGTCATTTGGTCGTGGTCGAATTGTAAACAAAACAAAAAAGTGAAAATAATTTTTAACTTCTTCGTTCATTTAGCATGTTGTGAAAATTTCTGCCAAACGATTTTAGTATGTATATGCAATTATAAACTATAAATTATCTTCTTCTATATATATAAAAGGCAATGAAGTCCGTGTGTGCGCGCATAACTCGATAAAGGATTGTTGGATTTCAACGATTTTGGGCTTGACGGTTTCGTTTTGGGCCAAGGAAGGTTATAGGCTACTTTTTGTCGCGAAAACAAAACTTTGAGGGGATGAAAAAGGTTATGAAAGTTTGTATGGGGAAATGTACTTTGAAAAATAATAAACGGGGTGGAAATCGAGTAGTGATACTTCAAATATAAAAAAAAATATTTTTAATTTTAATGGCAATTGTTGTTGTCAATTATTTTAATTATTTTGCAAGCAAATTGTTGTTGCCAACAATTTTGAAATTAATTTTTTTTAAATACACCTAATAAGTTTGCTTATGTTTACTATGTTACACAAGTATTAAGTAGCTTTTTGAAATGGAGTAGATACCTACTTCGATTTCTTTGATGGTGTTTGAATGCATCATTTTTGTTTGCCAAATATTTTCAGGATCCTTGCATTAGTATGAGTGAGTAAGTTAAATGTTTGAGATGACGATGATGACAGGCAACAGGAGTTGTTGAGAGTTTTGAATTTTTACGTTCATAACTCGAGACAGTTTTTTAAGATTTTGAGCTTGATGGTTACGATTGGGCCCAAGGAAGGCCATAGGCTACTTTATGTCTCTAAAACAAAACTTTGACAGGATGATATAGGGGATGAAAGTTTGTGTGGGATTCGGCGATTCCAAGACCAATTTGATCATGCCGCCAGTGCGAAGGTCAAACGTTTCACGTCGCAGAAAATCAGGACGAACAGTCAGATCGAAATATTAGCAATCGAGAGAATATGTCGGAACTTCGGGAAAGAATATCATGCAGTCGTCCATACTGGAGACCAAGATAGACAACAACACAATCGTCATCAGCATAGCGATCCATGTTTCTCACATGGTCAATTGTTTTGGCGTGCTCACGTGTCGGCAAACCTCTCGCTTTGTACGTGTACGCACCCGTAAATGGAACGAAAAATGCTATGTACCATAAGCACTTCAGTGAAAAAGCGGTAGGTTGGCCTACAAGTAAATCGCTGCGGTTATTGCAATTGTATTTCGCCGGGCCAGCTGAATCTGAATCCTGAATATTTCTTTAGCGCGTGGTAGCTATTTGTAGTAACACAGATTTTCGTTCAAATATTTTGCACTCGGGTACGAAGATATGCAATTATTAAATTCGCATTATATTACCTCCGTTACCATTTTCATGATATTTTGTTCGTTTAGGTACTTTAGCATCTCCAAAAGAGGGAAGGTTGTGTGCTTACATTTTATATTGGTACCAATATTTCAATATCACATTTTCTTTTTCGTGCGAACCAACTTACAAACACATGAAAACTAATTTGACAGCTCACTAAAATTCGGGAACATTCCGGTGACAAGTCATCCCCAAAATACCATTATATGTGTTTCCAGAAAGAGTAATTTTATAAGCTAAAACTTTTCCTCACTTTGGCCAACGTTCCATTCTGCACTGGAAATAGTAAGCACTCTGTTATACACTATGCACACTGTTATCTACTGTTACGGAAGCATGTCAGAAATTTAGGAACACCGCTTACACTATAACCAACATTTTCCACACGGGTTATGGACCCGATAGGTGGTGCTGTCGTCGATCTCCGAAACCACACAACTCTTTTCAATGAAATATTGTGCATGTTTATGGCTGGTTCCGGGTTCAAAGATAGGACAATATCCTAAAGGCGATACCTTGCAAACCATAAGCGGAAAACGGGTTGTGGCATCTTTCATTCAAAAATCAAATCAAATGCTTTTTCTAAAGTTGTATAATTGGGTAAAATCATAAATGGACATGGTCCAAATAAAGCACTTTGAGAAATCTGAGCAAAGGCTTAAAACGAAATGTACGGTCAAAACCGGGTGGGTACAGCTATATATAAAAAAGACTGACGTCCGTATGTGCACTCATAACTCGGGAACAAATCGTTAGGTTTTTATGATTTTTGGTTTAAATTCTCACTGGCCCAAAAAAGAACATTTATGCTACTTTTTGTCGAGAAAACAAAATACCTTATGGGGATAGAATTTAGTATGGAGAATCGCATTTTGAAAAAAATTTACTGGATAGTGCCACTTCCAATATAGGTACCTACAACAAAAAATATATCAAATTTTAAATTTTTTAATTCTTTAGATATTCCGTGCTTACCGCTACATAATTTGAAATTGTGAGTCGGCCCAGTTATAATTTTGTTGTGAAACATCAATGCACCGCAAGTTTGCGAATGACAGACATCGACATTGATATACTTCAGTTATTTCTATTGCATAACTATAAGTTTTGAATAAGGAATTTGAATTGACCGAATTACATAAAGCAGCATGTATGTGCATTGTGCACGCTCGAAATTATTATTTTCATTACATTAAAGAAATTGGGCGGAACAAAGTTCGCCGGGTCAGCTAGTATTTAATAAATACAAAAATATCAAATATTGTGCGTTTCTAATAATTATTTCTTCTACTTCAGTTTTGTTGCTTGTGGGGAATGTTTTAGTATGAGTGTGAATATGTCTACCAATGGCCTGTCATTAGATTTGGCAACAGTTGGACCAGAAATATGGATATAGGAAGACACATAGGTTTTGATATTTCAGCAGTCCCTCCCAAGACATTTGACTTTTTATTGTGTAAAATGATTTTATTTATAACAAGTAGTAGAAATTGTTTGCGTCGAGGGCGCAAGTTAGTTTTCTGGACTGCTAATGGTTTTGTTCCTGTTCAGGTTCGAATCTCCGGAAAATCACAAATCACTTTAAAATGTTTTTCCTCAGAACAATCTCTAAAGAAGGTCTGACAAACGTCCGAGAGTGTAACTGTGTGATGTGCTTTTTGTCTGCGGCTGGGGTACGCTCGTCGGGTCCAGGGTTGCCCCCAAAGAAACACTTAACTTTGGGTGATATCCAATTTCACCTTTATTTTTATTAATAGTTAACAATCAGAGTTTCTTAAGTAATCTTAACAATTTATTAATACGTGGTTCTTAACTATGGAGGCAGTGGCTGATCGGACTTACTCACAATACAAACCCACTGAGGAAGGATAGGAAAGATGGTTGTGGTTGATCGGAATTCTCACAATACAAGCCCACGGGAAGGGAGGCGGTGGTTGATCGGAATTGCTCACAATACAAGCCCACCGAGGAAAGATAGGATAGATGGGTAGGAGAGGATCGGAATTCTCACAATACCAGACTCCCATATAACTACAAGGCAAATTCAACTAGAACTATGCCACCAAAAATATAGAGAATAAATCTCTATAGAACATGGTCAGCACCAGATGTATTGCACCCGGAGCTGAGTGTACTGATCTCCCGAGCTAGTTTTGCCTCGGGGTACTCATGTATTTTCCCTTGGTAAGTCAGTGTCTCGGCTGGTAGTTGGTTTGTAACGGATCGTTACAAACTGTCCAGTATGTAGGTAAGTTTTCCATTCGTCCCCAAAAAATACTCTTGCAAAGCAAATGGTTGTGAAAGGCTATGCTAACTATGCGGATCTATTGCTCTAGCTCGCCTTTTTATTTTATGCTGCATTTACATCACGCTCACGCACTTTTTCCACAAAATGAGACAGAGAGATCCGTTTGCCCGCATAAGAATGAGACAAAAAAGACCTCCAAAGTGCAATGGATGATATCTTTATAATTATAGATGTGTTAATTGGAAATAGACACAAGTTCCGGCGACCAACATTTCAGCAATCACCAGAAAACCTTTACATTTCTGAATTAAAACATGTCAAATGAGAACTGTAATCGGTTAATTACACAGTAAATTACACCAATTCATCAATCCATTCTAGGAAATGAGTAGGTAATTATAAAAAAACTAATTGTTCCCGCCCGGCTTTCGCCCGTGCTAATAAGCTAAATTGTTTCCGTAAAGAAAATCTACTGAATAATTAAATATATTTAGCATTTTTGACAAATACAATCTCACTGTGTACATATGTATTGCGATCAAAATAAAAAATAGAAGAAAATTCTCTGTACAAAATGTATGCAAAATTAATTTTTACGAATTTTTCAGTTTCATTTTTCAAATTTTCGAATTTTCTCACCGTATTTTATCCAAGTGTTTCTTTTAAGGGAGTTTCTTACATGAAAACATTTTTATATGTGCATATAGCAAAAAAATCTACGTGTTTTCACATTTGTTTCTTAAAACGAGTTGTTCTTATATGAGTGCTTCTTATATCCGTGTTCGACTGTAAATCGATTAAACTGCATTTACACCACCAGGCACGCGCATTTTTGATGAAACGGGACAGAGAGATCCGTTTATCCGCAGTCAATGCTATTAAAGGCGTAAGAATGAGATCACAAATCAGACGCCTTAACGTGTCATGGATGTTCTACCCATAATTATGGATAAGTAAAACGGAAATAGACACAGGTTCCGCTCACCAACATTTCAGCAATTGCTAAAAACATTTCTATTTCTGATTTGAAATACGTGAAATGAGAGTGGTAATTAGTTTCAGAAAATTAAACCAACAATTCATCAATCAGTTACTCGAAAAAATAAACAATTGTCCGTTCATTATTTCCGGAAGCCATATTGTTTTATAGGAATGCGAAATTTATTTAGTCATCGCTATAAAAATATCAACATGGGGAGTTTTCCTATAATTCCTATCACGCAAACAACATGGCCGACCTAAATACGTGTCACGTTTTTTTACGTCTTACATAGGTAATGCTGTCCTGTTTCGATCACACGGCTATTTAGTATTTAGCATCCCTTTAATCTTCCGTGATAGGAATGTGTGACCGTGTAAATGCAGCATTATCGGTTAATGACGTTGTGTTGCAGCATTCGGATTCCCGTTTAGCATATACAATATCTACACATCCCATATACTTAGTTCTTATTTTCAAAACAGTCAAAAGAATGATGTATGCTACTGGCTCAGACGAGTCACACCCCAGCCTTCACAAAATATTGCAAATGAGCCTTAGACTTGTATAAATCCAAACGGTGCGGAAGTTCGGCACTAAGAAGTTTCATTTGAGGTATGTATTAATATGCGAATAAGACTTGCCCTAAGCAACTAATTGAGGTGACATTGAAACAAAGACTTTCAAACCCATCTCAAACTTTGCCCATTGTGGTCATATTTGCAGACTAATCAGGATATCATGGTTCAACTACTCATTTCAAAAAGCCGACAGTTCAATTGAAAAAAAAAAATTAATTCTAAGAGACACATATACAAAACGGCCGTCAACCTCGTGGCGAATGGGAACCTGCCCAGCATTACAGACAATTCAATCGAAATCAAATACTATGGACACGCGTTAAGTGCTCAAATCAAATTCCATTTAAAAATTTTTTAAAGAAAAAATGAAATCTAATCCGCAAGTTCCTTGCGAGCCCATTGACAAACATCGGCCGAGCTGCGGAATCCATCAAATGGAGAATTTTAATTGATTCCCGCCCATCAATATGTTAATGGAACAAATTAGCACTTCAATTAAAAAAAAACCAAACCAACAATTTATTGCTACCACTTAAATTGTTTAACTTTTCGATTGGATAAGTCAATGCACGACGGACGGTGGCGCCGCTAATTGCTGGCGGGTTTGTAAGTTCTTCTTTGAAATTAATGCACGTTGGAATTCCCTTCCGTACGAAGTATGGCATACACCAATTACATGGATACAAATGATGGAACATGAATACTCGTAGTCGTAGGTTATTCGAATGATGTTGGTTTTGGTGGGAGCCTAGCCCTATACCGTGTGTGGGTTGTTGTTTCCCTCTTTATTGAGATACTTCCTCATCGAATGCGCTGAACGGTAATAGTCATCATCGAGATACATGGATCTTCTGTGAATATTTATGACTTTATTAGTCGCTCTAGGTTTGGTTGGGTGTACTGATGAATGGTATTCCCCATTGGCTAACATCCATGTTGCCAGGGACGAATAATTTATTGCAGAAATTTCACTCGCAGAAAGAGTGAGAGCGTGGCGCACTGAGTTGGGTGGACATGGTACGGACACTAGACAGTGATTGATGACTGTACGTAATTAGGATTATTTCGGACAAAATTCATCTTCCTTGGTGTGTGTATGATTAGCATGAAGTGGGCGCTTACGTTAACATGTCAAATGTACCTAATATTTTCCAAATACAAGTATTTGGTCGGCAGTCGTAATAAAATTGTTTACGCGACTTTGGTGTTTATAAACAAATCGGTTGGGGTTTCTTTTATGGAGAAAACCCATAAAAAACACGCCCAATAAACAAGTATACTCGTGTGAAAAGAGGTGTAGACATAAATTTTAGTGCAGGTAATAAAATTATTATACCAATGTCAATTCGACAAAAGGTAAACACACAACCTTTTGAGAAGTTAATGATTGATTTATGTTCGAGAAGCTAATGCAGATGAGCTAAAGATCCCATAAACGGAGCAATCACACATCAAAGTGGTAAGCACGGCTGAAGAACTGACCAGGGATTTGGAACGGGAGTATGCAGACGAAGTGTTCTAAATCAATGAACAAAAATAGATGGATCTAGGCTGAAGTCTTTGTCATAGATAAACCATAGACCTGCTCTAAAAAAAAAAAAAAAATCCAAACTAATCCTAGAAACATTCACTGTCATTAATGAACTTTCTAAGAAAAACCTAGTTATCCTCCACTGGATCCCAGCCCATAGAGGATTTGAGGGAAACGAAGCAGCCGACTCACTGGCAAAAATAGGAGCATCCTCTCCACTTATCGGACCTGAACCCTTCTGCGGGGTCAGCAAAAACCTCTTCAGGAACTATGCTAGGATCCTATCTCATACCGAATCAAACGTGATCTGGCAAAACACAGTTGGGCAGAATTGCACCAAAAAATTGTTCCCTAAATATTCCCCCAGTAAATCACAGTTTCTAACTAATCTGGACAAAAACAACCTGAGAATCCTAACAGGAATAATAAGTGGCCACGGTCTAGTGAAAAAACACTTCTCACCGGATCCCATCTGCAGACTCTGTCTTGAGAGTGACGAATCCTCTCTCCATATACTCACTGACTGCCCGGCTCTTCATCGTCTTAGGAAAGACATCCTAGGGGATGAATTTGTGAATCCAGCATCCCTTGCTGACATTCACCCAGAGAAGATACTTGTCTTCCTGACTGCCTCTGGAGTAAAAAGATGGCTCTAGGAACTATAAGGGAAGGCACAATAGGCTCCTCTAAGTAGCCGCAGTGCCAGAGCCCCTCGTAGGCTCTCCAGCCTTCTTAATCTAATCTAATCTGCTCTAAAAAACGTCGACAGATATAAAGCCAATAAGGAAATGTCTTCCTCCTATGAGTTGTTCCTCCGGGCTAGACTCGAAAAGTCAACGGGCCGCAGACACGGTTGGCAATTTTAAACATAACTTGGTACAAATATACGGAAACGAAACCATGAAAAGGAAAAATCAACATTGGGACGGAAAGATTTAATTTTCCAACAGAAGTAACGAATTTTACTCACATTTTTCGGTTTCAAATTTTTTTTTTATGAACAACTAAAATAAATTGCACGACTGGGTCGAACGAAACTTTCTCGGTCATCAAAAGTTTGGTTGGTTGTTTTTTTTTTATGTTATTGCGTAGGTAGGTACAAATCTGAGAACCGATGGTAGATAAAAGGATTGAGGTGAAAGTCAGCAATTTTGTCGATTTTGTTAGAAAAAAAAAACATTTAAAATTTCATTTAAATAAAGTCTTCGAAAGACTTCGAAAAACAAAAACACGAAACTAACCGTCTACTTCCACTTTGGCAGGAATTTCAAACGCAAAGATTTTACTATAAAAAAATATTATTATGACTTTGTGTTAGAAAAAGGTTGCTTAAGACTTGACAATAGTGTTAAATGTATATATTTTTAAATACAATTCCTATTATTATTGTTCCTATTTTTTTTTGCTTAATTCTAATATAATTAATTTAAATTAATTTAAATGAAACATGAAATGTTAAAATAAAACGTAAATAAGGGTTATTGTTTTTGGAGAAAAAAAAAAAAAGATTTTTATTTTAGAAAACGGTTCAAGTTCAAGCTCTCAGTAACAGGCAGTTATCGCAAGTTTTGGTTAGAGAGTTGCAAGCGCCTACTGTACTATTTTATATACTCTGACATAAATATTAGAAGCTTCAGTTTTTTTTTTTGATCTGATTTGGCATGTGACTATTTTTTACTTAAACATATTAGTAACGCTTGTTTAAGGTGTCTTTGATTGGAAGTAGGGTTCTTTACATATATGTAAGATTTTAGCGAATTGTTTTTGAAACTGCATTAGAAGTTAAAATCGAATATGCCGATGGACGTGCGTGAGCGTGCAAATAAAGTAAAAGTTTCTAATTGTGCAAAGCTCCAAGTAGTTGGAATTATTTTAAGGTGCGTAACTCCATATGGTTGAAAAAAAAAAAGAAGAAGTGCGTAATATTTGCTAAAAATAAGTTTTCCGTCGCTGTTTTTGCATTTTTAGTGGAAGTGCGGTATTGAGTTTTAAAAAAATATTTGAATTGGGTTGTAGTTGTTGAAAAATAACTAATTATATGATTTATTTATTTTTTTATCCTAAATACGTAATTAGATCAAAATCTTTCCAGCGGTTCTTGTAAAATTTGGAAGACAAAACAGTAACAAATATTGAAATGTTTAGTTTAAACAATACTATTGCTTAACTATTTATTTGAAAGCTGAGCTTTAAATACTGTTTGAAATGTAAGCAGTAGGTACCTACTTGGTTTTTTAAGTTTAATCGAAATCGAAAATAGTGGTTTCGAGAAATGAATAGTTTTCAAAATAAGCGGTTTCAATTTTACTCTATGTATACATTTTAGTCAAAATCGTAATTGACATTTTCAGGGAGGCTAAAGAAAACCTAGCATTTAAAATATGTATGTTTTTTTTTTCAAAATCCATTGCACTATAATATAGACAGAAAATGAGTTTTCTATTTTATGTAGCTTGAGTGAGCATATTACCTTAAAATTGTACAATTTTCAAAAGTACTGTTATTCGATTTCTTAGCCAAAAACTGGGTATGCAGTCAAGCTTATACCATGTTCCCACCAACGTGATTTAGCTCATATGATTTATAAATCACGAAAGGCGTTTCCACCGAATTTTACGTGATTTAGTTTGACATCCAGCAGAAAGAATTCGTCCACTTCGGAGAGGGTAGTTTTTTTTTTTCGTTGTTTTTCTTTTGTTATCACACCTCTGCCAAAAATAAAACAATTTATGATTGTTGTACTTAATAAAAATACCAAAATACACCGAAACACGAAGAAAATTGAATTTGGGATAATGTTTTTGACATTTGTGTTGTTTTTTTTTTTGTTTGTTGAATAACATTGAATTGAATTGAAAGCGCTGCAGGTATGTTCGATTTTATTTTGTGTGGATTTACGTTGACAGATACGTAATTAAAAATTAAACACGTCTAAATCACGTAATTAGTAATCACGAAAATGTATGGTAAATCACGTAATTTATGAGATGATTTAGCTAAATCAAGTGGATTTAGCTAAATCACGTTGGTGGGAACATGGTATTAAATATCAATTTTGGTTGAAATCGTTAGAGCCGTTTTCGATCAAATCAAACTGGAACGACGACGACTACGGACAGAATTGCGCGATCCACCTTTTTAAGAAGTGATTTTTGGTTCTGTTTTTATGGATAAAATTGTTCAAGGTTCAATAAAATTGTTGAATTGATACAATATCGATTTATTAATTTGAAAATTGTGTTTTGTTATTTTAAGAAAGTAGTTTTGTTGTAGCTAAATGTTTTATCCATTAACAAAATATCGTTCAAATTGATAAAATGCAAGTTGTATTGATAGATTTCAGTTATAAAAAAAATGTTTTCCAGTAAAAAAAAAATATTTTGGTTGAAATTTTACATTAGAATTTTTTAAATATTACCTGGTATTTTATTTTCAGTGTACCGCTCAAACCAATTTTATTTTAGTAAAATGATAAAGGTAAAGAAACACTGGGAAAGACAAAGACTTTGTCCCAAATGTACCGTGTTGGCAGCCGCTCCCGCAGAAAGTGTTCGCTCTATTGACATATGGTCAATTGTTTAAAAAAATCAATGTCGCTGTAGAACGTTGAACTCTTTGCTACAAAGCAAGCCTACCCAAATGGGACCAAAGCTTTTGCTCAGAATATTCCTCTCGAAGCAACCGGGCATATATTCATATTCATCCCCTTTAGATAGGATCTAAGCTCCAGAACCATAAATTCTTATTTATGGTATCGTATTTTCTAGGTTGTTCGAGATAGGCCTCCACTAGGTACTCAATTGCCACCTGAGCTCGAGAAAACAGCGATTGGCAAGAGTTATTCTCCGTTTAATTTCTGACGAGATGTTAGTGTCAGTAGGTATTTAAAGAAGAGTCTATCCGCGATACTAAAATCATTTTTAGTGTCCAAGCTCACAGTAGCGAAATTTTCCATGAAAAATTGCATATTGTGACCCACAAAATAATAAGTTCGAAGGTTAAAAAGGTTTATTAGTAAGGCCCTATGTAGATAAAGTTCTGAGACACCTCAAAGTTGTAGCTGTCGATTGTGACCTTCTGTCCAGACAGTATATACTCCTCATTAACCGCCCAATCCATCTTTTGTCCACTTCTAGCAAATGCACAAGTAACAGCTTGTTTTTTTTCTGACAATTATGTCGGTATCATCATCGAATGCAAATCATTAAACGGATTTTTAAAGATCGTGCCTTGTGTGTCGGCATGGGAGTCTCGCACAACTCTGAAAGAAATCGCATAATAGCGCGTCGCTTTGCCTCAATCATTTTTTGGCATCAAAGGTTTCAATGAGATCGTGTCGGTTACGATGTAGCAACGAGAATTCTCCACCTCATTCTACACAGACGCGTTCGATTTTTAGAGACGGCAAAACTAGACTAACCGAAAAATATTCCAAAAATGGATCCGTATTATCATAAACCCCGTATCCTATTACAGACTTAGGGATAACTTTCGGAAACCTGGTGTAATTTAGAAGGTCTCTGCAGATTCTGTGATGAGTGAATTTTAATTCAAAAAAATGCTCTGGGATCTTGTGTGTTTTTGGCCGATAAAAGACTGAAATATTTGGGTAAGTTCCAATTATAAAGAGGAAACTGGAGCTAGATCGCATATTCGTATTCTTAAAGCAAATTTAAATAGGGCGCGGAGGGCGGACTTATTTCTCCAACATGTTGTTAGAGTACCTCTTAGAGACTGTGTGTCTCTAGAACAAACTATTTGCGAAAGGACTCCCATACCTATGTCCCATATCGTCTCATTTTAAGGAGATCATCTTTACAAAGTACAATTTGACTTTGTTAAGTTTGACAAAAATGTTCTGTCTATTTTATGGGATGACATACTGTCCGTCGGGGACAAGTGGACGTATATCTTTCTCGAGGAAGTCACAAGCCAGTTTCATGAAGGTTGTATTCAAGGGAGATCTGGTTCATTGAGAACGTTTTGTATTTGACTAATTCGCCCAACAAAGGTCCTAAAGTACCAATTTAAAAATGACGTCCTCTGCTCTCTCGATACCACTCATAAATCTTTTAGTTCTCTACAGACTTTTCAATATTTTCGTAGTATCTCTTGTAAGTACCTACTTCTTTTGGCGCATCCGCTCGGGAACAACCTTTGCTTCTAGTTTTCAGATCAGGGGCCAGATTCTGTAAGGCGAAACGATCAAACGTTTCCGTGCGCACGAATGATTTGCCCTATGTTACACATGCAAATTTCTTCGTGCACACGAAAACGTTTTAACCCAACCTTTTAATTTTGATAAACGATTCGACAACACATTTCACAATTGAGTGGGTTCAGTAACCTGCAATTTCATAGCACAAAGCACAATCAGCGTAGATTTGACGACTTTAGAGAGCTGATAGTCCCGACATAAGATACACTTTCTACTATTCAAACTGATTTGATGCTTAGGTCCATTTGACCGGCGCCGGCTTCGATGGCTTACAAGAGGAGCTCCTTCGACCAAGGATCCCAAAGACAAAACCGTCTTAGCCGATGCACATACTTACTCGTAACTAATGAATGAATAATGCCGATGATTTCAACGCCAATCGAGTGATAAATCTATGGTTTGTTGATGACCTTGGTCAAAACCTTACCTCCATGCCGTAACATATACCTATATATATCATTGACTAAGGTCAGGCAGCTAACAAAGCGTTTATGAAAACCGTTGCGTCAACAACGATGATTGGATTTATTAGCCCGTTTAGTGTTTTGCGTTGTTAAGAGGCCCATACCCTAGACACCTTTAATTGTTTCCGCAACGGCCGCACTAGGTTCCCCCCACGTATATTCTACGGATGTCTGCACGTTCACTGAAAGTTGCCACAAGTCCAAGTGTACTAGAGCTGGCGTTCGTGGTCAAACGCATTGCACAACAGTGAATTGACCAGCACGCTTACTGGTTTCATATACAGTTGGAGGGCCTCAAGAGTAGATACCTTGTTGGACCTTAATTCAAATTGCTTTGTTTTCTTTTTCCCCGTCTTTTTCATTGCCAAAGAGCGACCATTAGTCAATTCTGTATGACAAAGGCCTGAACACCACTTCAAAGGGCCAATTGCCTACCCCGAGTGCGTAAATCAAGTGCTGCGGGCTTCGAGCGGAAGGTCAATGTGAAACTTCTTTGAGAGCGCCGGGTGCGTTAATTGCTGCTATCATAGAATTAAATGTGAAGTGGGTTCGTGATCAAAATGATGGTTGCCACACTTGTGGGAGATGCGTGAACAAGTGTTAATAATAGGTCTATTGCACGTTAATCGAGGCGTTAAAGCAGGCGCTGTTTTACCTTTTAAGGCAGTCAACTAATGGCGTGAATAGGCGCAAACATGTGCTTGAGGTTATTTAAAGGCTTTGTTTAGTTTAAAGATGGCGAAAAGGGCCAGGTGACTGCTTATAGGGTAACCAAATTATGATGTGGATAGGGCGAGTCTTAGTCTGTTTCTTAGATTGCTATTGGTTAAGAATTTGTTGGAGACTTGTTAAGGAAGCTTAGGAACGACAATGCACGTGTCAATTGTATGATATTACTTGTCTGTTAAGAAGAAGCATTGTGATCCCCTTAGAAAAATAATTAACAAATTGTTTGCGCACGTCATGTGACAAGGCAATACAATCCCTATATTCCAACTCATTTTCAGTCCTCAAAAGACTGGGATTATCTTCTGATTAAAAACTAATCAGAAGATAGTGGGAAATCCACGCGGTCAAAACTTTACCGCTTTCTTGGAAAAAGTTGAATATACAAATTTTTTATTGCTTACCTAAACTCAATTATTTATATGGAAGCTGAATGTTTTTGCAAATATGATTTCATAATTTACAGGGAATTTACCTACGGAAATTGGCCTTTAGTTTGGTCAATGTTCTATAAATATTGAACTTAAAATAACGCCGCAATCGGTACGACAAAAAAATATAGTGAAGGACGAATAAGTTGGCCAAATCTGCAGTCAACATTTTTCGGCATATGATGTGACAGACTAAGCTAAAATTAAAATGTAAATCATAGCAGAATAAGAAATTTGATGAACACACAAGAAAATATTGTTTAATATTTAATGAACAATTCTCTACGACTATCAAAAAATATATGATCTATGCAGAGTTTTCCAAACACCTTGAACTCACGATTATATAAAAATCTTGAAAGATGTTGTGCGCGTCTTCTAGTTTTGACAAATATTTAGTGTTTTCTTTAACAATTTAACTGCCTTCAAGCGTATTTAAAAATAATTTTAAACTAAGATAATTTTCGTAAATTTTCCAATGACGTGTTCTTTAATAAGTCTAGCATTAGATTTTGGCTTCATTCTTCAGTATGTAGGTCGTTCTAAAATCTAAACTTAAAACTATTTTGGAAAACGCATTACTGACTAAAATTGCAAGATTCTTCAAGTTTTTCAATTCATCGGAAGAATTTTTAAAAAAGAAGATTGCATTTTTTAAATAAGCACGGTTTTTAGAAGATGAGATAAAAGCTTCTCGGAGCCAGTAACAATCGGAGTATAAACCAGAGGCAAGGTATACTAAGCGTAAGCAGCGTCACCATTTTGAATTCGATCTTCCAATCAGATTTGACTGAAAAAAAAACAGTCAAATCCTCTTTAACACAAAAAACTAAATTTACTCTCATGTATTAAAGTGAAGTATTATTTAAAATATAGAAATTAGCTTCAATTTTCTCCTCATCGTTTATATCACTTTTGTAACTAATAGTATTACAATTTTTTTTTATAACTTCAGACGGTATATCAAAGTGAAGCAGCAATTGTACGTATAAATAGAATGATTACATTAGTGGGATATGTTTCCAATCGCAGCGCAAAAAAAACCCAACTAATTTTAATTTTTTTTCACCTTGAAAATTTACTACTGATTGAAAAGAAATGACACGAAACATTAAAAAACAAACCGGCCAAGTGCGAGTATCACTCGCGCGCCGAAGGTTCCGTATTTGGCTAAAGTCCAACACATCAGATATTATTTGAAATCTATATCATTCAATCTTTCCCCTCTTCATGAATTCATCACAATTTAGTTTAATTTAATTACTTAATAGTTTTACTCTCAAAAATTACTCGCACATGAATCTCATTTTCTAATTATTACCTATAGTACCATTACCATACCATTCTGTATGCGACCTATCCCAATTAAAAACTATTGACTAAAAATATATTCCTTTTATTTTGCTCTGTACTCCCCAAAAAAATGTATTATACTCCCCAACGAAATTAGCAAGCGGGAACCCTGGTGCTGGTGGTATACCACCAGTGACTCTCTTCTGTCTTTGATGGGGTCAATTGTGCACAACTGCGTAGTAGAGATTACAGCTTACGAGAGCAACGTATTTTACATGGTAAAATTATTTTTTTTGAAAATATCTTGTAAACTATTAACTTTTCGGCAAAACAGTATTCAGCACATATATAGATAAGAACATGATCTACAAAAAAGGAATTTATGTATTTTTTTGTGAATCAAGAAATAAACCGTTTTTTGGGCGAATGAAAATATTTTTTTCACCAGATTACTAATTAATCCAAAACCAATCGATGTATTCCTTCCATTGGTATTTGTCGTTTAAATAGAGGTTATACCGGATGTTGTGTGTAAATTTTAGCCTCCTATGTCAATCGGTTCTTGATATAGACCTTGAAACAAAATTGGCTTAGTGGGTTCGGACAGACAGACAGACAGACGGAGAGACATCCGAGCGAAACTAATAAGGTTACGTTTTTTCCCTTTGGGTACGGAACCTTAAAAAGAGTCTCTTAACCCGTTCGAATTAATTAATAAAAAGTGTAAGCTAAGAATTTGCTAGTCACCGACTATCTTAACATAGATCATTCATAAAACAATTTATTGTGGAACCGCAAGACTTCTTGGTAATTCGAATGCATTTTGGAATAGAGTTGTTTTGAAAGTAAATGTCCGAAATAGATGCGTTTTGGAAAATTCTCTTCGGTAGCACCAAATTTTTACTTTTCAATATCTTAAAATAAGTGCGGCGAATTAGCTTAGTTGTAAGTGTGTTGGACGAAGTTTCTTGAAAAGTAAAAATGCACACCAAATTAAATATTGTAAACTTTGAAAAATATTATGATTACAGCGTCATCATATGAATAATAGAGTAACTAAATCTGACAATCTGACAGAAGGAAAAGAGGAAAAGAAACGAATGAACATGTTTGTTCAAGAAAATGTACGCACTCTTGTCAACCCTTTATGAAAAGAGGACATGTGTGTTTTTCGGCCATATTTTATAATAAAATCACATTGCTGTATCTTTTAATTAATTAAAGCGTTTTATATTTATTTATTTCAATATAGATAGATTTAATCCTGAAAGGCAATAATTTTAAGGATATTGGTAATCCTAAGTTTATTGCGCTCGCTGAGAGCCAATAAGATAGAATAAGATAAATGCTAGTTTTAAATTAGATTTAATCGTTTTTGTCTAGTATGAGAGTTTGTATAAAAAAAAAATGATTAAAATGTGTTGGACTACAAACCGTGCGGTCCCAGGTTGAAAGAGCTTCTCAATTAGACATTTAAACTCGGCATACAATTTTAGACTCTTGCCTTCGTCCCGAAAATGAAAAACTCAGACAAAAACCAAATTTTGTGAGAAGCTAGGGCTAGGGTCCCTGCGCCAACTATTTTTGTATTGTTATTATCTTTAAATAAATGCATCCTGGGCAAGTTACCTACAACTGTATCTATTATGTAAAAGCAATTGGAAAAAAAGTTAACAGATTTTTCCCGCACATAATATTATTTCATTTTTTCAGCTAAAAAAATATTTGAATTTACTACAGAAAAAGAGTAATTTTGATTATAGCTAGGAATATAGTTCTTTTAATTCGAAATGGAATGAGCACTATAAAGGTTTTGATTTAAGCCTAAATAATTAACTTAAAATATTTTTGGAAGTAGCTAGGTTTATATACTTACGAAAACAGCAGTAAAATATCTCAACAAAAAGAATTAAAATCCATTGTTAATTGGAATTTTCCAAAAAGTGAAATAAATCGCTTGATTCCCATGAAAACCTGGTACATTCATGAGATTTTATTTAGAAGAAACCGACCAGCAACTGGCGAACATGCAAAACTGCCTGCAACGGAGAGTCCGCCATTTGTTTTTCAAATATTATTCCACTGATACAATATTTTGTTTTCGAGATTCGGATTCTCGGTAGGGGAGAGCCGATGGATGCTGCTCTTTAGATTTCGCAAATGAGTCAGTCAAAATTATTTAAAAACAAAACGCAATATTTAAGCTACAAAATTGATCTAAAAAATTCAATAAAGTATACTCAGAAGTTGTAAAAATATCGAAACTTTTGTCATAAGGAAATTTATTAAAAAAAAACTTATAAAATGTAAAAAAAATCACAATTCACTTGTTGAAAAAACTAAAAAAAAAAAAACACACATTTTCTTAAACCTGCTTTTTGATTTGGTCTTGGCGACCTTTCTGGTTATGCTTTCATTTTGTTCCTCTGGAGTCTGGAGTATTGAATAAAACAGCTGATTTTCTTACTCTCCGCGAAATCTGGGAGAATTTATATATTCTTGCATTTGAAAAGCATTACAAAAAATACCATCAAACAAAAGTTACAAACTAAATCGAGAAAATTTTAAAGACAGCACCCAATACGGCTCCAACTGACGATTAATACAACTTAAGTCGTTTGATTTGGAGAAAACCAAAATTTGTCTCTTTCCTTATTTTTAAAAGGAAACATGGAATAATTTTTCAATGATACAACTAACCTTGTTACTCTCAACCCCGCCTTCCCTTACTTCGCAGCACTTATTTTCACAGTTTTCTACTTATTTTTCTATTCGATCTGGAACCTCACGCTTGTTAGAAGAATAAGTCTTGCACACATCCCTTGCATTCCTTGATTTGGAGAGACCGCCTAATAAGGGACTCTGTCATCGACTCTGCTGCTACATTCAGGAGGAATCAGATAACGAAGAATGACTCTCATTGCCTACTCCCAGAGTACCTCTAATGAGATTCAAATGACACCTCCTGACGATAGATCCGAGTACATTTTACAAGACTTATTTCAGTGCCAATAACCTGCGATTACAAAACACGAATTTATCGATTTAGCCAAAGCCAAAATGTGTCGATTGAAATCATTTAAATTACAACTTATTTTAATTCCCAAAATTGATTATTCAAATGTGAGGGACCTGACAAACTTGTTGGCGCTTTTGAAAGTAGTTTGGCTACTAAACGGATAGATGATTAAAACAAACCTTGTAGAACAAATTTCTTCTTTCCAGATAAACTTATGGAACAAGAAGTTTATGTAGGCAGCAAGGTACTTGTGGTACGTCATAAATCAATCGAAAGCACAGCCTTTTGGTGTAGGTACCTATATAATCGCTTAGTTGACGTAGCATAGGTATACGAGCATAAGACAATTAACGAATCATTGTTGGTCGAGTGTGTGCTGTGTGATCTAATAAAGAAAACAAGTTTTGAATGGGATTATGGGGAATTAACATTAAGTGATTTAGAACGTCATTTATTACGCTGTGATTATTTGGTGATTTGTTGCCCTTGTCGAAGCTTGGCATTAATGTGGATCCGACAGAATAGAGAGGTTGGCAACGGAAGACATATCAATGTCAAATGGTAAGTGTGACGGCGAATGGAGGTATATTATCACCAGCTGGTGCAACCGGTACCAGTACCTATTAGATTAAGGTACAGGACAGCTCTGGTAGCTGTTTGATAGGTAAATTGTATTGAGTCCTTGCTATTTGAAAGTCAGTGTAGTATTATAAGAGTTTAATTTGGTTTTGTGTACAGCTCATCTACAAACAGACCATTCAAAACTATCTAGCGTATGGTCACGTCATCCAAAACGACCTACGAATGACGAAATTATTAAGATTTCATCAACCAAGTCGAAATTGAACAGTCGAAAAAATTAAACCATTTATTACTACTTTACAAAGGACTATATAGGCCTCTTACCAGAAACTTAAGAAAATCGTCTCAGCTTGTTTGACACTGTTTGATCTTCTGTTTGGAACCCTTTTGTAGGCGAGTAGAATGAATGACACTTTTACCGAAGTTCTGTATAGACGGCTAACTTCTTTCCGCCGACTGAATGTGAATAGATGGGCGAAGCTGATTGAGCTACAGTTGATTCAAGCCTGTAAATACTCATCATTGTATGAGAGGGAAATGATGGGGGACTGCACCAAAACCTGGTCAGTTCAATTGACAGGCTATTGGATTGAAAACATTTTTGGGAAAAGATAGATAGTTAAAGACTCATGATAATGCAGAAGATGAAGTTCGTTTTTCAAGATCGGTAGGGAAATATGTTAAGTAAGAA
The DNA here is from genome assembly GCA_949126925.1 of Cheilosia vernalis. NCBI lineage: Eukaryota > Metazoa > Arthropoda > Insecta > Diptera > Syrphidae > Cheilosia > Cheilosia vernalis. The sequence continues at coordinate 38,611,106 of OX421361.1, read as the reverse complement.
GTTTGGATTTAAAGTACGTCAAATACGCAAAAAGCTATATAGAAAAAGAGTTCTTTGGTGGAGCCCTCAAATATGCAGGCTTTTATAAGCTACCAGAAAGCTCTGAAATAGGTTTTTGCAAACATATCTTCAAAGAAGACTGGTAACTATTACAGATAAGGTTATTCGAATGTCGAAAGCTTCACAGAAAAGGGACATATATGGAAAGATCAAGTCCTGAGTGCATAACCATAGTTGGTTCATTTGCGTCTTGAAATAGGGCAAAGCACTAAGACCTGACTCACTTGAAAGATCTGATCTGGCAACTTTCAGGCATTCAAAAAATGGAGATCTCAAATCTCTGATCCACTCCGGAAAATCTAATTACCCGGAAATTAAATACACACTTGCACTGGTTTATTTTCTGACAAAAAAAAAACTCTGGGTCTTACCGATAAACATTTTTAGTTCCGACTTTATATTTAAGTAGTTCACAGTGGATACATTTTCCACGAAATTTTGCAATAGTGAGCCTCCGTATATTTGAAGTCGATACTAAAATTTGTTATTTGGCGAAAGATTGAAAGCTTCCAACGGTTCACGCATGCACATAGCACGCCCTTCACAAAACCAAATTGGCTACTGATCAGGTCAGTTAGAGCATAATATATGTCCAAAAGTCGACAGCTAGTGGAAAGATAAAAGATTAGCTGATAATGGTCACTAAGCCACTTGAGAGCAATAATTGTTTCGCAATGCAGATGGTCATGGGACAGTGCTAAAGTCTTAAGTGATTGTTTGTGAAGCTGGAGGTGACGCAATTGAAACAATGGTTAACGAGAAACGAAGTTGAATTCAAGCGGAAATTTAGCTGACGCTGTGACACATTCTACTTTGAATTCGTCACAACTGGAGCTGCTTACCCAAAGGAAAGAATCATTGCCGGATCGATAAACATGAAATGGAAATCAGAGCTGTAGCCATGGACATCGCAGAGCTTTTGATAGATTCTGCAAATGGACGGGGGCCTTTCTTCTGGGCAGATCAATTCAGGTTGTAGTAGGTGATGTATTATGTCAGGCTTCTTTGTTATACTTTCCAACATACTCTATTCCTTTTTCATATTAATGATGATCGAACAATATTGTTTAAGGCGTTGCTGGATGACACCATTCCTATACCATCCTTCACAAATACTGTGCAACTACATCATAAAGTCAAAGAAACGAGCAAATCAGTTCTTGATAAAATATCGAAAGGAGGAACTTGGCCGTTTTTAGTAAAAGACCAAACGCACTACTTTTAGAAAGAAAAATGCAGAGAAAAACACAAATTAAATGCGTTGATCGGGGAATATCATATACTTCGACTACTTAAACAAAAAGGCCCAAGGCAGCTAAACGTTCTCTATAAATAAGTCAGCTCAATTTTAATTCAAAAACAAGTATTGAGTCTTATTTTACATCAAAAAAAAAAAAAAAAATGGTCCTTCGAGCCGGACCAGTGTTGGTAACACTGGAGAAGACAGGGCGGGCTGCAATTTGACCTCTAGAAATGTTCAGAAATAGTACAAAACCGAGTCCTGGATGCAAAAAGGAGTCCCATCCATCTTAGTACTTTCTTTCTATTTGTTACGTGATGAAAGAAACACGCTGTTATTTATTAGCGATTTAACTTAAGAAATGTTATTTTTTAATGCTTCTAGAGTCCGGGATTTTTCGCTAAGCACGATCTTTTGCGTAGCCCCAGAGAAAAAAATCTAACGGTGTCAAATCTCATGATCTTGGTGGCCAATCGATGTCGCCAAAAGGTGAAATTACGCGACCATGAAACTTCTCACGCAATGAAGCCATAATTGGTCGTGTTGGTTAGCTTGTTGCCCCATCTTGTTGGAACCACATATCGTCCAAGTCATGATCTTCAATCACCGGCCAAAAAAAATCGGTTACCTATCATTCGACCATATCGCTCCGAATTGATAAATCGACAAATTCGGTTCATCAGCAACACTTGCACTTGCATCAGCAATATTTTCGACTAAGCGTACATATTACGATGATGCACACGCACAGGCCTTACGTCATCAGTAACGCTAACACTCTTTTCAAATTTCTTCACAATTTTACCGATTGCTTGCGGAGTCGGTCGATTATGAAGACCATAATCATCGCATAAAGCGCGAAAAGTGGCTACGTTTGAATCGCCACTTTTGTAGTAAGTTTTAATAATTTTAACGCGTTGTTCAATTGCTAAGCGATCCATTCTCGTAAATGGCAAACATTCAACTTAAATTGTGACACTTCAAATGACAGCTGAGTTCGGCAGATGTCAAATGCCAGCGCTACAAGCTTGAAACCACGAAATGAATGACCCTGTATCATGGCTAGATCTACATCTATACCAATAGCCCCCGCTCCTTCCACGAGAGCTTCCGGCCTTTGAACCTTACCTTCTAGCCACGGAAAGTAAAGGAAAACTGCTCAGGTTAAAATATAGTTTCGCCGCTTCTCCATCTTAACGGAGAAATATTTCAGAATCCATCTCTCACTCCCATGGCGAAATGTATGAAGCTCGAATCACCTACTGACAACCATCCCCAATTAACAACATAAAAGTGAATTGAACATTTAGAATACGACTGCTTGCCGCCGTAGGTTTGACACAACGCACACTCAATCGATTAGTTTCAAAAACAAAAAATAAAAGCTACTACTACACAACAGCCCCCCAACCCAAATGCCAGCAAGTTGCTCAGTATGTTACGCCAATAATTGCAGATTAGGCACGTCACTGTTCAACTCAACTTCCTCTTGTGATAAAAACCCATGCAAACATTTAACTTCCCACCTCGGCGGCATGTGGCGGCTTTGGTGCTTATGAAGATCAGAGAAACCGCAGCGAAAAAAAAAAAAAAAAACACCACCACCAAGCCCTCCCCCAGCATCAGTCCGGCGGCTATCAACAAACAACCAATATCGAACAAGCGCTATGTAAAATTTTGTCTTCAAACCTAATCACTATGCTGTTTTCGCAATTTCACAACTTTCGCTTTCACTATACTTACCTCCCGGAGTTGCCCATGCCTAGCCCCAGGTCCCCAGGCGGGGAAAAAAAAAGTTCAATTTGAATAAACGGCAACAAAATCCACCAGATACACGGTCTCACTACCGTCTGAATGACAATGAACTGCTGCTGTGCGCATCTCTAAAGATAGGAATATATCTACGTAAGAGCCCACGATTCTGTGAGTGCATTATAACTTTTGTGTTTGTCACTCAACCGCAGACTCACTCCGGCTGCCTGACCTGGATTTATCAATGGGAAGCAAATATTCCCCCATGCGTTTTCGTTTGCTGAAATTGATTGCACAAAAAGACACACACACAGAGCCGATGGGGGGATGTGGACACAAAAAATGGCTATCAGAAGAAAGTTTTTACGAGTACGATTTGTACTTAGATCCAACCGGTTGGGCATTCGATTTTTTTTTTTCATCGTTTACAATTTTCTGTGCAAGCCGACCTGAACTGACGACACAAATGGTTAACCACACCTGTATCTGTGAGTGTGGTACATCACAAACAACAAGCCGCTTAACCGAATTGGCATTGTTTCGTTGGAACATCGCTTTACACGCCAGTAGGGCATCTCAGATGCAACGAATTCCAGAGGGGCTTACGTGGGTAAGTAAACGCGCTACCAGCCATGGTTGTGGGGTTAACTAAACCGTAAGTATACAGTGAGTACCAAGCATTGTGTTGCAATTTTTTTTTTTTTTTTTGGTACTGAGATTTGTATCTTTTTGTTTTTTGTCTCTTGATGGGCAATCGAGCTTTATAGGACACGGATGTTATTATATCGTTACGTAAGTTGGGGGTCGGATGATGAATGCCGAGAAAATGTCATCGATGACGTGCTGATGATGTGAATCAAGTTCATTGTCTACGAAGCAAGATATGATCATAAAGCGACGCAATGTGCGCGGGAGCAGGTGGAAGAAAGTGAACAGAACTTGATGGACGGTATATTTTGGAAATTCCTGTGAAAAGGTGATTAAGTTTTCAATTGAAAGCGATGTGATGAAATGCAGTAGGTCTTCTGAGATGTGTGACTGATCATGAATGGGTATGTTATGGGGGCTTTCGCATCGGATATGGGACGTGTATGGTGTCCATTTGTGGATGGATTACGTTCCAGACTGTAGGGTTAACATAAGATCCTACTTTTTCACCTGATCAGCCATCATCTCTTCTTGGGTAAGCTTACTTATTTTAAAAAAGGTATTCACACCTGGTTGGTTGGTTTATGTAGCTGTATTTCCCGTTGCCTGGCGAGGGAGGAAAAAAACACAAATAACGCATTGAGCGCAAAAGACGGAACACTTTTTCACTCTTTTTTTGTGGCAGCGCAGCTACGGCAGTGGGTGTTATGAGGGATGCCAAGCTTGGCTGCGTGAGTCTTAGCCCTTAAGGTGAAGAGCGGGAGGATTTCTCTCTTTACATATCCCAGCGGAGGGAAGAATTACTCCGCATGAGACACGCACAGAGCTGATCAAATCTGGCAATTTCGTCGGCTTTCTCATTCCCTTCGATGTTCCTATGGCCGGGAACCCAGACAAGAGTGATATAAAACCGATGACAAGCCCTGGTCAGCATTCCACAACACGCTTGGACGTTGACTTAGTTGAACCGATATCGCGTCCTGACTGTCGACGAAGGTTGCTATATTTTTTCTAGGTGTCACTATATTAAGGATCAGTCTAGACGCTTCCTTAATTCCAAGTACTTCTGTGTGAAAGACGCTGGCTGTGTTGAGAAGGCGAAGAGTTTTAGCGATGTTTATTACTGTTGAGAAAATGCCTACTCCACAGTCCACTGCGGTTTGTCGAATTCATTTACTTTCTATTCATTATTTGAATGCATGGCTTAGTATTGTTATAACTTTTCAATATAGATCTTGCTTTTTGATACGCTGTTGCTCCTTTTTAATGTGATTTTCACCCTGCTGTTTGAAGTGTCTTTCAGTATATATTTTGAAACGTTTTTTACTTTTTGTTTGACGTGTTTTTTTTTCGTACGCTTTAATTGTGCACTTTTGATGCGTATGTTAAAGCGTTTCTAGCACTTCCTATCTCTTTTTCAACTTGTTTTGTGAAGTATTTTTTAATAAAGCTCGTCCGTTTGTTTTAAGCATTGTTGCTCCTTTTTAATGCGATCTTCGACTTATATTTAAAAGGTTCCAATTCAATTTTAGAAAGGAGTTTTCGATGCATTTGTATCCTACTGTTTGAAGTGTTTCAGTCTGTTTTTTTGAAGCGATTCTTAACTTTTGTTTGAAGTGTCTTTGATCGTTTTTTTTTGTGCTTTCCTTGTGCCCTTTCGATGCGTTTTTTGAAGCGTTTCTAGCAAATTCTTATTTATTTTTTGACGTGATTTTTTAAGTCTTTTTCAAAGGTGTTTTAATGTGTTCTTTTAAGCGTGTAATTCATTTCTTTAAAGGCATTTCCTATGCGTTCATAGACTAGCGGTTTGAAGTGTTTAAATTTATTTTTTGATGCTTACCTTAAGAATTTTTAATGAGTATTTTGAAGTTTTTCATTTCTAGATTTGGGGTTTGAAGTCTTTAGGTCAGTTTTCTTTACGTTTTTTACGTTTTCCTTATGCACTTTTGGTGCGTATTTTGAAGTAGTTTTAACGCTTCCTATTTGACGTATTTTTTAAAGTTGTTTTAATGTGTTCTTTTAAGTTTCTAATGCATTTTTTCTAAAGTTGTCTATAGAGGCTTTTTAAAATATTACGCTCCTGTTTGGGAATTTCTTTGATGAGTGTCTTAATGTTACTTGCGACGTATTTTGGAAGTCATATTATTGCAATCTACGACGGTTTTTATCGTTTGTTTTATTTTTTTTAAGTGTTTCAAATATGAGTTTTTCGAACTATTCATTTTAATTACGTTACTTTTCGAAACAAAGGCCTCCGAAAGAAGAAAAAAATTTGAGATTACATACTACACATGGGCATTATGTCATTCACTCACAACCCGGAAGCAATGCTCAATGAAGAAATGCCTTCTCCGCTAAAAACGGACGATTGAATGAACTCCAGCGCGAACGATGACCTATTTTTAATGGTTTTTACCATTTATTATTTATTGCTTAATTCTCTCATAAGCTACTTTTATAAGATATTATACTGTGTCCGTATTAGACAATATTACTTCTATAAATAATAATAATAATTGTTGGCGCAACAGGTCTGTAGGGACCCCGGGCCTAGCTTCTATAAATAGAAGAGCATTTATTCAATAAATTAAGTTTCGCTATCCAAAACAAAAAAAAAAAAAACATAACTTAAACAGGTTGTATTTTTTAAAATTATATTTAATGTTTTTTTAAGCGTCCTTAATGCGTAAATACACATAAACGTTTGACGTGTATTTTTGTTATTTAATTTTTTTTAACAAGGTATTTTTTCTTTGTCACCGAGCCTCGAAATTGCATATCATTTCCAACTTCGAACAAATTTTCTCTGGATGTTCGCATTTTGTCCTTTTTCGTGAGTTTGGCGAACCGCTGGCGATTCTTTCATCAACACTTACCGCGACGTCAACACGATTTTAGTTGATAATGCTCGTGACAAAAATCTTCTTCCGGAGAATTGGAAGCAAACTACATATAAGAGAATCGCATGGTTTATTGGGGTTGAATCAAACATCATGATAACTTGAAAACTCAGATGAATGGGATCAGCGGGGATGCAAATGTGATTGCTGTAAATGCAGTGCTATCGTAGTAGATCACTTTTCTTAGTTTTCGATATAATGAAATATTTAAAGAATACTAAAAATACACAATGTACAAAAACGAGTCTAAAAAGTAAGTACGGGATGTGTGGACGGTCACTGTCCGGCAAAAAGAAAAAAATAATGTGACAAAATGAACTGTGAAGCTGAGTTCAATTTCTTAAAATCCTTCGTCAATGCGAGTTTTATTTTTATTTTTCACCTAACAGAAAGACATTTGAAGAGCCCCTGAATAGATGACCAATCCCGGTAGGTATACGCAAGTGCGTTATGCAACCACTTCCTTTGACCATGAAACTGTTAAAATAAGTAAACAAATTTCAGCCCTGGTAGAGCAGAGGGAACACTTTTATGTTGGTGTTCGACTAGATATTTCACATGTTCGTGTTAAGAGTGTTGCCAGTTCCGTAAAACCTCGTTGATGATTTTAAGATGACTGCCCAACGATCTGTCGCTTTTTCGTTTCATTGTGCATAGTTGGAACCCATAAAATGTTCACTAACAACGAAAAACTTTGTGTAATTTGCATTCTTCCGCAAGTCGAACTTGGACCCCTTTCCTAGTAATAAAAGACACTTTTACCACTTAGCCACTTCATCCTCAGCCTTGAGTTGCCATGGTGCGGGTACCTTAAATTTGTTTGGTTTTCTAAACTATATGTGAAATTAAGCTCTTCCAGTTGATGTACCTCTATTAAATTTGTTTAAAGTAAATGCTAAGACTATGACTACAAAAAAAAGAAATCCCAAAAACGAGTTCGTGGCATCTATATTGTAAATGTTTATGGCTTCCCGCTGACTCGTTTAAATTATTATAATTTTCGAGCAGTCAACCTGCAATTAATCACCTAATTGATGCTATTGGTTTATATAATAAAAACAAATATCCGCTGTGCATCACATTAATAGCACATTAACGGAGGTGATTGATTATCATGCGATCTCCAAAACAGATAATTACTCGTTTTCACTCAGAAAGCATGACCCTTAAACGGGATTCCAGTTTTGGGATCACAGTTTCAGAACAAGGTGGAGCGGTTGTCATGACTTGATGTACAGTCTTGCATTTGAAAGAAAACCAGTTAACCAACCGAAATATTATCACGTTTCTAATCAAAGAATCTAAACAGATTCATCCTCATTAAAAATAGGTTTGAAGATTATTATTCATATAATATTTTTAGTGACTGTCGTTGATTTCGTGATGCTGTGTGATGCCAATTGAGGGGGGAGATCCACCTGCCGCATCGAACAAAATTTAATTGACACTTGATGTGGCGGAACTCGTTTCTTAATACATCGAACAAAAATGTGATTGCATCTTTCGAAGAGGACCGTCTCATAGATCACGATGAATTAAGTCTGAATATAGGACCGGATATGAAAGACTGAAACCAGACGATCAACAAGCCTAGTTTGATGAACGATGAAGGTCTCAAGTTGGAAACAGATTTGATTTCTCTTTATCATGTAAGATTTGATATTTGATGACTTCCACTGTTCATTTTTTTGTTTAAATCCCTTTTGGGCACAACACTGGGTGATATATTATGGACCCAAGCATTCCAAATAAATACTCAAAAAAATTTTAACAACCTCTAGGCTGCAAGTCGTTGTCGGAAAACTGTTTCACCGACACCTTTGCTGTCAAAGAGGTATTGAAATAAAGAAGAAATACACGAAGAAGAATCAATTACAAAATTAAAATCAGCCAACTTTCGGTTAAAAACTTCCGAGTATATAGCTCCTATAGAGTTAGTGGACTCCCAATTGTCTCGGTCGTAAATAAAAAAACTAGCTCTGTAAAATTAAGCCAACTGGTTGATTTTAAACCACAAAATTGGTTGATAACAACTGATTAATTGAGTTTTTTGTCACATCATGCCTTTTTATCTCGGAAGTTTTTAACATCGAATACTCGTAAGATTTTCAACAGAGTCTTAGTTAATTTTAACAATTTTTTTTAACCGAGCCCAAATCGTTAGATCCTATTCTTAAGTTAGTGTGAATAAAAGAACTTTGTAAGCTCAGCAATAAGAAGAGCTGGAGAAATGAATTCACAATTCACAGACTGAGCAATCGCACAACAAAGTGGTACACAAATGGGTCGAGAACTGATGAGGGAACTGGGGCGGGAGTATTTGGGCCTGAAAACAAATAATCTGAACCAATGTGCAAAAGTATACCAGCATCTTTCAGGCTGAAATCTATGCCATAGACAGGTGTGTCCAAATTAACCTCCACAGAAACAAAGTCAACTGTGATAAAGCTATAATATCAGACAGCCAAGCGGCTATTTTGGCACTTATTTCCTACATCATTAAATCCAAACTTGTATGGTAATGCATATAAAAACTTAATGAACTTGGTAGGAGAAACAATATAACCCTCTGCAGCTATGGGTTTACGACTTTATTTCTGGGAGCAGTGAATCCACAACACTTAACCCTATTACTCTATAGTGCAGTTACTTATGACACGTTGTAGCTGTGAATAGAAAATGGACTGTGAGCAGCAAGCGTCTTTCCCTATTACGCCGCCGGTAGCTACTCCGAAGCACACCAGGTATCCAAATACTCTGGTAGTAATTGAGATGATTTTTTTAACCAGGTTCATACTCAGCACGTATTGTCTACAACTTTTAATCGAGCCAATAGTATGGGAGTGAGACAAAGTATATGCTGTCAACTAAAAATGATGCCCAGCACCGACGTCACAAATAGAATGCCACCATGACAGATATAATTTTCAGGTGGTTAGGGACCGAGTCTAATTGGGCTCCGTCCTGAACTCAGCCAATGACACCAGCGCTGAGTCTTGCCAATCGCTGTTCCTTTTGACTAAGGTAAGAAGACAATTGAGTAGCAAAGCCCTCTCTGAAATAAATAAAGTAACTCTTTATAAGACTCTAATCGTGACATTCCTGCTCTAAGGCGCATAGGTATGAACTCTCTAAAAAGAGGTTCAGGTTACTCTCGGTTGTTTCGAGGGGAAGATTCTTCGAGTCAATTTTGGTCCCGTCTGCATAGACGGCGAATGGGGGAGAAGATACAACGAAGAGCAGTAGTATGGATTGTGCAGTGAACTCGATCGGCCCAAAAGAGGAAAACTCCAACTACAGATTTGGCTGGGTTATGGACACACGAATGCTCCGACCCGTAAGATCTTTGAATACACGCCCGAAGGACGGAGGAGTAGAGGAAATCCGCAACTCAGGTGGCGCACGCAAGTGGATGAGGACTTTAACCAGCTTAGCGTGCGAAACTGGGGACAATAAAATAATAATAATAATAGTTGACGCAATAGGTCTGTAGGGACCCAGGGCCTAGATTCTCGCAACCATTCTTTTTGTGTGAGTTTTTAATTTTTGGAACGAATTCAAGGGATCTACAATTTTATGCCGATTCCAAACGGCCGATTGAGAAGCTCTCTCAAGACAGTTATACTCTCGGATATTTGTCAGACGTTCGCGAGAGGTGGCGCAGTGAAAAAAACCTGAATTGGAATTTGGGTTTTTTGCGGGATTCGAACCTGGGACCCCTCACTTAGTAGTCCAACACACTAAACACTAAGCCACTGGGGACAGCTGGCTAGAAATGCTTGTTGTTCCGGGCGCAGGCCCACCCCGGACTGTGAATTTTTGACCGCTTATAGCTAATTCGCACAAGCACAGGGAAATGCCTCTAATGAACCAGTTGAGAGGTTTTTCAAGTATTAAGGTTCGACATGAGATGAAATTCCAAGCCTTCATTTTAGGTCGCCCATGTGGCTAATAGCTTAGGCTTGATTATAGCTTCCAAATAGATCAGCAGAAGACGAAGGGCTTCATTGTCCGAGCCGGCGTTATAATTGCATAAGTGAAAAAGTTCCTAGCCTAACAAAGCTTTCAAGTAAGACCGGTTCTAAGCTAACTATCTCTTAATGTGCGCGACAATTCGGCCCTCTTCTACTTGTCTGTATCAACTAATTGTGCTAGCTTCATTTACTTATGTACTTATGGAGCCGTTAATTAATTTGTATGCCTCAAAATTTAGTACTTCTAAGCATTGGGTGGTGACGTACATAAAGTCAAACAAAATAGTGGCAAATTCAAAATTTGGTCTAATTTCGCTTTGAAAAACGAAAAAAAATTCCAAATTTTGGTAGTTCGGCCTTATTTCGTTTGACTTCAGTTCATGTCACTGCATTAAGTCATAATGGTAGGGTGAAAGTTGTTGGAAAACCGGTAGGGATTTAATAAGAGCCTGCCATCGAGGAGCATCTCAGTCTTTCGCTTACAATCTTCTTACCTATGATACCATTTGGTGTTGGCATTCTCTTGTCGTTTGTCTCTCACCTGGGAACAGGTGATCAGGAGGTCACGAAATGTTCAGAAATGAGTCTGAATATCGCAAAAACGTATAGACCACTTGTGAATACCCCTTTATACTGACATCTTTACTTCGAAGAGTCGAACGAGAAAGATATGACAGAAATTCGTGTTTTTAAGTCTCACGCACTGTATGGGTCCAAGAGATGCTTCAAGCCCCAATTAAAGAAGCTTCAACCAATTTACTACAATCGAACGTAGAAATAACACTCGAGAAAGAAGAAACTTTTTTACTTTACCGAGAACACAGCAAAACAATCTCCAAGTAAGTGGTTTTATCTATTCAGCTACCTAACATCCGCTTGGATACTGAACCTCACGTAAGGTCACTCAGACAGTCCAAATATACATCTGATACTTCCAATGTGGCTGCTTATACTTTCAATTATTCAGCGCATAACTATAACCGAGTTCACCCTCAGCTACCCTCTGTGACCTCGAAACGATGCAATCTTCCTCATTAAGTAGAAAACATTGCTAATATAAAAAAAATGGCGTCACATTTATTTACTCATGCAACTGTTGGCTAAAAAATTTCCCTCTATTTCACAAGACAGTATATTATGCCACCCATGTCAACACTCCGACTGAGCTGACCCTGAGGTTAACGAACCTCAGCTTTGCGTTACTTCTCGCATTGCTACTGGCTTACTCGCAAGCAGCGTGCTCAGCTCATGTAGCAATGACAAATTGTCAAATTGCTTACTTAAGGTGGGACTAACGAAACCATGGTGTAGCGGAATCTCCTCTGATGCCTGCACTCGACGCGACTGACAATAGACCCATCTTCAGGGTTTCAATGCAGCCCTCTGGCTACCGCAATACCCCGATGACCTGTCAGTTGTCAAATGCCGAACTTCCTGATGCTCCCATGGTGAACACTGAACACTGAAGACTGAACAGACTCGTATGCATATTTGCATAAGAACAGTGAGTGGTTTTGGTGTATTCCACTCGTCCGTGCTTACTTTTTACGGGTGAGTTCCTAGCGACTCGCACAGATTCCAAGTGATTACGATTAATTACAATTAAATTACCGCTAAGGAGACAATTCGTTTTCTTTCATAAGTTTTGTCGGGGGAAATGAAATCGGAAACATAATTGAATATTTAATGAGCGCAATCAATTTTTCTTGGCGTTTTCTGTATACAAACTTACGCCGAAGCTGCTGAGGCGGCGCTGATAGATATATGTAACCTAATAAGCTGAATTAATGGGTAGTCATTTATTTTTCGTATGGAAAATGGCGGTAAAACGGATCCAAGGCAAACTTGGCGACTGTGGATTCTGACACCCATTTGCCTAGAGCCCTAGACAGTGAAACGATGAGTTATGCGATGTTTATGTTTTTGGTGAGGGTGTCACATATCTTACTGAAAGTGAGGCCCCTTGGTGAGAGAGGTTCCGCGAGATAAGAAGACGGGGGAGGGGGGCTTACGCGACGGCTATAATAAATTCTAGTGTTATGTGTTCGCGGGTTTAGTTGTATAGCACTTTTTTCATGAAGTTCGGGTGGAGGAGGTTAGGGATTTCCGCTTTCCAACAAAACTGGAATCAACTCTAAACGAGTTCTCCAAAGAGCGTGCTTATTAATTTTTCCGAATGCAGTCGATATGCGTTTCTATGCGCATTTGGTGATTTGAGCCTCAGTAGGCCATCAACAGATCCGCACCAAGCGGTAAATTTTTGTTTATATAGGGTTTTCCAATAAGAGGTGTTATTTTGGTATTCAAAGAAAAACGCCATTTTTTGAGATAAACGATCGGGTGTTTATTTCATAATAAAGAGGAAGGTTTACCGTTAATGGTGAAAAACAATATCAGCCAAATGGCCACGACGCATACAGGACCATATCCTTTTCATGAAATTTTCCATAACCAAATCGCATATCGCTGCCCTATGTCCTCGATAGCCTCACGAATTTTATCTTTGAGGTCTTGAATCGACGCTGGGCTGTTGGCGTAGATCTTATCTTTCACGTGGCCCCAAAGGAAGAAGTCGCAAGGTGTTAAATCACAAGATCTAGGTGGTAAATTGTGATCGAGAGATAACACTGTTCGGAAACTTTTCCCGTAAAAAATCAATGGTTTCGTTGCTTGTGTGGCACGTAGTGCCGTCTTGTTGAAAGTAAACGTTGTCCAGATCAGTACCATCCAACACCGACAATAAAATATCATTAATCATATCTCGATATCGCAATCCATTTTCCGTTACTGTTTATCCAACCTCATTTTCGAAAAAGTAAGGTCCAATGACCCCGCCGGACCATAAACCGCACCAAACAGTCACCCGTTGAGGATGGAGAGGCCTCTCAACAATAACTCTTGAGTTTTCCGAGCCCCAGATGCGACAATTTTGCTTGTTGACGTAGCCACCGAGGTGGAAATGGGCCTCATCAGTCAAGATGATTTCTATGGAATTCAGGATCATTTTCATGCATTGCAAGGACCCAATCAGCAAAGACACGACTTTGTTGATGATCGGCCCGCTTCCATTTTTAGTATGTCAAAGTGACAGCTACCGAAATAGCGGGTCATTCACTATAACACCTCTTATTGGAAAACCCTATACATATAGGCAACTGGTGAAGTTCGTGTGGGATCGCGTCGTACTGCAATTTTGTTTGTTTTCATAGTCATTCATGCAAAATTGAGCCTGTCGCTAGAGATTTTCGGCCAAAATTGGGCTTCTCTTCCAAACGCTTCGAAGCTCAATTAGAAAAACTGGGCGTGTTCTAGGGTTATTGACTTTTAGCTCCTGGGTTGGATGGATCTTATACGCCCTACTTACGCAAGTCACGACACAAAATTCGCCAAGTTGAAGCCTGAAAAAGGATGACTTCTTGTACACAGCGTGGAATTGTCTGCCTTGGGTTCTCCTCTGTATACTTTTTAGGACGGTCGGACCACCGGCAATATTCTCCTGGTGTTTCTTTCTTTGCTGATTGCTTGACGAAACGGTTGTCCCGAATTTGCCCACCAAAAGCTAAACTTTGAAGGGCCACCGCGGCCGCAATGAGCGTCAAATTTGAACTGACAAAGATTCGTTTTGGTAATAAATTTTTATCGTTCTAGTCTTTAACTTGACACGGTGATTTGGCATCGGTGACTAAATAATAAAAATCAGATTCACGGTTGCCACTTAAAAATAAAGTTTGTGTCCAAAATTGGTAGTAAAAAATGACCAAATGTAGTTATAAATGACAAAAGTAATTTAAGTCCGAAATATTTGTAAACACAGAACAATCAAACGAAAAGAACGCCTTAGGTTGCATAAGAATTAAAGTCGAGCGTATTTTTTCATTTCGGTAAAAATGACCAAATGGAATAAAAATTGACAATGTAACCAAGGGAAAAAATAATGACCAAATTTGGTCACAAATGAGCAATGTGGCAACCATGATCAGATTAGAAAGGCGCCACCAAAATAACACCCGCAACGGGCTGTCCAAATCGACCCGTTCCAATTGGAAAACCCTTTACAGGTTCTTATACTGCCCGTTGACGTTCATGGTCAAGTCGCCATAATACGGATCATTCATCTCGCGGTCTCAAGTTGGTAGCGCTGGCATTTGACACCAGTCAAATTCAGTTGTCATTTGAAGTGTCACAATTTGAGTTGAATGTTTGCAATTTACGAGAATGGATAGCTTAACAATCGAACAACGCGTTAAAATAATTAAAACGTACTACAAAAGTGGTGATTCAAACGTAGCCACTTTTCGCGCATTACGCGATGATTATGGTTGTCATAATCGACCGACTCCGCAAGCAACCGGTAAAATTGTGAAGAAATTTGAAAAGAGTGTTAACGTTACTGATGGCATAAGGCGTGTGTGTGTGCATCATCGTAATGTACGCTCAGTCGAAAATATTGATGCTGCAAGTGCAAGTGTTGCTGATGATCCGAATTTAACGATTTATCAATTTGGAGCGGTATGGTGGAATGATATTCGACTTTTTTTGGCGACGTCGATTTTCCACCAAGATCATGCGATTTGACACCGTTAGATTTTTTTTTCTGTGGGGCTACGCAAAAGACCGTGCTTACGTGAATAGTCCCCGAACTCTAGACGCATTAAAAAATAACATTTCTTAACATTTTCCAAACCTTTTTTTTATTTGCAGAATTTTGTAAAGCAGCATTTTGACATCGCCAGAATTTCGACCCCAACCCTATGGCCGACATACCGCCCGAAATATGCGAAAAAGTGGTTGAAAGCTACCTCAAAAGAATCCGATGCTGCGAATCTTTCCGAGGCGTCCATTTGAATGATAATAATTTTCACACTTATGGCAAGGTCCAAACTTTATAATGAAATAAAAATTTCATCAAAAATGTATCGCCGTGTGTATTTTATGTAGCTTTACTTTACAAGTTTTGCGTATCGTATTGTTAAGGAGTTGTGGCACAACTCCCGAACTAGGGGCAAAGTCTTTACTTCAACCATGCTGGTTGAGGATATTCCGATGTCAGTAAGCCACATTGGGCATCAGATAGCTGGGTTTGGGTTCATCCTCAAAATCTCTATAGTGACCTCATATATGTCGTTGTAGCTCAAGCGAGGTGTCTGCCAGCCTGACTGCTGATGGCGGCTCGTTGACTAAAGTGAATTCATATCCCCAATACCTTCATTTCTGAGACCTGTTCTTCAGTCATTTAGGAGAGAGCGCCTCTTACTCTACATTCGTGGCTAAAAAAATTTACCAAGCCGAATGCGGATAAAAAGTTCAGTGCCAGTGAAAGGACTTAGCCAATTTCTTCTTTGGACTCTTCAAAATTTCTTACTAGTTCCAGGATTGTTGCGAAGATACTCGTAGTTTATTTGAAAGAGACAGTAGGTATAGATCTCGAGAAGTGGAAAAAAGTGAAAGAAGTCTGCGGAAGGTTCAAAGGGCCATCTTGGGCCACGAAGTTGGTGATGAACGCATACAAGGCTGCGCCATCGATCCCTGTAAGGGATCTTTAGATCTCCACCCAGTTTCGACCTCGGCATACGTTTTGAAAGAAGCATCGGCGTAACACTGTTTCGCATGTCGTTTGCCAACACTCACGGCAGTCTCTAATTAAACGCTTGCAAAATTTCTCTGTCCCAACCCGGAAATATTATAAGAACAGCCATTCTGTCAAAAAAAAAAAAAAAAAAAAATAAACGAATAAGTAAACGATAAATGCTCAGCCATTTGATTTGCCTCGAGTACAATTATTTCTTCGTTTTGTTGTTTTCTTTTTTGCCACAATATGGCCCAGGGTCAGTTCAGTGAAAGTATCTCAACAATCTAATTCAAAGCATCTCTGCGCAGTGAATTGAAATGAATCTTGCTTGTGCTGTACTTACAGTCGTAACTATGTGTGTGATTGATCGCAAAGAGTGAGAACAGCTCCAGGCAAATTGAGATTGATCGTCAGGCACACTGAACATGGGTATCCGTTCATACGATTCGCGCAACACTGGCTAAGTTGGTCGCCAGTGCGCTATTGCATATTGCCCAGGAACTGACAGATCTTTAAAATTCGCGCAATCACATTAGAGTGTGTCTGCGTTGGTATCGGTTACATACTGGTTTTCGGGGCGCAACCGCTGTGGGAACTTGTACCTACTCAGACGGAGGAGTACAGCACAGTCGTGAATAAATGAGCGATCGCACGATGATTTACACACAAAAGCAGCACTTTAACAACGAAATGGGAAATGTCACTTTGACATAATAGTTATGAGGGAGAAATGTCAAATAATCATTACTCTAGCCGAGATTGCATTGACACACTGTGTGACTTGCAAATGACTGCCGATGCGTAGGCCGGGAGGGCACTTCTGACCACATTTTGACTTCAAAATTGAGTTGAAGTTGATCTGTGAATTGATGACATAAGTTGGCTCCGTCGCTACATACCACAAACACGGATTTAGTAGGAGTCATCGTCAATTATGAATTCTTATCGTCAATCACCGCTGCGTCCAATTCAAAAAAGACAATGATCAAAAATAACGCATCACAAACGATGTGCCTGTTCATGGGTAAACAAATTATTTATTTTTAAATGACAGTCAAAGTAAATGCCAACAATAGAAAATCAAATTCAAATTTAATCGAAAACATGTTAGTCCACTTCGACAACTTATTAACCATGTCCATCAAATGAATTGTGTTTGGGTGGAATGAGTTATTGCAACAAATGAACGACACTATGGGGAATCATTAGAGAAAAATTTTGTTTATTTTTTACGAATTCTTCATTTTCACGGTCACGGTGATGTTTTTTTTTTCCATTTTTAAAATGGCTTTGAGTCGGTATATATTCAAGTGGGTTGTTTGTTTGGTGAAAATGAGGTCGGAAAAATAATTTATTTCGTTTGTTTATAGCAAATCGGCGGTGGCATTTGTTTGGATGAGCCAAATTGCTATTTTGGGAGAAAAAAAAAACGTCTTTAGATTGACACGACTGCTTGGTATAGAGAATATGATCAAATTCCCTTTGCACTTTTGTTGAGGTCACTTAGGTCACTTGGGAAATAGAAGTGTGATATTTGAGCTCTTTTAGAAATCGGTTCGATCGCCGTAGTTTCCATGCGACCTATACGTAATGAATGTTGTTTCTAAGGACTTTTTGCCGAATTGGTAACCACTTTCTTCATTGACATGTAATTTGATGACTGACAGCTTAATTGTGCCTGATATATTTCGCCGGACAGAGAATTCCCTTGCGAATTTTGGAAAATAAAGTGGATTTCACCAACTAAATTGGTGACGTGAAATAAAGCCAAACGAAATAAGGCCGAATTCACAAAATTTGGCTTTATTTCGTTTTCCAAAGCGAAATTAAACCAAATTTGTAGTTTGGCTTTATTTCGTTACTGAAAACGAAAGAACACCAATTTGGCATTATTTCGTTTGGCGCAGGGACATAAGTCCACGAGACGTTCGCGCACGCGAGTTGCTACCATTGTATACTATGAAATGTGTTTGGGGGGGCATGCTGCCCCCCTGCAACCCCCCTGCTTGGGTTTACTGTTGGATGACGGGATGGGTGCGAGATTTTTTACTTATATTTGGTTTGGTCTTATTTCCATTAGTTTTTTGGTATTGTTTCGTTTTGCATAGCGAAATAAAACCAAATTGGCTCTATTTCGCTTTCAAAAGCGAAATGATGCCAAATTTGGAATTTGGCATTATTTCGTTTGGCTTTATTTCACGTCACCACTAAATTAGATCTGTTTACGTGCAAGGACTAAATAAAAATAGACCGTCATCGGCTTAAAGCAGAAACTTTTCGTATAAGCTGCCATTTGATTTTTTTTAAGTGATTGTGTCCGTATAAATTAAAGGAGCGTCATTGCCGCCGCACTTGGAAAATCCTATGAACAGGGTTAGTAGAGTTTTACTTCACCTTATTCCCATAGTTTCACGGTCACATAGCTGCATGGACATGGATATTTACAAATGTTAACGCTTTTTCACTGGACAGTAAACAAAAGGACCTTAATTTTTTTATGCGGCAATTATTGACAGACAGTAAAATTAAGGCCACCCGATAAAGGATTTTTTTCCATGGAAACTGACGGTCATCTATTTATATAAAACTAAGAGGCAAAATCCGTATCCCTCTATCGCCCGAAATTTTCTACAAGGATGTATTTTTTCTTGCAATGTAGAACATAACGACAGAAAAATTACACAACATTCAAAAAATAAAGTGTACGACTGGATCGAACGAAACTTTCTCGTTCATCAAAAGTTTGGTTGAGTCCATTGGAAGGTATCTAAAAAGCTCAGAAGCTACCTGACATAAAGTGTAAGAAGAGGTAGTGTTAAATAAAATTCACATTTAGGTATGTAATTCGAAATGGCAAGTACCTACATATCAAAAGACAATGATAGTTTTTACAACACACCTCACACGAGTTTTGAGTACAAGAACACACGAGGGAGTTTGCGTTTTCGGATCTGGGGCCTGTAACAGAACGCGACAAATAGTTTTAGGACAAGTGAATTTTGACAACTTGTCAAAGATTGTGTAACACAAAACGACAAGGAAAATATATAATTTCCCTCTTTCTGTAACAGAACACGACAAGTGTCAAGACTCAATATGGACTGGTGATTTGAATATTGTCAAAAGCTGACAAGTGCATTTTTAATGGAATACCTAAGCAGAAAACAAATTGCTAAAAATTTACTTTTTTGATTCCGGCTTTGATAGTGACGGTGATAGTGAGAACAGCGAACCTCGGCACAGGTTAAAAGTTTTCAGGCCAAGAATTAATTTTTATTCCGCAATACCGAGTCCAATAACTGCTTCAGATTTTCGCCGATCGATATCGAGCACAAATTTGTCGCAAGTTGTTAAGATGTTGTTTGTTCCACCCGCAGAACCCGTTTTTTTAGTTGTCCACTTTTGCCTTTGTTTGTGTAATTAACATATTAATTCTAATGGTACTTATTTAGTTAGTATTTACAATTGTGCGTTTCTTAACATTTTGTCAAAATACGCCCCTTACATAGGTACGTCCGATTCTTATTTTGCGCAACTTTGTACATTTATTTTCTTTTGTTAGGACAGCACTGAAAGCACCAAATAGGATATATTTTCCTTCTCTTATTTTTGTTAAAATAACACTTTTTTTATCTTCAGTGATTTTTGCCATCTTCACATATAAAACACTTGTCGAAGAATGCCGAGAAGTCAAGGGAATTTAATTCTTTTGACAAGTGTAACGGTTTACGTTCTATTACAGAATTAATTTGTACTTGACGGACAAGCAGAAGTGGACAAGTGAATTTAGACTTATCGCGTTGTGTTACAGGCCCCTGCTGGTTTAAGATTTCTACGATTGGAATTGTAGTTAAAGTCCGCCATGGACAGACATCTTTACATAGAAATATTTAGTTAGAATTCAGGGATTTCTCTTTGAAATTGCACGAGGTCTCAGTTCTTAACTGAATATGCCGATGGACTGTGTGGGGTGCAAATGAAGTGGGAGCTTTAGCTTGTGTAAACTCCAATTGGTTGGAATTATTTTAATGAGCATATTATTCAAATTGGCTAAAAAAAAAGAAGTGGGAAATATTTGCTAAGAAGACGTTTTTTTTTGTAATTTTATTTCCTTTTTTTTTTGACAGTACCTACGGTATTGAGTTTGACAGAACGGGAATAGGGAAGAAATTTTGGAGAAAAAAACCGATTTATTTGCATTTTTACATTTTTAAGAAAAAAGCAAGTATGGGATCTTAGTTAGAATGATTTTGTTATCCAAAACATTTATTTTGATCATAATCGTTAGAGCGAATTTTGTAAAATTATGGAAACAAAATAGTAAGAAGTTTTCCAATATTTAATTTAAAAAATACTATTGCTATTTACTATAACTATTAACCTGAAAACTGAGTAGGTATCAGCTTTTGTTTGAAAAGTAATTGTAAGCAATATATGATCAGTTTGAAAATAAGCGTTTATCGGCGCTTGGAACTCAAAATTAAGGACGCAATAATTTTGGAAACCTCAATTTGACTCTAAGTTTGCACTTTGGTCACAATCGTTATTGCCGTTTGCAGGTTAACTAAGCAAAACTGAATTCTTAAATAAAGAACTGCTACTTTCAAAAATCCATTGTACGATAACATAGATAAAAACTGAGTTTGCTATTGTTATAAATGACCACATTACCTTAGAAATTAATTTTTGTTACAATCATATGGAACGTTTTCGAGATGTGTAGGTCCAAATTTTAAAAGTACCATTATTCGATTTTTTATCCAAAAACAGACTAGGCAGTCATGTTAACCATACCTACTTAACCATAACTATCTGTTTTGGTTGAAATCGTTGGAGCCGTTTTCGAACTAATGAAACTGGCATGAAAATTTTATATGGGAAGTGACGTTAATATTGAGGTTTATTTGCAAAAAATAAGAACGGAACCAAACTTCTATACTCCAAATCCGAAATTTGACCCAAATCCCGGTAGACGTCTAACCTGTAGGCCTCGGGAGGATTAGGACAGACAGACAGACGAACAGAATTTTAAGACCCACTTTTTTTGTCAGAATTCATTTGCATTTCGAGTTCAAAATTTAGCATGAATACAATATCTTTCTCTTACTACGTAATCGAGAAAGTTGATAAAACACCAAACCGATTGAGCTGAAATCATGCAAATCATCATTTTTCTTCTGAGGGCAAAGCCTCTGTTCGGAGGTTCGTTAAAAGGAGTACATCACAAGTTGGTGTGATCTTCTCTAGTTGGTGTGATCTTCTCTAGCATTAGGAACCTTGCACCAATAAAATTCATCAATGAACAACCTGTGATACTTTGGGGCAAATAGTGCTGCAAGAGTGCAAGGTAATTACCTCTGCTTTTGCTGTCTCAGAGAGAAACACCTATATAAATTTAAGGCAAATCACTTTCTAAGTCGACTAGATATAGGATGAAAAATGTGGTCAATACCCAGAAGACTGAATTGGTCTTCTTGACAAGGAAATACAAAGTTTCGGTCCTCCGTTGTGGCTAATTTTTAGCTCTATGTTAGGAAAACCCACACCTGTAGTGAAGGAAATACACGTGTCACATAAAATGTATGCCGCCGAAAATATGACCGTCAATATAAAGCGCTATATGTCCACGATCATGAATTTTCTGAGAAGATGTGTCAAGTTTTGTTGGAGAGAGTCCACGGACAAAGTCAGCCTAGGAAAGGCCTTAAGTATACTGTTTGTAAAACTGTAAAAGTTTGTCTCAAGTAAAAGTGAGACAAACCTTTCAGGGTTGCGTTTTATCTTTGTAAATCTATACAAAAGTTGCATCTTATGCTGTTAATCGTAATTTTTGGATCCTTCCAGGCTCTACTAGAGCACGCCCTCAATAGATTGGTAGTCGTCTGAGTTGAAGCTTGATTAAATCCAAATTTGAGTAAGCCTGGCGTAATGATCATCTCTAGAAAGAATGTTTATTTAGCTCTGCATTTAAGTGGTGTCTGGTGTTCCTTTAAGACAGGTGGAGAAGTTTAGTTATACTGATATACTGAAAAAAATAACTTCTGGACCTCGATTTCCGGTAGGACGAGTCAGGTTGGGTACATTTTGAAACAGCTTTGTCAATCTGTTAACAAAATGACCATGAATGAACTTGTCATCACACCAAAGCTGTCGGCCTTCAATTCAACGTTTGCTTCTGGACTTAGATTTATGGTTATCAGATTTGGGTACTAAAGTAAATATTAAAATCGCGGACACCAGCTGCCGAAATGTTGTATTGCTGAGCTGACTCGGAAAGATAATATATTAGGTACGAAAATACATAAGCTACAAAATGTTGAGCAGATATTTGCTTCTTCAAACCGAGCGGGCCTTGCATCGCTGGTTTAATCACGTATAAACGCATAAACGTCAAAATCGAACTCCAAGGTGCGCTAAATCATCATATTTACCTGAAATTTTTAGGAACATTTTTATAGTCTTTTATTGTCTTTTTTTTTCCTATCAAAATGGAACTTGTGCATGAATTTGTATTAAGTAGAATTTGACGGGTAGCCTGCACGCTACCAGTTTGGCGTATTTTTTTCATCGTCACAGTCTTTAAAATCTCGCTGATATCGCTTTAAATATATTCACAAGTATAACAAAGCTTTTTCAATTTGCATAGACGAATATAATTTAAACTCCACACAGAGTAAACTTAAAGAGGCCCGTATACTGCAAATTTTGTTATGAAGACTTTTGCATATTGCAAGTATTAAAAGAATTCAAAAATTTCAAGTTTGTGCGAAAAAGTCTTAGAGAGAGATTTACTCAAACGAAAATATTAAACTCTGTAAGCTAGTTCACGACACTTACCAAAACTTCACACAGAAAACGCGAGTCGATTGCATTTAAGCAAAGTTTTTGGGTAATATTTAACCTTAAAACCTACTGCGGCTTTATCGCAACTTATCCACAGGCAAGTTATCATGTCAATAGAATTCCACTGAAGTTTGGGACAACTCATCCATGGAGATTTCAGACGGAAGTTGTCGTATAGGCTGATATCCTGAAATGCTGTACCATACTGTGGTTTTAAGAATTTTTCGCTAACGGAACGAGCTATGGATCAAATGTCCAATAAATATTATTAGTCTAAAATTCAGTTGTCTCAAACAAGAGTCATGCGAATGAGGGATGAGCGGTATAAAGACGATTTACCCGACCCAACGTGGTTACAAATTTATGCTGTTCCATTTAGTGCTCGCGCTTTATAGTCGTAAGAAAAAATTACTAGCTACTCGTTAATTTATTAATTCTCTATTTATTTCGCATTTTAAATGAGATTCCGCTATGCTAATAATAACAAATCGATTCGCTACTTCAAATCGCTTCCCGACAAATTTGAACAAGGCCAAATTATTTCATTCAAAACTTCGGTGACACTCAATTTCTGAGTTTTCACTAAACGGCTATAATTCAAACTTATAATCATTAAATATATTTACGCTTCTTTTATACCTACTTTTTCCTCTCCGCTTTAATTTTTTCTATCTGTTGAGTCTTTGCATTTGACAAATGTACCAGGACATTCCGCAAAATACTCTATAAACTGTTGGAAGCTAAGAGTGGGACTACTCGTTATTTTCAAAATATTAATCTTTTCGATTTCCAATTATGTGCGCGAATCGCGAATTTTGAGCGTCCAAGTTAAATTTTGCGAACTAACAAAGGCGGTATTTCTCATACCAAATTATCAACTGAGACGTACAAAGTATTTAAGACGTTGATGAATGTAAACAAGGCCTAACATGTGAAGACTTCATGTGATTGTTTTTGTATTAAAGCTAGTACCTGAGTGAATTAAATCCTAAACATGGTTGCTAGTTCCAATCTAGCTTTAGACCCAACAGTTTAATTTGTAAAGGATTTCTGTAGTCGCCAACGTGGTTCTACCCTATTTCTGCTTAGACAGCCAAATCAAATAAAGTCTGTGCATAAGACGGGCATCCCATAAAAACGAATTAATAACGCCATTCCAACAACAAAGTGGAAAAAGTTATGCTTCACTAATTTTGGCATCGGCGCAGCGTTCTAAAAACAGCTCTTAAAATTGTCCGAATATTGTTACATTTATTCATTTTCAATTAAACTTCATTATAATATGCTTCAAAGGGATCCAACAAAAGTGGCACTACGCCAATGAAGGAGTGAAATGTCAGTGCAATAGAAAAGTACATTTTATAGCATCATAAAACAGATACTATATAATTTTATCACTTTCAAGCGTGACATTGAGCATTTGCATCTTCAGATATTAGATCAGATATACATAAATTGCTTTGTAGTAAAACCGCCCGAGTGGTGTCATCTTTTCAGCTTGACTATCCACATGGGCTATTAACAAACATAATTTCTAATGGAGCTATAAAAGGCAAAAACGTATCTTAGCAACACTGGGCAGAGTTATTGCACGAAGGCGTGATACATGAAACAGAATAACAAATTGTTTTTTCTTCCTAAAAGCTATGTAACGTTTTTTTTTTTAAGTATGAGATCACATACTAAATTGTCTATGGTAGGTATATGCTGTACAAGGGCACTGGAAAAAATTATGTCGTCCTTTTTGGTCGAATCCCTTTGTGTTGTCCGAAGTAAGTTCAATCACCTCGCACAGAGTTCAGGGCGGAAAATGATTTCATGTTTCCCCCTGAAATCAAAATGGACTACTGCGAGTATATTGTACAAAGTCCTGGTGTCACAGAGCACTTGTGCAACTCACGAAAATGATGTAAAAAGGTTTTATAGCTTTTACATAAAGAACGAAAATGAAACGGGTAGTTCTGTGCTGTCAATAATTTAAGCAGAGGGTATTTATGGAAGATTTGATCAAAGAGGGCAGTGAATTTGATCTGTATTACTGAAATGTGAGATATGAGTAGAATGTTGTCCAGTACGATATACTACATACGAGTGACCGAGTCTATTTGAACGGTTCAAAGTACTCAAATCGAGGTGATTTTCCGGATGTTCCGGATACATAAACGGTCTCTTTCTGAGATTCTATTTATAATTAATAGGGTACTTATACGTTATAATGGGAAACTTTATTGAAATAATAGTCTTTCACCATCAATATTTTAAAACGCATGCTAATGCCCCATTAAAAAAATACTTTTATTTTTAAAAGATGTGAAACCATTGAAATTTCTTCATGGTAATAGTAAAATAAATAAATACCTAGGCCTAGCTTCTCATAACCATTCGTTTTGCGTGAGATTTAATTTTTGAAACGAATGGAAGGCATCTACAATTTTATGCCGATTCCAAACGGCCGATTAGAAGCTCTTTCAAGACAGTTATACTTTTGGATGTTTGTCAGACGTTCGCGAGAGGTGGCGCAGTGAAAAAAACCCCGAGTTGGAGTCTGGGACCCCTCGCTTAGTAGTCCAACACATACAATTTTTTTCATTTTAAATTCATTTTTATTTTTATCATTCATTAAACTTATGTCCTAGACAAAAACGATTAAATCTAATTTAAAGCTAACATTTATCTTAATCTAGTAGTCCAACCATTAAGCTACTGCGCCTACCTCGTGTTAATAGTGCCGTCTTATTATTTCAATGGATGGACCATTAATTTAAAGTTTTTGTTTTTATTCCAATAACATTGCTAATATTGTTGAAAATTCGACAGTTAGCAAGTGTTAAACCAGCTAAAACTATTGATTTAATACGATATGACTTTTCGAATATCAATCACATGGGGTATTGTTTTAATAGCTCCGTGTAGTTAAATATTTTTAATGCGAGAAAATAACATAAAATAACGTATCCTATTTAATTAATGTGAAGGGTCTATTATACAACAGTATTTCGTTCCATTTTGTCAAATATCGAACACGCCATTCATTTTATTAAAAATACTTTTAATTAAAATTTGTATTAATATTTCTGAAAAATGTTTGGTACTTATAATCACATAAGAATAGAGGTATCGATGTCACTGTTCAGGTGATTTCCCTTGATATTATTTTATTATTCTCAATTTAAGCTGATTTTTTTAAAATAAATTTTTGTCAAAAGATAAAAGAAGGTCCTGTGATTCTAAATATATAATAAATGTTATAATAAAGTATAATATCAAGCACAGATTTTTAAATAAGAAATTTCAAACTTGGAGTAATGGATCTCCCTATCTAAACATATTTCAATTGATCTTGAGACGTGAAGCTCCTTGGCTATTTAAGATATTTTCTATTCCTTTTAATGGTATCACTTTTGAGTAATAGTTGTCTTTTTCTATTAAAAACTTTCGGGAACAAAAGTGCATTCAATTATTAATTAATAAGGCAAAATATTGAATCAAAAGGGTGAGAACATTTATAATGTTAGGATAATCGTACCATTACTATTATGGTTTGGAAATTATTATTTAAATCTGATGAACACCATTTAGCAATTTTAATAGTAAAAACACATTGATTGAATGGCTTTTCCTATTGATATTATAGTATTTTCATTTGGAGTGATGAAACATAAAACTTAGAAATATATAAGAAATATATTTTAAGTCCTAAAGAATCTGAACAACTTTCACCTATAGGATGTGATTTGAGAGGATATAATTTGCGTTCGCACAAAAAGTAAATTAAACTTACTTATCGGAATGGGACGGCTACCATGGTGGACGATAAATATTCAGACTGGAACCGCAAAAACTAAGGTTTCGCACTTCTCCTTCTGAACTTGGTTGTTGACTCTCTCTCTCTCTCTCTCAGCCACACCTGAGGATTTAGAGAGTAGTAATCGAAGTAGGAAATTTTGATTTGCGTCAGTGATGCCAGTTTGGGGGTTTTAGCCCAGATTTATTTTTCTGGTCGACGGACGGGGGAAATATGGGAGGAAGAATTGTTAAGGTTTAGGGGAAATTTATGATTTTAAAAATCTATTTTACTTACACTTCGCTATAAAAATTCTATAAAAACAACAATTTCATCAAAGTTCGGTAAGGATGTGTAAATTCTTACAAAAATATTTTCAAAATACGACATGCGTTGCATTTATTTGGCGCACACTCTTGCATTCGAAATACTTAACTTACATGATCTCGTTTCAATTTCGAAATTTCTTCTTTTAAATAGCACAAAAACACGTTAAAAAAAAAATATAAAAAAGTAGCCAAATCTGGGCGAAAATATTTTGACCGTCTGGCAACGCTGATTTGCGTTCGACAAATAATTTAAAAGCAGTGTCTAGAGAGTCCAGAATTTTCCGATTTCTTTTGGAAAGATATAACTGCTGTAAGTCGTTACTACAAAGACTTTACCTTAGACGTCATTGTTCTATCACTAGAAGTGCAGTCTTCAGGA
Source organism: Cheilosia vernalis (assembly GCA_949126925.1). NCBI lineage: Eukaryota > Metazoa > Arthropoda > Insecta > Diptera > Syrphidae > Cheilosia > Cheilosia vernalis. The sequence goes on along the minus strand of OX421361.1, from coordinate 38,583,628 downwards.
TGAATGCATAAACTGGCCGAGTAAGGTGGGATAGAAGTTGTTCTGCGTAAACCGGTATATCACTTAAAGTTGGACATTGATTACTTTTGTTAAGGTTAATATGGACAATTCGTTGAGGTTAGCTCAATGCGTGTATACCATGATAGTTATAAACCCATTATAACACATTTTCATTTCATTACTAACACCAACTGTTAACCCACATAAAAGTGCATCACAATGGGTCCACAAAAAAACCTAAGTGTAGAGTGCTGCTCTGCCCGTAAACCTAACTTAACCTAACATATTCTTCTTCCGTGTTAAGGTTGACAAGCCCTCATACATTACCGTCAATATCTAGTTGGATGCGACTTAATTGTTTATGTGTTTAGTTCTAGAAAGTGCTATTTATACACCAATGTGTTTGAGTTCCAATTTCTGCCGCTGAATATTTTTATTCATGATCGGTGGCATAAGTTGCACTTGGATTTATCTCGGAACCACCTACGGGTCTAAGATGATCTTTGACATTTGTGTGACTGTTGATCAAAAGGAAAGACATCTCTCAAGTACTATATGTGTAGCCGGTGCCTCGACATAAAAATCATAATTTTCGCAATTAAGACGCTTTGTAAAAGTGACATAAGGCGGCATTCTAGCATTTGGCCTTATGACACTTCGATTAAACCACATTAATCCAATTTGGCTTTAGGTCTAGCTACCAGATGGGAAACCGAGAAAATGGTGACATTTTCGTTTTAAGGGGGACAATTTTTAAAGGGTGGGGACAAAAATTTCAAAAAACATCAAAGTGCTCAGATTTAAAAAATAAATTAAATATTTTCGAATACATATTTTACTCAATTTTTTTTGAATCTATTCAGTTGTGAAAGATTGTATAACACTTCGTAAGCTTCTCAAAAGCAAACATTAAATGGAATAAAACGGTCAAAGTTGGAGCTGTCTATTTGTTTGTTGATCAGATGTAGGAAAAATGGCAACTTTTCCGCAACCCTTTTGTATTTTGAATTTGGGCGACAAAGTCATTTTTGAACTGACACTTTCCCTATTATGTCACTTTGCAGGGAAATAATTTCAAATTGAAATAATAAATAATTTCACTTTTTTCACTTATGAATAATTAAGAAGTAAGTTCGCACGATATGACGAATATGAATGCACTTAGTAGAGAAATGGTAAACAATGGTAAATTGGGCCGCTACTAAGCAGCTGGAAAATATGAAAACTGATCAAAAAAATATCTGACGAAGCTTTTGCACAATAATGTAATTAATGTTTACTCTTCTTTTACTCTATTTTTTCCCCTTTAGTCCTTTTTCTCTTAGCACAATCCCGAAATTTTACTTTTTATTTATGAACTTAATTATTTGTATTTTTTTTTTTAATAACTCTATTTTTATTTTTCTTTGGTCATTATGGGAATTAATGTAATTTTAATGTTTTTCTGCTGAGCTTGGATAATAATTGTTATTATATGTACTTTGTGAAATAAATAATTGAATTGAATTGAAGGTTTCGGTGTTATTTTTGGGAAAACTCAGTTTTTACCGAGTTGTTAATTATAGAGGTCCAACTGTCACCAATTTAAAGTAAAAGTAATCGGTTTGTCCCTAATCAAGAAAGGTAAATTTAAAAGAGAAAATCGCATTCCCTACCCTGTTAGAACGCCTTTATCATTCCTGCCTGTTAGTGGCAGATCTTCAAGATAAACTCCATTATACAAACCACAACTTGGGCATAATTATTAAAAAAAATGTACCCAGCCACAATTAGATATGTCACTCAAGTGTCAAATCCTAATGCAAAGGTAGCTAAACGAAATGATTAACTTCCGAATGGCACTCACCAATTATCCACCTTTAATCACTCCTCCGTCCGTGCAGCGTAATGTAATCCAATTTGTTACTCTCCCGGTAAAATTAAATTCAATTTTTGCTCCAAAGCAAAAGCTAATCATTTGTCAAACACACACTCAGCACAATTTTGTCGATTATTTAACCGCCAAAACTAATTGATAACTTGTCAGAGATGAACACAATAATTCACTGGAACACAGAATTTTCGGGGCAATTAAACGAAGATTAGTCGATCTTATGCAACCGGTCCAAAGCAACAATAATAATTTGCCTCGCTTCGTCTTGTGCTGCACAAAATGAATTTTATCGAACCGGCCAAGTGCACTTTGCTTCTATCTGCTCAAACAAATGTAGCCGTTTGTTGCAGTTGAATAATTGCCGTTACCTCTGAGCCTTCTGATTAGGCTTCCAAATTAATTAGGAAACTGAGAAACGTGCATTAAAATTCACGAATTAATCGAAAATATTTGTAAACGAATTATTGTTATTTTTTTCTTGACTGTGTAAATCCAAGTCGACCCACAACAATGAAATATTGTTACAATCGCAACACCACGCCGTAATAATTCACTCGCATTCACCGCTCACCACGCACCACCTATCCCTCTTTCAAGTTCAAAGATTTCACTTTTGTTTGTGAAGAAAGAAATCGAAAGGAACCGTTTTTTCTTCTTTCTCTGCTTTGTCTTGTTTATCTTTATTCACTTTTTCCCTGTTTGGTTATGTTTTTTTTTTTGCAACAAGTTATCGAATGCGAAATTCCAGTATGCATGGGCTTATGTTTTTTTTTTTTTTTTTGTTCGATTATGCGATAACGTAAGCGATCTTCGATGCCGATGCTATTTTAGCCAGACGATTATGCTCAATCGATGCCTGGAAGATTGTTGAAAGAAAAAACCAAAAAAGTAAAAATTATGTAGAACGAGGAGAGGTACGAAAAAAAAATATCCTAAAAATAGAAAGAAATAAAATTATCCACCTAACACTGGTCCCAACTACTGTATGAGATGAGAAGTGAAAAATTATCGAAAACCGATCGCGAACGCGCACCAATATAATCCAACCGACACCACCGACGAAAAAGAACTGCGACTCCACAGTCCACACGTCGGAGAGACTTCCCTGAACCAAGCAGCAGCAACAAACAGAAACAACAAAAAAAACTGTTTTGCTAACAATTTTGTATTTTTGCTTCTCCTTTTCGGTGGCTGTTCTTCGTTTGTTTTGGTCTGCAATCCGAGCTGAATTGGTAAGACCACTATGCCACTATACAGAGGCAGGCGCTAGTGCAGCGACGTCTGTTCGTTGTAGCTCGCTGCAAAGGCCAACCCACAAATACTGGCCCACAATCGGAGTTCGAGTGCTGTTTTCAGTTGTGACTTGTGAGGGGCGCTTCAAAACCCGCAGCGATACTTTGCTGTATAGCGTAGCGATCGGTCACGATCAGCTGGGGTATACGGTGCTGGCGACGACGCTATTACCACATACCACATCTTGGGGCCATATTTAGCTCGCTCTGCAGACGCTTTTCATTTCCATTCTCATTTTCATGTTTGTATCGATTTTGCTTCTTTGTTTTGATGTGGCATCCGGTGTGAGCAGAATGTCTGAATGAATTCACAAAGAGTTGAAAAAGATTTGGAAAATAGCTACCAGGGTACGAAAGCACCAGAGTGAGACACGGCACACTGAGAAGCCGACGACGCAGCACGATCCTACCTCAACTGGATTGGAAACGCTGAATTGGATACTCTGTTGTCGTTGCAATTGTGGGGCTGTTACATTTTTATTATTTTTTTTTTCTGTTTCTTGTTTGCATTCGGAAACTGCATCTGGTTGTGGACCTGACCATTTGTATCTGTAGCTGGTATTGCAGTTTTATTTTCTTAAAGTTTGCCTGCGAAAAAAGAGGTCAGAAGCTTTGTGTATTGCTTTGGTGTGTTTTTTTGTTCGAGTTATACATTTGTTGGATATTGAGTTTAAGAGTGAAGAAGATGTGGAAAATATTCAAGCACGAGACGTTTGTGCGGGGAACTGCCGGTTTTTTTTAGTTTCATGGAACTTATCTTGAGTGTTGCAGCTTATATAGGCTTGGTGAGCTTTATACGTCAGAATTTTCAATATTTCATAACATAATAGGTAGGTGCCCAGAATAGAATACGCATCTACACAAAATTGTAAATTGGTATTTTTGAATAATTAATTTGAATTAATTTTTAATGAATTAAGTATTTTTTTTTTTTTTTTATAATTAACACGCGCTAAAGAGGTTATGACTACTCTTATGGTGTAGTTTGAAGTAATGAATTGAATTGATAATAAAATACTACTACTACAAGCAACTCTAGATCAAGCTTCCCACAACGATTCGGCTGTGTGAGTTTTAGTATTGTGAACAATGATGGAAGGTGCAAAAATCAGCTGGTTGGCTTGAAAAGCTTTCTCAGAACGACAGGGCTCTCGGAAGCAGTAGGTTTGACAGTGAACCGTTCTGCTTTTCCGAGGGTTGAAGTCCTAAATTTTGCGCTAACTTTTGCGCCCACAGACAATAATAATTACTGCAGATGGAGAAACATTATTCCAACAATTTCAAAATCGCTTAGGCTGTTTAAGAGTTTATTGATGCCCGTAACTATTTTTTTTTTGCATCGTACCTAATGTCTTTTGCAACAGAGTAGGAAACTATAACCAGTATTTCCTTCTGCAGTTGAGTGCTGCTGAGTGTCTACGGCCAACAAATGATGATGGTGCTTTCCAGAAGATGAATTTTCCTTGATTTATTTCCTTATGATAATCCTTTTGATGACTCAGTTTCAGCCTTGTAATCGGGTAGTTACGTTTCGAAGTAGGTACACGCCATCAGATGATGCCCGGGGTAACTGAAACTTACTTGTTCCAAATGGTTACATAAGGTACCTACTTAATTGATGAATGAATGGTCATCTAGGGATAGTGTTGGTGCAGTGGCTCCAGGGTCCAGGCTCGACTCTCATTGCGCAATCTCAAAGTTCATATTAGGCAGCAAATTGTAAATATGTTGTGAAAAGTTAGACTTTTAGTAGGATGACCTACTTAGAAAACTTATTACGATGCATTTGTTACATCGATAATTTTGACGAACCGTATCATTTGTTTACCAGCAACAGCTGGTGCAATGCATATGCACATGGGTACATGGTACACACGCGCATTAGTCCAGTGTTTGTTGTGATAACTTAGGTATGCTAACTAATGTTTTTATGTGTTCGTAATAGAACTCACACGCGCTGGTGTCAACTCTATGAGACACAAACAAGCGAGCAAATCTCAGAGTTGAATAGTGCCAAATCCGGTGTACCGCTGAATTTGATCCTCAAGTATTTGATGGACTATAAATGAAATTGAAGGTGTTAGCAGGCCTGCCAACAAATCGCCGTCTTCTCCGTAAGGAAGATTTGTAGACCGCCGGATCAATCGCAAGACGGACCTGCTGAAGACCGCCGGGACTGTCACAAGAAGGACCCGAAGACCGTCCTGAACTGGAAAAAGACGGACCTGAAGAAGTTGAATTTTACACAAATATACCACTAACTAAGTAGGTACGGCTACGGGATATTTTTTGAATCACTTTTACTATCTCGTCAGAGTGGTTTTTGTAAAACTATTCAGAAAAGGCAGTAACAAATATTGCCAAGTTTAGTTTGAAAAATTCTATCGCTAACTATTTAGCTGAAAACTGAGTACGTATTAGATATTTTTCGAAATGTAAGCATTATTTGGTTTTTGAAGTTCTATCGAAATCGAAAATGGGGTTTTCGAGATATGAGCAGTTTTTAAAATTAGCGTTTTCGGTAATTCGAATTGAAAATTAAGGACGCTGTAATTTTGGGAACATTAATTGAACTCTAAGTATGCATTTTGGTCAAAATAATTTTTAGCGTTTTCGGGTTTTAAGAAAAATGAATCATTTTTTTTATAATATAGATAACAATTGAGTTAGAAATGACGATATTACCATAGAAATGCATTTTTCGAGATACATTTAATTTTCAAAATCTTTGAAAGCGTAACTGGATATGCAGCTATGTTAAGCCGACCTACATAAGTTCAAATATCAAACTTGGGTGAAATCTTTGGAGCTGTTTTCGAAAAAAAATCATGTTTAAAGCCCTGGTATGGGAATTACCGCTAATAATAAGTGCTAACGTGAAAAAAAAAAAATGGTCCCGAAGTGGCTTGAAAAGAATCTGTAAACCGGTTGTAGACCTAAGAAGTCGAGGGACATGAAGACATCCTTATCTTACTACATATACGAGAAATTTAATAAACAGCAAGTGAAGATCTCTTAGTTATACTCTCGGATGTTTGTCAGACGTTCGCGAGAGGTGGCGCAGTGAAAAAAACCTTAGCTGGAATTTGTGTTTTTTTTTGCGGGATTCGAACCTGGACCCCTCTCTTAGTTGTCCAACACACTAACCACTAAGCCACGGCGCCTACATGGGCTCTACTTTAGAGTAATATCCAGAAATTTTTGTATAAACTAAAGTCTTGGTTACTTAAATTTGATCAGGATGAAACTGAAGTTTTGCTCACCTACATTGCATAAACGATGTTCTTTTTTTTTTGTTGGCATGCGTTATTTTTAATTTTTGATAAATTAAAAAAAAATATAAATATGTATTGTCACTCCCCAATAATCAATGACTAAAAAATTTATTTAAAATAACATTATTCCCCCTTTTTGAAGTGTATTTAAGAAAGAGAATAAAGATAAATTAAATAAAAAAAAAGATCGGTATATGAACAAAACGTAGCAATTGCTACGAATCTTTTTCGGACCTTTTGCTAAATATTTTGTACGAACATTTTTTACATAACACAATCCAAGCATTGTGAATTTTCGATGTTTTTTTTTATTAATAGCTGAGTTAAATTCTGTTTGTACAGAAAACCCCCAAGACACCTATAAAAAAAACAGAGACTGTTTCGTGTCAAACGAACTATTTGGCTAATATTGCTTTCAGATGAAAATGTTTAGACTTAATCATTTATAAAGTATATAGGAGCTCTGGGCTTTAAGGTTGGCAGTTCAGAAAACTCTTTTAAATTCGTAGTTCTTCTTTAGCTAATTGGCTAGTGTGTCAACAAAAAAACCTATGATCGGATCCCGCACCTGAAGAAGAAATGAAACTTCAACAAGCTATTTGGAAAAATCATATTTCCAGGTGCAATTTAAGCCACCGAATGCATTCATATTTGTGAAATTTATTTTTTTTCAATTTCAATTTCCAAAAAAAAATATTTTTACAAAATTTCAAATTTACTGGTCAGGTTTGAAAGAATGGCAATTACACGTCTACAGCGAAATAAATACTAGGTGTGTTCCCTTACAATAATGCATTCGAATACATTCGAATACATTAGTCAAACTTCTTTCACTTCTAACCAACTTTTGCGTAAGGGAACGAAGTTTGACTGATGTATTCGAATGCATTATCGTAAGGGAACAGACCTACTATGTGCGAACTTTCGGACTTAATTTATTAAAATAGGTTATTATTCATAATTTGGTTCGTTTTAAGAAAAGGACAGCGAAAACATCATCTCATTTGAAATGCTGCTATCCGTAGTTTACCAGGAGAAATAATTTAATTAAAGGAAAACATTTCCGTGGTATCCCTTTTATCCACCGAAATTTATTCCATCCTGACGGTGCATTAGCCAAGCCTACATGCTATGGACTACACCTGTTGGTACAATAAAACCGCCTGTTGCCAAGTCAACACACACATATCGTTGGGGACTGACAACAATGTCATATCACTTTAATTATATCTGCGATGGGCAAAAACAAGGCATGTAGCTCTAGCTGGTTGTCCTACTTTATTGTTATTACCACAGAATGGCCATCAGGAGGTTAGGCGGGTAACTACACTATTAAGCTGCTTAGAGTACCTACAATGCAAATTTCCAACACATACAATTATCTATTCCCACATGTGTGCTTGGCTAATTACCTACCAAATTTTTATGGTGAAGTGGAATTTCATAAAAAGGTCATCCACTTCATTGGGACATTCTGCAAGAGGCTTCAACGTTATGGTCTCCAAATAAAATATTCCTTGTGTGCAAAGAGACAAACCGCCGTACTAATAACAAATTTTAGTCTGGACTTTAAATTTACGGAAGTTCACAATTGCGAAATTTGTATTTACAGTAGAGCCAATTAAATTTAGAGTCGGAACTAAAAATGTTTATTCGTAAGGCCCAAAGACGCATGACACTTAACTGGAAGCATGTTTTTCGGTCTATTACCTTGATATTTACATAATATGTGCATGTGCATACTTCCGTTTAAATTGTAGAGTGAGCTTAAATAAACTGTCTAAGCGGTTTAGCCGAATTGTGAATAGACACACGCCACTTGCCAGATTACTATCATCTATCACTGTATCCATTATCAGTTGTGTGCGCCATCGAATGCAGTTCCTCTGACCAGTGACGAATGTATTTTTTATTCACAAAACAGTTAGGATGAAAGCGAAGTTGGCTGCAGTGCCCTAACTAATGTGTTATGCGTTAATAATGGTGATAGAGATCTTTGGGCATTTTATTGAACTATTTGTGTCGGAAGGTGGCTGTGGATGGTTTGTGAACCAAGATTTTAAATGGATCTTTAGTGTTATACCATGTTCGCACCAACGTGATTTAGCTAAATTACGTGATTTAGACGTGTTTAATTTTTAATTACGTACCTATCTGTCATCGCAAATCCACACAAAATAAAATCGAACATACCTGCAGCGCTTTCAATTCAATTCAATGTTTTTCAACAAACAAAAAAAAAAAAAAAACAACACAAATGTCAAAAATATTATCCCAAATTCAATTTTCATTGTGTTTCGGTATTTTTATTAAGTATAGGTACAACAATCATAAATTGTTTTATTTTTGGCAGAGGTGTGATAACAAAAAAAAAAAACAACCAAAAAAAAAAACTACCCTCTCCGAACTGGACGAATTTTTTCTGCTGGATGTCAAACTAAATCACGTAAAATTCGGGAGACGCCTTTCGTGATTTATAAATCACATGAGCTAAATCACGTTGGTGGGAACATGGTATCATCTCAATTGTGTAATAGTGAAGATGGACCACGAGAGAAGTTGACTGACAATAAATACCAATAGTTCGTCCTTGACTTTTTTTCGATGGAAAATTCTGTTGATGACATTGACAAAACCCAGCGAAGTGTTACTGGTGCGTTTGCAAATATTCGGCCATAAGCAGCAAAAGTGGGCTTAGTTGTGAATGAGGACTTAACGAATTATATGCTGTCATCAAGACGGGACATATTGCATAAGCTAATCTGAACGTGCCTGTAGACAGGTTTTACTTGAGGGTAGTTGAAGACTTTACATTGACTAAGAACGCCTTTTAGTGTCCGTACTAAATTTTACAAGCTCACGGAAATTTTTATATCAAATTTTAAGAAAGCTTTTGTGTGTATGACAGTCATGTTTTTTTCTATAAGGCTTTTTGTGTGCCTCAGCTTCGTTATCAACTCTACGAGCGAAGAGTTAAACCTAACCAGGAGAGCATATCGACAGTAAGACCTTGTCATGGAATACCTTGGATGGAGAGGGTAAACCAAGATCCTTGTTCTATTATTTTGGGGCACACCGATTTTTTTTTTCCTATAATGGAATACATTCTATAGGTGCGAGATAGATGCCTTTCGAGGGCGGGCAATTTAAGAAACAGATGTGCAATTAGCATTGGACTTATAAAAACATATAGAAAACCCTCCATAGTTGTCCAGTGCCCGTAGTTCATGAGCCCTTAGAGTTAGTTTCCTAATCACATGGATAAGAAACTACTGTATATAGCTTGTTTTGATTGAACGAAGAACACCTGAAAGTCGCTACGGCGTCTTTTAGCTGAGAAGGCTATATCCAGTAATAGAGCAGTAGAATCCTGTATTATGGCACTCGAGCTTGAACGCTGTTTAAAGAAGATGATGATGTCCTTGGTCGCTTTTCGAGAGAAGAAATATTATTTGAACACGTCTTCAAGGTTTACCTAGAGGGTAAACGAGCTAGGGGAAGATCCCACCCAAGGTAATAGAAGAGGACCTCAACCTCAATGTTTGTGTGCCTGTAAACGATAGCCAAGCCACACAGTCACGCTGCCAGCCTTAAAAATTCAACACCCTTCATAACACAAAAAAATCAATAAGAATTTTTTTCACATCCAATAAATTTCCCGTCCATCGAGATTTTGCGACCAGCGAAATATTTCATAAATATTTAAGTAAATGTTTCCCAAACATTTATTTAACAAAAAACTGTTTATGAAATGTTTCGCAGTTCGTAAATAATTATTGTTTTACAAGTTTCACGTCAGAAAGGTTAGAGTTGTTTTTTTATCACAAAATATTACAGAAAAATGTAATCGCAACCTTTTTAAAACAAATAGCTTTAAATTTATGTGAAGTGACGATTTAATTTTTAACAACCAAACGTACATATTGTGTTAGTGCAGAGAGAGAGCTATGGTGCGGTCACAACGGGATTAACCATGGTTGAGAAACCGAACGCACTGCTGCTTCTTAGTTCATCATCTTCTAATGCAAAAATGAATAAATGCAACTGAACGACCACTCTCTGGATTATGTCATCGAACAGAACTTGTGAGAACGCCATGAGTATTATTATGAAAAATATAATGTTTTTTTAACTAGCGAAATATTGTTTATTTGTTACATATTTAAACTTATATGTTAAACTAGTTTAAAAAAAAAAACAGTATCAAAAATAAGAATTATTAATTTGATTCATATGGTAACACCCCGAAAAGCAACTGAAATGTCATGTCATTTGACATCCTATTGTGACGTCACGTTGTACAGAATGTTGGCAATATGGTTGGTGGCAATATAAAGGGCTCCAGGAAATAACCCCCCAACGAAATAACCCCCCAAAAAGAAAATGAAATAACCCCCCAAAATTTGTATGGAGGTGGGGATTTATTTCATATGAAATAAATCCCCAAAATTGGGGAAAATTGGGGATTTATTTCATGGGTTTTTGGGGACTAATTTCATACATCAAATTGGGGAGTTATTTCACTGTGAAATAACTCCCCAAATTGAAGTAAATTCGAGATTTTTGGCCATATGTCCCACCCAACAATTTGAAAATTCAACAAAAAATATAAGAAAAAAACCTCGCACCCACCCCGTAATCCAACAGTAAGCCCAGCAGGGGGGTTGCAGGGGGGCAGCATGCCCCCCCATACACATTTCATAATTTGCGCAAATGACCATTGTCCCAAAAATTAATATTAATTCGAAAGAAGGGCGCCCTATACCGTCTTGGGGACTTATTTCATACCATTTTGGGGACTAATTTCATGTTCGATTTGGGGTATAATTTTTACAGTGAAATTATTCCCCAATTTTGGGGGGTTATTTCATTTTCTATTTGGGGGGTTATTTCGTTGGGGGGTTATTTCCTGGAGCCAATATAAAGTTTGTAATACTCCTATTATTACCTGTCGTGTTTTGAAAGCAAGTGTTGCGACAACTCGAAAATAAAATTTGTCTATGATCCGTATTGTTTTTTTTCGTGATCACAAATCAAATATAGGTATGTCACATGTCACATCCTTCTCCATATCTTTAAAACATATGTACTTAGTGTGTCTTGAGACAGATGTAAATAAATAAACTTGAGCTTTAAAAAAAAATAAACTTTTTTTTAAAGGAAAACACCCGTCGAAGGGAGCGACTTCGGAACCAACTTGTAACTTGTAAGTTTACAAATTTTCACATTTTTCAAGACGGCATCATAAGTGACCTTGAATTTAATGAGGGTTACGTCAATTTAATTTTGTTTCCAGAGTTACCTAACCTCAAAATCAACTTGTAGCCATACCTACGCCGAATTGGGTAGCAAGATATTTGACTCTGCACCACAAAAATTGCATCTGCCATAAAACATCCGACCACAATTTGTCATCGACGCAAATTCTTGAGCGCTCATGATTCAATTAATTTATATACGCTTCGTAGTACACCTACAACACAAGCGAACAAATTGCATTATTTGCTAGACCAAAGTACGGATAAGTATACAGATACGAGTAGGTACTTGGGCTAGCATAACTCTTGATGCGGTGATGATGCCGGCCGAGCTGAACACAAAAACCCCAACGCACCCGTGTTTAATATTCATGATGTAGCCGAAGCTGACTATTGTGAAGTTGTCACCGGCTGGCGATGGCGACTATGACAATTTAATTTGCATTGGGTCCCGTATCGTACGTATCGTATCGTCGCGTCGTGTTCGTGTGTCATACCTACTTTGCAAAATATTAAATTTGCTGTAGCTATATTTATAGAAAGCAGATGACATGCCCCTAATGGTGTTAGTGATTATTATTATGATCACAGTTGCATAATTGAGACGACTCTATTTATAAAGGCAAACGTCTGTCGCATAATGGCCCACTTGTAGGAATTAAATCGAATTTTCTGAATCTTTTATTTATCAATTGGGAAAGAGATTCAAATTCAAAATTGGCACGATAGTATATTGCTTCGATTGGATGAGGTAAATCAGGTTTTCGCATATGAAAATGACCTTCGACTGTCATCGGCGCAAGAGTTACGACTTAGATTTGTGAAAGATTACAAATGCGTTGTAATTGCAGGAGTTCAAATAGGAAAAGCCGACTGAAACATGGTGTGGGAAATTAGGGGAGTTGATTTTATATTTCGCGAATAGTTCCCATAAAGGTCCATGAACCATTGGGCTTATTCCATCAGTTAAGACGGACTAAGAAGAGAAGGGTTTTCTTGCGCCTGTTTACGGAAGGTGTGGGTTTTTGGGAATAAAAAGGATATTTGATTGATTAGGTAGGTGACACAAAAACAGCCAGCTTTACGCTTGTGGAAGATTGGATAGAGGGTTGTAAGATTTAAGCAGGCTGTTGTGATCCTATTAACAGAAAATGTTTCAATGAAGTTTAAATATTGCAAGATTGGATGAACATTTTTGTCAAATCTAATATTAATTTTTGAAAATTTTGTTATAGTTTTTGATTTATAAATTATTTTATATCTTAACCCTCTCTCTGCTCTCTCAAGTTGAATTGGGACTACAGTCTATGGAGCTGAAATTTGACACATTGATAGGTAGTTTCAGGAATGTCACCTTAAAAACCTCTTTTAAAGTAAATGAGAAGCATGCACACATTTTATTAAAACTAGAATCGACGCCACTTTATTATTAGGCATTTTTCGACGCGTTTTCGGGTGTCTTTGCGGACGAAATTTTGACTCGAATGTGTACAATTTTTGGGTATGATTCTGGAGCCAGCTGCTGAATGTATTTTGGGCCTATTTTGGCGCGTTTCTTACTAGTTTTTGACGAACATTTGGAGCATTTTTGGAAGCATTTTTGAACTTCTTTTTCGAAGCACTGTTTCGGTTTCGCTGTTGAGTACGATTTTGAGCGTGGATTTCAACAAGCTTTTGGCGCTTTTTCATATCTATCGATTTTTGATGTATTTTATATTTTTTGACGCATTTTTGATACGTAATGGGGCCCATTTTTGGACTCGACTTTGGAATTGATTTTTAACGTCTTTTTGAACCTAATTTGACGCATTTTGGACGGGTTTTTAAGTAAAATTTGGAAGCGTTTTTGAACTTATTTTTCGAAGTGTTTTAAAGGCGTTCTTGGGAGGTTATTTGAACAAGTTTTTTGTCGCTATTTTCCAATCGATTTACGATGCATTTTTTACTTTCTGACTCATATTTGTTTTCGTTTTTGGACACGTTTGTTACACGCAACTGGGTTCGTTTTTAGATCGAGTTGGAAGTCTCATTTTGAAAATATATATTTATATCTACTATGATCAGTTTTGGACAAATTTTTGACTCAAATTTGGTCTGTCTTTTAAAGCGTTCTTGGGCTTGTTTTTCAACGAGTTTTGGACCCGTTTTGAAAGAAGTTTCGGTTGCGCTTTTGAAGACGATTTTGAACGTGGATTTGAACAAGATTTTCAACGCATTTTTGACCTTTTGACATGTATGTATATGCTTCCTTTTTGTATGCTTATATGATACTTATAACTGTATTAAATTTTATATTCGATATGGGAAATGATTTTGAACTTAATATTGGAAGTATTTTGACGCGGTCTTGAACCTAATCGTGGAGCTTCTTTTTTAAGTATTTTTGAAGTTCGTTATTGGACTTGTTTTAGGTCGGATTTCGGGTTTCATTAAATTTTTGACGGGTTTACTTTCGGTTTTTGATTGATTTTTCTTACGAATTTTTAGACGCGACCTTGCTGCAGGTTGTGGTTAAATAACTCGCTAAACAAGTAGAAAGGAAGGGAGCTTAAATTTTATTCGAAAAGATTCCGGCTCCTGTTTGCAAGAAAAAACCTTAAGATATAAGTTCTGTATTTTTGGGGGACCGAACCTAAGTCCTCTCGCTCAGTAGCCCACAACTAGTATAGGCCACTGATTGCTGCTGTCGCGTATTCCAAAAGATTTGCAGTTTCTCTATTAATTTTTCAACAAAAAGTTAATTGAATTCATGTAATTTTCCCATATCTCGAATGATAGTTAGTAACACTCTCCTGGTACCCTGAAGAGATAGTCATCTGTTGCACTTCCTTTGAGCATACATGGAAACTAAAAGTGGGAAAAAACTAGACAAAATGCACACACAACCCGACATCATAAAGAGTTATTTAACTTGCACAACTATAATAACTTTATCGCCTCGGTTATCGTTGAAACTCCTCCCAAAAAGTACAAGTCATTACCGTCGACCGATCTGACTCTTGTCTGACTCAGTTAATTGCTCTGTTCCACTCCACACATGGTATTATGTCAAATCTGCATGTAACTATGAACTGCTAGTCTGTTCGCACTTAAACAGTTACAAATGAGGGAAAGTCGGCAGAGTGACGTTAATGTTTGACTATGCAATTGGCTACGACTATTACCAACTTTGACAGTAGGTACATCGCTCGTACTCGCTGTCTAAAATGGGTCAGATTACGTGAAATCCAAGTTTACTGCACTGGAGTCAACGTTAAGCGGCTTTTATGCGATGAGTTGTCAAATTTAAATAGCGCGTAGGATTTGGGTTAAAGCGGTTCACAATGAAACCGCGATCGGTTGAATGGCATTCGAAATTCATAAGCGCATTGTTGTGTGAATTGGTGACGAATATTATAGTTACGCCAACGCTCAATACTCAGCACTCAGTGATGTGTGCAATGGGGGAGCATCGCACGATCAATTATTTGATGCTCGTTGTCAATGGGTCATTATCGCTTGTCGCAGACATGGCGAAAACACCGACTTGCACATGGAGATTGTGTTCGCTTTGTACGAAGGAAGTGTTAATTGGACTCTAATGGGTATTTTTTTTTTTTTTGTCGGAGAGTTGGTCGGTAGCTATTGTCAGGAAATGCGATTATTTGAAGCGATGTAGATTCTGTCATCAGTCCACTTTTTGAGCTTGGGCAAGGCTAAACCGGCGAAAAGGGTACTGACACTATTCATTAGCATAGACTTCTTTTTGAACGTATTGTGGGAAAACTCGAAAATGGATTTTTTGCATGGATTTTGTTTCATAATTTATGTAAGGGTGGTAAATTCGTTGTGAACTTGGAAAATCGCGTCCATACACATTTATCGAAGATCCTCGACTCAACGAAATTCGATTTTTTTTTTAATTTGAACGCCTAGCAAAGCAGGGAAAGTTGGGAAATTGGAAAAATCGAAAATTGATTTTGTAAATATGGAATTTTATGTGTGATTGTTCCCGAATGGCTTTTCGAATGGAAAAATAGAAAATTCTTAGTGGATAACTCGGAAAATTCGGGAAAAACGGAAAATATTGAATTTTTTTGTCCAAATTTTGCTTTTTATCGCAAGACTATGATCGAGATGAGTTTACCATTGCTGCCACATTGTTGGAAGGCGGTCGAAATGTACATTCAGCTTTGAAGCTGCCTATGAATCTTCTCACGGTTGACAAGTTAACATGCAAGTTCCGAGTTCCCATCATCAAAAGAGGAACTCATCACCATAGTGTTCCCGGAATTGCACAAAATTATAAAAATCTCGATTGGATAAGTGAACGGGCAATACTAGCAGCGAAGAATAAGGACGTGAGTCGATAGCTTGAATTTCATTATTCAAAGTCAAATCGCTGGAGAACTGCATTCGTACAAATCCGTTGACAGAGTGACCGACGAGGATAAAGAGTCCAACTATCCGACGGAATTACGGCCTGATGTGCCAGGAACTCCGCCGTATAATTTACAGCTGACGGCGGGATCGATTATAATCGTGTTGCGCAATCTGAATCGTCCGAAATTGTGCAACGATCATCAAGGGAAAATTCAAAGAAGAGGAAGTCCTTATCTCACGAATACCGATTATTCCAACTGATCTTCCATTCCAATTCAAGCGGATTTAGTTCCGTGTTCGATTGGCTTTTGCGATGACAGTCAATAAATCGCAAGGCCAATCGTTGGAAGTCTCCTGGTTTTATCCCGAATTTTCCTGTTTTTCGTACGGCCAGTTGTAGATATGTTGCCTGTTATCGTGTTGGCACACTGTCTTCATTATTTGTTTTTCCACCGGATAACAACCCGAAAAGCATTGTTTATCATATTGCTCTCCACTGATTTTGAGTCCATTCAAATAAATCACATTGAAATTCGAACTATCTGTTGGCGTTAAAATGGGGGCGAGACGAAGTTCGCTGGGTCCGCCAGTATATACCTATATTATATAGGTATTTAATTCTTAAATAGTGACCGAAAAAATGTCCGTAAAGTGTTACAAAAGGATGGTTACCCTTAAAGTTAAAAGAACGGTTCAACGACCTCCATATCTACTTTGTTTTCCATAATACAAAAATGCTTCAACGTGGGCTTGGGCACTGAAATCATTGAATAGGTCCATTACTTTTTTAATTCTATTCAGACAACCTCGCAGTTAAAATTAGTATCTAGCATTGTGAAAGATTTCCAAAATTCCCATGACTTTAATGCGTCCTCCCTAGGTATATTGATTGCCATGAAATTGATTGTTTCCTCCACCCCAGCCGGCTTTAATAGCTTCGTTCTACTTCTCCCAAAGCCATATTCCACTGGCCGTCAAAAAGATTTTTATTTTCCTTGCCTCAAAAGCGAAGGCTTCGCACCAATCACTGTCTTCGACTAGATACTCACGCCAAGTGCAGTAAATCACTACCCTTCGCCTTTGTCTGCTTAACACATACACAATTTCGCAACAGCAAACGGTCGGCAAATAAATAGTAGGTAATGCGTGCCACAACTAACAGCTTAACACCTCATTATTATGTTCTGCGAACCATACCGGGTTATAACCATCGCCAAATATTGCATCCGACATACTTAACTTATAACTACCGACTACTACAAAATTGCGACAGTTGAAAATAGTTCGTATCTTTCGTGCACTTGGTCTTGCTGTCATAGATCTAAGACCTCAAAGTCTCCCAGCGAAGAGCCACCCGTAAGAGTGACTCAATTTCATTTGATTGATTCCGATTGTTACATTTAAGCCGTTTAAATAAAACCACGATTGCTTCACGACATATCGGATCTATTGTTGTGGGAGTCCGCAAACTAGCACAGTACCCAGTTTTGCCAAATGTGTGTAATCTCCATTTCTCATTTCGCGCTGATAGAGTTTATTGAATGAATGACAGTTAAGATAGTGAGACTGGAACAATGAAAAAAAAAAAATCACACAAAAAAAAATATTATATAACAATTGCCATTGAAGGTGGTTAGCGATACTCACTTCCCATTCGATTTCACTTAAATAGTTTTCGGCTATTTTCGGCATTTTTTTTTATTTATGGTTATTTGTTGGCCAGTCGATTGATATGTATGCCTAATATAATTTGCACTCTCTCTCGCACTTCCCTTTGGGCCATAGTTTGCAGTTTGGAGACTCGTTTCAGAGATGTTGAATTCATGCGCATAACAAAAATATTTTCTATTGTACCTACAATGGAAGAGAAACAACAGAAATTGGCAAAACATCGGAAACAAAGGCGAAGCAAAAAAGAGGTAACAAAACCATATGCAATACCTACCAATAGGAATATAATGGCTTCAACTGATGGGATCTATTAAAGATTGCGTTCAGATGAAATGATCTCTTCAGCGTGCGTGTGATTGCCGGCTATGTTAGTTCAACTGAGTTCAGCTGCTTCACATACTAGAAGTAGGTACCTAATCGAGTGGCAGGTCACTCGTAGTATGGCGTCTCATTCGTGTATTTGATCAGATGCGTTAGTTACAAAGAGTAAGACAAATTGGATCGATCTATCCATATTCTTAGGATTTATATGAATGTTTCCATTGCACATGCTTTCTTTCGAAAAACCGATCTGCGCTTGTACTAGATATAATAATTGATATTTTTGTACTAGATTCGTTAGTAGTACAGTCAAAAACAAAATTGCAGCAAAAAAAACATCGCATACTTTTAGGCTGTGTCAGCAAAATGTCATAATTATTTTCTCATTTGGATCTTGGGATGAGTAGGCCTTTCAATCAGCGCTGCCAAAAGTACTACAATAAAAGTATTAGGTTTGTTTGACGAGAAGTGTCAGCTAATTTCCACCCCTGTCAAAAACCCTGCACAACCCTGAAAATTCGGCTAACTCATCGAACGCAAAATATGCTGCCCTGAAGTCTGGCAGTTTTTGAAATTGAAAACTACTTATTTTTTGATGAACGAAGTATGAAGATGGTAAAGTTTTTTTTCTGTTTTCTTTTCTCTTTTCCAGATCTACCTATTTTAAAATAAACAGGAACATTATGAGCAGTGATGGTAAATATAGGGAAAAATCCCTACATATAGGGATTCTGAGTTCAAAAATGAAGGCGTTGGGAAAAAGGGACAGATTTTCAATATCTGGTAAAATGTAGCTTCTTTTCAGATTTATAATAAAATAAGTCGGGATTATAATTTATTTTAGATATACACTTTTTTTCAAGACGATGTAGTTTCATAAAAAGTGAGTTCTCTAACTTTAACTAAATTCAATGAATTTTCTAATGTCATTTCGTAAAAAGTATCAGGCTTTATGTTTTCGCTACAACGTCTTCTGTGGCTCGAGTGTAAGGATTTTTTTCTTCTAAATATCGTTTTTATTTTATTTGTCAATCAGTGATTTCAATTTTCAAATACCATACTTTTTTTATTGTCTTTTGGCTGGCGCTGGATATGTTCCCAAATTTGTCTTTTCTGGCAAAATACGTGCTAAGCCTTCCGCACTCAAACTCTGATGCAGAAAGAGTATTTTCAGTAGTTACAGACGTTAGAACAAAAAAAGGAACAAACTTAGTCACGAAAACGTAAATTCGATTTGTATTTTCAGATCTTACATGCAGGATGCACATATAAATTCTGTTTCTTTTAAGTGCACTGAAAAGCACTATGAGAAAATGTTAACAAAAGAGCTGTATGATCATGTCGTCTAATTTTTTCGAATAACCTTAAAATTGTATTCTTATTTGTATAGGGCTTTACCGGTAATAATTATAGTACCTGTTCTAGATTTGGTATTGCTTTCAAATAATAAAATATTTATCGAAGTTTCAATAATGATTTTTTGTGTTAGTGCAATATGCATTTTTAAGTTTGTTGGCCTTATTTAATAAAAATGTAAAAAATAACAAATAATTGTTTAATTTTGAATTATAGAGCGTAGGGAAAAAGTAGGGATTTTTCTCCTCGCTTGTGAAGATTTTTAATTTTTTTAGTTACAAACACTGATTATGAGAGCAAATGATTCACTGTGTACACTAACTCACTGTTGACAACTTTACCCTACTAAAAAAAGCTGGTAGCACCGCGTTTGCCGTGAAATGGACACAACGTTTTCACCGTCGCGTCGTTTTGTTTTGTTAATAAGGCTTAATCATTTGGTGACTGAATAATAACATGACTGTCAAAGGTAGAAACACATAGAAATCAAGACCCATAGCTAGAAATAAATTTCTAAATACATTTTTGTTCTGTACTCCGCGGTACACCACAAAAAAAAGTTTTATTATCCTCCTCAACGAAATTATGAAATGACAGCTCTGATCTTCAATGACAAATCAGACAAATCACAAATCAGACGGATTCATTACTTATTTAAAACATGTGAAATGAGAGTGGTAGATAATTTTAGTTAATTTAAGCAATAATGCATCAATCTATTATACGAAATAAATCAATATATAATTGTCCATTCATCACTTCCGGAAGCCATTTTGTTTTGTACGAAAGCTAAATTTCTTAAGTTTAGCTAATGCTATAAAAAATATCAACATGTTGAATTTTCCCATAATTCGTAGGTACGATGTATGCAAGATGGCCGACCAAACAAATTATCAAGTTTTTTGGCGCGTTGGATAGTGAGCTTAAAGTTTGAACTGTCTTGATCTGTCCTCTTGCTAAAATTGGCTTCTGTCAAAAGAACTTCTGGATTATTGGAGTATTTGAAGAACATAGAGAACGGATGCATTTTATCATAATGCATCCATTGCATCCTTGTAAAGCGTCCGTCCGTCCGCACACACGAATTTGTTTTCCATTCATATCAGATCACACCAAAAACCAACTAGTTTTCGTTTGACGTTTCTGTCCATACTGATAGACACTCACGTCTGTGTAAAATTTTTCGTTACAAATATCGATCGCATTAATTAACAAATAAAATTATTTCAGGACATTTGACGATTTACATTTAGATATTTAGCACATCAACTAAATGTGGACAATGATTTCAAGTTGTGACATTTGTTCGGTCAGCTGATCTGCTGAATTTGCCGAATATTGCAAAAGGCGTGTATTTTTCAAGAATCCAACGATTGGAAATCGTTTTCTTGGTGTCTACGTGGAAAACGACTATAAACGATACGTTTTGGAAACTGAAAAATATATGAAAACACTTCGGTTTTTGATACAGCTTTCGATTTTTTCCGAAACTCGCTTTTCGGCCTAATGTTGTGAATAAGGTATAAAACCCCCACGTGGAACTAGAATGTCATCGTAGGTTTCATCAACAAACTACTTTGTAGTAGTTATTTTTTTTATTTAACAAGCAAACATTTACACTGTAACTGAAGAAATGTGTTTCAACAAAGCGCCGATCAGACAGTTGTTATCGATTTTATTGACCAGCTAACTTGCGACCTACTATCGAAAACACTTTTAAAAAGTACACAAAATCGTTCAATTCAATTATTTTTGTAAAAGGCTCTTTGAATGTAGTAGATTTGTAAAATCATATAGGTATAACTAGCTTAAATTAGTAAATTAAATATTTACGGATGTCTACCATAATAATACACTTTTATTGCAACACATTCCTGACACCAAAACAGAAATGGGTCGAAAATAAAAATTATTCTCTATTATTATCTAACCTGTACCTCTTCACAAATTTAAGATTTACTATATTTTCGATGAAGGTATTTATGTCCTCATCCCGACTAACAAATCTCCGATTTTCAAATTGTTAAAAAGTGCCTATCAAAAGAACAACAACGACTCCCAAATGTTTAAAGCCAATAAGAAGGCGTTTGCCTAATTTCAGTCCCTAATAGTGTGGCATTGCATCAAGTTCTTAACGATGAATCATATCCCCGGATCCCATCGGATATTTTATACATTTTATGAGCATTAAACGCGCGAACCCAATCTCGTGTACTAAGTAAAATTTAACGTTAAATTTTATATCCTTTTCTACTCTCGTTTCCTTTCGCAATCTCTGTGGTGCTATGGTAGTGTTACGTCGTCGGCGATGGCCTATTTAATTTCCATTTTGAATTCACTTCACCCTCTGCAAGGGAATTTGAAACTTATTTAAGACGATACCGCTAATCGAATAGGGCACTTATTCAAAATAATGTTCTACGCACTGTAAATGGACATTTTGTATATACGTATAAAAAGCAAACAATGGAAATCGGATAAGTAGGTAATTTGCGACGTACATAAAGTCAGCCCCGAGGAGATGGTCACTGGGATTTTAATGGCTTACTTACGAACTGGGTTCTGGGTGTATAGCTTTTAAGTAAGTTCAATGGTTCTGTAAGGCCGTGAATCTGATGAAGGGAGTGCGTTGCGTCCAAAATGGCAATATGTACATTGAACAGTAATGAGCGCCTTTATCTTTTTTATGATAAGAAAGACTATAATGCGTGAAAATATAGATTTCTTAAGTACATATTTTGTAAACCAACATTTTTTGCTTTTCGATTACAAAGTCTTTGCGATGTCAGCGGCAGTTGCGGTCTAAATACTTATTTGTTGTCGAATGCAGGCTTGAACAAGTGTACAAGTACAAGCCGAAGAGGAGGTATAGTGTAGTAAAATAAGAAAAACGAACATTACTATATTGGTTGAACTCGCCCCACGACGAGGCTGTGGATGTATTGAGTCAATTTTATAGAAAACCACCAGGATTGTATCGGCCATATTGTAAAAAAAAAATTAGGAGGCGGGCCGAGAAGGCACACAATGTAGGTGATATAAAAATTAAAATAAATTCATAACAATTACTAATTATTTATTAAATCTTTTAAATTTATTTATTAAAAATATAATTATTAAAATTAAAATTATTAAAAATAAAATGGATTGAGCGGAGTTGTTTATAAAATACCGGCATTATAAAAGCATGTAACCTGGGTGGACATGGGTTGATTTAGTTTGACAGTATATTAAGTGCAAAACAAAGCATTCCATAAAAACCACAAATTCACATCAAACTTAATGGAAATTAGATCTTTAATTCATCATGAGATGTAGACGTATTTGAAGCAAAGGTTGTTGACATTTAATTATTTGGAGAGCACAAGAAAATATTGGCATGTTAACGTCACCTGTGAACGTGTAGCACAACCACAGTCTGAAATCTAGTACATCTACTACGTTTTTTTCTTACTCCTTCATAGATGGTAAACCCCAACTAACATCAATTTGGTCAAGCCAGTTTGTTTCAGTTTCAGGCATTTGGAAATTCTGCTTTTTCTTGACGACTTACCACATATCTGACATTGTGGTAGTGTGACAGTTTTCCCAACTGAAATCTGAAAACAATCAAGTTCTTTTTTTGTGGAAAGTGGCATCGTGGAATGACAGCAACATTTATTAACTCGCAAAGCCAATTTCAGCAACCTCAACAGTACCTATATAAGACTGTTTGTAATTAGTCATCTGCAGGATAATGACATGTTGATAAATCTCCTTAAGACAACCAGAACCACAAAAAAAAAAACAGATCGGTAATTATTATTATTTGCTTTTATATTTGAATGTCGGTTATGTCAGTTTCAGTAGAGATGAAACATTTCTGTAGTTATCTTTGTCAATTTATGTTGTTACATTCCAGCCGGGATTCGAAAAGATAAAACCCTTTTCTGCTGAACTTTTTTAGTAAAATCACTTTTATTACAATTTTATCGATTATTCTAATAACTCCCTTATGAAGTAGGTACCTATCAAAACAACACCACTTCAAACAATTCTTAAACTATTCAAGCACAATTCAAATCACTTCTTTCACTGTATAAATTTATACTTATTTATCTTCATAACCGATTACTATTTCAAACTTTACCATCACTGTTTAAAAATCAACTGTACATCCCAGTTCTCAAATCTGCCTTTTATATCCTCTCCGCCATCTATCGAGAACTTGATAATGTATGTATACGAAAATTCCGGCTGGTTCTAGAATTAGCTCAGTGGAGACTTGCACTTATTTGACAGATTCGAGTCTCCACTTGGAAGTAGAACTAGTTTGGCGACAAATGGGTCGATTACACTTTACGATTTTAGGTTCTACGCTACATTCCACATTCCACAATGTGCAAACTTCCCAACGAATCGAAACATCTATTTCAGGTTAAAAAAGTTTCAAGACAGAGATATTGAACTTTATTCAAGAAATTATTTTTATTTCGCCTGGCCTTTGCCTTTTTAGGGGTGCAAAGTGTTGTATGCAATACGACTACCTAGTTACAAAGATTAACCTCCAGAAGTGAGGGGTGTGGCATGTTGCAAAAATATACTCCTTCAAATTCAACCTCCGATCTACAAATTGAAGTAGGTACTCAAGCTTTTTCCCCATGGTATTTAGTAATAGGGAAATAAGCAGCCCGCAATACAGTCTTGTATAATATAAAGACGGATCAAAAATGGATATCGGGGTAGCGTCAGAACTCTTCATTTCAACATTGAGACGCCTCCTGGACAATAGCAATGTCTTTCAAGCGGATGTATTGGACGTGCCGAAAGCTGCTACACGCAGAGAAATCACTTTTTTTAACCGAGCAAAAGTTCCACTCGGTTAAGTTAAAATTCATGCGTGCATCCTTCGGCGAAGTCAGGACTAAAGGACCCATCAGAAATGACTGAAGACACTCTTAACGATGCACAATACTCTGCGGTACCGATACCATATGAAGAAAATACGCCTGGTGATAGAGAAGCATCAGGAAAAAATACACCAACACAAATAAAAAGCATTTGAAACTCTTACGTCTTACAACGAAGTAAAGCCCACAAAGATGGAGAGGAATTGTGACTACTAGCACCCTCTGAGACTCTTGGAAAAATAAGCCAGAAAAAACAACCTAAATTCTGGTGGTTTAACTTCTGTGACAGCATCTAAGGCACCAACCAAACAGCGCAATGTCCAACGTAACGCCTTTCACTGTACTCAAAGCTGGCTCTATTTAAAATCAAAAAAAAAAATCCATAAATCTGGTCATGGTGTTCATTTCCTTGGCTGTAGGCCTGCTAATGACATTTATGTTGCCACTTGTTATCGGGTCTCCTCTAATCTCCTGACACTAAAGTCAACCCGCGGTACAAACAATCATTTTTAGTGTCCAGACTAAATTTTTCGAACTCAAAATGGCGACATTTTCCATACAAAATTGCATATTGTGACCTCGAAAATATTTATTGTGGAGGTTAAGAATGATTATTAGTAAGGCCCAACGACTTTATACCCTCAACATGTGGTGCGAACCCTCGAGCCCATCAGAATTTAAATAATAGCCTCAATATTGTTTGAGGAACCAACCTCCTCTAAGTGATTAAAGATGCTTCCTTCTCCTCCGAGAGATTGCTAGACACTCACATAGAATGTGGGAGATGTCTTCCGTGACTTGTAAGTCCTCACAGTCCCTGCATATATCCGAGTTAGCTAGTTCTAGTCTCATGGCATGCTTCCTTAGAATCTTAACTTTGTTCTACCGAGATTGATTAATTCTTCAAACTTTTTCCGATTTAAAATGGGCCTTTGAGACCCTGTCACCTTCTAGTTATGACCATCTTGTGGCTGCTAAATGGGAAGTTTTTTTTTTCGAAAACAACCCTTCTAGTCACGGCCATAGGTGGTCCTATACAGTCAATCATAAACCATGGATATCAAAGTCGTCTTTTAGTCCCATCTAGGTGCGATCGAAAGGTCCCTTCCAATGGCGTTTTCCACGTCTTGGAGAACAATTTCAGTAGCATAAAGACAGGATCAATCATCCGAGTATTGCACAAGCTAACAATTTGCCACATAAATACTCTGGACTACCTTTTGGGATAGTGCCGGATAGTTTTGGTAGTAGCTCTGTCAGAGAAATTTCTGCAGCTAAGAATGTTTTTGTTGCTGCTTTGGAGTGAAACTTTAAATGAACGTTGTCGTCCTATTTTTTCAAGTCTGCATTCCAAAATGCACTTAAACAATCTGACGAGTGGAGACCAGTGCTGCCAGGTTGTTTTAAATACCCACAGGGAGACAAAAACCAGAACAAAAAGCGCTAATCTAGATTGCGCAAGAATAAAAATTGATTGAAAACTAAGAGGTAAATTTGGCACATGTACTGAAATTCTGACATTTTTTAAGAAGCTACAAAGTATCTATTATATTAGGAAAATTAAAAGACTTGAACTCTCAAAAAGTTCGTGAAAAATCGATCAAACAGTGCGTCTATATCAGATACATCTTTTGAACGATATCTTATTTTTGCGTCTTTTTATAAAAAGTCTTTCACTTTTGCAAAAGAGTTACAAAATGTGGATCAAAACCAGGGTTTTAGATGAATTTTTTTGACAATTCTAGGTCAAAGTGTAATACAAATACACCAAAAAAATTATGAAATAAAAAGCCCTAGAAAATTTGCCAGGAGCTAGAATTCTTTAATGCGTGCAGAAACTGTTAAGAAAGCGAAAGATCTATCTCCGAAAGCGCCAAGCTGGCAGCACTGGTGGAGACTATTTTCTTGTCCTATTTCTTATACATATTTCTTATATATATAGTTCATTTTCAGTGTCGTCTCTTGTATTGAATAGCATTTTCGCTTCTAGGAGTTTGTTTTTGTCTCGCCTTAAGTTGGAAGACTAGATAATTAGCGCCGATAAATTCAATGGCCGATTTCGAGGCTATTTTTCTTAATCCGATAAGCAGAGCTATTTATGGCTAACAATTTAAATACCTAGCAACTTGCTTAGTGTTCTTATCCCACTGATAATGAATTGTGAGAAACACTCGGCAAAGATGTAGAAGTATTAATTAGATTCATTTACCAAACACAAGCTTCACATGAAAGGAACCTCTCCCACGATACAGTTTACAAAAATACCGACAGTCTCTATGGTAACCCATAGATTGGATTATCTGCTTCCAACCCAACCAATTAAAGCATTTAGTACCTTTCAATTAAATCCTTGCTGCCCGCAATCTTAAATTCTTAAGCAGTACTACATTTGTTTGGTATTTCCATACAAGTGTACCTACCCAAACCGAAGTAGAAGCAAAATTTCCTCGAAATACTGAGACAAAGGAAGCAAAATCCCAACCAACATAAGGTTATTGCGGGAAATCCTTTTAAAATCTGATAATGGAACGGTTAAGCAGCTCAACTTAAGTACTTCATACACACATATATTAATTCAGCTTGAATAGTTGGATATGAGTTAACCACGTGTACGAGTACGTGTACCCTTACTGATTTATACGCTCGTTTATAAGTGCGTGCATCCTTGAGGAAAAAGTCCGACTACTTGATTTCGAGATAATAAAACCGCCATGACGTCATACCTTTTATTTCGCCCCCACACAATTGGTGAGCAGAAATAAAGCTCAGTGCTCCGTTGTGAAGTTAGTAGGCAATCGAAACTGGCTACGTCATTTGTCGGAGGGGAAGAACTCGACAAAAACACATGCGCTCTCCCATTGATGACGTCAAGTTCAATGTGGTATAAATCCTTCCGCATAGGTACCTTGCGGCGAGTAGAAGGCATCATATGCACACAGCCAATACCAACACTGCTTCTGCAGTGAAATTAAGAATTCAAGAAAATTTCATAACAATTCAGAGCAGAGGGATGTTAATTATTCCAAAAACAAACAGCAGCAAAATATAGAAAAAAAAAATACAGCACTAAGGGAAACCCTTCGGAGGCGATTGTCTCGTTCGAATTTAATCCTCCCAGCAAGCAATTATTGTGCTGGAAACAGAAGCGAGGCTTATTCAAATGTAAACCACCAGTATAAATGCAAACAAACGACACAATGGATTGCAAACAGAAATATCGTGGAAGGCAAAGAAAGAGGGAAATATTTCATCTGGATTCTCCCACAGTAATGGTGAAGGATCAGTGGCAGAATGCACGTACTCGACAAATGTTAAGCACCTACGATGAGGACCTGTTTTAAACGTGTCGTCGGATTTTCTATTTACTCGGTGCCTCGGTTATATAGTGCCAGAGGAGTGCAATTAAACTTTATTGCTCCAGGAAGTGTCAATATTGTTATGAGATAGAATTCCGTGCTCGATTTTATTTCAATAATGAAAGAGGCTGTAAAGGATAACGTATGTTGGGCTAGCACAATTAACATCTACTTCGAAGGGATTTCTTGACAGTATAGTGTATTGTATTTTTCTAAAAATACGTAATAAGCCTTTCGGCTGCAACCTCTTCCGGAGGTAATCAATGAATCATATCTGATAGAGGATTGGAATTGGACGCCAGTTCGCGATGTCACTTTTGGTGGGATGATGGATGTTTTTAGTTTTTCGGAGCCCAACGACTGTTCCAGCCTTATGTTTGCAAACGGTGCAATAACTTCAGCATAGGTCTTTAGATCCTTCCATTGAGTACCACATTCGGCAATTCATTTTTTGTCCTTACAATATATTTTTCGAAGCGTTTTGTTATAAATGCTGTTTATTCATATTTTTTTAAATAGTTTTTTTGACCAATTTTTCAATGGGGATTTTTGAAGCGTTTTTTAACGCATTTTTTCAGAACTTTTTAAGCCTTTTTAAAAACTTTTCTCGAAGCAATTCGTGACGTCTTATTAATGTGTTTTTTTAACTGTCTTATTAAAGTATATATATGAGGATTTTTGACGATTTGTTAAAGAGGATGTGGAGCGTGTTTTAAGTGTTTTTCGTTTTTGTTTCTGAGAGGTTATTTAGGTATTTGGAAGCGGTGCTTGCCGCATTTTTCTACAAGTTCAGTGCATTTTTTCGAAGATGTTTTTGGTTTTGTTTTGGTAAGTAACTTTTAATGCAGTCTTATTAAAGCATTTTCGAGTGCATATTTTGTTGCTTTTTTCAATACATCTCAAAAGTCTTTTAACCCTAGAAGCCTATGGTTAATGACTACCCCTAATAAGCTTATCATTCGTCGATTCAACGAACAATACTAAAATATATTTTTTTAAAGCTTTGTGTAGTATAATCATTATACAGTTCTCCTTTTTTTCCTGAAGCATTATAAAGGTGTTGCCAAATGAAAAACGTGATTTTTACTAAATTAATACTTCAGTTATTATCACTAACAGTCTTTAAAGCAAGGACAACATTTTCTAGTCTAAAATTAAAATGTTTTCAAAAAAAATAAAAAAAAAAACATTTCTTCTTTAGCAATATTAAATTAGTCACAACAATTACAAAGAAAAAATTATAAAAATTAGGTTAAGTAACTAATATTTCTTAGCGCGTGATCTGACAAAAGTCCGAAACGACGAAGTTGAGTAATTAAAAAATAAAAATAAATGGAAATACTGGTTTTACAATCATTCGCAAGAGTGCATCGGTGACCGAGTTAATTAGTTAATTCGCTTTTGGGCGAATTTTTTTTAGAGATTCTTATGCGTTTTTTACCGGTTGTTTGAAGCGTTTCCTGACTTTTTTGATGAAGTTTTTAATTTATTTTGCTGCGTTTTTTCTAAGCCTTTTCAATGCGTCTTAATAGTCCTTTTCATTGTCTTATTTTATTTATTTAAAAACGAAAAAAAAAAAACTTTCAAACCGTCTTAAAAAACGATAAGAAAATGTATTATAAAACTCGAAATACTAGCGATGAATGTTCTATAAAAAGCCGTTGAAATGCGTGTGTTTCTAATACGTTTTCGACGCGGCTTTTTAAAGTCTTTTTAAGTGAATTTTTCGACATGACTTTTGAAGGGCTATTAAAGTGTTTTACATTAATTTTCGATTGTTTTACGACAAGGTTTTTAAGTGCTTTTCAAACGTTTTGAAAACGCATAAAAAAATAGCTGATTGAAATCGTTTTTAAAACACCTAAAAATCCCTCGTAAATTGCTTTAAAAAACGCGTACAAAACATTTCGAACATTAAAAACGCATTGAAAGAGCGACAAAAAGCGCGTCTAAAAGCCCATTAGCATTCTAAAGAACATAGCTCTTTTTCACCCCTCTACAGTTTTTCAGAACTTAGGAGCTATCTCTTCCCGGGAAAATATTTATATTACTTCAACTTCCGAGTTACAACTATTCATTTGCAGGAGTAACACACTCCAGAATGTCGGGCCACTATTGAGGTGTTATATGTTCGTTTTTCCGAGAGAAGTATTCATATTCTCATATTTTATTTAAACCAAAAATTGTTTTACAACATTTTCATAGAACAAAAGCTATTGAAACACCTCAAAATTTTATCCTACCATTATTAGCAGTAAATTTATACCTCCTATTCCCGATGGCACATTTCTTCACAACAACGACCAACAACTTTATACAGACACACAAAACCTCTCATTTTGCTTTCTTCTTCTGGTTACTTTAAAACTTTTAGTAAGTTTCCTCAGTTATTCTAATTATATCCAACCCACAATGTCAAATTCCCGAGTGCATTTGTAACGTTAGCACTAATGTTAAGTTAACATCTCGTGGATTCAATTTAAACTGGCAGACGCAGAATTCAAACATTCACTTCATTTAACTCGAAACGCTTGCTTACTACCCAGAGTAAGTCTAAGAAGCCTTTCCAAATGGAAAATGTTTTATTGTTTTCTGTTCCCTCGACTTCCTTGCAGCAATTGGGGGGGCAAACAGACAAACGAGCCAAAAATGATAAGCGAACTATATTTGGTTTCCTCATTGCTTTGTCCTTCTGTGTAATGATTTTCATTTTGTTCAGATGGCGCCAGATTTAAGGATAATGGATTCAACCGGCCACCCACAATGACCTATGGTATTCTCTGAAGCTGGGACCAAATTGTAATTTGAAATAAATCAATAATGATATTCTTCAATAACAATCCGGATAGACAAAAAAATGGCCAGATCTAATAATTCCACATTTAAAGAAAGATTGAATTGGACTCATTGTATAGCAGTTCAGCAGTCTGTCTTATAGATGTGATGGGTGTGAAAGAAAATGGAAAAATTCATGCGACGCGTAGCCATAAAACTAATGACCAATGTACCTTATAATCAGATTTCATAGAATCGATACAAGGCAAATAAAAACGTTCTTTTTTTTTGGTTTTAAATGAGCCAATCATCTGTTTCGATGAAAGTACCAAAGACTGCCAAACGCAGTACTCACTTAGGCAATTACAACAAACGGAACTGTACACAAGGTTAGGAATATTTTCAATTTTGTGCGGTCTACTGGAAATGGAAATGTGTTTCAAAATGTCCCCTCCTCGGAGAATTCCAAACAATGATTCATTAAAAATAGCTTTGGTCTTTTATTTTCCTTTATATGGATGTAAATCTTTTTTTTCCCTCGACGATAGACCAAACCATTTAGACGATTAGATAAAACACTTTCAGACTGAGTAGTATTCCTTTTTTTGTGGGAAAAGTTTTAAAACTTTTATTTGAAAAGTAAAGTGTTCGCCAGTTGCCCGGGAATTGCAAATTTTTAAATATTTAGAGCTAGTTTGGCGCATTAGTCTTAATATATTATTATTTTTTTTTTCTGTTCGTATAATAGTTATGTAATAATCATATAATAGGGCATGACTTCGATTTGCAGTTCGTTCCTCAGATAGTGCATTTAAGAATCGCAGGCGATACTTACGATGGCATAAACCATATGCAAATACTCGGTGAACTATATGAACATTTACGGGGTTGAATGTGAGTTCCGGTATGATGATTTTGCAAGCTGGCATTCTGTTAGCTGCCAGCCC
Organism: Cheilosia vernalis; assembly: GCA_949126925.1. Lineage (NCBI taxonomy): Eukaryota > Metazoa > Arthropoda > Insecta > Diptera > Syrphidae > Cheilosia > Cheilosia vernalis. The sequence goes on along the minus strand of OX421361.1, from coordinate 38,552,253 downwards.
TTGCACTGATATTTTTGTCATAGGCACCAGGCAACTCAGTGTCGGTTGCAACTATCGCTATTTGAGAGCAACAGTTGATTTTTCTGCCCTCATTAGCGACCAATATTGAAAATAAAAGTTACCGAAAATTAAGAAAGTTAATAAAACACGAAAAAGTTATAAATATTGTATTAAGCCAGTTTGAATGTGTTAAAATGTACCTACGTTCAAGCCTAGTAGATATGCAGTTCACGTAAAGTCCAATTTTCATACAAATTTTTCATGCGAAATGCCAAATGAACTTTCCACTTCGGAATTTTTCAAGCCAATAGCTACCCAATTCGAGTGAATAATATAGATTCTTTCAAACACTGATTTGTAGGTAACTATACTATAGTAATCTATATATATAAAAGGCAATGAAGTCCGTGTGTGCGCGCATAACTCGATAAAGGATTGTTGGATTTCAACGATTTTGGGCTTGACGGTTTCGTTTTGGACCAAGGAAGGTTATAGGCTACTTTTTGTCGCGAAAACAAAACTTTGAGGGGATGAAAAAGGTTATGAAAGTTTGTATGGGGAAATGCACTTTGAAAAAAAATAAACGGGGTGGAAATCGAGTAGTGATACTTCATATATAAAAAAAAAATTTAATTTTAATACCAATGTTGTTGTCATTTATTTCAATTATTTTGCAAGCAAATTGTTGTTGCAAACAATTTTGAAATTTCTTTTTTTTTTTAAATACACCTAATAAGATTGCTTATGTTTACTATGTCACATTAAGTAGCTTTTTGAAATGGAGTAGATACTTCGATTTGTTTGATGGTGTTTCAATGCATCATTTTTGTTTGCCAAATATTTTCAGGATCCTTGCATTAGTATGAGAGTGAGTAAGTTGAAATGTTTGAGATGATGATGATGATAGGCAACACAGGAGCTGTTGAGCGTTTTGAGTTTTTACGCACATATCTCGAAAGAGGATGGTTAGTTTTTAAAGATTTTGAGCTTGATGGTTTCGATTGGGCCCAAGGAAGGCCATAGGCTACTTTATGTCTCGAAAACAAAACTTTGACAGGATGATATAGGGGATGAAAGTTTGTGTGGGATTCGGCGATTCCAAGACAAATTTGATCATGCCGCCAGTGCGAAGGTCAAACGTTTCACGCCGCAGAAAATCAGGACGAACAGTCACATCGGAATATTAACAATCAATAGAATATTTCGGAACTTCGGGAAAGAAGACCATGCAGTCGTCCATACTGGAGACCGAGATAGACAACAACACAATCATCATCAGCATAGCGTTCCATGTTTCTCACATGGTCAATTGTATGTGGCGTGCTCACGTGTCGGCAAACCTCTCGCTTTGTACGTGTACGCACCCGTAAATGGAACGAAAAATGCTATGTTCCATAAAGCACTTCAGTGAAAAAGCGGTAGGTTGGCCGACAAGTAAATCGCTGCGGTTATGCAATTGTATTTCGCTGGGCCACCTGAATCTGAATCCTGAATATTTCTTTAGCGCGTGGTATTTGTAGTAAAACAGAATTTCGTTAAAATATTTTGCACTCGGGTACGAAGATATGCAATTATTAAACTCGCATTATATTACCTCCATTACCATTTTCATGACACTTTGTTCGTTTAGCTACATTAGCATCCCCATTAAAGAGGGAAGGTTGTGTGCTTACGTTTTATATTGGTACCAGTATTTCTATATCACATTTTCTTTTTCGTGTGAACCAACTTACAAACACATGAAAACTAATTTGACAGCTCACTTAAATTCGGGAACATTCCGGTAACAAAATATGTGTTTCCCGAAATAGTAATTTTATAAGCTAAAACTTTTTCCTCACTTTGGCCAACGTTCCATTCTGCACTGGAAATAAAGGGTTTTTCAACAGGGACGATTTGACACCGTTAGACTATTTCCTGTGGGGCTACGTCAAGTCTATGGTCTATGCCAACAAGCCAGCGACGATTGATGAACTTCGTACGAATATCGAACGTGAAATTGCAGCAGTATCGGCCGATTTATGCTTGAAAACCGTCGTAAATTGGGTTCAGCGTCTGGACTTCTGCAAGCGTGCCCGTGGTGGGCATTGAAAAGAAATCGAGTTCCATACATAATGGCATCGAACGTACTTTCACAGGAATAAAGAATTTCATCATATCCAAAACCGTTTTTGTTTTATATCAAAAAAACTTTTTTAGTGCTCTTAGTGAAAAACCCTTTAGTAAGCACTCTGATACACTATGCACACTGTTATCTACTGTTACGGAAGAAATGTAGGAGCATCGCTTACACTATAACCAACAATTTCCACTTGGGCTATGGACCCGATAGGTGGTGCTGGGTTCCCGGTTGAATGATTGGACACCATCCTAAAGGTGATACCTTGCAAACCATAAGCGGAAAACGGGTTGTGGCACCTTTCATTCAAAAATCAAATCAAACGCTATTTCTATAAAGTTGTATAATTAGGTAAAATAAAGCACTTTGAGAAATCTGAGCAAGACTTAAAACGAAATATACGGTCAAAGCCGGGTGGGTACAGCTATAGATATATAAAAAAGACTGACGTCCGTATGTGCACTCATAACTCGGGAATAAATCGTTAGATTTTTATTATTTTTGGTTTAAAAAAGAACATGTTATGCTACTTTTTGTCGAGAAAACTCAATACCTTATGGGGATTGAATTTAGTATGGAGAATCGCATTTTGAAAAAAAATTACTGGATAGTGCCACTTCCAATAGGTGCAACAAAAAATACGAATGTAAAATTTTAAATTTTGGAATTCCTTAGATATTCCGTGCTTACCGCTACACAATTTGAAATTGTAAGTCGGCCCAGTTATAATTTTGTTGTGAAACATCAATGCACCGCAAGTTTGCGAATGAAAGACATCGACATTGCTATACTTCAGTTATTTCTATTGCATACCTATAAGTTTTGAAAAAATAATTTGAATTGACCGAATAGCATGAGCATTGTGCACGCTCGAAATTATTATTTTTATAACATTAAAGAAATTGGGCGGAACAAAGTTCGCCGGGTCAGCTAGTAGTTACTAAATAAAAAATACAAATACATAGGTACATACACAAATCTGTCAAAGATATTTCAATTAGGTTTTATTGTCAGTCGTGTCACATTTTTGGCATTCGGCGTGAAAAATGATTTCTAGGAAAATGTGAAATTTATTTAAATTTCTGATGTTTTTTCAAGTCTTCAAAAAAAACAAAAAAAAAATTGTGGATATCTAATCAATTTACTTTTATTTATAAAATGCATGTTTAAAACATAATCCTTTAAATTCAATTATTTACATTTTGAAAGTAGGAACTATATGACAGTCTTTCAGCAGTTAAGCAACGTCTACTAAATAAAATGTAATAGATTGGCTGTAGCCGCAGTGAATTAGTGGTAAGTGTGTTGGACTACTACCTGGGACCTGGTTCGAATCCCGCAAAAACCCAAATTCCAACTAAGGGTTTTTTCACTGCACCACCTCTCGCGAACGTCTGACAAACATCCGAGAGTATAACTGTCTTGAAAGAGCTTCTCAATCGGCCGTTTGGAATCGGTATAAAATTGTAGATCCCTTCCATTCTTTCCAAAAATTAAAAACTCAAACGAATGGTTGCGAGAAGCTAGGCCCAGGGTCCCTATAGACCTATTGCGCCAAATATTATTATTATTATTACTATTATTACAGATTCGCTGCTCGTCCATCAACCAACTCTAACCAGCCTTAACCATCAACTTTCTTGTGAACTCATATAAGAGTAAAAAATAAAATCAGTTTTTTACAACGTTTGTAAACGGTCAACACAATTTCCTTGTCCAAGGACTTAATTCACTTTGGGCAGCAACTTAGGCTTAATCAGTGATTGATTGAAAATGCGATATTATTCGTATAGAGTGGGATATTTTGGCGAATTTATTTCTCATTAGTTTCATTTGTTTGCCAGAAGTTGCTTCACTCAAACTTCTATGTTGCGATAAGGGCAAAGCAAATACGCCTCCATTGAGTCCAAGGACATGTCTCTTTTAAAAATAAAGTCTGCTTAACTTCACTCTAAAATGCGGTTAAATGTTTTCCTTTTGCTTCACCCATATATGAAGCGGGAGGGTCGGAGTTATGGGCAGTAATCACAGTTAATGAAAAGGGGGAAAACGAGGGACAAGCTTAATATAAGGGGAAAAACATTTGAAATTATCTGTGAAACTTATACTGCTTGAAAGTAAAATTAAAATGCATTTTCATTACAAGCAAATGTTCACTAAGAATGAAATGTGTATACAAATTAATATATACCCCAGCGATGAATGAATCGCATTAAATTATAATCAGTAAGAAACAAAGATACAGCTTCCTTCTGAGGCATTACCAATTCTTATGCTTATCCAGCATAATTCGTCAGTATCCAATGTCATTGTATTGGCACAGAACGTTTTGCAAAACGTTGACAAAATTACTTTAATATCAGAGAAAATTATTTTGTGAGCACACTTCTATTTTATAGCTGAGTAGATTTGCATTGACTTCCCCCACCCATGGTAAGGGGTCACTTGGAAATCTATAGCAAAGTTTTTAATAAATTTAATTGAAATCTTTCAAAAGGCTTCCTCCAAGTTCTCGAGCGTATTAAATCATGTGGCGGATGTTTCCTGCCTTTGTAAAAATAACCTTTTTATCTACCCACATCACGGAAATAATTATTTCGGTTGGAAATCACCACATTTACTTACCTTTTCTGGAATACATTTTTTGATTTTCCAATTCGTCTTGCTATTGCCGAAGGCTCGTGACTCACGCATGTAATTTAAGATTCCGCTTCCAATATCAGCGCCCCATCTTATCCCGAAAACCACATTATCCTCTCCTTATGCAAATCACCCATTGCGATCTGACTTGCCCGAATTGCTAACGAGCTGCATGTTTGCCTTATCAGCATCTGCTAACCCTCTTCAAAAGCACACACGCCTGCCCTAATACGATTGATTTGCTAAATAGAATTGCCGGACTCAGAAGTACACCCTCTCCATGTGGATACCGTTCACCTCTTGGCTACGCTCTTAAACCCAAATAGTGCCTACCATGCGGAAGAAACTGATAACTTGTGTACGTACATTTGTAACCGATGCTGTACTACAACCCTTGGAAGCCCATTATTACTTCTCCCTCGCCTGCAGATATTAATTCGCACATCCAGAATCCAATCTGTGAAACGATTTTCCGCATTAAAAATACATACGCTCATCCAGAGCGTCGAACCGAAATCCAACAGCGAAATCGCAATTCATGTATCAATTCCCTATTCCATCTCCATATTAATGTACCTACCCAAAGGATTAAACTCTCATCCGATATCAATCAGCTGATGCTTCGAAATCGTACACGACTTCCGCAAGACCTATAACCTCCGATATGCACACACACAAAATTCAGAGAAGCAACTTCATCCCCACAATCGCTTCCTGTTTGGCAACTCCTCCACCGACAGGAAAACGAGGGGATAACGAGCCCGCGATGCGAATCCATCTTCTTGCGCTTCACCTAGCGCCGATCTTCTGCTAAACTTTGCACAAGTTTGCAATTCAAAGATACTCCTACTTCAGATGAGAACTACGTGAGCGAAATTGATTTCCACATCATTATCAGCATACCCACTGCCATTGCCGCTGTGGCTGTAATTTATTCCCATCCCTGCGTTCCATGCAAATGTTGACAATACCTCTTCCCTCTCACAGATCATTTGCATCCAGATAAGCACGTGGTCGTGTTCAGCAGCATCCGCAATTCAAAAATAGCTCCCCTCAGGCACAGGTATTGTTTCAAATCATTTGAAGCCATTTTTAACCCGTTGCCGCGTGTGTGTGTTTGTACTCTGCCATTGACGTCACGTTACCGCAACATCCGCACTTTCCCATGGGATGTAAGCAAGTTTGGAACTTTATTTTACATGAAAGAGGGAGCGTTTCTGTGGTGGGTTTCAGCGGCGTGACGTGGTGTGTGTGTGAATTTTATGGGTGGCCAAAACTGCTGGCTTGGAAGTGCATGAATAAATAAACAGGGTCGCTAACCCCTTTTATTTGAGGAAAAATGTTATTTTGCAAATTATTGTGCATTCAGCTGTGAATACCAATGACAGTAGGCTGCTGGGGGACTACCGGGAAATCGATGGTTGGTCCTTTTTCGGATCCTGTTTGTTAGGCATTCTATTTTTTGTTTGTTTTTGTTTTGTGCATACTTAGTCGAGCGAATTGAACGCATACTTAAATAACAGCTGCTGGCTGTGCAAATAAAGTATCATTAGGAAATTGTGTCAAGATTTACAAGGTAACACAAACGGCTGTCGAAATCGGGTTTGAGTGGTTTATTAGGGACGGCCTTCGATGATGTCTTGTTTACAAGGGTACGACGATCAACGAGGAAATCAACAGGAAACGCCGACATAGTTGTGATAAATTTGCAATGATTTTGAAAATTACACATGAATTTAGAAATCAAAATTGCGAGAACTTTGATGGATGAATTTCTTTCGAAGGTAGGCTGATGTGCGTATATTCACAGTTCACAGGTTTTGACATCGCAGACCGGGTTATCAACAATCAGTGATCACAAGGAGGAGTCGGTACGAAGCGGATACTTAACGACATGAACAAGAAAAATCCATACCTAAGAAGATTTTAAAAAAAATGCCAAATAAATTATCAAGGTAGTTGCGACCGAGCAGGTGCAGACATGGTTGTCACATTGGTAATATTTTAGCAAATTTCTTAACTTTTCTTTTTTGTTTGTAATTTTTGTAATTTGGTAATTTTTTTTATGGTTTCGATATCTTTTTGAACACCAAAAAGACGAACTCGATATCATCTCATGAAAATGCTGCCTTATTTTTTCTGAGTAATCGCACTGCACCTTCATATAACCTCATTTCATTCAAATAAACGTAATATTCAAAATAATTTGAACTTGGAAACTGGAAAGCCACTACGTGTAGTGGATTTAAATTATTACTAGTAGGTACTTTAGAAAGTTAAGGCCAACCTAATAAATAATAATAATAGTTGGCGCAACAGGTCTGTAGGGACCCTGGGCCTGGTTTTTCGCAACCATTTGTTTTGTGACAATTTTATGCCGATTCCAAACAGCCGATTGAGAAGCTCTTTCAAGACAGTTATACTCTCGGATGTTTGTCAGACGTTCGCGAGAGGTGGCGCAGTGAAAAAAGCCTGAGTTTTTGGGTTTTTGAGGGATTCGAACATGGGACCACTCGCTTAGTAGTCCAACACTCTAACCACTAAGCCACTGCGCCTATGTTACGAGTTCAGGCTGGCCACAGGGGCATCTTCGGAATAGCGGAGGGAGACGGTGGCACGCTCGCGGTTGCACGGCTATCGCTCGTCGGACGGGGTAGTTCTTGTCACCCCTCGCACTAAACCACCTGCTCAACAACAAAAAAATTCGTGCCAAAAAAAACTGAAGAAGGATAGGAAGAGAACTATAATTACGAGACCTCGGACGGACAAATCAAAAATAGAGAAAGAGAAGAGACTGAAAGAAAAGGCGAAAATGAAGAACTCAATAAAACTTTGCCTCACGAAGGAGAGAGATCGGAAAGTCAGATACAATCGTCTCTTAATCTAAATAACCTACTCTACAGCTATTATAACCTAAACGTACGTAAGCTATACCCTATCAACTAATCCTACTCTAACTTATATCTAACCTACTCTAGCCCTTTGTATCCACTGCTTTCCGATGTCGCTCCCAGGTGAGGTTCGTCTAGTCCCAGGGACGTGTCAGATGATATTGACAATAGCTTGGCCTACCCACCCCATGTCTCAATGGACATATCCATGGCTATCTCTCTGGCCGATGGAATTCGAGTGATAGCCCCTTTACGCCTTCATCCAGCCACTCTCGTCTGTTCGTGCTTCGTCAAGTCATCGAAGTATGTCTATAAGTCGTCCATGTAGTGTCCTTTTCCTGGCACTAGCAGAGAGACGGCTGCTTCATTCCACCACACACCAAACCACTTTAGACTTACTCCATGATTAAAACACGATCAATAACTTCAAAGTTTATAACTCATATTCAAACTCACTAAAAAAAAATGATGGCGGAAAAGAGGGTAGTTGTACTAGATTGCTTGGTACAATTCTACACTCTCTTTTCGCACACGTTTATTGTCCGGGACATTATTTGCTTGCGAAAATTTGACATTTGTACTTCAGTGTCGCCAGATTTTATAAGAAGTATGGAGCCAAGTTGGAAAATTTTGGCGCTAAAAATACCTAAACTCAAATATGAAGATCAAAAATGCACATTTGTTTTGTAATTCATTCCCACACTTATTAAATTGTTTTTAAACATGACGATAAATTAAAAATAGGCGTTCATAGCAAAAATTCTGACAGAAAAAATGTCCTCTAAGAAAATTATTAAAACAAATCAACTACCACCTGTTGGATTCCATCAGAAAAAAAGTTCCTGACAATTGGAACAGTAAGGAGATTAAATACTTCAGTGGAATGATAAGAAGTTGATCGGAAAAATTTGTTGATATGGCAAAATTTATAAATCCTTTTTATAGAAAATTTAAAGATAATTTGCCAAATGTTTTTAATAAACTAACTTTATAATTCATAAGCAACATTTGAAGACCAAGATTGATTACAATCATCAAGTTTAAGTGGTCAAAAAAAGCAAAAGAAAATGTTAATGGGTTCGTTGTACGTATGACTAAACTAGGTCCTTATACGAAAAGAGTACATTCGCAATAATTGAAGTATGCATTTTTTTATAAATACCTAAGGAGCCTAAAAATCACCAAACTTTAAATTAATTAGTCTAAAATAGGACAAGCGGGGGTCCCAAGTTCGAATCCCGCAAAAACCCAAATTCCAACTGTGGGCTTTTTTCACTGCACCACCACTTGCGAACGTCTGACAAACATCCGAAAGTATAATTGTCTTGAAAGAGCTTCTCAATCGGCCGTGTGGAATCGGCATAAACTTGTAGATCCCTACCATTCGTTCCAAAAATTAAAAACTCACACAAAATGAATGGTTGCGAGAAGCTAGGCCTAGGGTCCGTACAGACCTGTTGCGCCAACTATATTTATATATATTTTTATTAGGACAATCCCAAATGAAAGTTTTAAGGGGCCAGCGAAAAGTTCGAGTATCCAAATCGGAGATAAAAATAAAGTTTTGGTAACACTGCTCTACTTGTGTAGCAGCTGATGGAACCCTTCATTTTCGCAGACGTTCCGCTGTCCTTTTGGAGACCACCGGAAATTTCGTTTCGGATCATCTCCGATATTTATTCATTTTGATGGTCTTGCTTTGTCCTTGAATTGATTGTTTTGTTTTTCGGCCTTCGTTGTCATTAAAATACCTATACCAATGAATCAATTCTCTGATATATTAGTTAATATCTGACCCTCTTTAAAAATGAATGTAAAATTGTAAAGAAACTTTGCTAATATGTATTTCGCCAGGTTCAAAACCGAAAGAACGAGAGGTACGAGTATCAAATTGTAACTCCAACATTCACCTCTCATATGATAGACTATTCCACACGTAATTTTCCATAGAGATCATTATCCAAAATTAATCTGTACAATTACGCACAAAGAAACGTATACGTTTACACTCCATATTTGCATTCGTTTCTCACGTATACAAAATAAAAGAAAACAAATCACAGTCTAGTACCAAAAAATAGGTTATACCGTGTAATAAATTTCTCTGGATAATCCAAAGGTAAATCTGTTGAAAAGTTTACCCCCACTATTTGTCCATTTTATTGAGATTCAGAAGTAAAAAATGGCACTCAAACAAGTCTACCCAATTCAGAAAAGCTTATGAATGAAACTATTATTAGGCGCAATAGTATTGGTGTATGTTGGATAAGCACTTCCTTGCAAATATTATTTTGAGAAGACAAAAAAAAAAAATCATTAACCCTCCTGTCAGTGACACAATAGGGTTCGTGGAAATTTGATATATTTACCTCGTATGCCAGTGCACACGATGTCGTCTTCATTTTGCCACGTGAGGGGCGTGTGCCTTCTGTTTTCGAAACTGAATTACTGTCATATCTGGTTTGTACATATCACACATGTTTCTCTCGTCTTCGTCACAGAAGCTTAAAAAGATTATCGGTGCAAATGAATAAGAAACAAATTACGCAATTTTTAGAAAGTGACGGTGATTTCGTGTTGATTTTTCCCCAGATTCAACGTCCATTCTAATTAAGTGTAATGGTTGCTGATATGTAGCGTGTCTTGTTGTTTTAATCTTTCACTGATAATGGAAACATGAAGATACGGCGTGGTACTAATAATTATGTCGAATGCTCAAGCTAGCTTTTATGAACACACAACGGTGAACACTTTTGTATAAAACTAACAGTTGAGACCTACTGTTGAACTTGCTTCCCAAGTCATGTTATAATATCAAGCTTTGCTTGCTGTCGGATGTTTGTCAAAGATTCGGGAGAGTATCCAATTGTAGAAAGATTGAACCTTAAAATTTCGCTCAACAACCCAGCACAGAACCACTGATCCACCACTTCTGTGTCTAGTGTCTACCAAGGCAAATGCAGTTCATCGCGTTCTAAAAAAATGGCTTATGTCATTAATTATAAATTCAAATCGGATCCCATAATTTTTTGTTTCTAAAGTCACATGACAGTGCATACACATGTATATCTCTACACGGAAAAAATTTTAAGATCAAATCAAGAAAAATAAGCGCAGAATCACGAAAAGTTTGTCTAGTTTTAGAGCTTAGCTCAGGATTTACTGATTCATGACTTCTTGTTCGCAATTTTAGAAATTGTAAGAAGTGAAGATATTGACCCCCAAAAGTCGTGAATCAACACTTCTAATTGTCAATAATGATCAAACGAGAAATACATATTGCCATAGCTGATCGCAATTTTAAACAAGTAGCGTAGCGGATACAGTGGTTGACACCCCTTTCTTTTGATACAGTTGTTGGCACCACTGTGTTCAATAGCAATTTGCTCTGGTTCAAATATTTCTATGGAGAACAAATTTTTTCTTCCAATAGTATTATAAATTCATAACATTTTACTGATGTGCTTTTGTTAAAGGCTGCCTACAGTCGATATTTGTAAATCAAAGTGTTAACACCTATCAGTGCAATTTCTTTTAGTGCGAAATTTTGTGAATTTTTATAAGGACTTCAAATTTGGTAAGTACAGATTTTTTTTTGAATTCTTTAAGTAATAATAAAATCTCTTGCTTTTTCAAATGACAATGTATTAAATATTGTTAACTTAAGTTTAAATATTGAAATTATTTGCTAGTATATTAAATAAGAGGGGTGCCAATAATTGTATCAAAAAAAATCAATATGTTCTATAGTTGACAGGGGTGCCAACAACTTGTTTATATGGGGCTACAGTTGTTGGCACTGCAAATAACTATACATTTCACTGTAGTAAATGACAGTTATTTGTTTCAGATTTTTTTAAAATGCCTAAACAAAAGAAAAGTTATGATGAGGATCGCCTTCATGGATTTATAATTTTTTAATATAATTTTAATATGAGTTTATCAAGCTGTCTCATTTTTGTTTTAATAAACTCAAATAAAGGAGAATTAAACAAATTTCAATAAATCGGTAGTTTTTATTTGATAATTGTTTTTGAGTGCCAACAACTGTAGTTTCCTATAATGCCGACTACTATACAGGGGTGCCAACTTCTGTAGTTTTTGATTGATGTATTTTGTTTTTCATTTAATCGGAAATCGGAACCCCTTAAATAGAAAACTCAATTTTTAGTTAAAAGAAAATTCCTTAAGCATCGTATAAATGTATACGATATTACAATCGCCTTTAAAATGACAAATCAACGCATCTTCAAAGTCAAAAATTCGTTATGGGTGGCAACTACTGTATCCCTTATAGCATTGTATATAAATCTAGATTTATATACAATGCTTATAGTTATAAATTTGATATTACTATGGTTGTGAATTGCAAAAACATTTTGCAATTTACCACTTTTCTGTAGTAAATTTGATTTCATCCCTTACCGAATTGCAACCATTTAGTCTTGAATTGCAAGTGCAACTCATTAGTGCTGATTTGCGAACTAACAGGGGTAGATTTGCTACTTCAGTAGTTGCAATTTGCAAATTCTTAATCGTAAATTAAAACTTCTTTTTATCAATTTGCAATTCATATTTTGCAAATTGCAATTCTTGAGTAGTGATTTGAAGCATCACCGTCTTAAATTCAAAACGGTTTATCGTGAAATTAGAAAAATTTTATTCTCAATTTACAACTTATATCTTGTGATTTACAATCAGAATTTATAATCGTATTTTATAAATTTGTTTCCTCTTGATATCCCTGAGAATCATATGACGCCATATCGTCCGGATACAACGGGACTTGTCTGGGTGGTTTTTCTGTTTATGCTGAAATTTTAAATAAACGCAAATTGTTTAGAAGAACTTGTATTGATACGAACCTTATAAAACCTTTTGGATTGCACATTTTAAAATCCATACCAATTTACTTCTTTTCTAATAGCGAGACATATCTTCATTCTGAAAAAAATAAAAATACAGATTTATATACCTAACGGGTGATTTTTTAAGAAAAAAAACACAAAAAATTCGAAAAAATGAATGAAATTTTTATTTGAATCGATAGTTTGAACCTTGCAATTTAATGTTTAAAGATAATTTCATGCAAATGTTGACCGCGGCTGCGTCACAGGTAGCCCATCCGCTGAGTCCAATTTTGGCATACTCTTTCACACATATCGGCCGGTATCTCACGAATGAATGCATGGATGTTGGCTTCCAGTGCGTCAATCGAAGCGGGCTTGTCCCTATACACATTAGCCTTGACATACCCCCACAAAAAATAATCTAATGGTGTCAAATCGCACGATCTAGGCGGCCAATTGACCGGCCCGAAACGTGAAATTAACTGTTCACCAAACTCGCCTCGCAATTGCGCCATTGTTTCGCGTCCTGTGTGGCATGTGGCACCGTCTTGTTGAAACCACATATCATGCAAGATTGTATATTGATCCGTATAAAGAAAGGATTTCGACCCATGGACTATATCGTTACTGTCGACTACCTGTGCATAAAAAAATTTCACACGTTATGTATAGTTAGTTTCCATGGAAATTACAAAAAATATTTTGCAATTTACGACTTCTCTACGTCAATTTACGTTTTCTATTTAAATGTGGTAAATTATATAAGATTTTATTGATTCATCATTCAGTGGTGGTAAATCATGAAATATTTTTCGCAATTTGAGATAGCAAAGTGGTGTTTACGAAATTTGCCTATTGAAGTGGTAAATTGCTCCAAACAATATCGCAAATCACTACAAATTAAAGAAGCTCGAATTAATACTTTTAATCGCAAAATGCAACAAACAAAATTTGATATTTTTCGCCGTTTTCGTTGACAAATTACAAATTTTTATATCAATTCAAGCAAAAATCGTTGTGATTTGCGAAAAATATACGATTCGTGAATTGCAACTCAAAATGTTGCAATTGATGATTTTCAATTCTTTCCGTGACATTCTTGGTTGATTTCAAATGCTTTGTATAGGTTGATAGCGAACTTGATCAAGCGACGAGCTTTCTCGACAGTAGGTAGTTAGTAGTAGTAGTAGTAGCAAACATTTTATCAAAACAGCTGTCCGAATCGACAGTCCTGTTCCTAGCTAGCGGACAGTCCTACCTTCGTAGAATCCTTTACTAAGAACTATCAGCATAAAGTACCTTACTCTATTCGCACATGGAATTTTTAGTTTCAGTAAAATGGTAGACTTAAATAAATAAACAAATAAACAAATTCTAATTCGTGAACTGATTTATAACACAAAGCTCCCAAAAAAACATATCATTGTTATTTTAAAATGCAGTTAAATTATCATTTGATTACAAATGCAACATGTTTTGACATTTTGTGTGGTATTTATGTGGCTCACTTTTGCATTCGGAGAACCAAACTTACTTTTTTATGTGTTGGGAATTCGCTGGATGCTTATAGAATGAACCTAGTCGTACGACTAATCAGCAATTTATTTTTGAATTATTTAATGAATTTTAAGAGATAAATCCGCCGTTTGTCGAATTTTTAAACTTGTTTTTTTTTTAAATCAATACCTAATTTCTTTTCCCTAGCCAAATCTTACAGATCAAGAGGTTTTATCCGTCTCAAACTCCTGATTACATTGTCATTATTTAAAAGTCCTGTTATTTCTGTGTTTCCGTGGATGATAAGCCGATTTGCATGCCACCGAGCAACCTTCTTAACATCATCTTCAACCATTTCAACATTTAGACCAAACTTACATGTCAACGTCTCAAATTCTAAATTCCTTCTTCTAAGTTGTACAAAAACATGTTAAGTAAAGTGCACGACTGGGTCGCACGTAACTTTCTCGTTTAGTGCGAGTCTGACTGACTTTCAGAGTCTTGAGCAAATCGAAAATTGAGGACACAATAGTTTTAAAAACATCCATTTGACTCTAAGTTTGCATTTGATCAAAATCGTTACAGCCGTTTTCCGGTAGGTAAACTGAAAAAAAAAAAAAAAAATTCTACGAAAATATAGAGAAAAACTGAGTTTGCTATTAAATTTTAATGACAACATTACCTTAGAAATTAGTTTTTGTTACAATCGTATGTAGACCGTTTTCGAGATTTGTCGAAATTTAAAAAGTACCGTTGTTCAAATTTTTAACCAAAAATTGGGTATACGCACGGAAAGAATTGAAAATCACCAATTGCAACATTTTGAGTTGCAATTCATGAATCGTATATTTTTCGCAAATCACAACGATTTTTGCTTGAATTGATATAAAAATTTGTAATTTGTCAACGAAAACGGCGAAAAATATCAAATTTTGTTTGTTGCATTTTGCGATTAAAAGTATTAATTCGAGCTTCTTTAATTTGTAGTGATTTGCGATATTGTTTGGAGCAATTTACCACTTCAATAGGCAAATTTCGTAAACACCACTTTGCTATCTCAAATTGCGAAAAATATTTCATGATTTACCACCACTGAATGATGAATCAATAAAATCTTATATAATTTACCACATTTAAATAGAAAACGTAAATTGACGTAGAGAAGTCGTAAATTGCAAAATATTTTTTGTAATTTCCATGGAAACTAACTATACATAACGTGTGAAATTTTTTTATGCACAGGTAGTCGACAGTAACGATATAGTCCATGGGTCGAAATCCTTTCTTTATATGGATCAATATACATACATAATATGTTCGTGGTGTTGCTGGACAGCTGCAAACATGGGCAGCGACAGACAGTCGGTATTTAATCTTTGCTTAAGGCAGTCGTTTTTTAAGTAGTTTAAGTTTTCTCAGTGATAGTGAGTGTACTAACCATTATAAAGCATTCTGGAATATATTTATATCATGTAAGTACCTATTTAATAATGGAAAAAGAATAAAACTAAAGTAGGTAGGTATATAAATCTGTATTTTTATTTTTTTCAGAATGAAGATATGTCTCGCTATTAGAAAAGAAGTAAATTGGTATGGATATTGAAGTGTGCAGTCGAAAAGGTTTTTTTTAAGGTTCGTATCAATACAAGTTCTTCTAAACAATTTGCGTGTATTTAAAATTCCAGCATAGACAGAAAAATCACCCCAGACAAATCCCGTTGTCTCCGGACAATATGGAGTCATATGATTCTCAAGGATATCAAGAGGAAACAAAAATATAAAATACGACTATGAATTCTGATTGTAAATCACAAGATATAAGTTGTTAATTGAGAATAAAGTTTTCTAATTTCACAATAAAACGTTTTTAATTTAAGACGGTGATGCCTCAAATCACTACTCAAGAATCGTAAATTGCAAAATATGAATTGCAAATTGCAAAATATGAATTGCAAATTGATAAAAAGAAGTTGTAATTTACAATTAAGAATTTGTAAATTGCAACTACAGAAGTAGCAAATCAGCACTAATGAGTTGCAATTCAAGACTAAATGGCTGCAATTCGGTAAGGGATGAAATCAAATTTACTACAGAAAAGTGGTAAATTGCGAAATTTTTTTGCAATTCACAACCATAGTAATATCAAATTTATAACTACTTGTTTAAAATTGCGATCGGTTATGGCAATATGTATTTCTCGTTTGATCATTATTGACAATGAGAAGTGGTGATTCACGATTTTTGGGGGTCAATATCTTCACTTCTTACAATTTCTAAAATTGCGAATAAGAAGCCGTGAATCAGTAAATACTGAGCTAAGCTCTAAAACTAGACAAACTTTTCGTGATTCTGCGCTTATTTTTCTTGATTTGATCTTAAAATTTTTTCCGTGCCTTCTTAAGCTTAAATATCAAATTTATTTGAAGTCGTTAGAGCCGTTTTCGATCAAATCAAAATAGTACGAACATTTTATATGGGAAGTACCTACCATTAATATTGTGGTTACCTTGCAATCAAAAAACCATCCTGAACTGTAAGCCCAAAAACTCCAAATCTGAGGCTTGAACGTAATCCGGGAAGCCGTTTAGCATGTAGGCCTGTGGAAGGAAGGACAACGGACAGACCGTACAGAATTTTGCGACCCACTTTTTTGAGTTCCTCTATCATCGCAATATCAGAATTGATTAAAATCTCGAGTTCGACATTTTTTACGAAACCAATATCTCTCTCTTACTACGTAATGGAGAAAGTTAAAAATAATGACTAAAAGTCGGGGTTTTTTTTTTAAAAAGTAGCCAAATCTGAGTGTTTTTCAGAGTTATCTGGTCGGAAATATTTTGACCGTCTGGCAACGCTACTACATTTATATCTTTTAGCAGAAAGATTTTGCATAGATTTAATAAAGGTTATTAATAAATTTTGTTTGTTTCGAAGGAAAACAATGAGAAAAACCTCCATTTGACAGAAAATGTTTAAAAATGCGTTGTTGGTTATTCTATCAGTAATATCTAATTTGAGCGCCACAAACCACCCCTCAGATTGTAAAAAAAAATCAACGTTAAGTCAACGCGCTCCACACACAAGGTGACAGGATTTAATCCTTCCATTAATCCCTAATGCTGGCAGCCATCAAATCACACGCATTCAAGTTCATTCACTCTTCTACGCAATCCCTCACATTTTAATGAGAAATTACCCAGTCGTTGCAAACTAATTGCCTGGGATTGCCAATGAACAAAGATTAAGCACGACACTCCAGCGAGTGGAGTCAAATTAAACTTATTATCCCACTCACCAAGGTGAGACTTACCTACGTCATGTAGTTGCAAAATTAATATCCCAACAAGTGTTCCACACGAAGTACCTAATCAATCAAATCCAATAATCCCGAGCTACCACAACTACAAGACTATCCGCTACCTACCTCTACCTATCATCATCATCGAAGACATCACACAAGCAATCTCAAATCAAGCGTAAGGACTACATATGAAAACGATGTAGGTCAAAGCTCCTTTCAAGTCGCATTTCAATGCCATTTCACCACAATCCTGCGCACATTGCAAAAAACGCTCTTCGTTGCCCAGGAGTGTTAGTGTTGATTTACGTGTTCTCTCAAGTGAAATTTTCTCCAGCTTCGAATGACGTCATAGATTTTCCACATTCACCTATTCGATAAGGAAAATGCCTGACACCCTCAATATATTCCGGTGCTGCCCCGGCCCCCAAGTGCTCTCATTTCGGAGAGCAGAACTCTCGTCTAGGTGAACTCTCTGCCAGCCTATGATATACATTTTTATCTCTGGCGCTAATATAAACGTTTCTCGGCGGAGATTCCCGTTCAGTTTGGAACAGCCGGTTACTCGTGAAGCATGAAAATCTAGCCTGCGAATTAGTTACACGCGTTACGTGATCTGTGTGTGTGTGTGCTTTTATTTGCTAGTGTGCCCTTTATATGCATACATAGATTTAGATACTTATCAGAAAAACGAAGGAAAGAATAAAATATCAATCGTTTCGCTTAATGGGTGTATCTGGATGTGACTTTTCACCAAAGCATTATCACACATAATCGGTCGTTGGTTGCAACAGACACACATGTATCTGAAGTGTTTAAAGGTGAAAATTGTGTTCTTTAATAGCTTAATTACCTAATTCCCTCGAAGAGACACCGCGCGAGAGAGAGTGCACAGTGTGTCTCCCCCTTCACCAAGTGATGAATAATTTATCTGAATGTAAACAAAACAAAACAACGGCCACTTGTGCGATACTCCACCTAATTTGTGTGTATTACTATGTGTACAGATATTAAACACAAGAGCAAACTAGCCAAAGAGGTGAACGTGACAGTGTACTGTGGTTCTCCATAAATCATCATCGCATACCCCTGCATCGTGCAAGTTCTCGGCTCCTGTTTGCCTTGTGTCTAATTAATTATTTATTAGTGTCCCGATCCGACATACCCACCCAATTCTCATGACAAAATTTCCAAAAAAAAATTCTGTTAACACAGTAAATCGTATTGTACAACCACGCGCACTAAAAAATAAATAAAACATGAAAAAGATATAAGAAAACCTTACAAAAAAAGTCAGAGAAAAAAAAATAAATAAATAAAATAAGAAGACACATACACACTCTCAAATTGGTTGAAAGACAAGTGAAGCAGATAAAACCAAACGCTTGTGATCTCTGCAGATACTTTATTTGTTTCTCTTCGTCGTCGCCTTGAATTGTTGTCGTAGGCTGTTTGTCGCTACCTACTCATTGGGGGGAATGTTTGCGATATTTTGTCGCGTTGTTTAAATATCGTGGGAATATATTTACATAGATAGTTTTTTTGTTTGTTTTTTTTTTTATTGATCATTTTCGTGTGTCCCATATCTCGCTCGCTCTGTCTGGAGAGGGTTGGATGGGTAAACAAAATAAAGGTCTTATCAGACCTGATAATTTTATTACCGATTGGTGGTACTCGTTTTTTTTGTGTAGAGACCAAATAATCTGCGAGTCCTTTATATGAATTTTCGCGTGTGAAAACAAAATCCATCTCTCGATAAAAACGGTACAGATCACTTCAGGGACTATACACAGTTGATCGAAAGACGCGCACCGTACTCGCAAAAGAGGAGCAAACAAACAGCAAAACACCGCCGACCTAGCAGATAAGCAGTAACCGCAATTTTCTTCTTGGATGTGAGCAGACTTCCAGCCAGTTCAAGTGAGTTCGTACCCACAGATGCAATAAAACTAGATTTCTGTTTTAATTTGAGACCCTTTACAGCCATGTGCGGCAAAAGATAATAATGGGCCGAAAATTGTCGTCCTTCCAAATTAATCATAATTTAATTTCTATAAATCATAAATAATATAACCACCCACAAAATGGGGGAGGCATTTTCTGTATTTGTATTTCATCAGTTTGGTGGTGTTGTTTTTGTGTGTTTCTTTTTTTGTTTGTTGCCTTTCGCTTGTGTCTTTAAAACGCTGTTGACGACGTGAAAAAACCCGACCGAAAAACAATCGTGTATATTTAGATCAGATGAATAGAAGAAAATACATTTATTATCGTTAATTTGTTTCGTTTAAAGGTAGTTTAATAAATTAATGTCAGCTATTCGGGGTCTTTTCTATAGGCGGTGCCCACTTATAGCTTGGAGATGGGAAAATTGATTAAACGACACGTCTGGGGAATTAAACGCGCAAAATAATATGCGAGAGAGTTTTACTTCCATGACCTACATACAAAGTTGCTACGAAGTTGGGTCTCTCTGTGTGTGTCCCGGGTAAGAGCCCGAGGGAGTGATTAACATTCCCGTTTAGGAAAATCTTACTTTGTTCGTTGCTTTTGGGGGGGTTTTACAAAAGTTTCCTGTTCTCTTATGCTCCGATGATACTTCATTGATATAAGCACTTCAAGGTTTACTGCCTATGAGTGTCGCATACCGTCGATTTTTATCTGTAATTTTTAACGGAAGCAATTTCGTGAAAAGTTTCAAAAGTTTTCTTGTTTGTAAACACAACGTGCGTTGTTGAATCTGCCGTTGTAAACGATTGGTGGGAAGAAGCAAGAAGGAACTGCTTAGCAATACTGCGCAAAGTTGATGAACTTTTAATGGGACTGTGTTGAGTAGAGTGTTGTAAATTGGTCCTTAAAAAACAAACAACTCAGTACAATTGAACAATTGAACTTGTCGCGAAATACGATTTTTTTCTGTGGTTAATAAGTGGAAGACATTTCTGTGAGAAATCTATAAGTAGTTCTGTTGCATCGTTTTTGATAAATTCATCTGTTTTTTACTTTTCTAAGTGAGTGATACATTAAAAGTAAGGATGGCCAATAAAACGTTCAATTAGTAATTCATTTCCAATTTCAAGGCGGTTTACAGAAAATAAAAATTGCTACACTGTGGCGTATGTGGAACCTTTTTCTTGCAAATTTTATTGTGCGACGAATTGTATTGGCACGTCTGCTACCAGAAAGGAATAAGAAATTCAAAACAATAAATACACCCATTGAGAAGATAAAAAAATATATGCGAACCAGAAAACATATCGAAGAAGTATAAGTCTTCTTAGCAGCTCATACTTAAAAGTGTCGGCGGAAGTTTGTCTAGTGTTAATATTTTTGTGGATTCGCTCATTTGAACAGTGTATGCGATGTATGTTCGATATCCATGGTAAGCGTGAGAAAGATGATATAAGAATCATATCATATAACGTAGTTCTTCAAATCCATGTACAGGGCCCGTCAGAAATGTCTCACAGTTAAAAAAAAAAAATTATACAATCGATGTTTTCACAAAGAAAAAAAAAGCGATTGGCAGATTCTGGTTCGTCATTTCATAGAATTTGAGAAAATAACGTAAGGAAAATAACAACTGCCAGGCAATTCTGAAGGCGTTTAAAAATGGGATTTACTTTTCTCAAAATTCGTCGGTCGATTTGGGCAGCTTCCATGTTTCCTTCAATTCTTCCAGGTCTTGTGCTCGTAAACAAGTGCCTTGAGGCGACTCCATCAGCCCAATAACGACAGTTTTGTTGATTTACCATTACAGCAATTTCGGGAAAATAATTTACATCGTCCAAAATCCAAATCATGCGATAAAATGCAAAATTTCGTCGTAAAAAAATATTTTTTTTTTTTTTTTTTAGCGCGTGTTTATTAAAAAAAAATATTAAAATTTTCGCGTTTTCCGGAATTTTCCGAGTTTTCCATTAAGAATTTTCTATTTTTCCATTCAGAAAGCCATTCGGGAACAATCGCACATAAAATTTTATACAAAAAATCAGTTTTCGATTTTTCCAATTCCCCGACTTTCCCTGCTTTGCTAGGCTTTAAAATTAAAAAAAAAAATTAAGTACATATTTTGTTTCGTTGAGTTGAGGATCTTCGATAAATGTCTATGGACGAAATTTTCCAAGCTTCACAACGAATTTTCCAGCTTTACATCAAATCATGCAGTAAACAACAACTGAAAAAAAATTGAGCCAAATCGGTCCAGCCGGTCTCACTCTCAATTCATGAATTTGTATTTGTTGTTGTTTTATATGGACAAAATCACATGTTGACATGAAAAGTAATAAACTCACGAACACATCCACCGATTTCGTGCAAACTTTAAATAAACCATCTACACTACCATACAAACAAACCCTAAAAATTTAATCGAATTCGGTTTGACCGTTCGTGAGTTATAAAGTCACAACACACTCGCAACATTTTTTTATATATTTAGATAATTACGAAATTTAAAGGTAGAACTAACACTATCTGCAAGCATCTCGGGAGAAATTAAAGTCTTGTAGATTCGTCTTCCTCAACTCCAACAACAATAATTCATCAAAAGCGCTTTGCCGGTGCCTAACATTCTGGAAATATTAGGACCTATTCTGTCCGCCTTGATAATGGCATAAATTTGACTGTCAAATATTCGCATACTTTACCATTGTCTAGGATTCACTCATGGGTAAATAATTGTAATTCTTCCTATCAAAGTTATTGTTCCTACTAAAAAAATATATGGGAACCGTCACTTTGACAGAAGATTTTTTTGTACTGCTTTTTAAGGTTCCGTACCCAAAGGGAAAAAACGGAGCCTTATAATTTCGCTCGGATGTCTCTCGGTCTGTCTGTCCGTCTGTCTGTCCGAACGCACTAAGCCAATTTTTCTTCTTTTATATTTTGGGTCTTATCTGACTTGCGCCCTAACCTAAGTTAATTAAATTTCTTAAACCCTGCGTTTTGTTATAAAATCAATTAGATAAACTCACTCCTAACTTTTTGTGAACAAACCATGTTCGTTTAAGAATTTGGTTAAAATTGTAGATTTTTTCCATTCGTCAAAATGTAATGAAATTTAGACATTTTGAGTGCATTATGTATGTCGAAAGTTCTGGGGCTCTGGATTCTTTAAGGGGACTTAATGTGAGTTCCCTGGTAAAGTCCTCGAGCCATCTCTTTACACCGGGTGCAGTAAGAAAGACACGAATCTCCCCTGGGGTAAGTCAGCAATGTTTGCTAACATATCCTCGCCAAAGATATTCCTTCTGAGATGAAAGGGAGTCGGACATTTCATGAGTATGGGAAGAGAGAATTCCTTACACTCACGACATACTGGATGTAGGATACGGTGAGACACCAATGTGATGAACATTTTTTTGGTGAGGCAATAATCACTTATTACTCCTGTCAATAGGCGTAGGTTTGTTTCTATTGAGTAGATGTGATTTTCTGGGATGGAGTTTGGTGAAGAATTTAATTTAGCAGATTTGCCTACGTAATTGAAGAAAAATTAAGTTGGTTACGATACGAGAAAACCTCTTAACATAGTTCCTGAAATGGTTCTTGCTCACACCACAGAGGGCGGTTCAGGTCTCATCATTAGTGGTATTGTTGCGCCGCTGTTTTATTTCTTTATTCAGTTGGGAGTCCCTAGGTTATATTTTTTAGCAAATTCGTAGTTGGCCATGTCTTCTCCAGGATAATCTTCTATTTTTGTCAGACGTGTCAAGAGCCTTGAGAGCTGCTTGGCTCTCTGAGAAGATAAGTATAGTTTTGACACATGTAGACTTCTTTTAACACAATGTTTATAGAATATGGACGAGTTTCTGCCAAGGCTGAAAAGTTCACTTGAAGTGACTTTCCATAAATGTCGAGTCCCTAACTCCATTAGAACCGTCTGTTTACCAGACTAGGTCAAGTCATGATGGATTTTGGGCTTGCAGTTTTCCCAGAGATGTTTTTATGAAAGCCACATTCCGGTAGTATATCGTCCAGAAGCATGCTAATTGAACTTACAGGCTTCCTAGCCTCAAATAAATAGAGATGAGCTCCGTGGTAGGAATAGGGGTCAATGTTGTTCGAATGGAGTAGTCAGTGAATGTTTAGGCTGGCCTCCATTTGAATGTGCCTTTGAATAGTTGTAATAGCTAAAGTCGTTTTGGAGCGTAGGCACTCCGTCAAACAGTTATCAGTTACATGTTGGACCTGCTCTAGCTTTTTGTCTGCATAAATATATCAGTTTTTGTTCACCAGACTTCGGCAGCATAGGTAATCGCTGCTCTGAGATTGTGTCAGGCTTACTTGTTAGAGTTTTTTTTTTTTTTTTCTTTTTTAAACAAAAGTCGAACATCTCGTTTAGAACGATTTCTTTTCTTTTTCAAAATAATTCTGACTGTGTTGTAAATGAGAACGAATGATTATTCTGAGTAATTTTGGAAGCTACACTTCTTTTGGACCATTTAAGGTCAAATTCTTATTGTAGCTGAAGTCATGCTGCATTGGGCGCTCTAATTAACGTGTACATTTTCAATCACAAAAAGTCTCACAACCTAGCCAGTTATTGAGTATTGACCATAAGCATTTAAGTTCCATCTAGGAGGTACCTTTATGTGTACAAATTCAATGACAATCATTTTTCTGAGGTTGGGAGGGTATTGAAACTTGTGTTTTGTATCGTTATATAATCACAACCAGATGCGTCTTTCGAAATAAACTCATCAAGCTGTTGTTTGGCTATAAGGTATGACTAGATAACATACTTCAATCGAGGGAAGAGAACATATATTAGTAGTAATTTGAGTATGTCCCCAACCCTTTTCATTTCATTCATTTCATTTATTTTTGAGATACCTATACACATTAAGATATAATATCTTATAAACTAGTGACAGGCTATACATTTGAGAAAAAAAGAGCTTAAACCTAATATTACGATAAAAGAGAAGAGAAGAGATAGATTACAACAAAATTTTTGAACGTTAGGGGAGAAGAGAGAAGAGAAGTGAAGAATAGAAGATACGAGGGTGGATATTCCTAGAATGAAAAAGAAGGGAGAGGAAAATGACAGTAGGACAGAGTAGCGAAATTAGGAAATTGAAAAATACAGTCTTAGTTCATTTTGAAATATAGATGGATCACTGATTCTTTTAATGTGGCGCGGCAAAGAATTCCAAAGACGAGTAGCGTTAATGAAAAACTGGCGCTCGGATGTCAGGGAATCGTAACGAGGCTGAATTAATTGGTTTGACCTTACCGATGAAGCCCACGTAAATCTTTCATAAAGGTATGACGGTTGGTGGGTATGAAGTATATTAGAAAGCAATGTTAAAGTTCGCAGTTTAAAGTAACTCTCAAGCGGCATATTGAGAAGACGATTAGAAAAACTCGACACTCTATCGTATCTACGGAGTCCAAAAATATAACGAATAGTGTTATTAAAAACGACATTGAGTTTTCTTTTGCACACGTAGCTGCAACTACTAAAAATTTCACAGCCGTAGGCCAAGATCGGCAAAATTAAGGACTTCACGAGCATCACACGTGTTTTTAAAGGGGTATACCGCTGGGAAACCCAAAGAGTGCGTAGTACTCCATATGCCTTACCTACAGTAACTGTTATGTGCCGGTCCCATGTGAGGCTACGATTGAAGACAACCCCGAGGTTCCTTGCCGACTCGACATATTCAATATATGCATTATTTAAGATGATTCGGGGGAAATAGGATAAGTCGAGTTTGTTTTTGGATATAACCAAACACTTAGATTTAGACGGGTTTATAGCGAGACCATTAAGTTCAGCCCAGTAAGCTACTTTCTCAAGGTCCTCATTCACGCAACAAACACCGTTTTCGATGAGACCAAGATTACAGCTGTAGTACATTTGTACATCATCAGCATACATATGAGACGAACAGTTTTTGACGATAGATGGAATTTCGTTTACATACAAGGAAAACAATAAAGGACCGAGTATTGAACCCTGTGGGACACCAATACTAGTTGGAAGAAAGTCTGACAGTCTATCGCCTAGTTTTACAGCTTGCATTCTGTTAGTAAGATAGGATACTATAAGCTTTACAGCTTCAGGCGAAAAATTATAAGACCGGTGAAGTTTATCTGCAAGTTTGCCATGTACCACTGAGTCAAATGCCTTCGAAAAATCAAGAAGAACAAGGAAGCTTACCTTGTCCTCGTCGTGTGCTTGCCGAAGATCTTCTATGACATTCAACAGAGCAGTGACACAGCTATGCTTTTCACGGAAACCACTTTGTTTTAAGGTTAACAAATTATGCGCCTTAAGAAAATCGCTCATCTGTTTTTTTAATATCCGTTCGAAAACTTTCGAAAGGAATGGTAAAATGGAAATTGGTCTAAACTCATTGCACTTAGCATTTTTGGGTATTGGCAAAATTTTTGCCAGTTTCCAGTCGTCAGGAAATTCTCCAGTTGTCAAAATGGTATTAAATAAATGAGTGACGTACGGAAGAACTACTGGAAGAATCAGCTTCAGAAAAGTAGGGTGAATTTCATCCAACCCAATGGCGCTAGACTTAACCGAAAGTATACTTTCGACAACATCCTCACATCGAACCGTTACAAACCCAAAACTAGGATGATGAAACTCATGTTCTAACGAAGACGAAGAGGCCTCGGCGATATGCAGAGAAGACTGCTGAGGTAGGGACACAAACTTCCTATTTAACGAATTACCATCAATATTATCAAGACGATTATATTTTGGCTTTCCAAACCCCAGGTTGCGTAAGTTATTCCACAACCGTTTGCCATTAACTGAAGTAGTACTAAGTTTGCTAGCAAAAATACGAGTCTTCGCAGCGCGTATTTCCATAACCACTTTATTACGAAGCGATTGATACAGTTGCCTGAGTTCAGGAAGGCGATAGGACTTCCACGAATTGTATGCTCGATCACGTCGCCTCATTAAGACCCGTATTTGGTAGGTGAACCAGGGAGGACTTTCCACATCATATGACTTGGTTTTAAGAGCTATATGTTTGTTAAAGACATAGGCTATGTTTCCGTTAAGAAACCGTACCTGCTCACTGGACGAAGGCATAAAAAGCATATTTTCCCACGGAATGCTTCTGACATCTTCTTCAAGTAGATAATGATCAATATGTTTAAAATCGCGATAGCTATATGTGGAAGCTACATGAGTGAACTCAAAGCTAAAAATCATAAAAATTAGATCATGTTTTGAGAAACCAGGCGCAGAAAGCTGGTCATATAACAACACATTATTAATATCGCTGACTAAGAACAAATCAAGAAGCGTCGGAGCACCTTCGGAAAAGTGTGTAGGA
The DNA here is from genome assembly GCA_949126925.1 of Cheilosia vernalis. Classification (NCBI taxonomy): domain Eukaryota; kingdom Metazoa; phylum Arthropoda; class Insecta; order Diptera; family Syrphidae; genus Cheilosia; species Cheilosia vernalis. Next base: position 38,525,650 of record OX421361.1, on the reverse strand, counting down.
GTTATTACATTAACAGCACTTATATTAAGGGTGCTCATGTGATCAGTAAGAACATTTTCACATAGCAGATTGCTATTAAAATCACCACATAAAATAATATTCGAACAGTTCAGTGTTATTTCTTCCAAAAGTTCAAAGAGTGGAAGTAAATTAGTATTTTTATTAGGCCTATAAATTACTCCAATAAGGATTTTATCATTGTCACCAATTAAGTCAATAAAAACATATTGAATACCATTGCTGAAACCAGAAGACAACCGCTGCTTAAACTTAATTGTTTCCTTGATATACAACGCCACCCCACCACCCTGACGATTTCTATCCGAACGAATAACACGATAGCCTCTCAAGGAGCAAGTCTCATCCCTCAACCCATCCACGAGCCATGTTTCAGAAACGCAAACAACGTCAACACAAGAGTCTACAAACAGATCACGGAATTCATCAATTTTCGGCAGAAGACTTTGAGCATTAATATGACAAACCCTAAGACCGGAGTTTTGATTGCTTAAAACTCTGATCATAGAACGTAAAGATTCATGAGCGCCTGTCATTGTTAGAATAGAAACAAAAGCAGAAGACTGTAAAAAAAAAAGGAAAAGAAAGAAAAAAAAAAATAATAATAATAATAATAATAATGAAGTAAAGTAAGTAACACAGCAAGATTTAATAGAAGTAGTAAGTAGTTCAAAATTTATAAGATAGCAAAGGATAGTATAAAGAAAAACAGAAATAAAAAAAAAAAATAAAAAAAAGAAAAGTGGGGAAAATAATCCAAAAACAAAAGTTGTAAAAGCTTACAAAAATTAAGTAAAAATCATGAAAAGCAAAAATTAAACAAAGATAAAAAAAAGTTTAGGAAGCACTGGTGCACTGCTTGTCTTCTCCATCAGATGAACTGGCAATTTCTTCTAGGTCTCCAATGCATTTAACTAACACAGCAGAAGCATTATTATGACGTTTCACATACACAGTTCCACGTGCGGTGTAGACGGACGAAAGTTGTTTATTGTTTTTCAGCTGCATTGCACGTTGAAATAAACACCTGTTGTACTGTGATAAGCTCTCCCGCAGAAAAACTGGTTTCGGTGTAGAATTGGCGTCGAATCCGATATGATGCAAGCAGAGTTGTTGATTGTTAGATTTCCGAAATAGTGCAATAGATTTAAGAATGAAATTCTTATCATACGGAGAGTTAAATTTAATCATGATGGCGGTGTTGTGCGAGACATTTTTCGGGCGAGTGCGATAAATATTATTTATGACGGGCGGTTTAACACCAATAGCGTGACATAAGTGGTTGAAGACAGTTTTTAAATTTTCATCCGGCAAAGTCGGAATACCAAATAAAAGGGCATCGCACGCCACCATTCGGTTGTCGTTGGAAATGATAGACAATTTCAATTGTTCTAACTCGGCAGCAGTGTTGTTAAATTTATCGTGCAGGTCTGCTAGTTCGGTTGTTTTTTCTTCCAGGAAAATGTTAGCGTTTGCACATTCGGTTGTGGCTTTAGAGAGTGTTGCCTTTAATTTGTTTAAATCCGCTTTTAGTAAATCGATTTCAGTGTTTACTGTTTGTTGTTGTGATTCCATTAGGACAACCCGGTTATTTATGTCACAAATACTGGATTTGATTTCGGCTATATCGTGATCGATTTTCTTAGTGATTACTGATTCGGAATCGGACAATTTCTTCGACAAAAGTGAAATTATGAAATCACTTTGTTTTGCTAAGCGTTGATCCATCAAATCCCACATATTGCCCTCTGTAACATTGGATGCTGTTTTGTTTTTGTCCTCCATGACGTTGCGTGCAGTTTTGCGAAGAGGGGATGGTGAAAACAGATAGCTTTTAGGCGAATCTGAATTGCTGTTTTTCTTCGAGCGTGAAGTGGTCCGTTTTGGTGGATTTGACATGTGGTGGTGAGTGAGGTATTTAAAAAGTATTGTGATGAATTTTTAGTGTTTGTGAGAGGCGGTTATCTACACGTATATTGGGGCCGAGATGAAATTGGCACAACAATTTTGCGAAAAATTATATTTCAAATTGAAATAAAATAAGAATAAAAACAAAAAAAAATACACTTTTACACTGTTTATACAACACAGTATGTGAACGCACAGGAAAAGGTTAAAAATTATGAAACCTGTTAGTTAAAACGCGAGTTAATGACCGAAATTATGGAAAGAATTTGCCAGTACAGTAAAACACGTCTATCTAGAAGCTCTCATGCTACCCTTCCGTGTCGTTTTTTTTTTTCCTCCTTTTGGATTGTATTTTTTTTTTGTTGGTTTGATTTCATACATTAGATGGACTCAATCAAATAAGAAACGAAAAGTACAACAGTGAAGATGAAAATGAAGGTCAGTTCGATTGAATTTTTCTTAATTTGGAAAACTGTTTTCTGGAAACAAAAAAAAAAATAACCACTAAAATTTAATTTTACATTGAGTTAAGTTCAACCCAGAAATAATCTCCCATCTCTGGGTGACGTTGTTGGTTTTCTCCTTCTGTAAAGGTTATATCTCTAGTCCTTCGTTCTCTTTAGGTTCGAATGTGTTGAGCTACGAGTTTAAGTATTTTAGCTGAAGCTTGAAGGAGAATCTTGAAGAAAAACACTCATCTAGAAGAGATATAGCTTCTACGGAATGAAGCTGGATATAGAATAAGTTTGTCTGCAGGATGAACTGGGCTAATTTATGTAAATCGGATTTTGTCTACTATGCGAATTCAGGGGAGGGAATCTGAAGCGATGACGATTTTTCTCGAATTGGTAACGTTGCGGGTTTGTGTCGAAGTAATTATTATGAAAGGCAAATATTAGATGAAGGAAATTCGAACGTTTGTCCCGGGCTAAGAGAAGAATTGATGGAACTTGGATTCTGTTTCCACTGGTAAACGATCGTTTTTCTTATTCAGAATTTTTCTATAAGCTAGTTGATCATTAGAGGTATTTTTTAAATTAAAACTATGCCTCACTTGCACAGGTGTAGTTCCACAAAAAAATGAATAAAATAATAAAAGCAATACAAATTCGGGACACAGCTAAACGGAAAGGGATCAGTTAGTTTATTTTTGTCTGTAGGAGCATATATCTGAAAATTAATTGTTGACGATGCTCAAAAACCATGTGCAATGCCCCAGAAATGTTGCTCGTGTCCAAATTGATGTGCATTTAGTTATTCTTGTATATTAAAAATACAGGCAGATCTCCACTGACAAATTATAAGTCTCACTACACATTAAGCAATTTGGGTTCAAATAAAATAGATAGGTGGGTCTTCTACCGGCCCCTCCTAGTCAATGCCACTCTACAATCATATGTTGCAATTTCGATAAATCTACTTCCCTGATAGGTCGAGTCAGGCCCATTCGTATTCCATGGAACATAAACGAGACTATTTTCATCGATGATACCAATCATTACGTACAATATTAATTACACCAGCTCAAGAGTGTTAACAAGCAGTTTAATAAAATATTTACAATGATCACTAAATGGCCTCTAAAGAGACCAAAATTTCCAATTATTCACATTCGACAAATAAATTGCCCCGAACTGCATCCGATTCGAATCAAAAACAAAAGTATTTCACGAAATTCCCACACACATTATTCCACTTAAGTGGCAATTAATTTGCTTTATCTGCCCTCCCCCATGATATGGAAGCGCAATGTGCATACATTAAGTGTAATACACTTCCCAATCGAATGCCATTATAAGATGGAAATCCATTTTATACTTCGTTTTGTAAATATTTAGACGTTGCAGTTCTATCCGAACCAAAGCTGTTTAAAAATAACAATCGCGACCGTCAATTTTTCCAAATATCGCACACGTTATTGTCGGTTTGTTTGGGAATTATCTATTTACTTAGAAAATAACATTCGTCGATGAATTATTTACTACCAATCGAATGGACGGGGATAACTTGTGCGGTAGGTGCTTGCCGTGAACTTCGAAAATAGTGTCGTGGTGATGGTGTTTTTAAACCGAGGTCCATTTCATTTAATTATTTTTAATCAGGCTTCCTCAGACGTGACGCTATCCACCCTGACGGTTGGAAGGTTGCTTTTAGTTGGTGATAGGAGGTGAAATTATTGGCCATAGTCATGTGAATATTTACCAGTTGAGCATCTGCGATCCAAGTGGCCGAGCTAAGCCAAAAATATTTTGAATTTGACACAGTTCCACATAAGGGAAGTCATCAAGTTTAATCATCGGAAATGCAAACAAGTCTTTAATAATAATAATAATAATAATATACTTTATTAACAAGTAATAAATTACAATATTAATATAAACAAAATATTGCAGCACTAGCTACCAGGGCTTTCGGCTGACAAGTCTTTAAACTTGGTGCGATCAGTGAAAGTAACACTAGATGTGAATTTATAAATTGAACTATAGAAATCCAGCTTTAGATGGGCCTGCGGTAATCAACAATTTCAAATAGCTTGGCAGAACGGACATCGGTGATGTATAAAATAGATCAATAATGCTGCTGGTACGTGTAGTGAATATCTCTTGGATATCATATGCACTGAACGCAGCATTTCCGAGTACTCCCTAAAGATAACAAACTGAACGCAGCCTTTTCGATCAGCCTTTAATGCAGTTCGGAGGTAAAATCCCAAAAAAATAATTATTAGATCGTGGCCAGTCAAAACGTGCGGTGTGTGCTGGAGTAGCTAATATTCTCCCAACCTAACCTAAATTTCCCTTACTTTAATTTGTTTTTCTTAAAATAAAACATTGTTTTAACTGCACCAAAAATTATAAAGGGTTTTCCAATAAGAGGTGTTATTGAAAATGGTTTGATGGAGGACCTGGTAATAATATACTGTCCCACTTAAAAAAAAATCTTGATACATGCTAAAACTATTGTCAAGAGACAGCTCAAACGGACACCCATTTGGGGGTCGTATGTCTAGAAGACTGCAACTTACACCAATTTAAGCGTCGTTCACTATCCACTAGCAGTTTGGAACACTTTTGAGGAACGATTTGCTAAAATTAATTTTCCTTTTAATGCACCATGACAGACAGACACAATATTTAACACAACAGTGTATCCAACTCAATTCGTAGTAGTCTCATCTGGATCGGGATAGTCCAGACTCTCGGAGCCATTCATGCAGCGATGGCCGGACCAGTCCAATGGAAATAACTTCCCCCAAATAGCAAAGCGTTCCAAAAATAGCCCATTTCTACTGACCAACTCCTCGCCGATGTCTAAATAGTTTTCTTTTTTCAAGTCCAGTGGTTGCCAGTCCAAGTTTTTGAGGTAATCGTCGTTTGGATTGTTTGGATTGCTATAAAAAATGTTTTTGAACTCACAATGTTCACAGCCTAACGCTCTGAGACTCACCCAGTTTTGGCAAACTGCGTCCACATTCGAGTAAATCGCTCAACAAGCCTATCTTCGGGGTCGGTCTTTTTGTACAACGGAGCCAGATGCGGAATGTGTAGCAGGTACAGCAAGTCGTCATGATTCACCGACCCTAGAAGAATGGAATTTAGTAGGTTTTCGAAATTGCAAATCTACCCCATCGAACCATAAGCTGTATCGTTAGAGGGATACTTAAAGCGGCTGTACCGTCCCTTGTATGAGAATCTGTAGTAATACACTGGAACGTATCGTGCTGCTAGATGAGCGAACCTGTGTACACCAAACCCAATAACGCCGTCACTGAAAAGCTTCTCAAAAATTCGCATTGAAGACAGGTTGGAACAAAAGTTTTCAAACACATACCCTTCCGAACGGTTCGAACGGTCCGGTAGTGCTCAGGGTTTGATCGCCCAGGTACTCCTTCCGCAGAACGGCACTAATCTCCATCGACCGTGGCGTGTTCCGTTCGTACAACATCAGCATTGGCGCCAGAGTATCCCAGTTGTCATTTATCTGCTTAGCCAGAGTTTCATTCGCGAGAGTATCTACAGGGGCAGGACTATTTAAGCAGCCTAAATTTGACACCATTTACTTACATTGTGCAGTGCCAGTCAGTTCATCCTTGGTCATTCCAACAATCAATGGTATCCTGTGAAACCTTCCCGCTTGAAAAGCCACCACTGGGTCTTCAGTGATAAATCTCTCCTGCCCAAAGTCCTTCTCTATGACTGGCATCCAATTCGCAATGGGGTTGTAACCCAATTCGAACATCGCATTGAAGGTCCGCACAAATTCACTAACCGGGGTCTGGAATGACGTGTAGAAACAGGTAAACAAATTCGAGTCTCCAAACTGATAGATACCTCTTGAAGGCACTTCACCATGACATCTACGGCATTTGTGGGACATTTCACCAGTTCCGCCTGCTTCTTTGCCAGATCCAGTTGGTCCGGTTGAGCTTTAGTCTGACCTACAGGCGACGCCGACATTGCAATGCCTCTGTGGAACAATCCCTTCGCCATTGGCGACATCATATGCAAGCCAATGCTTGCACTGCCCGCGCCATAGCCCATCAGCGTGACTGAATTGGGGTCGCCTCCGAAGTTTTGAATGTGCTGTGCTCCTTTACCCACTTCAGTGCAAGCACCTGATCCTTCAACCCAGCATTACCGGGCGCATCCGCTGTACCAGTGGCCAGAAAGCCCAGCGTTCCCAGACGATAGTTTATTGTAACCAGCACAATATCACGATCCATCAGCAGCTGCGGGCCAGCGTTGTTCTTGCTCTGTCCGGAGAACACGTAAAACCCACCCGGATGTAGGTAGATGAGCACTGGTTTCAGTGCTTTTGCGTGTAAATCCTTCGAATAGATGTTCAGTCGCAAGCAATCCTCCACTGCATACTCGGTTGGGATGTTGACGATTTGGGGACACATTGGTCCTTCCTCTGTGGCATCGAAAGTTGCTGGTTTCCATGGACTTACAGGCTGCGGGCTTTTGAATCGCAATTCACCCTCTGGCGCATTGGCGTACCGGATGCCACGAAATGCGTAGAAGTCTTCGCCTAAGCGAGACTGCAACTTGACACCTCGTATCCCACCTAAGGTGGTTGTAACCTCCACGGCGCGCGGTGGTGAAACCCAACCCGACAAGCAACACGATACAAGCTACAATCATGGCGAGCGTTTACTGAGTTCCCTCATGTGATGGGTTGACAATTTATACCCACTGTCAGATGCTTACAAAATAATTGTTTCGGGAATTCCCGACCAGTTATGCATGAGCAATAATAATCAGAGTGTTCTGAGAAGAGTGAAGTTGATCGAATTTCAAGTGATACATTTCTGCTGACAACTGGTTGATAAGGGGCAGCGATGTACGGGTTTTCCAAGTAGAGGAATAGAGTGAACGTGGTCAAATATGTGAATAGCCAAGGTCAGAATAAATGTAAATAAGGATGACCTGTGAAGCGGTGTCTGTATTTCTCGCACGTCCGAACATTAAAACTTTGAAATTATGATAATATTGTCACCGAGGGAATCAGAATCCAACCACAATACCACCACACAAGTGACTTCTCTGAAATTCCCAGACAAATGTCTGGCACTGCATTGACGCGGTTCTTGCGGTAAAGTAATATTCTTGGCAGAAGCTGTGGGATATGCGACAACCGCATACATAATGTCTGACTGGAGATGCATTGCTATCGCAGGGCGGCGATCCATTGGAGAACTTTGCACAGCGTTCAACAGATTTATATAAAAGACCAACTGGCTGGCGCATCCCCTTGTTAATTTATTTTCAAGGTTGTTTTTTGGCGATGAGATAGGTCCATACTTGGAATTTCGCTTTAGGCAAACAAATGAAGTAATAAAAAAAATATTAGCATTGCCTAGTTTGCTTACAAAAATTCCTCGATTTTATTCGAATGTAATTATTTTCACACTACTGGGCTCTTAAAGTGAACCCAGTTTAAGGAATTCTCAGACGCGGAGGTATTTTTAACAGTTTTTGAGGCATTTTCGGTTCATTTGTTTGGCCTTTATTCGTGTTTTGATTGGAGGTATTTTCAAAGAATATTTTGGGACACTTTTAAGGATTTCTTTAGGTTTGCTTTTGTTTTGCTTCGTTGTTTCCGGGCCTTAATGTGCCACTCTTAGTAACGTTTGTTCATAATATGTTTTTATGTGCTATTTTTAGGTCCACTTATGTGACTACACTGTAGCATTTTGCGATTAATTTTTTGAGTGGTTTTTGATATAGAAGAGTTGGGAACCCCTGTTAGTAATACCTCAAAAGCCGCCACCTAAGGCTAAGTAGTAGTGAACGTAGTATTGATTCATGGCTTGAAAAGCTCGCTTAGTTTCAAGAAAAAGTGTATTGCCTGCAGATTTTCTGAGTGCGTGTGTCTTTGGAAAAATCATTTGTGGTTGACTTCTCTTGTCTGTCAGTTTAGCTCTGAGATAAATGGCTACAACTTTCAGACTCTTTATAATTTCGATGACGGGACAAAAATTTCCTTTGTTTTTTTCAGACTTGGTCAAATTTGGAGAAAAAAATTCCAGTCCAAATGAAAAATAAATGAATCTTGTTTCACTTGGCAATATTCTTCTGGAAATACAGAAAAGAGAACAAATTTGTACCCTTGCGTGATTAAATACACTTCTTCCTACCTAAAGTTTAGAGCAAACATATTTACATTTTAAATTCGAGTCGGAAAACTTCCTCCGCTCTATGGGTGTATTTTATGGGTTTGGGTCAGAATACTGGAAGGGTCAAAATTCGTCTTACGAAATGATATTTTCAAAAATTCCGCTTCTCTAAATTCTGCTTTACAAAACTATGCTAACAATAAAAATAAAGTATCGGAAAACTGTTTTAAAAGCGCGAGCCTTTTTTTAATTTGTAACTTCCCTTTGGACTTTGGGTCCCCCACGATCACGTTTTTGTCTATATTCCGTTTGATGATAATTATTGCTTTTAATTCCTTATTCAGGTAGTAAAGTTTTTTTGGCATTCTTAAAAGAAATTCAACGTGATTGCAGATTTTTGGCAATTTTTGAATAACAAAAGTTAGAGGTACCCAAATTACCTTAACTTCATAATTTAAGAAATATTTTTTTTATTCTGTTTATTATGTAAAAATGGCAAATAGTCCATTTGTCCGAGTCTTTATTGGTTCTGGTATGGGTATTACTCCCTGAAAAATTCAATATAATTGAAATCTTGCACTTGAAAAAATCCATATATATTGGTAATAAAAACATTGCAAATATGTAGCTTTTATCACAAAACTACAACATTTATTTTTAGAATTTAAATAAAAATAAACTTTTGCACAATTTTATTTCTTTATGTATTGCGGCTATTAAAGAAAATAAAATAAACTTGAATAAAGTTTAAACCTGACTTTAATTGGGGGAACCTATAGTACCCCACTCCGTCTCTTGGGTCTCAAAATTTACGCGGTGCTCTAAAGGTTAGTTAAATTTCATGTTTTCAAATACATTTTTTTTTTCTTATTTTCCTTTATCCTTCCAGTACTTTTTTTCTATTTAATTTAAATAGATTTGTCTTACCTTTTAATTTTATTTTTTGTTATGAATTTAAAATTGTTTTCTAATAGATACCTATAATTTTTTTTATCTTTCTGTAATTACATTCTTGTTGAAAAATACAAAATAAATATAATTTTATTTCTTTAAATTTGAAAAGCAGCATTTTTGTGTGAGAACACAGCATTTTTCAATTCACACCTTCATCCCGCTACCAATTTTGATGTTAGGCATCACAAAAGTCTGAGTCAGACAACCTTCCTATTTCCATCATTTTCCAGTTCACGGACACACGATTCTTTCAGTCAGATCAGGGTGTACGTACACATAAACATACAGTACAACAGCGGCCCATACTCATTCTGCTTTGAAGGGGCCAATTCCGGGACTATCCCCACCCATTAACGTAGGTGGAAAAATAACATAAAATTGAATCTGTCACACTTTGTACCAATGACCGTATCCATTTATTGCTCATCGATTGAATCGCATATTGACTTGGTTGCCACTGTCACTAGTCACTGCTGTGCTTCCAAATAGATCTAAGTATGAGTCCATACTCCTGGTGCCCACATTCCTTCCTTAAATGTCTACTACAATTGCCAACTGCATGACGCGTTCATGATTTTAGCTGCAAGTCTTTAACTACCCAGTAATAATATTCTATCTTAAAAAAGACAACTCCGTATAATTTCAAGTATATATTTTTACATTTAACATTTTAAAAATATATATTTTTACATTGTACCAACTGAAAAAGACTTTCAAACCTTCATTTAGAATGCCTTTGTCACATCTACATCTGGATAGTCCAGGCTCTCAGAACTATTCCCAGTGTGTTGTCCATTCCATTCCAGGGGAAAAAGCTTCTTCCAAATGGCAAAGCGTTCCAAGAAAAGTCCGTTCCTGTTAACCAAATCATCGCCGATATCCAAGTAATTTTCTTTCTTCAAATCCAGCGGTTGCCAGTCCAAGTTCTTGAGGTATGGGTCGCTTGGATTGTTTGGATTGCTTTGAAAAAAACATATTATATAATCACAGTCACAAGCAGGATGCTAAAAGACTCACCCGGTTTTAGCAAACTGCGTCCACATTCGAGTTAATCGCTCAACAGTAGTATCTTCAGGGTCAGTCTTCTTGAACAGCGGAGCAAGACGTGGAATATGCAGCAAATATAACAAATCGTCATGGTGAACGGATCCTAAAAAAGAAACCTCATCAGTCGGTGGTTGACTGATGGAAAAACTTAAATTTCAAACCATAGGCAGTGTCGCCCGGATACTTAAAGTCGCTGAAGCGTCCCTTGTACGCAAATCGATAGTAGTGCACCGGAACGTACCTCGCTGCTAAATGAGCGAATCTGTGAACCCCAAAGCCGATGACACCGTCACTGAAAAGCTGTTGAGATCTCAAAATCTTGTCTATTTTGTTTTGTTCCTTCATACCTTTCCCAATGGCTCAAAGGGACTTGCACTGCTGAGAGGTGCATCTCCAAGGTACTCCTTTCTCAAAACGGCACTGATTTCCTTCGATCTGGGGGTACCTCTTTCGTATTGCATCATAATAGGAGCCAATGTGTCCCAGTTGTCGTTGACTTTCTTAGCCAGGGTTGCGTTCTTGAGTGTATCTATTTGGAGAAAAGTTGGTAAATGCGTCCCACAGGACCATATCAAAACTTACAGTAGATAATCCGAGCAAACTCATCCTTAGTCATTCCAATTATCAACGGAATCCTGCGAAACCGGCCCTCCTGATAAGCCACCACAGGGTCCTCGGTGATGAATCTCTCCTGCCCAAAGTCCTTCTCTATCACTGGCATCCAATTGAGAACGGGATTGTAACCAAAGTCGAACATTGAAGAGAAGGTTTTCACAAACTCGCCAACAGGTGTCTGCAACGACCTAGAGTTAACTCAACAAAAAGACAGCCAGTGTAGGAACCCACCTCCTTTAGGCACTTGACCATGGCAACTATAGCATCCGTGGGACAGTTCACCAACGCTGCCTGCTTCTTCGCCAGCTCCAGCTGATCCGTGTGATATACGGTTTGAGTAACCGGCGATGCAGACATCGCAATGCCCTTGTGAAACAATCCCTCCGCCATTGGCGACATCATATGCAAGCCAATACTAAGACTTCCGGCACTATATCCGAGCAGTGTTACTGAATTGGGGTCACCACCGAAGTTCTGTATATGGTCACGAACCCACCTGAAGGCAACCACCTGATCCTTCATCGCGGCATTGCCCGGAGCCTCGGCTGTACCGGTCGCGAGAAAGCCTAGCGTACCCAGGCGATAGTTGATGGTAACCAACACAATGTCACGGTCCATTAGCAGCTGCGGGCCAGCGTTGTTCTTGCTCTGTCCAGAAAAGCCGTAGAATCCACCTGGATGTAGGTATATCACTACCGGTTTCAATGCCTTTGCATCCAAGCTCTTTGAATAGACGTTCAGTCGCAAGCAGTCCTCCAAATATTCGCTTGCATTTCTTACAGATTGTGGGCACATGGGTCCATCATCGGTAGCATCGAATATTTCTGGTTTCCATGGCCCCACTGGTTGGGGACTTTTAAATCGTAGTTCACCCTCTGGCGCTTTGGCGTAGCGAATGCCACGAAATGCGTAGAAGTCTTCACCTAACCGAGACTTTAACTCAACACCCCGTATCCCACCGAGGCTGGTGGAGACTTCCACAGCGGACGTGGTAGCTAATCCGACAAGTAACGCGATGCAAGCTGCAATCATTGCGAGCGACGACTGAGTTCTAAGATGCGGTGAGTAAACAATTTATATACTTAACGATCAACGTGAAAACAAATTCGTCTCGGGAATTCCCAGTAGTTACGTCGAGGTTGCCTGTGAGTAATTGAAATTATTTGGTTCGTCGTATTTTTTCAAAACATTCTGTCAGCTGTGTTGATAAGAGTTACTTAGCGTTCAGTGGATAGATATAAAAGATTAACACGAATTTAATTAATATTCGGAGTGAATAGGTCACTTGATCAGTTGAGTCGCTTAGATTGGAAACGTTTTTGTGATAATTGTGTAGGTACATTCGTATATGGTATACAAGGTGTCTGATGACAACTTGCGGAGACTGCATTTGTAGATTGGGAGATCAAAAGTCTGGTCATGGAGAACTCAACGCTAAATAGGCGACTAGATTTCAATGGAACTTTGGGACTCTGATGAGCAAAATTATAGACTCGAAGTAGGAAAACGAAAATCCCACTGCGATTATGGCTCTAAATTTAAACCCTCCTCATGTTATTCACTTTTGTGGTTTGATGGCTCAACGTAGGTATATGTGATGTACAAAAATGTGACTACTAGCAATTCAACCAATTCTGTAAGAGCTGCGAGTATTTTGCACTTTACGAAATGAGAACTTGCACATTTACTTTATGCCAGCTGTCCAATTGCCCCGCTTTGAGAAGTATTTTGTTCTTTTCACATAATCATGCCACCATTATTGAAGTTTTGGCCAAATTAACTGGCTATATCCAGAGAAAAAACAACGTAAAATCAAAGGAAAACACTTCGATGTAAATAGTTTTCGGAATGATTTGGATTCGACTACGAATATTTTTAAATCAAAGTGGAATGACATTAATTCAAATTGTTTCAGTAACTTAAAAATAATATACAGTCGACTCTCGTCATTCCAAGCCTACGATATTTTGTACTTCTCTATAATTCAAAGTTATCACGAGTTCCCTACAAAATTTCTTTATATTTCAAAATAAATCCATACATGCACTTGGTAATCCGAACGAAAAATTCATTGCTACGTAACAAAACGACGCGTTAATTCGAACTTGAGAGAAAGACACAGAAGGATTGTGTTGTGATCAAAAATTAATGTAATATCTGTGCAAACTTTTTAATGTAACTTGCCCATTTATACCATTTATACTTTGTTTTTATATGCTGTTATCAGCTGTGAATCAATCTCAAATTATTGTAAAACGTCAAAGATTTTATGTAGTTTTTTGTAAGTCGACACAACTCCTCCTTGTAAGTACATTTTGAGACAAGTTCCAACTTGTACCATCGTACACGAGCACGAATTGGTTGTTTTTGCAATTTCGAACCATTTGATATTTCAAAAACTCCATAATTCGTAATATATTAAGAGTCCCTCGATTTTCGAATTAACGAGAGTCGGCTGTAAATGTACGAGTTTGATCTAACCACGTTTGAAGTGGAATCATTCTTAAATCAAATTCACCCATCTTTTTAACTATTTTTATAAATTTAATCATTTAAGTACATTCAATTTTGAAAATACTAAGCTTTGACTTTAACTTGACAATGACTTATGGACCTTATGTTATGGTACAATCAAATGTATTTGACTTTCAAAACACTGCAAATACATTTGGAAGTAAACACTGTGGATTGTGTATTCAAATAAATTCAAAGTTGACAATACTACTCTGAAGCTTTAATTTAACTTCGTTCGGATGTTGATTCACAGTGAACCCATTTTGACTTAAATCTTACCATGATGCTTCGTAGACATAACCTCTTTACCACATAAGGGGAGCGGGTCAAAATTCTGCTGACAGGCAATATTTTAAACAAATAAATTCTGTTAGCTAATTCTGTTTTTTTTTTTTTTATAAGAATTTCAAGAAACAAATATTTCTTAACTTTGTTAACATATTACAATATATTTCATATAAAGAAGGTACTTTCCTTTATTCGATTTAATTATTATAGATATATTCATTTTCATAATAAAACTACTTTTACCTATTCTTCTATAACAAGTGAGTAGGTAGATAGAATGTTTTACATAAAAGATTAAAAAGATGTTTGGAAAATGTTTAAAAGTGTGCGCTTTTCAACATTTTCCTATGATTTTTTTTGTGCAGAATTTTGTAAAGCTGAATTTTGTAAAGCAGAATTTTGAAAGCAGAATTTTGTAAAACAGAATTTGAAAGCAGAATTTTGAAAAAATAATTTTGACTTCGCCAGAATTTCGACCCCAACCCCCACATAAGACTTTGAAAATATCACATTTATTATTTGACACATTGGCGACACATCTTCTTTCTTTTTAGCAATACAATAATATGTACAATTAAATTGTTTTAAAAATGAAATGTTCAATAAGTTTTAATCATTTATTAAATTAAAGATACAAAAAGTTTATTTTTATCCAAATAAAATTATTCTTAACATACGTTTGCCCATTATTTACTTACTATAAATGAAAAGAATTTGTGGACTCTGGGACTTCTAATTTATTTGGTTTGAAATTCTTTTTCTCCCAATTCAGGACATATGACTTGAGTAATTCCGAATCGTCTTCAGTTGGATACTATTTATAATGCATTTGAAATAAAATCCGTTTATAATTTAAATTTTGTTAATAATAGTTTTTACCTCTGTTTTCCTCCACTTAAATTATTTACTCCTGAATTTAGCTCTCTGGGCGTTTGTTGAATATATTCGTCTTTGGAAAGTTTCCAGGCTGAAATAAAATTCTTTTTTAATAAGGAAAAAGCGTCTACAAACAAAGAGTAATAAAATTTGAGAACTAATAGGGAAATAAATTTTGGTTGCACTCATGTGAGCACTAATTAACCTAACTAATTAATTTTGTATCCAATGGAATAGTTTCTAGTCGAACATATGTAAACAAATGTGTTTTTTGTTTTAATGTACCTAACTACATACCCCGAGGTTAATGTATGAATACCAAGTTAATACTTAAAGCAGTATTAGGTACCCATTTTTTTCACTTTCAAATTGCACAATATTGTGCTTAAAAAATTATTTCCACACATGTTTAACTTTGCACTTCACACTTTTTTTTAAATACATACCAGGATTAAATTAAGCTACACAAAACTCACATTTTAGCACTGGAAATAGGCTTTCCCCTTAAAATTAGTTTTTTCGTCGACGAGAATGATATTTTCTGTCTTTGATAAAAAAGACAATGCGCCGTAGTAATAACAAATTTTAGTCTCGGCTTTAAATCGCAATTGCGAAATTTGTATAGAAAATATAGCTACTGTTAACTACTTAAATTTAGAGTCGAAACTAAAAATGTTTATTGGTAGCGGAATTTAAGGAAAAACATGTTTCAACTTATTCAAGCCCCGTTTTACAAATGTCGAAGAAAGTCTTATAAATAAATTTATTATATGTTTTACATTTTGTTGGCAATGCCATAAATTCTTGTGGAACTAAACTTGACAGCATCTGTCACTTGAATCACAATAATGAAGACCTGTTGATCCATCTGAACCCAGGTAGTCCAACAAAGGCATAGTTGTCGCCTTGGAGATATCATAGCCTAAAAAGTGAGTTTCTGAGTTTCTTACAGATTATCACGACACCAAACATGTTTTCCTGTCAGATAAACTCAAGCTTTTAGATAGTGTATCGTCGAATTACATTGCCCGAAGGTTCCATACTACCTAGATCCACTTCTTCTCTTTTATAGCTTTGCTGTTAACATCAGCAGTCTTTTCTTTGCTAAGTCGCAACCTTATACCGTACATAACTCTAGAGTCGATTCTATTCAGCTTTAACTTTTCATCGCGACCAAATTATTCAATCAAATGACGTGAATTCCCAATTGGGTTGTTTTAAGACGTCCTTCGCTAAATTTAGCTTTCTTCCGTCACTGTAGCGATGTTTAAGCGCTTACAAGCGAAAAGTCATGCCTTCATTGTAAACAAACGGTAATATATTGTCTTAATGGCCACATGTCCGTCAGTAGGTAGTTTTTCCGACGGATTTTCTCAAAATACAAACAAAAGTGTTCCAAATAAAATTTGTTACAGATGTGCGAATGTGAATCGCCCTTAAACCGGCCGGTGTGCGGTAGTCCGAGGCGTGCAACAAAATAGAAACAGACATAAAAACAAGATACAAGATACAACTTAAACTAAAGAAAAACGGAAAATAAATGATTCACCACCTGATGTTTACATGGGTAAAAAGAAAAAAAAAACCGGAGCACGAAAACTGGTGTTGAGTGCGATCAGAGAACGTGCCGGCCTAAGCTTCTCTGGCTCACTTCTTGATCGTTAAATAACTCGTAGTCTATAGATGAATGTGTAATGTGTATGCCATATGATGGATTCATAAAAACGCAATAAAAGTCAGCCGGAATATACAATAAGATATGTTTCGGAAGGCTACCTCCGGTCGTTGAAGGCAGCAGCATCATCAACGTTTGATGTTGGCGAGGTATTTTGTTTTCTGTTTTTTTCATTGAATGTTTTGCGAAGCGTTTTGTATTTCTTACGATTACAGTCGATGTGCTTGGAAGCTATAAAAATTGTTTACAAATAATGGAGGATTATGGTAGATTTGATTGTCTGTTGGGTGGGGATTATTCGAAAATAGACGCGATAATAATCGGTACCGTGAGTGGGTGGAGCGCGTGGTGATTTGGTCATCCATCAAACAGGTATCGACTTGTAGTCGTCTTCGGGACTAGGGCTACACGCAAGCTTTATGAGCCAGAAGACAAGGAAGGACATCACCTTGTCGCGAAGAAAAAGATAGATCAAAGAAATTAGAAATAATAATGCAGTAATGTGTAACAAAAAAAAAAACGGCAGTGAAGTCCGCACACCTGTAGAATCAACCTGCTCAACTGCTTGCATTATGTACTCTAATGATATGGACATTATTGGTAAAACATTTTTTGATTCGGATGGTGAAAATTCGACAACCGAAACAGAATGTAACAAAATAAAACGTTTTATTTTCTTGGTTCTTATGGTGTGCATTGAAATAAAACAAAATGGACATTTATTGGGGTAGAGACAGGCCTTTTTGTTTCAATTGTAAAATTCTCCATTCACTTCCATATTTAAAATTTTATGAATAAATTTGTTTTTTGTTAAAAATAAATGTCTTTGTTTTGTTTTTTTTCTTATTAGTATTTTATTCCCCTTTTTGAAAATTTTCATCGACAACGCTGCACCCCATATGGAAACACAAAGCGAAAGCGGAACAGAAAAACATGTTTCATTTCCGATAGCTTGATGGATAGCTTATGAAAATTAGACACTATTTTGAAAAAAAAAAAAAAAAAGTTTCAGTACACGGAAGTATTTTCGGAACACTCAAATTAAAAGCTTAAAGGCTTATATAAGAATATCTTTGATTTCTTGTATAGATTTGTTTCAGGCAGTGTTCAAAGATGAAAAATATTAAAATCTTGTTTTTCCGAAATACCTACATTTGTTTTTCAAGATTTTTCAAAATATAAAAAAGAAGAAAATATAGAACACAATTTTGAAATTCCTTGAATAAAACTTATATTTAAGTTTTCCTCAAAATAGTAGGTAAACTATATACTTTCATAAGTCGCTATCAAAAAATGATTGCACATAAATCAATCTTATTGCTTTTTGAATTTGGAACATATTTATGTATACCCAAAATCCAAGCAATGCGCTTCATTAAAGCACCACAATTCCTTTGAGATTAAAATTTCAACTGTTTCAGTACTCAAACGATTAGGAATGTTTGTTTTATTTAAACTTGCGGCAGGAAATATCGTTTCAACATTTGCAGTTTTTTTTAAATAAAATAATTTTCTTACCTTAGAGCGGATGGAAACGTTAATAAAACGAAAGTTCTGCATGGGTTGTGTTCGATTCACATTCTACATAATAACGGAATTAATACAAAACGTTTTCCTTCTTTAGAAAAAGTTGTTTTAATATGTTAGATTTAGAAAATCAAAAATCTGAAATTTTATGAATTTGAGGTAAAAAGTCTTGTACATATTTAAGAGCTCAAAAATCTTGAAAAAAAGACATACCTTGTAGTCTGGCATCACTGGTTTCAGGTTCTGTAAACATTTTTTATCCAAAAGTCTTTTATAAAATAAAAGTGGGATTTTTCCCACTAAGCAATATATATATTAAAAAACATTATTTTATCTGATGCGAGCTTACCAATGATGTTTGCTTAGCAAGAATTATTGCAACACAAATTAGTTTAACCTATGAATACTCTTAAAATAACATAAATTTCCGCCTTTTTTAATGTCATTGGATTTGGAATACACGAGTTTTGAAAGCGGCTACTTCAATTTGCATTGGAAATAAATGAGTTTTGAATTAAAGAACTGAGTGAAATAGTGTAGTTTTGATGAGGGTTCTTGAAAGAGCACCTTATCATACTTAACTCATTTTTGGAAAAAAGTGCAATAGAAGAGTTTTGACTTTCACTTTCACTACGCATTAGTGATCCCAACGCTCATTTACAATGACATTCAAGCTGTCAACTCTTTAGACAAAGCGAATCTGCTTGCTGCACATTTTGCTGCCAGCTCAATGCTCCCAGATTGCGCTTTGCCTCTACATGTACTTGAGAGCGTCGTACAGTGGCAAGAGTACTTAATGATATCAACATAAATAAATCCGCTGGTCCAGATTGTATTTCCCCAATTGTTCTGAAGAGGTGTTCTTCCACGCTGGCAAAACCACTGCGTAAGCTTTTCCATCTGTCCTATTCTTCTGGACTCTTCCCGAGAAGGTGGAAAACAGCATTTGTCCAGCCCGTCCCCAAAAAAGGCGAATCTTCTTCTCCCACCAACTACCGACCCATAGCACTTACATCCATTCTTTCTAAGGTCATGGAAACGCTGATAAATCGTCAGCTCATGAAATATCTTGAATCACGAAAACTCATTAATGACCGGCAGTACGGTTTTCGTGGCAACAGATCCACTGGTGATTTGATGGCTTATCTCACCGAAAAGTGGAACCAATCTCTACATCACTCTGGTGAAACGAAGATTGTTGCGCTTGATATTTCAAAGGCATTTGACAGAGTTTGGCACCAAGCTCTTTTGTCGAAAATGCGTGCATATGGGATCGATGCGTCTCTTCTTCAATGGATTAGAAACTACCTCTCTGGCCGTTCAATTCAAGTTGTATTGGATGGCTTCAAGTCTGAAATTCACCATATAAATGCTGGTGTTCCCCAAGGCTCCGTTTTGTCTCCGACTCTCTTTCTCATTTTCATAAATGATCTCCTGTCTGTAACTTCTAATCCAATCCACTCCTTCGCCGATGACAGCACCCTCAGCTTCTCATATTCATTCCAAGACTCACGTCCCTGCTCTTCGGCCGTAGAACTGGAACGGCAACGTATGTTAAGCTCATTAAATTCCGATCTCGACAGCATTCTAAAATGGGGTTCAGCCAATAGAGTGGAATTTAATGCTTCCAAAACACAATGCTGTCTGCTGTCATTAAAGCGAAACCAGAATCCTCAGCCATTATCCATGAATGGCACTTGCATCGCCGAAACCGAAAGACTTTCCATTCTCGGTATGTGTGTCCATGACAAACTCCGTTGGAATGACCACATACACGAAGTCGCCAAGAACGCTGCGAAATGTCTAGGTTTCCTCAAACGGTGCAAGAAATATTTTACCCCTTCTTATCTGGCTGCTATATACAAGGCGTTCATTCGCCCCAAACTTGAGTATAACTCTCATATCTGGTCTGGTGCGCCCAAAACCTCACTGCACCTGCTGGATAGGATACAGAATCGTGCTTTAAAACTCATTGGAGACACAAATATAGCGAATTCTATAAATTCGCTCGAACATCGCAGAAATGTAACAAGTCTCTCATTGTTTTATCGCTATTTTTACAAACAGTGCTCAAATGAAATTGCCAGCTGCATTCCACCCCTTCAACAATTCAACCGCAATACTCGCCAAGCCAGGAATGCCCATCAGTTTACCCTTCAGCCTACCTTCGGTCGTACTATGAAATATAGAGATTCTTTCATAAGCCGTACAACACGAATGTGGAATGCCTTGCCCAGCTCGGTCTTTCCCCCTCGGTACAATTTGCTGACATTTAAAACCAATGTGCATCGGAATCTCCTATCTTCTCTATCCCAATTTCCTTAACGCCCGCGCTGTGTACTTCAAACTACACCATAAGAGTAGTCATAACCTCTTTAGCGCGTGTTTATTATAAAAAAAAAAATAGCACAATATTGAAGTATGTAATAATAAAGCAGGAATGGAAACTGTCCTCAATCCGAAATCATTTGATTTTTACATTCCAGAATCTACTGATTCTACAAAACTAAAAACGCAAGCACAGACGGCGCAATTCCTCGTTTAGATTTTGCAATAAAATTATTAATAGCGAAGTTGTTCACCAGCACCCAACGAACCAACGGTATAAGTGGGACTGAAGCTCTGAATGTTAGATCACTAACTAAATAAGATAAATTAGTGATCTTACAGAGTTAAAGGCCGCATCCTTTTTTATAGACAGCGCTGTTCACTTGAATCTTTAAACGTTGGAGGGAAATGCAAAAATTATTTTATGTGGGCATTTCAGCATTTTTAAAAGGAACTTCTTGCTCCTTTTTAGAGGACCAAAGCACAAGTTCACTGAGAGGCGTTCCCAATAATCATCCAGCTCCAGAAACATCACATTGGCATCGGGTGGTTAAATAAAATACTTGTGGGTAACTAACGGCTAACTCTCAGTTTTTAATATTTAAATGTTTGCGCACATATTAATGCTATAAATTCTCATTCTTATATCCTCTTCCAATTGAAGTCAACACCGTAAGCACACTCACCTTTCGTTCTATTGCCAATTGACACAGCATTTCTAAATGATCAATGATAATTGCTGAACTCGATATTGTTGCAACAGCCGCCTACAGTATGTAATTGCAAACAAATACGAATAACCCCTTCAATTGTCTGCAATAAATTGCATAGAACGCACCCTTCTATTGGCACAATGCTCCTTGAAGAAACAACAGACTTTGTCGGAAATATAATCCATCGAACACCGGTACTGTGTTTGCTTGTCCACCACAATTGGTGTCAATTTAATAGAGCACTATGAGCAGAGGACAAGGTGTTGGCAATGAGCTCCTTCTGCATTGTCTCCGTGTATAATGACGAGATACTATCTGCATTTCCATCCCCCATTCACATCCATTGTTCATCCCTTATCCATGGGCTTGGTATCTATGAGGTGTGCTTTGGGTTGAAGTAATTCACAAAGTCGCCCATGAAGGCGAACGAGGACACAAGCAACTACCGCCATATCGAGGTGTGTGAAGAGTTGTTTGTCAAACAAAAGACCTGAATACTGGAATAGATTTTTTTTTTAATAGAATCCTGACGGTGTCATTACTGTAAGTTGTTTCGTTTTACTTGAGGCTCATGTCTCATGTGTGTCAATAAGTAGATGATGAAGTGACAATTTGAGGAGCACTAGACGAATGCCTAATACCAACCTGCATGTAGTCTAAATCGATTTTTTGTAAGACACGAAATTTATATTCAAGTGCATCATTAAGTCTCCTGTGGTTGTCCTTGTCCTTTATAGAGACAAGATGTTTGTCAATATGTTTTGTAGGTACTTTGTGTCAATCAAGCAATGCGGGCTTAACACCAAGTGTGTGTGGATGTCTAATTATGGTTCAGTTGTTATTTATGTAGCTATCGATGGTAAGCCCATTTGAATTGACACTGATTTTAGGCTAAGTATGTCTCATCAGCCAAGACTAGTTACATTCATGTGCACATCACATTCTTCGATCAGCTCTAACAGAGTGAACGACATACAGTGGCAAAAACGGCCAAAAACCATCAGACGTTTTTTCTATTTCATGACTTAATTTATACCATGTTTGTTTGGCTTGTAGCTTAGCTTCTGAATAAAGGGGAAAGCTTATTGAGAGCCTTAACAATTTATGAAAGTGCTGGCTCTTAAGAATTTGTCATTTCTACTTCGAATCATTTGATTAATAACAAGTTAAAGGTAGTCCAGCCAAAACAAATATACAAAGGTCAAAGGCGTTCTCATAGGGTAGCCGTGATACCTCAAATACAACTCATATAAAAGAAAGAAATTGACAATTTTTGCAGCTTATATCATAAGCCTAGTGCACTGCTGTTCACCTAGTGCACTGCTGCACAGCGAAATGTTTGGGAAAGGCAGTGAACAATAAATTGTCGAGAGTCCCACTCCATCAGTAGCTACACAGGTACAAGTACGCTGACCAGACGTTCTCTTTTAAGAGGAAAAGTCCCCTTTCAAATCCACTCAAAAAATCTGTATATTTTCCACAAACATAATGCATTTCGTTCTTTTTTTTTGAATATTATGAATGGAAATTTCTTCTTGCTTACTTACTTACTTAACGGGCTCCCGACCCGTGGAGAGTCTCTGCCTGAGACACTGCAGCCTTCCATCCTCTACGATCCCGGGCACGCTGCTTCCAATTGTCCAGACCAAGCGCTCTGGCATCCGCGATGGCTTGGTCTTTGAAACGGAGGTTCGGTCTTCCTTGT
Organism: Cheilosia vernalis; assembly: GCA_949126925.1. Lineage (NCBI taxonomy): Eukaryota > Metazoa > Arthropoda > Insecta > Diptera > Syrphidae > Cheilosia > Cheilosia vernalis. The sequence goes on along the minus strand of OX421361.1, from coordinate 38,502,863 downwards.
CTTCTCGAACCTGGGGGCTGGGATTCGAAGATCCTCTTAGCTGGAGCATTATTGTCCATTCGCTCGATGTGGCCGAGCCAATGTAGTCGACGTATTTTGGCTTTTTGGACTACATCCACATCTTGATACAGCTCATAGAGTTCGCGGTTATATCTTCTCCTCCATTCGCCCTCCTCGCACACAGGACCAAAAATTTCTTCTTGCATTTAAATGTATTTTTTAAAGAGTGTTTTTTTAGAGGTATACCTATAGAACTTTAAGGCCCTAGTTAAAGCCACACGTAAAATAAATTATTTTTTTTTTTCGTTTAGGTGGTCATAGCGCACATTCCCTCAGAAAAAAGTTTCCCTACGGAAACAATTACAACAAATCAACCACCAGTGCTTGGATTCCATTGGAAAAAAATTCCTGATAGATGGAACAGTAAAGAAATGAAATATTTCTGTGGAATGATCGTTTTTGTTGTAGAATTGACTGAGAATTAGATCGAAAAATGTTTTGCGTGCGGAAAAATTAATAAAATATTTTTCTAGAAAATTGAAGGGTTTTTGCTTATTTTTTTTTATAAATTAACTTTATAATTCATAAGCAACATTTTCAGACCAAGATTGAGTTCAACCATCAACATTTTTACGGGTTCGTATTTTTTATGGCTGTAACTAGGGCCTAGGTTGGCAGCACTATTTTAAATGGCGGCCATTATGTCAGCTGTGATTTATTTTTAGTTTGGTTTGGCATTTCAACATGAATAGACAGACTCCTGAACAACGCTTTTAACCCTCACATGAACGGAAATTTAAATGTACTTACATGGACAGTATCTACACGTGTAGATACAAAAAAATTGCAAGCATTCTATATGATTTTGTTCAGCTGGTTAGAGTTTTTCTATCAATATTAGCTTTTTGCACTCATTCTCTTTATTTTCTTTGGCCTCCGTGTGCCTATTTCCGAAATAACGGTGTTTTTGTTCCAATATTATAAGTTTTTGTTCACTCATTTGCTTTGTTTTGAGTGCATTTTTCTGTCTCTTGCCTTTCAAGATTAGCTTTTCCACTTATTGGCTTTACTTGGGGGTTCTTCTCTGTTATTCTTTCTAGTGTCCTGTTATTCTTCAATAAACGTTTTTTTTTGTACTCATTCCTTTTATTGGGAGTGCGTTACTTATGAAGAACAAAGCCCATTATTTACACCGCAAAAAAAATCAATACTAATAAAAGTTTTCACGAAAAAGTTCATTTTAGAACGCAATTTTTCAGCGAGGAGTTGGTCGTAAAACAATTAATTTTTGTGAAAATGCGGAGAGCCGAAAGGTATTTTGAATACCTTTTAGCATCAGCTATCTAGGTTAACCAGTGCCAGCAAGGTTTACAAAATAAAAATCGGAATAACGATTCTTTTGTTAGGCTGTTCCATGAAAAATTGGACGACTACGAGATAGATGCTGACCCTGATGACATCTTTTTGCCTGTAGACAGTAGAACTACGTAATGATTGCGATTCTGATTCTGATGGTCAAGACTATAATGTACCTATCGGTAGACTGGTTTGTGCCAGAACGTCATCGCTGATAGCGAAGGATCAGGCAACACGGAAGTAGGACGTCATTTTGTGACTGGTAAGGATTATACTAAGTGGTACAGAAACCCACCAAATTTGCAAAGTGAAGGGGCGAGTAATATGCTCCGGGATAAGGCATTTGTGCTTCCGAAATCCAGTTACTAAAGGTCTTAAAGATGTGCACACATCTGCGCACATTATAGTATGTGTATAGGTTTGTATAGTTTTGGTGCACATATGAATTTTCGTATCGAAACCAAACAGTTTTCATACAACGTCAACGAATATCTACATGTGTAGATACTGTCCGTGTAAGACAAAAAAAAGACAAAACTTAAATAATAGTTTGAAAAGACATTCTCACAGTTAATTTTTCATAATAATCTACAATAAGTCATAAATTTAGTCACTGATTCGAAACTGTATTAAAATCGAACAATAAACCAAATAGATATTTAGAGATGAAAATTGAAATATCTACACGTGTAGATACTGTCCATGTGAAGGTTAAATTGTGCAAATATAGTTTTAAAATCATGGTTCTGTTCGAAATACGTATCGCACACTAGGTACGTCAATTTTCATAAGAGAATTTTGTTTAGCGATGAAGCTCACTTTTGGTTGAATGGATACGTCAATAAACAACACTGCCATATTTGGAGTGATGATAATCCTCAAGTGTATGTTGAGACACCGTTACATCCACTAAAACTGACTGTTTGGTGTGCTTTACGGGTTGGTGGAATATTTGCTCCGTACTTCTATAAAAAGGGCCGGAACGTTACAGCCAATGGTGACCGCTATATAGAGATGATTACTGAAGGGGAATTTTTTTCTGGCGGAATTTGCGCAATGACCGCATAAACGAAAAGAAAAAATCATTTTCATACTGTTCCCACTTTTTGTGTTGCATTTTACTGACTTTTTCGTTCATCAATTGAGCAACCATGATGTGCAGGAGCTGTGGTTTCAACAAGACGGCGCAACATGTCACACAGCTCGCGTCACAATTGATGTATTGAAGGAAACATTTGGTAGCCGCATAGTTTCACGTTAGACCCGTGAATCGGCCTCTAAGATCGTGCCATTTAAGATCGTGCGATTTAACGCCGCTTGACTATTTTCTGTGGGGATATGTAAAGTCCCTAGTTTACGCCGATAAGCCCGAAACGAATGACCACTTGAAAATCATTTCGTTTGCAGTCGGTGGTTTGTATTTTTGGATGCTCAATTGTGTCAATTTTTCGCTGCAATTAATGTCAGGGACAATAAATGTGAGCGAAGAGGGAGTGGAGAATTGTACCAATCAATCTTCTACAATTACGTACCTAATTATCGCCATCTATTCGCAGCAGCAGCAGCGTACCTACTGCGAAATTTTTCTTCTGAATTCGTAGTGTAACTTTTGTATGGGATTTATCGTTCCGAAACAGAAGTGCTTACTATAGCCTTTAGCAGACTTATTGACTGGCATTTATTAGGTGTGTTTGATGTATATGTACCTTAAGTTTGGGCAAAGTTTCTAGATGCCAAATAGGAACCCAACCACAGTAAAAGTGCTAAACCCTGACTAATGAGAGTAAAGTGGGACGGAAAGCAATTTTTTGGACATGATATTCCGGGAGTAAATTGAGCATCCAAAAATACAAACCACCGACTGCAAACGAAATGAATTCTTTCACGAAGAAGTCTCCGCTGATAGTTCACAAAAGATTGGTACAGAACTCAACCACTTAGATAAGTTTTCCTTTAAGTAAAATTAACTTTCTGTTTCTCTTAGCTTTCACCAAAAGCGATTGTAAATTCGACGAACGAATTAACTTTCTTTATAGCCGCTATTCATGTTTTCATAGCCTGTATTCATGCAGAAATTATCAAATGATTCATGCTGCCCTTGACGTCTATTGTAAACTTTTCTGGATAATTCTGGGCCGAATTCAAGGGAAGAAAATTGACCCACTATATAGCTTCCCGAAGGGTTTCCCATAAAAGGAGAGGACTAGCTTTGAGAAATACCGAAAAGTAATTTTCAGCCGGTCCAGTAACAAATTGGTAAAAATTTCGAACTTTCTTCTTCCGCTATCTCATCCGATTATTTTTTTGCGCCGACTACAAAGAACGAAACCGTTCGACTTGGCAAGATAAGATTACCCGCATCTAATTTGCGGAACACGCAGGATCTTTCATTGGAAAGTAACATGTCAAAAATTTTTATTTAATGATAGAAAAATTGCTTGATAAGATATTTCTTAGTTGCAGTATCTAACAGTCTTTGAAGGGTGGTGTTTTTAGTCAGTAAAAATCTGACACTACTATGAGAACACGCTTGCTATTCTCATAGTGTCTTTGGACGATTTTCACAAAAAAAAATGGTGGTAATGGTATATAATGTTTTCTATCGAAATAGTTCGGCTATTTGTACCCGCCTTGAAAAAGCTGTCGCATCGTAATTGCAATGGTGGACTCACTTCAATAGAGATATCCCCAGAAAGTCTAGAAGAAAGGTTACTCAAATGCTCGATTTAACTGCGCTAAAAATCTATCCGCGGAAGGATTATCGGGTCACTCGCTTAGTCATTGAATAAATGTCAAATGTTGAACTGCCCTACCGCTAGGCTCAGGCTGATTATACTGAGCTAAGTTTTCTTACTTGATTCGGGAATAGGTATTTCGGATTATAGATATTTTTTGATGATGGCCAGAGCCAGAAATACCAGCAGCACCTTGGTCCGATTGAAAATTGTTAAGGACAAAATGTTGTACCTGAAAAACTATGCCCAAAGAAAGAATTGCAGTCGGATGAACATCCGTGGATGAATTGTCCTAAAATTCATTTGCCCACAGAGAAGTTTGGTATGAAATGGCACTCACCCGTAGACTTTGCGGAGGATGAGTTGCGATGACGAATTTAACAGTCTGTCTCATTCTACATTTCCTTAGCTTGGAACTATTTAAAAAAAAAATCGCTAAGTACAACATCTGTTCCAAAGTCCGTATTTCATGTGCATCCCCTTCAATCACAATAAACACACCCTCTTGATTCGTTTTCTTATATTTTCGCCAACACACGGGATTCCTCCCCCTTTGCCATTATTTCGTTCGAGAAAAGAAAATGATTTCACTTCGTCAAAATCAAAAGTCCATATCTGAAGAACTGGAAATACCATAGATACACATGTCGTTTAGTGCTCGGCAACCCAATCAATTGCAGAGCTTCCTGCTCAACTCAATTCTGAAAACGTTATTACAAAGTCGTCATCCGAAGAATAATGTCATAAATTTCACAAGGATAACGAGAAAGAAAATGTTCCACATATGCCACCGCGTAGCCCCCACTACTGAGAAGAATTCTTTTAAGTGCAAATATTTTCCACGGTAATTCATCAGTCCCATCCTTGGAATTGATTTTCAAACGAATTTATGGTTATTACTTCGTTTTCCAATTCCCAGAAATTATTAAAAGAATACGAGTATATCGAAGGAGGACTTTCCCTACCCCCTACGGCAACCGCGCGCCGTGCACAGTAAATACATTTCGCCCGATAAAGGATATTTGTTGCGCATTTTGAACATTTTCCTTTTGATATACATTTACATAAATTCAATATCCCTTTGTGTCCGTTGGCACACATGCACACGTGTATCGTGGTTGTGCATGTGTAGGTATTGTGTATTCCTCCCTCGAGTGTTTTTGTCCTAAATTACATTTCCACTCAGATGTCTGATCGCATAGTACGAGCGAACTTCAGGGGGGGTAGTTATTTGTCCACACAAAAATGGAAAAGAGAAAGAAACTGTCCCATAGGCAGATAAACGTACACAGAAAGAAATGATTTTCTCCATTTCATTGAAACAAGTATGAGCGTAAACATTCATTAGAAGGCTAAAGCGAAATAAATGGCCCTTGGGTACGTAGCGTGGGTGTCCTGGCTCAATGTGAATGGGCTCTATTAATCCAGAGGACCATATGCTATTAATATAATTTTTAATGGTGGTTTATCATTAAAATCGTAACTGCGGTCAAATGGTTATAATCGAGATGGAAAAGCCGCTTTTACAGCTTCCCAAATGTGTGGTAATTGATGGTGATGACGACGACGCCGAGAGTTACATTTTGTGCGGTTGGAGGACCACTTCAGTTGGCTTGTCCTGCAGTGAATAACACTTCGGCAATGGTGCATAAATCATGTGGTAATAAATATTAGAGTCGCGCAAATAAACATTAATGCAAAGCGAAATGTAACGATTCATTACTGAATTACTGAATGTAATGAATCATTGAATCGCATTAACTACTTGGTCACAGATTAATGTCCATATCGCGATTTATTTTGGCATTCATGTGTGGCCGTTTATTAGCAGGACAGTCCTTGAGTAGGTACCCTCTCTGTGTGCGGCATTTTTTAATATTTTAGATTCTGCTTTATATTTTTAGGGGATAGATGTATCGGCTTAGTTCGATTTTATTGGTTATTTTGTTATATATAGTTTATGGCTTATAAATTAAATCAAGACAGCTGGGCTGTTTACCAGTTATCTCAAGTAAGTAGGGCTGCCATTGAGAAAAAGAGTATCAATAAAATTAGTGATATCTTCTTTATGTGAAGGGTTTTTCATTAGCGATTTGACACTTTCAAACTTTAAGTATGAACGCACCCTAGACCAATAACCGAACTATCAATGTCTGTCAAGGTGATAAAATAAATAAAAAAAATAGCTGACGCAACTCTAGACCCAGCTCCTTACAACCATTTGCTTGTGAGAAAATTTGTTTAGATGAACTCAATACCAAATTCTTGTTAGCACTGCTTTAGTTCTTACAAGGACTCAAATAGATAATAGTAAATAGCTAATTGGTTTCAAATCGGCAATTCATGAATAAGCGTCTAATGCAATCTTCTTTAGTTTTAGTAGGTAGTAACACAAAAAATTGGTTCCACGTTAAAAGCCTTCAGTCAAGCTTCGTTTCATTTTTCCTATTGCTTCTTTCAACCGTATTTTGTGTATAGTTTAATAAGTTTAGCGATATTGATATTCGTAACAAATACCTACCTTAAAACTTCCGATTAACAAAACGGTTGAGATTAGGTAATATTATACAGAACTCTTGCGCCAACGAGTTTTCAATTTTATAGTTGAGGATGCGACTAACTAAAGTGGTTAACATCTTCGAAACCTTTGTGAGTCAAGGTTTGGATGTATACGACTTCTACTACACAATATAGGCCGAGTTGCATCCTTAGATGTTAATGCTGCCAATGAGGTTGTCTCGTCAGTTTCAAAAAACGTTGGAAACAACTGTAAGTGTAAAGGATTTTAAATATAATTGATGTTTAAATGAAATAAAAATGCATATTTTAAGATTCAAGTCTTAATATAAAAAAATTAGTTATTGTCGAAATGTCTTTTAGTTAATTTTGATTTAACAACTAGTAGTTGACGGCACACAGGGGAAATTTCTAGAACTGAACTGAACAGAACATAATAAAGCGATCGTCTTTAGTTCGTATTTCTGTCAACATGACAAGGCCAAATAAATACTCCACTAGAGGTCGTTCAGGTGACTAGAGGAGCTTAAGGTCAGGGCATAATTTCAAATTATGATACTAAGGCTGACATTGGCATCACACCCAATAATTTAAATAATTCCAATAAATCATTTCTCTCACACATATTTTAAATTATTGATACTCTCCCGTTTCATTATGTGAAGTGTCTCTCGGTTTGAATATGTTATAGGTTGGGGTTGGAGAATTGTTGGTTAAGGGATCGCCAAAAAATCTTATCGGTTTCTCTGTCGGCGCAGTTGCTTAGGTGTTAGTGTGTTGGACAACTAAGCGAGGGGTCCCGGTTTGAATCCCAAAAAAAAAAGTTCAACTTAAGGCTTTTGTTCCACTGCGCCACCTCTCGCGAACGTCTGACATGTATCCGAACAGTCTTGAAAGAGTTTCTCAATTAGTCGTTTGGACGCGGTATAAGATTGTGGATCCCTTCCGTTCGTTCCAAGAACGAAAAACTCAACAAAACGAATGGTTGTGAGAAGCCAGGCCTAGGGTCCCTACCGATCTTACTTACCGAGAGTCGATTTAATCCTCAGAGGGTGTCTTTTCATATTTGTATGGCCTTAGAACAAAAAAAAAAATATAAGACCGCCCTCAACGAAATTATTTGTAAGGTATTCTGCTTTTCAGCGCAGTGATGCTGAGCTAAGAGCTTCTTGAATAAGTTCGGATTACCTTTAGTTTTAGTGGCTATTACTTAGCACGATTATTCCATATCGAAGAACGGGGCGCCTAAGTTTATAGTTTACAACTTTTTTTTTATCCTCTGTAAAACTTTATAGAGTTCTGTCTTTTTAAACTTCGCCTTCTCTGGCTGAAACCTTAATGCCTGTGACAATAATATGGTTTCAATACCATGGTATCAAAACTCTAGTATCATCGAAACTATGCTAATTGACAGGCTTTACAACCAGGGTTGTCAGGTTATTAAAATCGAAATCGCCAACCGTAAATTGAAAATCGCCAAAAATCGCAAAAATATTAAATCTTGCCATAAATCGCCGAATTAAAAGTAGGTATTGTAAAATATAATAAAACCAAAAAAGAAAACAATTCATTTGATATAAACTTTAGCTGATATTGATAATAATAAAACAAAAACAACGTAAAAACCAAAAGATCAGTCTCGTATGTATACTCAATGAACTCATCTATATTTCATCGTGAAAACAATCTTCATAAATTTTGGCATTAGATGCCAAAATCATTTCAACAGAAGGCTCAAAATTATTGCATCAAATCGAATGGATGCGTACCTACTCCTTATTGATAGATAAATTCTTCTATCTTAAAATTGTTCCCACTGTCGATGGTATTTAAAAATCCGCTGTTTTTTGCATTTATACCCATTTAATTGTTTGATTTTATACCTGCTTTATTTTTTATTAACACAAACAAATGGCAAAGTTTGGAAATTTATTGTGGCAGAATATATTAGTTTGACATATGTCATTAATTTTAGGGATGTTCAATGTTCTTCGAATAATTCAATAATTCATTTGAAAATCGGAAATCGATAATTTTTTGTGAAGCCGATACCTTTTCGTTTTTCTTTTTTGGAATTAGTGGGAAATAGAAATATGTATAATGTATATTAAGAAAATGAAAAATCTCCAAAAATCGCACGTTTTTGGGTATGTCGCCAAAGTGATTTTCGTATCGTTAAATGAGACTTGACAACCCTGTTTACAACATAGTACAGTTTGGTGCAGGGAAATAAGTCCTCGGGAACTAAGTCCACTGAAGGACTAAGTTCCCACCTAGTGGGAAATAAAACCACTTTCGTGAAGTGGACTTAGTTTCCATGTAGGGTGTGAACTAAGTCCACTTTCTTATGGGAACTTAGTACACATTCAAAAATAAGAAGGGGGAGCTTACTTCCAAACTAAATTGGACAACAAACTCCCGATTTTTTATTGGAGTACTTTCACTCCGACAAAGCGTAATAACGCCAACAAAATTTTAATAAGACCAACCTTGCACCCACCCAGTAATCCAACAGTAAGCCCAAGCAGGGGGGTTGCGGGGCAACATGCCCCCCCATATAGGCATTTCATAGTTTGAAAGCGCAATAACACCAACTTCACGTTAAAGGGAATTAAAAACACTCTGAGTTTTCGGAATTTATTTCCCACCTTATATGGGAACTAAGTCCACTTCGTAAAAGTGGCTTTATTTCCCCCTTTTGGACTTATTTCCCTGCACTGTATAGTTTGACAGATGCCATGCTCGAACAGGACATAAAACCGGTGACACACGCCTGGTATAGACACCATGGTATGAACACCATAGCATTTTCCATTAAAATGATAGGTAATAAAAACTATGCTCCACTTGATAAAATATTGTTTAGGGAGTTATACGTTATACCCATTCCAGAACCAAAAAGCCCTCGGACAAATCGACTATTTGCCATTTTTACATAATAAACAGAATTAAAAAACAAATTTCTTAAAGTATGAAGTGGAGGTAACTTGGGTCCCTCTAACCTTGAAATTAATCTTTTGTTATTCAAAAATTGCCAAAAATCTGTAATCTTTTAAGAATGCCAAAAACTTGACTACTTGAATAAAGAATTAAAAACAATTACATATTATTAAACGGAAAATAGACAAAAACGTGGTCGTGGGGGACCCAAAGTCCCCCAGTCGGTGCTCTAAATGTTACAACTTTCGCCTGTTACTTTCAACCCCGCCTTCTCCTAAACCTAAGCAGAAATGCCTTTTCCTAGGTATACAGGTGGGAAAGTAAGTTAATTCGTTTCCACAGAACCATGAACAATGTTCCTATAGCCATACAGGACGAGGAAATGTTGTCCAACGAAGCAGATGAACTTCCACTACTTACAAAAATTTGGGTGGTGTTATGATAATGACCACATTACTTTGCGATGGATTAAAAAGCTATCTCAGAGGCTTTGTGGCCTACGTCATGCTGTCTTTTTATCTCTTCAACGTGTTTCATATAGGCACTGGCTTAAGAAGGCTTAAAACTTATACATATTTGTATTAATCAAGCACTCATCGCAGGTGGTCATCTAGGTGGCTCTTTGCTGTACCAAGTTTTTCAGAACTATATCTGAGTACTTTACTTATAACAGGTTTTAGTGGCTCACAGTAATGGTGTGTGCAAATGGGTACCAGATTCAAGCAGCCACATTTCCCATTTATGGTCTTTTACGTTCATCCTCGTATGTTCCACTGCCTGGCAGTAATTTTAGTTTATTTTAATTTATTCATCAAGTACCAGCTCAACAACAGATCTCAAGAGGTGCTACCCAAAAATTAAAGTAAAAAAATCGTACTACTCCTCCTTCTTCCCATACAAAACCTGTAACATTGATCGTATGACCTTGCCTTGTTAGCACTTCCATAGAAAATCTTTCCAAAATGAACTTAAGTAAGCTCTTCCTAAAAATGGAAACCAAATCGTTTATCAAAGGCACTTCAAAGATTTCACACGCACAATCTCCAACTATACATAGTGCTTCCGCAAAAGTTGCACATTACCTTCGATCCCGATTTAACGTTTGCCCCAATTGTTTACATCATCTCACCAAGACAAACAGCAACAACAACAACAACAAAAATAAGCATCCTCTACGAACGGTGAGAAATAAATAGCAGCTCTTTGACGTCAGCATCTTTGTGCGCTGTTTTTCCAGATTTACTCAATCAAATTGACTCCCTCATCGCGATTGCGGTCGTCAACGTCTCGTCATCGACATCCACACACTGCTTTGGCGCAGCCTCTAAACGCGCTGTGTCTGTGTCGTCAGCGCAACACGCCTCCCGTATACTACTTGATCTGCCCGGTGGCGAATGAATCGCTGCTAGTTTTCATTCAGATTTGCGTACCGCTCTCACGATAGCGAGCATGAACCACCATTGAAAAGTTCAAATTCTAAAAATGACTACCAAAAACCTTGTTTTTTTCACATTTATGCTCCTATAGTCCTTTTTCAATATTGCCGACGTTTCAGACTTTCAGTATCTGGCGTTACAATTTATCGCCCACCTTCTGGGAGGGCTATTTTCGTATCTCTTTAGGGTGTGTTTCATTTGTTACGTGGCACACACATAATTAGTGATGTATGTTTTTAGATTTCTCTAGTTCAATAACAGTTGGTCTGATATTTGAGGTTAATTTATGGCCGCTTGAATGCGTAATCTGCTAGGTGCCGGCTGATAAGATTGGATTTATTTGGGAGAGTGGGTTGTAAAGCTCTTATCAGGTCTGTGATTTTGTGGTATCTTTCTTTTTTACATAATTACTAATGATGTATGCTCGTTCGATAGGCGTGTGATTGTGAATGATGAACAGGGATGAGGTGGGAGTTGTGTCTTTAATCACTTATAAGTCTAAAATGAGCACGTGTCCTTTGCAGGGGTGAATTTAGGCGAACGTTTTCTATAAATCATCAGCTGGCGTTTGGCAAATATTCGCTAGACAAAGTTTGAAATTAGTTGGAATAAGACAACTGGCTAAAGGCAAATGTCAAACGGCATCGACGTTGACGATAGAAGAAAATTCTGTTCAAATGCCAGACAGAGATGGAGAACGTGACAAGTGACGGCGTTTGGCATTACACATATATATTTTATACAACCTTTGCTGGGTGAAACTATTTTCATTATCAGAGTAGCTGTTGATGACGTCTCTCAGTCATAGACTATAACAGGCTCTTTTGTAAACAGTGTTCATTTTAATAATAAAGTTTTATCATTTTGACAAAATTAGTATATTGCGTTGAAATCTCCCCGCCCATTATGAATTAATTTAAAAATTTACAGAGACAGCATACATACACCCCAAACTATTGCTTTTGGAATACAACGGCTATAGTTGTTGTATAAACGTTTCATCCTACATTCTACTCTGCTGCATTTCCACTTCCAGGAACGAGTACAATTATTTAAGCGCGTAAAAATAATGATAGTATTTTTATTTTTTTATTCCGAACGTCAGTTTTTTGTTAGCTCTGTAAGATTGTAAAATTTTCTGCCCATAATCATTAGAAAGACTGGAAGCTCGAATAATGTTAAAATAGCTGGCCACTGGAACAGTCATACATTTACACCCGTATAATAATAATAAACTACTCTCCAGCTCGTATGTTACCTAGCACCTAGCTAAATAAATAACATATTAGTTAAATATTCTTATTAATAAAAGAAAATACCTCATATAATAACTAGCTGATGTTTTCTCTAAAAATAGCTACATAGAGCTGGCATCACCTAACAAAATTGTACTGAAAACTGCTGAAAACTATTACATATTGGTTGTCATCACGGCTGGCTAGTAAATTTTAATTCTGACAAATGAAATAGAAAAAAAAAACAGAAAATAAAGCAAAACAACAGACAACTTTCATTTATTTTTAAATTTTTTATTTGTAAACATTGTCATAGGGTTTTATTTCTTTTTTTCTACAGTTTTTTTTTTCGAGTTGAGGCGATGGTTTAAAAACACTGAAAAACGGTCAGTCAAAATTTTTAAAATTAAAATTTAATTTATTCCTCATTTTGACGGGAACGAATTTTGTATGAATTAGCTAACAGACCTCCTACCGTTAGTTAGTTATAGGAAAGTTACGAAGCGTTAGTTATCTTCTTAAAATATTTATCAATAGCAATTTGAGATTAACTAATGTGTTTGCCAATAGTTAGGCCTAACATGTAGTTACGCGACTGTAGTATATATTTTTAAATTCTTTCAAAAACTGTAATATTTTTTTTTTACTTTTATTTACTTTTGTGCTGTAATCTATTTGTTAGCACATGTTATACTAAATTTACGCTAAAGGCTTGCAAACCTTACAAAATGTTTGTTGTCTTTAATTGTAAGTAATACCTACTGTTACTAATAAATAATAATTACAATAATTATGTTTTGTTAAATAGGTACAAACTTTTGTTTAATAAAAGAAAAAAAAGAAAATAAAAAAACATTGGCAACACTTTCAATAAAGCACTACAGCATTTTTTTAAAGTCAGGAATTATTACTTTTAAATCCAGTTGGGCATTTTTGTTAAAAAAAATGCTTATTCATAAAAAAAAAATATTTCAAAACAAAAGTTTTCCGTATTAGATTTTGCAATATTTTCAACATGTTTCCTTTATTATGTTAGTTGGATGTTCATAGTATTCTCTCATACCATATTGAGAGTATGTTTGGACACTTTGAAAAGAGCCAAGGGTATTACAAATATAACTATTGTTGATAGCGTATATTATCTTAACTCTAAGGCATTGCAAGGGAATAAGGAATAAGACCCCAAAGTAAAAATTAAATAAGGCCCCAAAAATGTGCGAACAACAGCACCGAAGTGTCTAGTTTTGGGGTGCGATTTCAATATACCCTATCAATATTTTTGGAGCGCAATATTATTTAAAAAATACAACTTAGCCAGAGCTACCATCTTCTTGGAAGTGAGTTTTTATACAATTCTGTAATTTTTTATCATACGAGAACTGACACTAGCATACATCATTTTAAAGGCGTTGTGAGGTGTTCATTACTAGAAAATAAGAACACCTCGATTCTTTGTGTAGAGTTTGTCAAGCGGATCAGAACCTTAAAATGAAATAGTTGGGCATATACCAATATGCGGGGTGTAAACTGGGGTAACCACAGCACTTGACTGGATTTTTCAAAACCTCAGGTCTTTGCTTTATAAATGCACAGTTCAAAAACATTAAAGAATGGGAGAGTGTAGATACTAGCAATTTTGGTTTGACGCTGCATATAGAGAGACCCATCAAGCATGATTGTTCAATCATTTATTTTTACTTAAAAAATATACCGTGCATACTTCCTGGTCTTTTCGGGAAGTTCAATGCACTGTTTCAACGTAACTTTGAGTTTATAAACATTGAAGACGCTTTTCATAGATACTCATTTTAGTTAAAATTAAATTCTGCACGGTCAAAACAATTACTTTCCTTTAGACTTTAGACAATATGTTATTTAAAACTAAGCTTGTACTGGAGTTGTTTCATTTCATTGCGGCCTATTTCTGTTTTAAAAATGGCCTATCTATAGTTTTTACCTTTTGGGGCCTTATTTCAGTGCATATTATTTTAATTTATAAAAACAAAAATGCAAACATTAGCAAAACCAAAGTTCAATAAACAAAATGAACTATGCTAGAGCACCACAATTTTCTGAATGAGCAAACAAATAATCTAGTGCTAAAATATGTGTTTCATTTAATTTGTTCTTAAGTTGAATTTTTATAAAGAACTAGATGACCCAACGAACTTTCAATTTCAAATTGTGAAGCGGTAAGCTCGGAACATCCAAAGAATTTAAAATTTTACATATTTTTTGTTGTAGATACCTATCGGAATGGAAGTGACACTATCCGTTTTTCTATTCAGTCTATTTTTTTTAAAATGCGATTTTCCATACTAACTTCTATCCCCAATCTAGTCCCCATAAGGTTTTGTTTTCTCGACAAAACATATAGCATATGTCCTTCCTTGTGCCAATGCGAATTTAAACCAAAAATCATAAAAATCGAACGATCCGTTCTTGAGTTATGAGTGCAGATACGGACGTCAGTCTCTTATATATGTAGCTGTAGCCACCCGGCTTTGACCGTATATGTGGACAATGTCCTTTAATAATTTTAACTATACAACTTTAGAAATAGCGTGTGATTTTATTTTTTATGGAAAGTGCTACAACCCATTTTCCTATACCGGTTATGTTTTGCAAAGTATCACCTATAGGATGGTATGCTATCTTTCAAGTGGGAACCAGCCATATACATGCACAATATTTCATTGAAATCAGTTGTGTGTTTTCGGAGATCGACAAAGCACCTATCGGGTCGAAAAGTACCCTCAAGATTGAATAAACCTTAGATATACATGCACACAATTTCTTTGAAATAGGTTGGTTGCTTTCGGAGATCGACGACAGCGCCACCTATCGGGTCAATAACCCAAGTGGAAATTGTTGGTTAGTGTGTAAGCGCTGTTCCTACATTTCAGACATGTTTCTGGATTTGTGATAAAGAGACGTACAATGGATTACATTTTATTGCGTTGACTTTAACGTTTCCTTGTGCAAAATCCCTAAGCTTCAGCTTCGGTGTTTTGCCCTCGAAGTGCACGCTTCTGAAGCCGTTTCCTTGGCTTAAAAAACTGCTGCATCTTATCAGTAGGACACCTTAAATTCGTTGAAGAAAATCACGCTTTCTCGCTTGGGGCGCCCAAATATCTGCGGTGAAAGAAGCCCGTTTTTATTTCCCCAATAATATGCGCACTCATTTCATTTAATTGAAAAGCATTCGAAAATAAACTCACAATTTACACATCAAGAGCAACGAATCCATCTATCCATCAATCTGATTGTGTTCACACAATAAAACAACTTAAGATGGATGGCATCGGAGACTATTCCAAGGTCGCATATACAATATGCATGCGCACTCACAACTTCTCAGCGTCATTGGATGCACTGAAAAAACACGATCGCATTAACGTCAGCTGAGAATGAGTTATTCCCTACTGTGAACTTGAAACAAAGTTTCAACTCATTACTGCCTGACACACGTTTAACACCATTCTATCATGATATATGCATTAAAAGCTAAATTTAACTGGAAATTCTATTTAAAATAGAAAATGAATTTCCCACAAGAGAGAAGGGGGAAGAAATTAACTACGAGTGCAATGAAAAGTCGGTGGGTGTTGCTATAAAAGAATCTTGAGAGCACCCATCACTCATGTTTATTCCGAAACAGACCGCGCAGAGATCCACTTAAGAATGTAGGCAAACAGGCGCTCATAATGGGGGTAAGTTCCGCCAGCTAATTTACATTTGAAACTGAATACGAGACTCTGGCGGGAAACTTTTTACGCAGCACATCACTCTTTAGGGCAAAAAAATCTTCATAAAATAATATACAAATGTGTCTACGCCTGTTTTATTTGTTTTTAGTTGATGCAATGTTCGTTTTTCTACTTTCAGGTACGATGACCTCCTTTACACAGAAATGGGATAAACTGTCACCAAGCGAATTCCAACACCTGCAGGAGCTTGCGTCATGTGAGTAAAATTTTGGTTTAGACACTTGAACATAGCCACGAGTATATATGCGGATATGTTGGCGCAAATGCATTTGCCGTGCATATTGGCATAACATCGAATATTTTGATTTTGAGCTGCTTCTCGTTCAAATTGGGCCATGGGACTATTTCGAGTTTTATATTTGGAATTCTTGACGTCGTCTTCATCGGATATCCGTGCAGTTGTGCTAGTCGTTTTTGAATAATTTATTGAATTGAATTGAATTTCATTGCACACCTCGTAAATATAAGCAGCGGATCTGGTGGAGCATCTCATACACTTTTGAGAAGGACCATGAATACCTTCACTTCAAATGTATTCCCTAGAATAAGCTCCTTCTCGGGAACTGCTCGAAATTGAAATGGGAACTCGTATAATATATTCTTCGTTTTTTTTCTACTTGCTGTCATTCGTGTCTGAGTTGTGAGTAGTTATTTCTGGAATCGTCGTGTGTAGATTTCGCCACCTGTGTACAATTGGATGGCAATTATAGAAAGGTAAGCAGCTTTAATAGGGTGTCAATTGCTATCAACGTCATTGAAGCTGATGTAGAGAATTCCTAGGAAGTTGTAGAATTTTATTGTATATCAATTTAGTTCTGCAATGTCCAGTTTCTTCGGAAAGGTGTAAAATTTCCTCTTCCGCTGATGTTATGGGAAGAGCGAAGCCACTTCTGGGCAGTTTGTTGGAAAACGAAAGACCGGTCAAGTGTGCAGTAAGCCATATTGACAAAGCATGAAGCATCTTAAAAGAATATTCTCCAATTTCATTAGAAATCTCATAACCCGTTAAGCATTCAGGAGCTTACCCTACTCAATTACCATTCAAAGAGCTTTTGCTACAAAAAAAAAACAACCACCCCAAATACAAGTTCTTATACCCTTTGGACGAATGAGACAATTTTTCTTATTCATCCTTGGAGTCAAAGTCAAACCGCATTGAGACTTAAGAGTGAGACCCCCAACTCGCAATCCTCTTGCCCCCTCCATTTTTTTTTTCAAGTTATCCATTGTAAACCACACATTGACATCTGTCGGACACTAGATGTCCACCACCATATAATATACCAAATATTGGAGAAGGATGCCGCTGTTGAATAAAACCAGCGAGAAGTGAAGGACTGTAGGTTGTCTGTTTTGTTTGATTAATTAAATAGTATGACACAATAAACGTATTTGTCTGTTAACGTGCGAGTGTTTTCTTTTAACACCGTTTTGTTTTCCTATCGGTTTTATGTCAATTTGGAATCCGTCTGACATGCAAAAACATACGAAAAATATAAAATAAATGCTGGCAACCATAGGGGAATGTGATGGAGTTCGGGAAGACCATATTTTTGCATTACTGAAAGCTATTGGTTAATTATTAGATATATTATATATTTTTAAAAAGCGAATAATATAATTTTGTTGGTTAATAAAACTATTTAAATGAGATTTTTTATATACTAGAAACATGTCAGGACAAAATGGTTGGTTTTCCGCTTTTGAATATCATTAACTTCGATTTCATGAGTAGATTTTAAATAACTGAAGAAAAATTGTTCAAAATGATTTTATTTTCCCTCAACCAATCTACATTGTTGATTTTCCATAAACATTTTAAGCCAAAGTGCACTAATTCCTGAAAAAAAAAATACTATCCAACGTAAAAAAAACTAAAAGAAACATCACCATTTGATAGTTGAAAATAGACAGTTTATTTCGACTGTCTCGTAAAGACTAAACTCATTTCGCAAAAATACATGAAAAGTAACCACGTGTGTGGGCAAAGCTATTAAGATTTTACTGTAAAATTATATAAACTTTAAAAAATGCTCATTGTAAAATCATTGACTATGTTTACATTTTTTTAAGATTTAAGTAGGTACATTATATATTCAAAAGTATGCAACGGAGGCTCCCGGAAATTACGCCAGAGGAAATAACTCCAGATTTGTTTTTGGAAAAATTGCCAGAAAATATTTTTGTTTTCAAATTTGGAAAAAAGTATGTAGCAGCATTTTATTTGGAAAGTATACCAGAAATTACCGAAATTATACCAGACAGATGTGGAAAAAGCATCAGATAGTAAAACGGAAATTAGACCAGAAAACAAACAAACTCTGGCATTATTGAAAAATACAAGTGAGAAAAAATTACACTCTAGACTTTGAAACAATAATACAAAATAATGCCAACAAAAATAATACTAAACCATAATGCATAAACAATGGAATATGTATATGCAACCCCCCCGCCCCCGCTTAATTTCACTGTAAAGGGGTTGGAGTAGATGCGAGTAAGAGTATCAGAAATATCGTATCTGGCATTTTTTCCAAACATGTTCCCTCTGGCGTTTCTAACATTTTCAGAAATGGAAACGGCGTCAGAAAACTTTTTTAAAAAAAACCTGAATATTAGGAAGATATACAGAAAAATCTGACTTTTTTCTTGGGCCAGACTTGCATAGAAAATTTTCTGGCATTTATTCCAAAAAAAATGGCGTTATTTGCAGGAGCCTGCAACGGAAAGATTTAAATTACTAATTTAAATAATCTTCGGGTGCTCCATCTTATCCTAAAGTGACCAATATCACAATCACACACTTCAGTATTTTTTTTTTAGGGTCTAAAAGACTAATTGGTTTTCATACCAAAGAAAAGATGGCTAAACCTCGCCAATAACTTTCAGTCGGTCAGTCTCTCCTGCTCTCTAACTCTCTCCAGCTGAAAAACATGGACCCCCACGACTGATCCGCATCCGCACCGTATAGGCTGCAATATTCCTATCAGTGACTCAGCGTTGTCCATCCAATAAGAAACCCTTTTTGTAGAAAGTTTGGAATCGGCGTAAAATTGCATATCCCTTCCATAAAAAAAAAACTCACAAAAAACGAATGGTTGCGAGAAGCTAGGCCCAGGGTCCCCCCAGACCTGTTGTGCCAACTATTATTATTTATTATTATTATAATTGAAGGTGAGTTTGACTGGCAGCCGATATGTGTCTGCTAGAAAAAAGATGTAAATGCAGCTCTTTTTGATCTCTGGATCAAGGCTATGCTCAAAAACAGTAAAACAAATGAGTTGGTTTCATCCTTGATAAGAATCAGCTTTGCTGTAGATATGTTTAGCCAAAAGACTTAGGCCCATTTTATTCAATCGAATTTGAACACAACTTGGGGATTTTTATATGGAAATGTGTTAACTAAGTTCCTGTTAAAATATAACAAGTATTCATTGTTAAAAACTAACCGACGGCACAGACATCTATATTAGAAGTATCAATAGGAACTTGATGTGAAGCTCTTCGCTCGTCGTAAAAACTGGCGAACCCAAGTCTGTACCAACTACTTTATTTTTTCCTTCTACCAGAAAAATCGCAATTAGCGCATGAGCGAAATTTTGGAACCACTGCTCACCTGCAGATAATAGAGAGAGGAATAGTAGTGAAGCTCGAAGCCAGCCAGTGTAGCTGAAAAACAGGATGTTGCAAAATGGAATGCCTGAGAATGCTGAGAGTTTGTGGTGTCTGTTTTTTGCTAGGACACTCACAGTAAAAAATGTAATCCCTGTTTCAATCTTCGACTTCGACTGTGGTTTTTAAAGGGGAAGTCAAGCTTGGCGTTAGCCTAGTTTCCATAGCCATTTTTTGCTCAGTTTACTATTGTTTCTGAAAAATCCCTATGGAAATAGATGAGTGGTCTTAGGTGATGCATCACACAAATCCACATACAAGTTGATAAGTAATTTTTTAACAAACAGATACCGATGGTGGCATGCAGCTTAACAACTTGCATCGGTTAAGCTCGTATCACATTTTTGCGCTCAACATAATGTTTGCCACAATCGCTTGGTTATTTTAAGACGGACCAAAAATTTGACAATCGAATTTTTAACTACTCAGACTTACTTACTAACTTCAAGTGGAGCTACAGACCGGGGTGGGCCTGTGCCTCAACCAACAAGTGTCTCCCAGCCAGCACGATCTCTAGCGAGCTGTCCTTAGTTTCGCACGCTAAGGTGGTTAAGGTCCACTTTTACTTGCGTGAGCCCCTTGAGTCGCGGTCTTTCTCTACTGTAGGGTGTGGATTTGAAGATCTTCCCGACCGGAACATTCGTGTCCATTCGCTCTAAATGACCAAGCTATCTGATTAATTGAACCTTCTCTCTTTTGGCTAGATCGATGTCGAAGAATTTTCCTCTTATAGCAACCAAGAGTAACCTCATCCGCTCTAGAAACTATACAAACTCTTGAGACGGCCGACTAAATTTTAAAGCGAAAACGTTGCGAATGACTGGCTAAATGAATGGGATATGTGCAGTTTGTAGAAATGTTTTTTTCCGTTGACTTTTTTGGCCATAGGCGTTTTGAATGAACTTCAAATTGGTCAAGAACTCTATCTAGATTGTGTTATGTACACTCGTTCCCATCGGAAGTTATGCGTTCTATTGATAATGACTTGGATGGAGAATATGCCTCTGCAATCCTACACCTCCGCCACATAAATATCAAAAACCTATTTCATTCGCCCGATAGGCGCCTGTGAACATTAGAATAGGGTGACCAGCCCACAACAAACCGCTTATTTCAAGCCAAATGCGTTTCACAATTATCCTCTCAATGCTGACCTACTTTCAATGCACACACAAAACACTACGGAGTACGGACTAAGGCCAACGTACACTGAAGGTGCTGAATCACACTTGTTGTCCGTAATGATCGATTGCACTTAATTGATGCATCATCAGTCGTCTGTTCTGCGTGCTACTCCTACCACGCCTACAAATGCATGCCCTTCGAGCTAAAATAAAACGCTTCCGAGTATTTTTAAACAGCCCTCTGCCACCCCCTTTCGAGTATACTCGTGTACATACTCTCAATGCCAATGCCATAATTAAGTTTAGATGATATCGTCTTGTGCTGAATGACAATGGCTCTGCAGGATTCGCTTCCATTCATGACTAGGATAATAAATAGTACCGAAGAGCCATGCACCCCGTATATACTCGTATATAAACGAACGAACACTGCAACCGAGGTTAAACACGTTTGTGCAATAATTATACAATAAATTACACCGCATATGTGAGTGTGTTTGTGGCGGATACCAGATACCACCTCGATGAGCGAAGTACGACCATATTGCCAAGGGAGCCGCAGTAAATCGCTCGCCCGCCTTGCGGCTGCTGTCACTCTGTCGATGAAAAGGATGTGCGGCGTAATCTTACTTGTTCCGTTGCCATTCATGGCTGGTATAGACGGTTTTTCCGGTCTAGTGGGACGATTGGGATACATGCAGCCATTAGCTAATTACCTCCCCCCAAGTGGACAGTGGACATTAGACATGGCTGTAATTTATTATCCTGTCATCATGTTCTATCCGCATGCAATAAACGATTCGTGTCTATTTCTATTTGTAAGTGTACAATTTATAATTTTTTTTTTCTTTTACTTACAGATTCGACGCGAAAACTGCAGGATGTGCTGCAGGAATTCTGTTGCCCACAAGCGACGGCAAAGTTCGTCCCCGATGGTGTAAGTCAATTATTTCATAAGTTCTAGATACACATTTAATCAGGTTATTTTTCATCTGCCAAAGTGAGGATGAATCTGCCCCGACGATAGAACTATCAGCGCGCCTCCATTAGATCAAATTCAATTGCGAAACTTAATCCAAATTCAATAAGAGGAGGTTCTGCCTTCATCTTTGGTATAGCACCATGGATATCTTTAATTTTGGCTGAATCAATATACGAGTATCATTGTCAGCGGCATTCAAGTGGAACATATTTTTTATTAAAATTCGTTTGATGTTGTTAGGGGATGGAAAGGGAAAGGGATGCACATAAGTATACTATCGGCATCAAGAGTATGAATTAGAAGGCGATGATGATTGCTATGGAAACGCAATGCGGATTATTTTACCAGGGAATGGGTTTAAGTCAAACTGGGCTGGTGATGATATCAAGGATGTCGGAATGTGGTGAATAAGTGACTCTGTGCGGAACAAAACCACTTTTGCGTGTATTTAATCTGATAAGACTTTGCTTGAATCTGATTACAAGCACATCATTATCCTCTGCCATTGTAGTTGGGCATATGTCGTATGTCGTATGCCGTATATGCATATCAGATGGCATTTTTGTCACACAAGATAATCCATTTAGATACTGTGCTGATGCTATAATGAGATGATTGGCCAGCCAGCCTTAACGTTTACGAGAGAGATCAAAGAAGATATAACTGAGACCAAAGTGTAGAGAAAAACTGTCTCTAGCACTATTGTTGCCACGACATATATGAGCTTTAATTTGAGCAGCGAGTTTTAAGTCTGGGAAAGCCTTTCAATGGGGAAAAGAGTGTAATTCATTTTTAATAAATTTTTAAAGCAGTAAGTAAATCATATTTGAATTTCCATTTGCACCACAAGCTATAAGAAAACATGAGTCCAGTAACTTACATGGGCAAGTTCCGCCCTCTACCCTGGCTATGCTACGCAATAGCAGCCACTTTTATGGTCTTTGCCTACGCCCTCAACCTACGATGTAAAATTTCTTGGCACACAAACAGAATGCACGGAGCTGAACTTTGCCTCGTAAATAAAATCAGATTTTAAAAGACAAGCAATTTCCAGCCTTACAACAGGCGGTTGTAGATATCTGCAAAGTTTTGAATGGAAACGCTCTGAAATGTAACTTTTTGCAATTCTCTTTGAATGCGAAAGAGGTTGTATGCAATAAAATTTTCTATCAAAGTTACCTATTATAAAAGTTGATGAACTTTTCTTTTGGACAGCAGCATAACTGCATGAGTTTAAGTGTGAGTACGAATATGAACCACAAACAAATATGTCCTCACTGAGATATTCCTGTGGGCGCAGTGGGTCAGTGGTTAGTGCGCTGCACCTGGACTACTAAGCAGTGCAGTAGCCAGGATTTTTTTTCGGGAGGGGGGTGCTTCCAAATCTTATGAGAAATTCTTTAAACAAAAGACTATATAGGTACATTCCAATCCATTTATTTTTATTAGTTTTTAAATCGTATGTACTTAAACGAACACATTTCAATTATTTTTTAAACACATTTTTTTTTAAGCAGAAGACGTAAAATTGTTTTTTGACATAAGATCAATCATCTTGTCTGGATCCACATTAATATCCGAATCAATAGATATCATAGCAAGTCAGCTTGATCTGGTATTCCCCATAGCTCTTTCAATCCTTTTCATAGTTAAAAATCTTCTTTCAACAATAGCTGTGGTCACTGGAAGCGTGGACAAAACCGACAGCAAAAAGTTTATACCTCTAAAGTAAGTCTTTTCACATATATCAAGCAATTTTAAAACTTCGGTAGAAGGATCACTCGACGATATTTCTTCGCACCAAAGAATGTACTCAGCTTTTAAAGCTGACAATGAAACTGCATTATCAAAGCAACATGTTAGCTTTTCCATTTCGTTCACTCGCTCAACTACGGCAAAACCTCGGAGCAGAGCTTGAAACGGTGGTAGAACGTCTTCGTTGAACATAAATCTGTCCGTAAGATTTTGTATCAACGAATCTATGCAAGGAATCATTATAGACGCTCTAAAATAGGCTTCAGTAGAAAAGGTTTCTGGATACACATTTTCTGTTCCAATGAAGTTCTTGAAGCTCTTAATTGAACTTCAAATAGGTCGTCGGCTAGTTGGGACGCGGATTGAAAAGCATCCCTGAAGAAATCTTCGGCATTTTCTCTGATGTTCTTAAGAGAATTCAGAACTTCTTTTGTGCTACCTACCTATGTATACGGGGACGGATCTGTTGCATCAACTATTAATTTATTAATTTACTAGCTGTGCCCGCAACTTCGTACGCGACGTGAGACTGTGTAATTTCCAATAAAAGAGATACTAATAGTTAAGTTTCAATACTTACATGAGATAATTATACTTTGTATGATAATTTTTTTACAAAGCTTCTTGAAATACAATATGTATTTGAAGTTCTGTTGCCTGGATCATACACAAATTTGTACCCACACCAACAATAAATCAAACAACATAATTCACCTATATCGCCTTTACTTCTTGAATTCTTCAATTCTTTAGTGTAAGGTAGGTATCACCGTAGGTACTATAACAACCGTTAAAACAAAAAAAAATATATCAGGCCCTCCGGGAGTGCCGACAGAGGTTATTACTTGAACATTTACGTGTGTATTTTCCGAATCGTCAGGAATTTTACTGCGCAGGAAATATTTAAAACTGTTTTGGGAGTAAGAACAGCGAACAAAAAAATCGACAACAGCGCCACCTATCGGATCCAAAACTATCCTATCTTTCTAGCTGCATACAACCATGCACACAAACAAAGTTTCATTGAGATCGGTTGAGTTTCTCAAAAAAGTCGACAACAGCGCCACCTATCGGGTCCACAAATATCCTATCTTTCCTAGCTGCATACAACCATGACCACAAACAAAGTTTCATTGAGATCGGTTGAGTTTCTCAAAAAAGTCGACAACAGCGCCACCTATCGGGTCCAAAAATATCCTATCTTTCTAGCTGCATACAACCATGACCACAAACAAAGTTTCATTGAGATCGGTTGAGTTTCTCAAAAAAGTCGACAACAGCGCCACCTATCGGGTCCAAAACTATCCTATCTTTCTAGAAGTAATAACTTCAAAAAAAAACCTTGAACTCAATTTCTATATACACCACCATATGTACGATTGTACGTCCATCAGCGTACGTCATCAGCCACCTGCGCATTTCCTCAGAAACACATTGTCGTTGTTGATTACATTTTACATACACATTCACGTCGCATACTTCTCTTTCGTTTCACTTAATTCGGAGAAAACACCACGCAGTTTTTTTTTTTTACATGAACGTGCTTGTGCGATGTGCGCCACCCAACCACCCCAAAGCAGAACAACGATCAAGAACCGCGGCTGCTGATAAAGTTCGATTTGAGAAAATAAATTTATTTTTTTTAGTGTTAGATTTTAGGTTGTAGCTCAGCTTCTAGAAGACGTAGAAAGCTGGTTGATGGCTTGAAATAACTATGAAAGTGTTGGCTCTCCTAATTATTTTATTTTGTTTGCATTGATTAAGAATTGTTTGAGTAATGGCGAGTTAAAGGCAGTAAAGTCAGGAAAAAAGACACATTTTGGTCAAAAACGCTCCCAAAAACTAGGCTTGACAATGAAAGGAATAGCCTATGTCCTTCTCAGAATCTTAACTAACATTTCATAAAAAGTTTCATCGAAATCTGTGCAGTAGTTTTCACGCCAACCGCGAACATACGAAAACGGCTACAGTTTTATTATATTTATAGATTCATTTAAGATAGGTATATCCCTATGAACTTCAAGCAAAAATTATCCGAACACCCAATATGAAAAAAAGTGAATATTGAAATTTAGAATTACCTATGTCAGTAAACGGTCTCACGGCTATTTACGACGAGTCCTTTTTCGATTTATTAAAAGATTTCGCAACGAAAAGTTCTTCAACAAGTTACTTACTTACTTGTAGATGTCAGGGGTGGAAAGGCGCCTCAACCAATAACGTACAACAAAATGAACAATAAACTTTACCAGATGAATGAGAATTTCAAATTAATTACCACCGCTGTACGTATTTTATTTACTGAGAGACCAGTACAAATTGAATTTACCAAACGGCATTACGAAGGGCTTCGCAATTTAAAAGACTATGGGAAAATAAAAACTAAAACAAGGAGTGAAATTCCAAATATCCATGGCCATCTTATGCACAGACAACTCATCTATGAAAAAGCTGAACTTAGCCAAACTTCTATATATACTGAAATTTAATAGGTAATATTGTACAACTGACATTTATTAAGCCAAGGCAAATAGTCAATACTCATATTCAACTACCAATTTCAAAAAATTTAATTGAATTTTGCACTCCACTACTGAAACCCGGCCCGACACAAAATTATCTTTCGGCTGTAATTATGATGGCTGAATCATGTCAATATTTCGTTTACGAAGGTGCTGCCAAGTAAATTAAAAGACTGTGTTCATTGTGGTTATAATTATTGGTCCTTTTACGAGTTTTCTGGTAAGTGTGTCATTTTACCCTAGTGTGCCATTCTAGACCACCTTAACCTACCTGTCGCTGTTAGACATTTCATCCACAACTATGAAGGTCGGTGGTTCGGTTGTCAGTTCGCTAGCGGCAAATTATTTAAACTCCAGTAAAATCTGCTAAAACCACCTATTCCTATGTAATTCTTAAATTGTGGTGAAATGTGCGTAGATCAGTTGTCCTAAAGTTCAGTGGTCTGATACCTACATGTGTCTGTATTAATTATATAGTCATGTATGGGCTGACTGTGGATGCATGCTGCTGCATAACCCCGTCTGGGCTCTGAATTTAGAAATCACGTTAACAATGCAAATACCAAAAAAAAAATTATTCACATCTGGCAAAATTTTACTTACATACTTAAAATAGTTAAAAAATTTTATTTCACACGAATTTAATTTGAAAACAAACTAGGAAAGTTTATAACCCTTTCCTTTTATAATGATTTTTCTAAAAGGATCTACAAAATCCTTTCCAATAACTTCTTGTTTTATTTAGGTTTTTTTTTTTGTTTTCCGTTTTATGATGCTTGTAAAAGTATCTGGAAATGTCCTTTCCTTTCTAATCATTTTTTGTTTTGTCATTTGTATTCTTCCTTTTATGAGTCTAGAAATATTTATGATCCTCTCAAATCACTTTTAGTTCTAGGTATGCATATTTTGTATTTGCTGTTTTATGATACTTGTAAAAGTATCTGGAAATGTTTATGGTCCTTTATTTCGTTGTTTTGTTTTCGTCAGGAAGTTCGATTAGGTGCTTAAATGCAATTGGTCTTTATCTTTATCTTTTTCAATCACATTTGGAATTGGGAAGCTTAAAAAAAGGTTTTTGGATAACCAAAGTCACCAAAGTTAGAAGATCATCGAACAGCCGGTACCGGTATACCGGAACTGGCAATTTGGTATTGTATGATAGGTATAGTTCGCTATTGTCAGATTATGTGCAGCTCATTGCTAGATCATTTATAAACCTGACAATATTGGGAGATGTGGAAATCGTGTGAACATAGCTTTATGAGTAAAATCTATACCTACCTCCTGGTTTGCATATACCTCTCGATTTAATTTTACATATTCTAATTCATTTCATTAGATCTAATGCCATGGCAAATTGAAATCTTATAACAACTTGTATAACTGAATTTTACCTTTTTATTGAATGAGAGTAGGTACATTGAACAAACTTAAGTTAATTCCGTCAAAAAATGAGAAATACCCACCATGTTTGTGGCTTAACATTTTCATTGGTGGTGGGGACTATCGAATAAAACCTATCGACTTATTCAATAGTAGCTGAAAATTAATTCTCTATTCTCGGAAGAAACATTCAGCCTTGTGCTATTAGAATTAACAAATTGGCAGTGGAAATGTCACTAAAATTGTTAGTTCTTATTTAGTTAGTAGGTATAATATTTCCTACTAGGTACACCATTAAAAAAAATTAAAAAAAAAAAAACTGACGACACGATTGACTTATTGATTCACATTAGCGATAACTGCAAAATTTCCTAACGTTTTAAAAGGATTCATGTCGCACTGTACCATGAAAACAGTATCAAAGATGAACCTCAATAGGTTTAGATAAAAAGGTATTTCCTTTCAGATCATTAATTCACGACCTACACAATAAAGATAGCTCGAGTAGAATACATTGGGTAATGAGCATCATTTAAACCACTGTTTGAAATGAAGCGGTTATAGGCGAAGGGCAAGAACGTTTCCATATTTAACCGTGCTTGTTAATAAAAAAAAAAAAGAAAAAACACAACGACAACCCAAAACAAACTATCGGTCCATTAATATCGAAGCTAATCTGCAAGCCCACCCAAGGCTACAAACACTCTATCGGACTTCCGTATCAACCTACAAACAGAGATTACAACCCTTTGATACGAAAACGAATATATGTATACTTACATCCCCAAAGGGATAATTTTCTGGGTTGAATTTATGCGCAGATTGTCGCCTAATAGCCACGTGTAATGAGCCATGTATCCATACACAAGCACCCCATCAAATGGTACATGAACCCTTTCGATTATCAGCAAAGAAAGGCCAATATCATCTACTCATTCATTGGCACCTTATACAAAAGCGCACACAAGCGGTGCCGCCAAAAAAAATAAATAACAAATAATTCTGGTAAATTTTGCGGAAAATCCCTTTTCTCATAATAATAGAAAAGTTTTTCCCTTAGGTTAGGATAGGTAAACGGGTAGGTAGAGCAGGATGAGCCCTGCAATACCTCACATAGGTCCTCGTGGACCCATTGTGATGCCCTTCCTTCTTTAGGGGTTAACCGTTGGTGTAATATCGGTGTTCTCCATCCTCCTCCTTTGTGGCTATCTTACGTTGTCTAGCCATCCCGATTTCCACAGAAGCCTGCAAAGATCAGACAGAGGGACATCAGAAAGTCCATGTACGTCATGAGAGTAATAACTTCCAAGTGTTCTGTTCCTCAAGTGACAGAGAGACGGGCAGTGACAAAGGAAGTGAGGTGTGTCCTCGTGGACCTCCTCGTCTTCGCAGCCTCTACATATATGTCGTCATCTTTGAGATTCAGTTTCATTAAATGGTTTCCTTGGTAGTTATGGCCAGTCAGAGCTCCCACTAACTTAGATAGCGATGACCTATCAAACTGTAGAAGTTTTTCCCTTACGACAACATGAAATGTAATTTTTTCACCTAAAGTGCTTTCACACCAAGCTTATTCAATGAACTCCAACAACAATGACACGGAGCAGTGTACAAAAATAAATTATAAAGGATTCATAGGAAATATTCCCAACAACAAGATACAAGTTCCAGATGCGATGCGAAAATCGAGATTTTTAATGGAAAACTTCACAGCAAATCGAAAAACCATTATCGGAACGATGACTCCGATTGAGATTGTGTGATTTTTTCCTTTTCTTTTTGGCCCTTCTCATCGCGTGCTCTTCGCCTTTTGACAGAACACAGAAGTCGATGTGAAAGATGACCGTGGCAGCACAGACGTTGGTCGTGAAATAGGACATAAAAAGGAAAATAACAAATAAAAATCGATAAGAAGAGCAATACTTGCATACACTTCCAGGTGTAAGGAAAGACCGCTCCTTTGTAAGTGCATAGCTACGAATGAGCTATAGCTTTTACTTTTGTGAAGATTTTTTTTTTTAATTTTTATTAAACTGTGAACGGCGTGTGCCGATGGGCGCTTTTGAATTTGTCACTTGTCAATATATTAAGAGTCATAAATCAATATCTCTGCGCACGAGGCGACCTTCAAAACCTGGCAGTTATTGGCGGAAATAAATATTTCTATCAGTCAAAGGTGTGCAACTAGTTTGACGTGGCTGAGATTGAAGGCTGCCATTAGCCAATGGCGACAATTCACGGTTGGGAATTCAAATTACTTACTTAACGGGCCACCAGATTCGTGAAGAGTCTCTGCCTTAGACACTGCAACCTTCGTTTTCCAAATAGTTTTCTTAACGTTCAGTCGAGGTAAACGCACATGCTTTCGGAAATCGGAAGGTAAAGCAAGTTTAGAGCTCAAAGCAATTTACGGTGTGGAAGGGAACCAGAAGGGTTTTCACTTTAATTACTTGTGTTAATATTATGTATTTAAATTATTTTCTCTATTGTTTATTGCCTTTTTCTTATTTTTTGCTCCTTTCTCTTGAAATTTAGTTCCATCGAGCACACTCTATTCTAGTAGTTATCCAACCTAATGTAAGCTTAGGACTAGTTTATAAGATTGTATCTTACTGTGTTTAAGCTCCAATCATGAAATAAAATAAAATAAATAAAAAATAAATAGTCAGTTTGAAAATTGGCCAGGGAACTATAATTCCCTTCGTCCACTTAGTGCCCAACTTATCAATTTCGAATTCGACAATTTTAACTGGAATGTTCCCATTTCTGTGCAACCAACGTGCTTGATCCGTATGGACAAAGTTGCACAACTCGTTGCGGAATAATTAATCGGTTAGTGAATTAGTTCGTGTTGGGTATGGACAACAATTTTGAACAATATGCAATATCTGTTCAACCCGTTGCTCAACTTTTTACATTTTTTTATTGTCTTAGGTGGCATTGGTTGCGACTACATTTTGTTGCCTTTGCGTTGATCTTTGATATTGGTACCAATCAACTCACGTTCATGCATTGCGTAAGGTTGTGATTTACAATTTAAATTGTAAATAGTTTCCCAATTTTCTGGAACATGTCTAAATGCAGTAGATCACAGCAATCAAATTGCGAAAGGGTTGATACTTCAACACTCTTTTTAAAAAGTGATTTCGGAGTCGAATGTACATCGACGTTAAAATACTGCTAAAGGAAACACATCTACCGAAGGCACAGTTGCCTTGACAGGCCGTTTGGCTGATGTGTTTCACATAGAGCAAATAACAATACATTTCCTAAAAAAAAATATATCGCAAAGTAAAAACGCAGAAGAAAGTAGAATTTGCCATATTCAAAAATCTAGTTAGTCGACTAGATTGATCTGGATAAAATGTAACCTGAACGCAAAAAAATAGATTGTTACTTCCTCTACGTCAGGCACATATGCGAACTGTCAACTTAGTACTCAGTCACAAATTTCTGGACTAGATTCGTCGGCTGCCCCTCTATAAACGTCAACTGGATACAGCGGCTCATGACCGATTTCAGCCATCTAGTCAGACAGATGTCAGACTTACTAAACTAGATACTTGAACGTCCCCATTGATACAATGGAACTTTTAGATCGCAGTGTCAACCAACTGGGCACGGGAAAAATAAATGAAATAAAAAAGTTAATTGAAAAAAAAAAAAAAAAAAACCCGACTGACTGTAAAGAAAATAAATTGCCCGACTGGGTCAAATGCAACTTTCTCGATATTAGATAAAAGAAAACGAAATCCACTTTTGGAATTTCATCTCATATGGTAGTTATATCAATTAACAATATAACTTTTTAAAAGTTAAAGCTCTCAGCAACAGGCAACTGTCGCAAGTTCTGGCTAGAGAGCTATAACCGCCTACTGCACTATTTTGTAAGGTCCTATACCTCACACGATTTTTGAGTACGGGACAAGCGTACCTAGTAGGAGTTTCTGTTTTTGACCTACAAGGATATGTTTTTAATTTTGACTGGAATATGATTAAAGTCATCAATGATTGGCAGTATTGCTCGTGATGGACCGATATCTTTACATAGATTTACCTAATAATGTAAGCATTATTTGGTTATTGAAGTTCTATCGGAATCAAAGATGGTGTTTTCGAGATATGAGCGGTTTTTAAAATTTGCGTTTTCGGTGCTTCGAATTGAAAATGAAGGACACAATAATTTTGAAAACATCAATTTGACTCTAAGTTTGCATTTTGGTCAAAATCGTTATTGCCGTTTTCAGGTAAACTAAACAAACCTAAATTTAAAAAAAAAAAAATAGAGAAAAACAGAGTTTGCTATTACGTTAAAAATTACCACATTACCGTAGAAATGAATTTTTGTTACAATCGTATTGACAGTTTTGTGCAAATTTCTGAAGTACCGTTATACGAATTTTTAGCTAAAAACTAACCTCACCTACTTAAGCTAAAATATCAATTTTGGTTAAAATCGCTAAAGCCGTTTTCGATCAAATCAAACTGGTACTGAAATAATATTTATATTCGGAAAGTGCCATTACTATTGAGTTTACCTTGCACAAAAAACTAACTTTAAATCCGAAGTTTGAACAAAATCCGGGCAGCCGTTTAGGCTGTAGGCCTGTAGAACGACCGACATACGGATACTTTCGGGAAGAATGAAAATCTAATGACATTTCACTCCTTAAAATCGGTCAAGCCGTTTGGGCTACAGGGCGTCACGTAGGAACAAGAAAATAAATTCAGAAGCACTGCTTACCTACTCTATGCTTACCGATTCTTATGCGCTTGCGCACTACTAGGTTAAGTATTGAAGTGGATAACTGTATAAAGGCGAAATGATTTGCCCTTATATAAGCTTTTTTTGATTTAAAGCTATATGTTCGGGTTAGAGCGATCAATTTCAATTCCCTCGTAGTGAAGGTTGTTATCCTCTTTTGGAGGTGGACAGCCAGCTTCTTCGATGTATATGAACGTAGGCAGTCCTCTCCGATGTTAGTGTTGTCAACCGAGTAGCTTTATACTCAAATGCTTTCTGTATCACCAACTTCACATAAAGTTTTTCGCCGTAGTCCAGTCTTCATTTCCAATGCTGATCAGATCCTCTGGGTGAAGACGTCTTTTGAAGACAACACATGTGTGTGTTTAGCAGCAAGTGATGAAGTGTTGAGCGATCGTTTTAAGCATATCAGAGGTTCCAACAGGCCTTTTGAATTATCAACCTTTTCGAAGAGAGAATTAGGTTCGACATTCTGCGCGGAGGGCGCTTTATCGTTCAACCGAAGTGAAGATGGGACATTTTGGAGAAAAGTTTGTCTACTATGGATTCTTCTTCTATACTTTTTTCAATGGGAATAGTGTTTGGTTTCTGTACTCACTTGTTCTACTCATGTGCATACTACAATTCACATTCTTGCAACCATTAAATCAACAGGTGTAAAGCCTAGGTCTCCAATTCCAATCCACTACAGTACTTGCCATCCAGCGATAGGTCGGTAGCTGCCACCAACAACGATCCTATTTACAAGAAAAACTTTTCGCTTAGTAATGCTGCTTTTGCGATATTACATAATAGAAGCAGAAACGCCATCAACAGCGGTCGCTCCCAAGTGGCGGTATTTGCTACCGACAATGGCGACAACTTTTCGTATGGAATATCATCGTGACCATCTGCTTTCTGTAATTGAAACCGACGACAACGAATTAAAGCCATGTGCCAATAAGAGGAAAAATCGCCTTCGCCGACAATGGTCCGGTGCTGTAATTCGTACACTTCTGCTCCTCTCTAAGAAACTATTAATTTTGGGTAGCGTGGCACTCCAATCAGGACCAGCTTTACATCCCTCTCCACATGTTAGCCAAAACTCAGAACCATCGACAGCAGCTCCAAATGGACTTTGAAGATGAAATGTCCAAGCTCTTTTCCTCAAACAACGTATAAAGCCAACCCTCTGTCGAGCCGCACACTTCATATGCATATAACAAATGAACGACGTCCGCTTCTCATATCATCACTCGCGTCACGTGCGGGTGCTATAGACCTTTCTCGATTGTTCGTTGTAAAATTATTCATATCGTAAAACGGAAACAATACAAAATTCCATAATCGCAAACAACATATTGCGGTACTAAAAAGGCCATTCCATAACCGGAACGATAAAAACCTCCTTAACAATATAGAAGCAAAAGGGTTCGTTCGCGCTGCAGCATACCATATTTACGCAACACACACCCATATTAGAATGCTTATCAATTTTGAAATGATCCCCTTACTAATGTCAAATTATGTTCCTGGCATATACCACGCAGTCAAGTGACCCAAAGATAATAATAAATGTCCTCAAGCAAAAGGGTATACCGTATACGCAGCCTCAGCAGTCGGAAGTATCTTCATTAAAAGGCACATTCTACGAGCTCCACATCCGTGGCGGGTAACTGAAACCGCAGCCAAAAAACGTATTTGCCTTCAATATTAACCACTTTGGAAATCAAACTTTCCCAAGGATACCAATATATCCTTCACAAATGTTTACACTCAGCAAAGTCCGACTGGCGGTGCGGCGGGTGGCGGAAAGCTTAATTGCAGACCACTATCTGCTTAATGAATTCTGTGGTCTCCTGTTTCTACACCACATATATTATATCGTCATCATCATCATCGTCATGGTAGCTATAGCCTCGAGACCATCGAAGTCTAAAATTTCAATCCATCTTGTTGGAAAACCTATTTACAAAAACACTTTTCGCTACGCATACTTGCACTAATCGCCGCCGACTCCATCATGAAAAGACACAAACTCAGTGAGGGCTACAAGAGTGCATTACACCACACATTCAATACCGTCTTTACCATAAGGGCACACGGGGCCCGTGCCCAGGGCCCCCATTCTCAGGGGGCCCCGAAGTACCGCAATTTCTCTCATACATTTATTCTCAAAACATTTTTGTTTGGGGGAATCCCCGAATGATGTATAAAACTTTCAGCACAGAGAATAAAAATATACATATGTCTTATTCCTGTACAACAATTTGGTTCATATTTTTTCCTTGCCAGACAAGGAGCCTTCAAAATAAGCGTTGAGAATAAGGCTCTTGTTTTTTCTTGCACCTTTCACTTCGCTCCATTCATTTGTGTAGGCAAAGAGCTTTCATGCCTTATGCCTTTTACGGTTGGTCATGTTACCATGTGAGTTTATGACACAGCAAAAGCAAATCAAAATATAATTGCCGAATAATGGAAGCCGGTGGAGTGGGAAGAAGAATTTGGTGATATGGAACGCCTTAGTGTGCATGCCGGCATGCGTAAGGACAACGAAATGGTAGGTAGGTAAACATTATCGCTTCACTGCATTCTGTGATTGAAATTGATAGTGGATGCGTGTTATTCGAGAGCAAAAGATAAAAATTCGGTGCCTAATTTTGCCTATAGTTGGCGCAACAGGTCTGTAGGGACCCTGGGGCTAGCTTCTAGCAACCATTCGTTTTGTGTGAGTTTATAATTTTTGGAAGGAATGGAAGGGATCTACAATTTATGACGATTCCAAACGGCCGATTGAGAAGGTCTTTCAAGACAGTTATACTCTCGGATGTTTGTCAGACGTTCGCGAGAGGTGGCGCAGTGAAAAAACCCTGAGTTGGAATTTGGGTTTTTTTTTTTGCGGGATTCGAACATGGGGCCCCTCGCTTAGTAGAACTAGCCAATAAGCCACTGCGCCTACAAAAAAAAGTATAAAGTGCAAAAAAAAAAAAAAAAATTTAACCGACCTATTACTGTTAATAGTTTTTGAAAAAAAATACTTTCGAACTTGAAATTTACGGACAAAAAAAAATAAAAAAATGTTGAATGCTGATTTTTCCACTAAGACCTTCGCATGGGTACGCGTACGATACGATCCGTGCTGAAACACGAAGTCATTTTTGCAGCTCAAGAGAATAAAAATTTGCGAACAACAATGTTACAAGAACGATTGAGTAATTTGTCAATTATGTGCATAGAAAGTGATATCCTTCAAAAAATGTACTTTAAGGATATAATAGAAGATTTTGCTCAACAGAAATCCCGAAAGAAACCGTTATCGTAATCATAACCAAAAAAACAGCAGCATTCTAATATCATTAATGACATATTATATTATACTGTATTTGATTAATGATTACCTATAATAATTGGTCACACTTATTAACAAAATGTTATGATAATTCGCTTTTTTTACTTTCCAAAAGGGCCCCAAATTCTTGTGTGCCCAAGGGCCCCAGCCTAGGTTAAGACGGCCCTGCACACATTGTGACATATATCCTGTGCACCGTAAATTGGCACATTACACTGTACTTGTAAGCTGGTTACTATTTTGCCATCATTGTCATGCACAGGATGACAGAGCTCATTACTTCAGCCAGCAAGGAGTGCTCCGGAGGCGGGGAGAGAGCGCGAATTAAAACACTTGTTTCTTACTTTTAAAATTAAACAATATTTATTTGGAACTATGTCCTTTATTATTGAAATACTTTTTACTAATTCTAAAAGGAGCTTAAGGCTACTATGTAGTTACAATAAGACTGTTGATAAATTCATCATACAGTCGTATTTATATACTTTTCTTATCTATCTACAAGGAGACCCAAGCGTACAATCGTCTTGCTTGATAATGAAGAAGAGATAATATTCCAACATTGTATACAAACGATATTATCTCTTTTACATATGTTATCATTGTAGCGTTGTGTGCAAGACTGTACTAGAGACTAAAGATATCATTGAATACAAATAATGTTATCTTTTTTCTCAATATGTCTTGCTATGGATACTTAACTCCCCCCCTTGTTAAACGAAATCGTCCCGATTTTTCGACGCTATTTTTAACATTTCTCTTTCATAAGTTTTGTTATATGCGTCAATCTTTTTTTGTTTTTGACGATCTGTTATACATTGTATAGTTTTTATCATTACGTACGTAAATGCTAGAATAACAATCAGTGTTACAATTGTGTATATAGTTGATAATATCGGTTTTTCTTCAAAAGGAATAATTAGTTTTTTTAAAGTATCTATGTTATCGAATTTGTACATTGTATCTTCTTTAATTATTTGGTCGATGTAAGACTCTGAATTATGATTTCTTAATATAACTTCTTTAATTTGCTTATGCATGTTTTTGTATATTTTATCGTCTAGATTTATAGTATTTTCATAAGTAACTAAGTTTATACCATTAATTGTTTGATTATTTAACTTATGCTTACCGCTTAATAACATAACACCGGATTCAATTTCTAAGTCGTAATCGTATTCTTGTTTAATGTTGCATTTTGAAGTTATATTCTTTAAAAGTGGAATAAGACAATTTTCTTCTTCAAAGTTAATTTCACAAATGTTTTTACTTAGATGATTTTGACAATTTCTTGTTCTTAAATAAGTTTGGTTACATAAGGCAATTGTTTTATCTGTAATGATTTTTCCATGTTTTGAATTTAAAGGTGTTACTTTATACAATTTACATGATTTAATTAGAACTGGATATTTATATATTGTGATGAAGAATTCATCAGTTCTAGCTAATAATATTTTAGAGTACTCAAGTATATTTATTATGGGTACTTGAATTATTTCATGTTGAATAATATTTTTAATGTCATCTAAGTCTAGGCTTTCTGATAAATATTCATTATTTTTTGCTGCATTAATTGTTCTGGTCAATAATAATAATTGTTCGTACACTTGTTCTATTACTAAATGTTCTTTAAGGCTCTGACCTTCGAATTGTTGCAAAATTTGTTCAAATCTAGAATTTATAGTTTTTTGTTTATTATTGTTTTCTATGAGATTATTTATACTCGTTTCTATGTTAACTAAGTCATAATGGTCAGGATTACCAAACACATATTTGAAAGCTGTTCCTAAAAAGTTAATTGATCTAGTATGCCTAGTATGTTCTTGTAATTGGTCTGCTAAATTCTTAATTTTACTTAACCAAATTTTTTCTTCTTGTGTAGGTTGATATTTACTAGTTACGATATTTACGTAAGGTTGAAATATCGAAGTCAGGTTGGTGGCATGTAACAAATAAGTTTGTTCTTTGAATAAATACACGTCATCTGTTTGCGTAAGTATAAACTTCTTGTTTAGTAACTCAGTTATTTGAACGTTTCCTTGCCCTTCTTGACTCTGTACAATTCCTAGTAATGTTAGGAATATTAATATTTTCGTCATCTGAAAAATGATAATTCTTTATGTTATCCTTGTGAATTTTTATTCCTTCTTTAGAGATTACAGTGTCTCCTTTATCTTCTTCTACTATTCTTGTTATGTATCTGGCGTTAGATTTCTTTCTAAGACCTGTGATTCTTACCATTATCTTATCTCCTTTTTTATACTCTCTGTGTCGAGTTCCTTTATTTAGACGTTCGATCACTTTTTTGGATGCTGAGTTTAGTTTATTTATTATAATTTCACTATTGCTATATTTATTTTGATTAAAGAAAATGTCTCTAGGTTTCAAACCGGTAACTGAGTGTATAGAATTATTTAATTCACGCACTGTTCTAAATATTTCTTCGATAAGTCTTGTTTTATTCTGAATTGTGAATATTCTAGACAGTTCAGTTATTGTACCGTTTACACGTTCTACCTGACCGTTCGCTGTCGATCTGTATACTGGAGTTTCTACTTTAGTTATGTTGTATTTCAAACACATTTGGTTCACCATTTCTGTTTTGAATCCCTTCTCGTTATCTGTCATGAGTCGTTCACATTTTGGGAAATAATTAGATAAGACCTCTTCCATAACGTCGTACAGTCTGTTTCGAGTTTCGATTTCCCGAAGGATTGTATATTTAGAATACTTATCTACTGTTACAAGGAAAGTATACTTGTCGTTGAAGTATATGTCCATATGAATGTGTGTTCCCACATGTGTTGGTATTTCTGAATTATTCAGAGGTTCTCTGATAGGTTTTCTTTCATATTTTCCAAATAGACATGCTATGCATTTTCTGTTGAAACTCTTTGCTTGTTTATTTAGATCGGGCCAGTAATATTTCTCTGAGATTTCTTGTATATTGTTACGTAACCCTCGGTGTGCTCTTTCGTGAGTTACCCTTACAAGTTTTAGTTGTTCCTCCAAATTTGTCACGTCTTGAAGTTTTCTTGGTGTGAATATAAATCTTACTAGTGGGAATTCTTTTTTTATGTTTTCACCATATTTGTATATGTTTTCAAATTTCGTATGCAAAGCTACAATCTTTTGGGGTTGTATAACTTCTTTCATCTGCCTTAGTAAAGAGTCTTTGTCCTTAAACTTTATTATGAGTCTTATTTTGTTACTAAAATAGATTTGTGTTTCGATATTATTTGTTATATCTTCAATAAGTTCGAACTGTGCAGTGTATGCATTAAAAGGCTGATTCACAGTTTTTATTATATCATTAGAAGAACTTTCAGCTGAATGTGCTGTTTCTATGGTAGAAGTATTTATGCGTTGACGTGATAATGCGTCAGCTACAAGATTTAGGTTTCCTGGTTTATAAACTAATTTTGCTCCAAAGTCTTCAATGATTCCCTTCCAACGTTTCAGCTTTGTGTTGGGATTTTTTTCTGATACAGAATATATAAGGCTCTGGTGATCGGTATATATGGTTAAGTCTGCTATACCATATATGTAGTTTCTGAGTTTTTGTAAGGACCATATGATCGCTAATAGCTCTTTCTCGTTTGTGCTATAGTTCTCTTCTGTCTTACTCAGTGTTCTTGACAAGAAGTGTATAGGTTGCTTATTCTGACTTAGTACGGCTCCAATAGCTATGTTGGATGCATCAGTAGTAAGCTCGAATGGTTTACTATAATCCGGTTGAAAAAGTTCGACTTGTTCTTTCAAATAATTTTTTAAAATTCTAATCGCTTCTAATGCTGAATCATTCAGATTTAACTTAATATTTTTACTTTGTTTTTTGTTTACTTTACCGTTATCTCCTCGTAAATATAATGTCAGGGGCTTGGCTATGCTTGCGTATCCTTTTATAAACTTACGATAGTAACCTGTAAGACCTAAAAATCCTCTCAAATCCTTTACCGTTTGTGGGACTGGAAAATTTTCTATAGCTGCTATTTTCTCAGGGTTCGTAGTGATTCTACCATGTCTGATTATGTGACCTAAGTATTCTACTTCTTCTTGAAAAAACTTACTTTTCTCATCAGATATTTTTAATGTGGCTTTATTGAGTACGTCGAATACTTGACTTATGTGCTGTATATGTTCTTCCTCAGATGAAGAATATATCAATACGTCATCAATGTAAACGTGTACGAATTTACCTACAAAGTCTCTCAAAATGTCGTCCACGCATCTCTGAAATATGCTTGGTGCATTTTTGAGCCCGAAAGGCATTCGTTTAAAATGATATTTTGCGCCATTTATAGCAAAAGCTATTTTTTCTTTATCATCTGTTTTGATTTTAATTTGGTGGAAACCTGACTCCAAATCTAATGTTGTAAAGTACTTGGCTTTACCTAAATTTTGAATTGTCATGTTGACATCCGGAATGGGGTATCTGTCTGTTACAGTGTGAACGTTAAGTTTTTGGAAATCAACAACCATGCGCCGTTTTGGTTTTCCTTTTTCGTCCAAACCTTTTTTAGGTACTGTCCATATGGGACTGTTATAAGGACTATGGCTTTTTTCTATTATATCGTCATGTAAGAGTTTCTGTATTTCTTTGTTTACGAATTCGTTATCTGCTATGGGATATGGATATTGTTTAACATAAACCGGATTATCATTGGTCGTCCTAATGCTTGCTTCTATAGTATCTGTAAAGGGTAACGGTCCTATGC
Organism: Cheilosia vernalis; assembly: GCA_949126925.1. Classification (NCBI taxonomy): domain Eukaryota; kingdom Metazoa; phylum Arthropoda; class Insecta; order Diptera; family Syrphidae; genus Cheilosia; species Cheilosia vernalis. Next base: position 38,462,625 of record OX421361.1, on the reverse strand, counting down.
TGTTATTAATCTTCATCAGTCTATCTATGTCTGCTTTATAAATATTATTTTCCCCAATTATGTAATTAATTTTCTGAATAGATTCGACACTGCTTATGGTAGTTAGAGTCATATTACTGAAATTTATTTCCGCGTTTAGAACTTTAAGTCCTTCATATCCTAATATCATATCAAAAGACTGAATATCCTCTAATTCAAAAAATGTTATATTTTTCTTTAATATCCTAACTACTTTCTTTGTATCTACCATAGAATAACCATGCATTGTTTTTATTTTTATAGGTTTAATTTTAATTTTTTCGCTAGAATCGCATTTTCTATTAATGTAATTATGGGTTGCACCAGTATCAATAAGAATTTTATAAATTTCCTTAGAAATAGTACTAGTTAAATTTAAGCAGGGCAACCCGTCTACTAGTTTAAATGATCTATTCTTATGTTATTATTTACCATACATTCCGTTTCATCTGCTTCTGCATATGTACTGCTGACATCGTCTCTGCGTTGTTGTCGGGAGTTATTTACTCTCTGCTGCTTGAAGTTCTGCTGATAAGATCGTTGCGGTCTGTTGTGTGTGTTGAAACTCCCGCTGTGTTCACGTTTCGCTGGTGGATTATATACATCGGGTTTGTATTGATTCCAATTTTGTCGCTGTGCATGTACAATTTGTCTCGAGTTTATCTCCATCGGCTGTGGTCCTTGATTGTGTTGCTGCATATTATCGTATTGCTTCTGGGGTTGATAATTCGTTGTTTGGCTCGAATAATTTGGTCTTCTTTCGTTTCTGCGTTCATGTGGCATATTTTTGTGGTGCTTATCTTGAGTGAGATGTAAATGCCTGTGCACATTATCATGTTCTATTCTGCGAGCAATTGCGAATGCGTGTTCTAGATCATTTATTGTAGCTGAATATAATGATCCTCTTGTAAAGTTGTCACTCATACCATCAATGAATATACGAACTGCGTCGTCGTTAGCATTTTTAATTAGTCTGTCGATTATATTCGGCGGATCACCTGACATAGTGATTTTTGATATTATTAAATTGAGATTTTTATTTATCTCGTCGTGGTATTCAGACAGTGTGCTTCTTTTTTGCGTGATGGCTTTCATCATGTCTTGTAGCACGTATAGAGGTTCTTGATTAGAGTACGTATAATCTAATCTGTTACGTATCGCCTCAAAATTAAAAATTGTGTTATAATTGGTTAACACATTCGCGGCTGCACCCTGTATTTTACTTTTCACTATAGTCAATGCTGCTGCGTACTTACTGTGTGTTTTGAAGTTTTTAATGCTGTCCATTAATCTGGATGCTTCTTCGCGCCACGACCGATAATTTGATTGATCGCCGTTGAAAATAGGTAGGCTTTTAAATGCGTCTAACTGTATTTCACTACCATCTGTATATGTGGTTCTTATTTCCTCTAGCACAGGTATGTTTGGTACTATGCCTAATCCAGATTTTACTTCATTTAGTTTTGTTTCTAAATTAGTGTTTATTTGATTTTGGTTAGTTATTATTGCTGCTAACCTTGCATTCTCTGTGCGTGTGTGCTCTAGGGTTTGTGTTACTGTGTTGCTCCTGGTTTCTAAAGCTTCTAATCTTGCCATTAATACTGCGAGTTGTTCCATTTTGAACTCGTGTCTGTTGTCGTCGAATTTGTGTGTTTTTTTTCTCCACATATACACTTTCACTGAATTGCTTTGCTGCTTCGTACGAAGAAGCTATATTTGTACCTGCTATGCTAGGTAATTCTTGTAACCGGTAACGCGAGTGTTCTGTTTATACTAGATTTCACTACTTGTTCCCGAGGTCCGCTCGATTGAAGTTAAAAAGTATATTTAACCTCCTGGCAGGATCGCCAATTAAAACACTTGTTTCTTACTTTTAAAATTAAACAATATTTATTTGGAACTATGTCCTTTATTATTGAAATACTTTTTACTAATTCTAAAAGGAGCTTAAGGCTACTATGTAGTTACAATAAGACTGTTGATAAATTCATCATACAGTCGTATTTATATACTTTTCTTATCTATCTACAAGGAGACCCAAGCGTACAATCGTCTTGCTTGATAATGAAGAAGAGATAATATTCCAACATTGTATACAAACGATATTATCTCTTTTACATATGTTATCATTGTAGCGTTGTGTGCAAGACTGTACTAGAGACTAAAGATATCATTGAATACAAATAATGTTATCTTTTTTCTCAATATGTCTTGCTATGGATACTTAACTCGCGCAAACATCGTCATCCTTTGTGTGTTCGTATGTGTCAGATGATACAAAATATCTTTTAGGACTATTGATGGCGCCCGCCTGTGGACTCCATTACCACTGCAAAATATTAGACGGTCTAGGTGCGGCGACGCGACGAAGGGGATGCCCCATACACACACAGAGCACATGGATACATTTACAACATCTAAAATGTTTGCCCGAGAATCTGTTGGAGGACTTTTTGCTCGACATTAACCTCATCGAATGATGTTTCCATGCGAACCATTGTGATGTGAGATGTGATGTCTGATTAGGGACGAGAATGGAAATGCCAATGTCAACATCTCCACACGGGGGTATATATTTTTAGAATTCCGAAGAATGTTGCAGGCATACATATGAATGTTACATCAGGTCGTGATGTTAGATTACTTTTTTTTTTGCGGAGAGTTTCGATATGGATATCCTCTTATGTCGTACAGAGGCCGGGTCGCGTTCCTTGCAATTATTTATGCGACATAAATTGATGATAACGGACTTAATATGCTTACGTGTGTATGTTGTGTATGTTGCGTATGCTGGGGGAAGAATTACTGTGATGTTTGCGAGTGGTTCGGGATAACGTAGAATTAGGTAGGATGTAGGTGGCTTCCGGAGGCCCAATTAGAGGAGGATATTTATTAGCTCTTGCTAAACTTTTAATGCAGATGTCTGTTTGCAGTATATTAGGCAATATCCACAATATAAGGTTGACATAGCTGGGATTATGTTTTTGGTCTGTTCTGAAACTGGAATGCGATTTGACCGAAAAACTATATTCACCATTGCAAACGTGGTTTGGTGGGGAGACAGATCGTTCTTTGGCTGCCCGGTTGATACCCGTAGAAGTGAGTAAGTACGTTGTGATACATAGAATCCTGCAGCTACATAGGGATAGATATTGAGGTAGTATGCTAAGAGGCTTATTTTTCGCATGTGTGAATCACGAGAAAACCTATAGAGAGGGAAAAAATCCTCTTTTCTGGATGGCAATTGACAGGGCTTACTTTATGCGAATACAGTTGCATTTTTCCAATTTTAATCTCTCTATATGGGACCACTTTTTCAAAATTGTTCAGATTTGCCCCTTTTCTGTGTTTCGTTGATACTTTTGCCCATTTTGAAACAATACATTTTTTTCATAATAAATACTTCAAGAAAGAAGTTCACAATTTTTTTCATCAGCTTTGCCATAAGTTTACCAATTAGCTATTTTCCAATAACTTCCATGATCAATACAACAACATTTTTTTGTCCCATTTATTGACAGGTTAACCGCTTTTTTAATGCAAATCCCCTTTTTTTAGCGAAGCCAGCCCTGCCGATCGATATCCTCTCTTTATCAATACCCAGGGCCGTTGACAGGGGTGGAGGAAAGGGAAAATTAACCCGGGTCTTGCTTATATGACGGGCCCCAAAATTTGAAACAAAAACAAAAAGGAAAGTCGCTATTGATTCAAAATCTTCAGAGTTTAATCTACTAATTGCAATTAATTCGAATTTTATACGAAAATACCAAACAGTTGACTATGCATTAGGAGAGATCCTATCGCACGGAAAAATACAATATTGAATTGGCACTTCGAAGAAAATTCAAACAATGAACATCCACGTTTTTAATGTATCATTTTCCTTTTTGTGTCTGTTTTTTAATGGAGGAAACTGGGATTCTAAAATCGATGTCAAGTTCAATGCCCAGAAAATTCGAAGAGATTATTTTATAGGAGCGGGTCAAAGTTCTGCTTTTAGCCTGCTTACAAAATTCTGCTATCCAAATTTAAAGCAACAAAATTCAGCTTATTCTGTTTCTTCCAACTAACAGATTAAACAAAAAATTACTGCTTTTGCCAACTAAATAAATAAGAAAATAAAAAATAAAACATTATTTTAGATATTGAAACAAATCAAAATAAAAAACAATATCTTTTGAAAAAAACGGGCGATTTGAACATTTTCCAAATCTTTTTTTATTGTTTGCTGAATTTTGGAACCAAAATTTTATGACAATAATTTTGACCCATTCTGAATTTTGACTCCAACCCATTGTACAATGTTGGCCAAAAGAAGTCATCCGATGTTGTTTGGCTCTCATTTATTTTCTAAATGAAAAACTTCGATTCTGTTTTTTGATTATGTTTATTTGAACCTTTAGAATTTTATTGGTCAAGTCGAGAAGATGATAGGCGCCGTCACAAATAATTGCCATACGGGCTCGTTTTATGGTATTTTTCATCACTCGTGTCGAATGGGGTCCTTGAGGGCTTCTAGGGTCTCGGGCTTGTTCGCGTTAATACGGGACTTCAAAAAACCCCACAAAAAAGTCTGGAACGGTTAAATCGGGCGATCTTGCGGGCCAGCGCAAATTGCCAAAACGAGAGATGAGGCGACCCGGGAAAGCCGCCTTCAGAATATCAGTTGCTGCTCGCGCAGTGTTTGCCGTAGCTCCGGCTTGTTGGAACCACATGTCCTCCAGTCCTAATTCGTCCAATTGCGGCGGAAAAATCTCGGTTAACATGACCCTATACCACCGCACCGCCCACTGTTGTCGTTTGACCAGCGCGCTGCAGCGGCGTTCTCGAAAAAAAAATGTCCCGATGACTCCTCCAGCGTGAACAGCACACCATGCAGTAACTTTGAGCGAGTGTAATGGCTCTTCGTGAATTACTCGTGGATTTTCGGTGCCCCAGAACAGAAGGGATAGTTTCATTATGATTTTGGTCGAAAAATCAATAGACACGATTATTCGGCGTTCTTGGCTAGTGTATCGCTCTATGGCTTGTTCACTTGTATTCTACATCTGTCAATTCCACAAATGTCATTGACATTGACGGCTATTTGCAAAAATAAGATTTTCGCCACATAAAGATGTAAGATCAGAACCTTTCCATTGTTATCAATGCTTATTAACAATGACACTTCAGATTTTAACTGTTTAAAGATGTCTTCTCTGCTTTTGACACAATCCGCTACCAGCTATAATTCCTTTTAAGAAGAATCTTTTTTCTCAATACCTAAAGCACTTGGGCCCATTTTATCTTTCATATTCAATCGAGGAGCCACGTCCTTGAGGTTCCTTAGAGTAGGTTACCATTTTTAACCTTTGACCTTCAGAGAACCTTATACAAAATGCGGTTCAGCCAATAGACTGACATTAAGTGCTTCCAAACCGTTATGCTTTCTTTTGTCCAATTCTATAGCCATGATGGCAGTGAATTATCAAATAGAAAGTAGTGCAAGTCCTCTCTTTAAAATGAATGCAAAGCTTTTTTTGGGGTATTTGGCTTAAACAAGCACCACCTGATGGATGTCGAAATATGCTCCTTATATTCCTTTCAGAGCGTCCGGTGGTAACCCTTCCAGTTTGCATACAACTGGACACTGCTCTTCCTTCACAAGGATATTTAAACTCGCCGATTTGAAAGGCTGCACTTTAGTGTTTCCTCACCACCGCGTTATTGAAAGAACCGTACCTAGTTAACCTGACATGAACTCCAAGTTTTTTTTTTAAATATTGCTTCTTTCCAAAAATCCCCTTTTTTCAATCAACTTAATAATATTTTAGGGCACCTGTAGTAGCGTCGACCATCTTCAGCTTTTCAAATCCGCATTTTAGATTCAGTGCCTGTGTGGATGGAATTTTATTGTAGAAACTTGTCCACGACCAACTTTACGCATAGTTTCCGTGCATATCAAAATAAAAAAAATTGTCAAACAACTAAAATGCATAAAAAAACCTACTGAATAACATTTCAAGGGAACTGAAGTCTATAAATTGTATTGCAAGCTATTCTGCTATACACACACGCTTTAAGCCCCTATTCAGCTCACAATACAAAAGGTTTCCCTAACTAGGGCTTATAGTTCCAAGCTATTGTATTGATGGGATGGTAAATCCTCAATCAATAAGATCGTTCGCAATCGAATCCTGCTACACAAAACAGCCATTCATTGGCATCCTCGTCAATATTTGTGCGCTTTCATCTGCTTCATAGAAAATTTATCCAAGAATATTGGCAGTGTCCAATAGAATCATCGGTTGAAGACCAACGAAATTCGCCCCACCCGCAATTCACTTTCCACAAAAGCATCTTAATCTCCGAGCGTATTTAATTCTGTGGCGAGTATGGACAAGGACAAAGAGTATACACCGCAAGGGAATGAAATGAAATTTAGTCTGTCGGTATTGCCGCACTCAATTTTCTAGAATACCAAGAATACCCGCCAAATACCTTTTGGCCATTATTCTTGCTCATCCCTGTGCCGGTCATCAGCTCAAGCAATAAACAACGCTGTGGCTGAATTTTATTGGCACAGGGTGATGCGTAGAATAATTTCGTATTCATATGCGAATTAATTTTTATAAAAAGTGAAGTGGTTGGGAATAGACAAATCATATGGCATTATCCATAGGAGCTACCTGTAACTATTGTTAGTGTTCGGGATAAATTTTCGAACTCACAGAGGCAAAAAATTCCATACAAAACTATCGATTGTGGCCTATAAGATATTTTAGATGAACACTAAAAGTACTTATTAGTAGGACCCAGTGTTGCTTACTTGGGCTTCAAATGGTAGGCCTCCCCAGTCACCCCCGTCTTTGGCTTTATATTAGCTAAAGGTCAACTGCAACGACTTTCGTCCTGAGCAAGGTCTTCTCTACTGCATTTTTAGTTTCGTGTTGGAATCGAAGACTCCTTGTTCTGGATTGATTTGGTAAATAAGATCTGAATCGACTAAGTTGGCTGTGCTTTGTAGAATCTTGCCAATAAGGTCTAAATCAGCCGTCTAAGATAGCTGGAAACTCTTCATATTGCAGCCATTTTGGTCGACTAATTTAGACCTTCTGAGCAGATTAATGTCGCTGTTAAGCTAGTAGAGTTCCCTGTTAAACCTTTTTTTCGACGTCGAGAACGATGAATTTTGTATTCAAAATTGCTTCAATATATTTACCTACCTGCGATCTTGTTGCTTTCGAACCGTACGGCAAGAGTGGGATGATGAGGGTCTTCTATAGGCCTTACTAATCAATTGACCTCTTTGGCTAATTAAACCTCAATTGACAAGCTAAATTCTTCCCTTGATCGCTAGAAGTTTTTTTCAAAGAATGAAATGTGACCAAGACCCTAGGTGTCTCAAAATTTTAGTCGGATTTGTCGATATGGTGTGTCTCTTATTGTTGACAGTGTATTTCGGTTGGGCCCTCATTTGCTACTTAGCCGACTGTGGAAGCTTTTCAGCCAATATTTGCCAATGCTCCAGAGACAGCTAGCTGAGCTCTGCCAATGAAGTCGATATCACCACCGAAAGCAAGTTATTGTAAAGACTTTTGAAGAGTTGAGCCCCTGTTGCTGGCTTTTGAGTTTCGCACAATTTTGTCAATCTAAGTGACACATTTTTACAGGAAAATTCTCGGTGAGAATGGACTCCGACCCCAATAGCGAGTGGTCCACATCATCATTCTGCACATAACCTAATGACTGACAAATTTAACACTGATTCCAGAACTAGACATGGTCCTATACCTTATTTACCTCATCTTTATAAATACCTACTGTCATATGCGGTTGATAATAAGATGGTGCGTATCGATCTGGACTTTAAGGTTTCCTCCGACATCTGCCATGGTGGAGATATCTGGTCGGTTGAGGACCTACCGTGCATGGTAGTGTCCATTCAGCTGAATGGAACAGAAACTTGAGTGTGATGGTAAGCAGTCTGTTGCCTCTATACCTAGTTGAAACAGTTCGAATGTTCTTTTGTGGAATCTTATCGGTCTTGAAAACTAAGCTAAGCTTCCAATCATCGGTTATATTGCTATTCTCTTACGACTTACGAAGTCATTCCTGCTGCCTTAAATAATCTTGTTCAGCGTGCTGGTTGGACGTGAACTCGTATTGAACTCAATATAACCCTCAGTTATTTTTATTTATTTATTTATTTATTTATTTATTTATTTAATTATTTATTTATTTATTTATTTAATATAACCCTCACTTAATTTCGGCAGGACTTTCCGTTCAGTCTTGACTTTCATTGTCCATGATCGTTCGTTCTGCATAATAGCGCGCCTTGTGTCACCTTCCACGTTTAACAGTGTGCTGAAGTGTTTATTCCATATCCTCAAACTTGTGCCTCTATACTTCCAAATTTCCTTGCTCATTTCTGTAAGAGTCTGTTCGGGTCTTGATGCTTTAAAGTTCAAGTTAATATTTTTGTTAAACTTCCGGGCTTCCTGTTTGATAGATCGCACTCTTCTCGGGATCTTTCATTTCTATACCCAAGACGGTGATGTTCTTTCCTCTTTCTCAATGAGCTTACGTGTATGCTCTGGTCCTTTCTTTACAATCCCTACCTTATTTGAGCATGGGCACTTTTCAACGAAATCAATTTTGAGACTAAATTCGAAAAACTTTGGTTTTAGTTATCAATTCGGGGTTGTGGCCGCTGCCGTTGGAAAGGGCTCACCGATCACTATCTCTCCTGAGCACCTGATAGAATTTTCGACGAACTTGTCATCTGTCATTTTGACTATTGACAACAACTTTGTTTGTATTCTCCCCGAGCATTAGACAAAAGAAGATGTGAATTACACACGAATAAAATTGTCAGTGCATTTGCAACAGAACGTAGCCCTAAAAGTATGCAACGGTGAATACTTTTTACTCGGTATCGATCCATAGTGTCATTTCCACACCGTTCTGACCGCCTTTCGAGGCTCACCCTGCTTGGCAGCAAAACATTGCAGAAACAATCAACAAAAAACTTGCTCGGATTAACAGCAGAACGAAGGACGAAAACCGACAGTGAAAAGTCAATTCGATATGACTCTGTCACAATGTCCTGGGTGTGCGCTGCACAGTGAGTTCATAAAACAATCATTTTCTGTGTGGAATCTATTACGTCAACACGATGACGTCAACTTACTTATTCATGAACAGAAAATTCCCGTAGTCGTCCATGACAAAGTTTCAAACTGACGCTTTTTTTATTGACATGCAACAAAATTCGCTCCGACTACGCAGAGGAGAATCATGACCTTACTCTGTGTGTTTGTGTATGTGCCTATAGTACACGCAGTCAATGTAGGCTATAGAAAGAACCCTCCACCCTCCTCCACCCCCTTCACTTGGTCTTTTGCTGTTCAGGATGATAGCGGCAGAGGCTGGGACTATATACTCTCTGACGTCGACGTTTGGATAGAATTATGGTTATCACAAATTCGCAACTCGAGGTAAACTTAAAGGTCAATAAACATTTTACCTTACATTAGAAACATTAGCAGGATCTGCGTAATGGGTGGTGTGCTGCTCCGCAAGTCCTTGTAGCGAGATCCGATTTTTCGAATTATCTTACTGAAAGCGGGCAAAATTTATGGCTGTGATGAAATTTATGCCGCAGGCAAATCCGCTACCCGTCAGAGGATATTCATTTTCGGATAACTACGAGCTATCCGGTATCTGAGACTCATCTAAATATTTCGCGCATCGCTGTGCACACGCGGAAGATGGCCGACGACGATGGTGTTATCGGCCCGCCTGGAGGCAAGGCACCATGCGGCCTTCTGATGAAGTAGCTGTATCGCTGGTGGATGAAATTTCATGAAATTCAAGATGGCACAGGAACCTTGGAAAAAATCATCATCTCCATGCGGCTGTGGACGTGTATAATACGAATTTGTATTCATAGATCCGGATATCGGTGTGGGAATTCCGTTGGCGGCTGCCGGCGACGGGTTGTTTTTCCTTGTTCTTTTATCCTTTTCATTTGAATTCCTTCCGTTTCGGCTCCTCCGCGCTGGTCGTGTATCGTATTGTTGTTTGAATATTTATCTTGACTCCTTGCGAACACCCCCTATCCGCCTCTGGACGGAGAAGAAAAATTTCAGTCGGCTCTGCGATTTCGTTTATGTTGCGGAAGTGAATGAAAATACCATAAAAACGGGGTTTGGATAGCTTTTCCGTGTTTGCCTTTTCTTTGAGGGAAAGGAATTCAAATTCCAAGATGCTTAAGCAAGAATCAAATATTTCATCAACAGGAGTTTTCTTTGTGCGTTCCTTTTTTGTTTCGCGCAGTTATAGTGGAAAAATGTAAAAAATGTTTAAGTCTGTCATTTCGTATTTGTTTGGAACATATTTTTAAAAGTCAAACACTCGAGATGCGCTGAGAATTGCTTTTGAAAGTTTCCGTCCGGGGGCAAGGAGTTTTAATTAGACAAGTTTTCAAATAAAGCAAGTGCTGTTAATTCGAAAGTGCGGGAAGTTATTCACAAGTCCGTGTGGGTTTTGTGTCACGCTACTTCATGCGACCACACGCTCTTGTGAATAGATTTTTTGTTGAAGTACATAATGGCTAATGGGTCACGATCTAAATTTATGTGTCTTAAACAAAATAATTAGGTAAACCGTGACCCATACTACTATGTTGGGTACATATATGTGATACGAGATGGTGGAATGGATTCTTTCAGATCTCACAACAAACTTTCAAAGTTTTGTCGGTCATTTGTTGATAAACTACTTAATGAGTCCTTGTCAGCGTAAATGGCTAAAGAACACTGGCTTTGTTGTGACAAATTCGGACAGAAAACTGTTAGGACACAGAAAACGGTTAATGCACCTGTGACAGCAATTCAGAAAATGTTTTTAACATAGTCCATTCTTCTTAATAATAGGCTTCCAACAAGCAAGAGTTTTTAAATTTAAATATGTACTTATTTCCTTATGGAATTCTGGTAGTTAAGTTTGGGATGGACCTGCGACTCACGGTATTTGGCTAGCTGCCTCTAGTTGTGCACTTTTATAGTTTGTTTGTTAAGGTCCCTTTCTATCAACGTGCAATCTCATTTCTGGATTATTACTGAAGAAGAGTACTTCTAAGACGGTTTTTGGATAACTCCCACCAGCTCCAAACTTTGGTTAAGCTCATGCTCTTATGCGTCGCCTTTCTGGGCAATTCGTATCCGTTCTTCTTCTCAAAACAATCTTAGGATTGACTTTTCTAACAAGGTTCATGTAATGTAACTAAAAAGCTAACAGAGTTCTCTGTTAAATATCCTTACACAAAACTTGTCAAATGAAGGCGGCCACTCGAAGAATATTGACCAAAATCATATATGCATCCGTTTTTATCATTGTCCACATGCTCTGGCGCCTAAGAGCAGGAGGGCGATGTTAAGGGTTTTATTTAGAGTAACTTTATAGTTTTTCTAGATAAACGTCTTACTACATAATAGTTTCTCGGATCACAGAAACTTTAATTGACAAGCTAATTCTTCGCCGGATTTCTGTCAGTTGTTGTAGCTTAGCCGTGATAGATAAAGTCCTTAAAATCGATTCATCAATGTTGTGTTCACATTTTGCTTTAGCTCTGAGCTCTGTGTTTTTTGTATCGTAAAATATTCTCAAGTATTATGTGGAAGAAATTTTGCCATCAAAGCTTTGTGTGAAATTGGGGTTGACCTTATTGGAGCAGCGAGGGTTCTTCATCTTCGTCCTTCACATAACCTGACGAAGGGAATGTCAGTACTAGGCACGGCTCTGTATTCCAATTAGTTCGTTTTTAGAAAAGGTACTAAATGCGGTATTAAGGTCGACGGGACTATTAATCTGGAGTTTTATGTGTCGCCAGCATTTGTCGCTGTGACAAAAGGTATATTTGCTTTGGGTTTACCAAGTTTATACAGCACTAATAAAGGCGATTCAGTTGAGGAGACACAGAAGGTTATAATCCCTTTGGGAACTGCAACGAAACTTATTCTGCCGGCGGTATAGTCGTTTACGTAAAAAGTGGCATTGTGCACTATTGCTTATGAATTTTTTATTTTTTTTTATGTTTGTTAGTTGGAAGCAGTGTTACCACTTCAAAAAAAAAAACGAAGTAGATTTGATGCGAAAAGTGAAGTAGATTCAAAAAAAGGGAAGTAGATTTCATAATCATAGTTTTAATGATATATTCAATTCCATATTAGTTTTATGTATACCTAAAACATGTAAAAAAGAAGTCACGATCTATTATTTTTTTTTAATATTTTTTTCTTTTTATTTACTGCACTTATCGTTTTGTTGGCTAATTGCAGGATTACATCAGTTAATTTTATGATATTTTTTTTTTTTTCAAATACAACAACTAGTTGATATTTATATAATTTCAATTAGCTATATGTGTTTTATACATATCGCAAAATTAAGATTAAAATATAAATAAGTAGTTGAATTTTTATTTCAATATAAATAATGTCCATTGTTAAAATTTGTTGAAATAAATCAATAACTACATTGGAGGCTCAAAAATACCTACCAGCTATCACCTCTTTCACTTCAAAAACAGTAGTAAACGAAGAGTGAAGTTTTGTGCAGTTTATTGTTTATGTATTGAAATGTGAGACTGGACTTATAATGAAAGAGTGTAAAACATTTTGTAAATACTTTTTTTAAGTATATCTAAGGTTTTTTTTATTAAAATGGAAGCAGATTAAATAAGAGATTTCTAAAGTGAAGTAGATCCAAATTATAAATTTACTAATAGTACGAAATAGGGAGACGAATTTTTGCTGGCTTTTTTGCTTCGCATTTGAATAGCAGCACTAAACAAAATTTTAATTTGAAGAGAAGACAGAATATTGAAAGCAGCATTTCGTTCTGGCTTTTTTCAAAGCTGCGGAAGTACTTCAACAATAATAACGTCATTTGTTGGAAGTGTTAAGGCTCTCGAGTGCCTCGTGCTCTGAGTTTGCGTCTGGAAAATTAATAAGACTCAGCATATCACAGTTAGGATTTAAGACTAGCATCAGACTCTCTTATAGTAATTGAATCTGAGGAAGGTTTGATGAGCATAGATATACCTACTATACAGGGTAGGCCAAATACAAGTTTCTTTTTATTTATTTTATTTTTATTTATAAGACTATTAACTAATAATAAATTAAGAGTTAATACTAACTTACAGCGCTAGCTACCAGGGCTTTCGGCTAAGTTTATTTTTAAAAATGCAATTAAATGAACAAAGTCATATTTTTTGCATATATTATGGGTTTTTAGTAAGAGAAAATATTCCCATTAATTATGGAACACAACGTCGTCCAAGTGGCTGCCTCGCTGGTTTCCTAGTAGCCCATTCTGTCACTCCAATATTCCAAGACTTTGTAGCTGTAGATCACGGATTTCTTGGATGATATTGGCCTTAAGTACTTGAATCGCTTACGGATTATTGGCATAACATCGGTCCTTCACGGCTCCACACAAAAAAAAAGACGCCCAAAGGGTCAAATCGCAGCTGCGAGGCGGACAATTAACATCACCAACACGGCTGATAGCACGATTTGTGAATTTGGTGCGCAAAAGATCGATTGTGGAATGGGCTGTGTGGCAAAGCGAGCCATCCTGTATGAACCAGAGCTCGTTCAAATTCATTTCTTCAATTCCAGTAAAAAAAAGTGGGTTAACATGGCTCTGTAACGCCCACCGTTGACCGAAACGTTGTTCCCAGCCTCATTTTCGGAGAAAAATGGTCCAATAATGCCGCCAGTTTACTATCCGCCCCAAGCTGTCACTCTCTGGGAAAAGTGTATGCATTGGACCATGAGTACTGTCCACTAACATACCAGTCCCACTAACTTTTTGCACAGACTTTCGTAGAGCAGACGCGTTTGGTGCTTCATTTCGACCATAACTTCTTTTCAAAAAACGCTCTATTTAGGCTACACAGCCTTCACTTTGTAAAAAGTTTTCAATATTTCCCAACGTTGCGCAAGCGTAAAGCGACTCATTCCGTTCCGCGGAGATATGATTTATGATACTGACTTTCTGTCAAGATTTCTAGCGGGAGCCAGTTGTCAGTTTCAAAATAACCTATGATGTAAAAAGAAACTACTAGATGACATTTACACCTATTGTGATGAGATGCAATGGCCTTAATGTCGCATATGAGCAGGTGACACAGACAATGGTGTAGTGGATAATGTCATTGCCTGTGACCCGAGCGGCACAGTTTGGGACAGAATTTTCCCCTGAATGGCAACACTTTATTTTAAAGTCGAAACATCCCGCCAGCTCCCACTACGGAGTATAGCGCTCTTGGGCAGGTTCGCGACAAGTTAAAGATTTGTTGTCTTCTTAATAACAGTCGGCTATACAAGATGATAGTTTTCTTCTCAATAGAGTTAGTTCCTTGCCTGCCTTCGTTGCAAGAATAACCTTCGTAGACTTCTCCTTTCTTGGCGCATACCAACTTGAATGCATTGGGACCGACGTTTCCAACCGACCTCTTATAAATGAATCTCAATAAGCCTTTGCATCGATTTGAAGTCGAGTTTTGTTCGACTTAAAGACCTTTACGATTTGAGCAGTTCATTTGATGGAGATCACAAATCTTCTTGTTGAATTTTTAGCTGAAATTAAGCCCAAATTTAACTGCTCAGGATTGCCATAAAAATGTCTTTCGAAAAGCACTAGATACTCGTATGTACTCAGTCCATCTATTCTTATGAGATGTTCTTTCATGCTTTAAGAAACACATCATTTGCATGACCAAATTGGGCTTAAAAGTTCAAGGACAAACTTCACCAATATCGTATATTCCTCGTCGATGTTTAATCTGAAAGTTAAGCGCCCAGAAGACCGACGACGCACCGTCATAATTGAGAACCTCTTATACAAACGGTTTATTTACTTTCACATATTTGCACAGTCCCCACACAGCTGATGGGGGATAATGCTATCCTCCAACCCTTCCAACATCACCACCCACACATGTAGTATCCACTTTCCGACAATCATACAACTGTTACAAAGTTACAATCCTAAAAGCATTTTACATCCACACCCAACCCATGACAGCTTACTATACAAATGTACCGATGTCAAGCTATGCGTAGGTCGGGCGCCAAATACTTTCTGTTCATTGACATTGCGGTGGACTGAAAAATTAATGTGGCAACAACCTTGGAGCACACATTTCCTGCTACAATTCCCCCCCAGTTGTACCCCAAAAATCCAAGAGACATAATTCGTTGTTAGTGATGAGCGGTTCTATTTATATCCACTGAACAATAACAACGAGGGGCTGGATGAGTCGAGAATCCTTTACCAGGACGGGTTATACGGGGCGACATAAAGGTGAGTTAAGCCCAAAAATAACCCAGAAATGACATCAATTCTCCCGTCAGGAAGCTTAGGCACTTTCGCTTCTGGGCTATGCAATCCATCACAATTATGTTTTTTGTCAAATTTATCGTCCTGTTCCGTATTGAATCTTATTTGGTATCCCTCCGCCCGAATATCGCGTCATTTCTTAATTTATCGACTTGTACTCGTATACTCGTATCTCCGTGGCAGTATCTCTGTATCCTTTGGGACACATCCCTCACAACATCGTGGGCCGCACGCAGCTTATGCTGATGGGTGTTATTTGTTACCGTGCTGTTTAAATTATTATCTCACTTAACGACAGTAAGATGCGTATCCTTTCACAGCAGTGTGCTCTGCAAAAGGTTGCCCATTATATGAACTCTTTTTCAAATGCGCACTTTTACCTGCCGTTTGGTGTCGTTCCGGGCATAATTCCACCAAATTTGGTTGCGACTTAATTAGGAAGTTGATATTGTTTTTGTAGCCAAATACTCTTTAATAGTGTGGGTGTTTTTTTTTTTTCTTTTCTTTGCAGGAAATCGATTACGATGGGTTTCGTCGGTTCTTGGATGCCTTCTTGGATTGCGAAGCACCCGAGGATATATCAATGCATTTGTTCGTGTCCTTCCTCAAGCCAAGTGTCACACAGTCGCAAATACACGGAAAGGCACTCAACCAGATGGCGGCGATTAGCAGTACAGCTGCCTGTGCTCCCGTGACCTCGCACACAAAGGGTAAGTAGTCTCTCTCTCGCACTGATGACTGTGGCTCAGAGTTTGGTAGATTCATCCATTGTACGCTTTTTGGTGTTTTAGGATCAATTCCAAATATCAGTAGCATAGCGGAAATTCAGCCAACCGTCACGATGACTGAGCCGAAACAAAGTTTCGTGGAGAAGTTTCATGGCATCACCGATAAACTTCATTCGTTAGGTCATTTAGGACACGATCCCAGTAAAACAGGTTAGAAGAAGAAAAATCCTCCCAAAGAATCTCCTTTTCCTTTTCTTTTCAACTTGTCTGCTTTCCTCTTTTCGTTTGTTTTCGTATAAGTTGAGAGTTTTCAGCAACGCGAAGAAATACTTTTAAGCTTTGCCCGTTATGACTTTGAAGGGGCGTTGGAATTTTTTTAATTTTGCTAACGGTGATGTTTGTTATTTCAGATATTTTGGTTGTGCCGGCCGAGAAAACTGAGTAAGAGCTTGTAATTTTTTTTTTTTTTTTTTTTTTTCAATTTACCATCGGTGCAGAATTTGTTCCTTTGAATGTGACTGCCCAGCAAACTGCAGGGCAAAGGCGTTCGGCTCTTTAAATGTAGATATCGCGAATTGCATTGCATTGTACAAGAAAATTGAAAGTGAGAGCAAAGTCGTCTGTATGCGGTTAATTTTGTTCTCTGAATGCGTGCGGCAACAAGGATGTAAGTTCGCCACGCAATCTCACTCTTACATGGAACAATATTAAATGTTAAAATAATTTTTATACCTACTTGTGATGTAGGCGAAACTGTAGACTGTGTAGACATTTCAATGTTGTCCATTTCAATATTTCAAATTTGTAAATGTAAAGTTGGGACGCGTAGGCATCTCGCGTATAGTTTTCTTTACCACCAGAAACACCTTTGTTAGTTCGCATTTCGTTTTCCAGTTCGCATTTTGTTCGCTCGAGAGTGTTTTATCGTATCGCCGGCGATTCTTCCATTAACATTCGCTGCCACTAAAACCGTTTGGCATGGTACCAGAGATTCCGTAAACCAAACCTTCTTCCAGGGAAATTGAGTCGAACGAAATCGCCTGGGGGCAGATTCCGTATAACAACGATCGTCTAGGTAGACGATAACGTTTTTGAAACATCGATGACCGCAATAAGCTACAGGGTGGCTGATGAATATTGCTGCATTGAGAAACTTAAATTAATGAATTCATTTTTCTTTTATTCATGTTAAATCTTGATGCATGTGCGGCATCTTACCAAAAAGTTGTTCATTACTGCTTGGAGAGTTGATACAGGAATAGCAGCAATTGTTTGTCGAATGGATCGCTTTATTTCATTCAAATTTATTAGTTTTGCTTTGTAGACTTCCTGTTGGCAATAACACCAGAAAAAGTCAGGTGTCAGTAGGGCCCAACAATGCAGCGTGATGAAACTGCACACCACACTGTGACACGAAAAGGGTGCAATTCCGTCTCATGGGATATCTGTGGGTTGGAAGCACTCCATATTCAACAATTTTGTTTTTATATGTTGCCGTTTAAATCGAAATGGGCATCATCCACAGTATATCCATTAATGGATATACTCTGGCCTCATCAGACATAAAAAGACAGTTCAACATGTTTCCGTCCTCTTCCACCATTTGAAGCATCTTCTGGCAAAATTCCAAGCGAATCGGCAAGTCTGCTGCGTTCAGTTTGTTGGCCATTTGAATTTTATATGAGAATACGAGTAAGTCCAAATCATTGTCCATAATTGACTGGCTGCTTATACCCATTTGAGCAGATAAGCTTCTTGTCGAAACTCTTAAATTGTTTTGTATGGCGGCAGCTGAAGCAGCGATTATTTTCTCCGTCCGAACTGAAGAGTTTCGATGGTAAGGTCTTCTTTCGACTGTCCCATGCTCGCAAAATTTTTAACAAGTATCATTATGGTCCATCTGCTCGGAGGATTGCCACCAAACGTGCGTCTATACTCTCTTTGAACAGAAACTAAGGACTCCAGTGGTTGATAGTGGCGGATAATCCAAATTCTTGTCTTAGTGTCCAAGTTATCCATTTTTCTTAAATTTAAAAATCAATCTGCAAAATAAAACAAAATTAACCAGACGCATTATATAGAAAAAAGTTATTAAATTTTTTTTGGTAGCGGCCTACATCAGACATCCTGTATATTCTGGTTGAATTTTTTAACCATCGTGAGCCTCCATTACATTTGTAACAAATGGCCTCTCAAACTCGTTATTTTAGTACTCAGTTGCTAGTTTTGCAGACCCAAACCTTCGACGATAATCGCGTAAAAAGTTACGGAATTATTGCACTGGTTTGATAAGTGAGAGCGAGCCGATAAGTGCTTAATAAACTTTTTTCATCGAGCCGAAAACCGGGTTTTCGCGAAAACACTCGAAAACTTCTACGAAAACAAAAGTTTCCCCATACATATTGCAGTTTTCAAAACGAGTTGTTTATAGTCGTTTTCCACGAAAACATCACGAAAACGACTTCCAATCTTTGTGTTGTCTCAAAAGCCTATAAGGTTGGTATTCCTTAAATTTCGCTCAATATAATTCCGTGCGGTGCTTCGCTGTGTCTATTGCAAAAATTCTAATTTAGCATTTCCAAGAAGATCTGACCGTATTAAATATTTATTTTTTCTTCAAAGAAACTTGTCAAGAAATTGAGGACTGAAGCTGTAAATACGGGCTTCTATGTTTTCAGCTAAATCGGCGTTAAAGCAGTAGCACTTTAAAGAGCAAATCTAATACGGAGTTGAGTAATTTATGAATTTAAAGGAACTTGATATCAACACTAAAAAGGGCTTCTCAATGCAGAAGAAGTTCCTGGATACCAGCTAAGCGACAAATTAAGGGTGTCCCATATTCGGAAACACCTTAGGACGATGGCTTAGAATGATACTTATGCATTTACTAGACAGCTGACGAAACATTGAAAGCAATTTTGTACTTTTGAGTCAATCGATTACGCTATTGAAAGAATAGTCTATTTCAGGAATCTGCAAAATTGTGACTTATTTTGCTGTAGATGGCTCTTCCAGTTCGGCATGAGATGCTGACTCAACAGACAAACCCGTCCAGCCAGCTCTGTCTTAAAGTAGCCTCCAATTATGCATATATTAAGAGCTTTATAGATCGCTTCACATGGAATCCCACATTTCTCAGCTGTTTTAAGCTGTTGTTGGTTAAAAGTCAGCGCTTGATTTTTCTCCTCTAAGCCGAGTCGAAAAATCTTTTCCACAAAACGTAAATGATTTCGGAACCCCAAGAAACGAAATGCGCACGTTCGTTGACAGATTGTGTAGAAACAATGGACTCATTGCTGCCAGCTACCACGCAAAATACAACCTCATTCAGCAGTTGGATCGTCTTTAGATCGTAAATATCGTAGGTAAAGTTCAACGCGACGCTTGTGTAGACCTGTACTCTCGAATGTTTGACAACTTTTAAATTGCAAATTGTTTGATTTGCGTGTGCCTTTCATAGTTGGAGCGGCACGTATTCGCTAATGTCTATCACACGCAACGTTTCAAGAGCTATATGATGTTTTTTCAATGGAAATTAATAAATTCAGTGTGCGGAAAGGACGAAACCATTTTATTTTTGTGGAGCAACTACTGATTTCTTTCGATTTTTTGGAGAACAAATATTAATCGAGGGTCATTTATTCGCATTACGGTTGTTTTTCGTTTGATGTACGTATTGCTAAATGTGATTCTCCTGTATTTTAAAGAATCCTTTTTAAATTCGTTTATAAAAGTTACAGCTAAAAGAAAAGAAGGAGTAGACTTGAAATTTAAATTCAGATCTGAAACAAACTTCTCATCTGTCATACTCTACTCTCCTCTCTTAACACGCATTCGCTTTAAAGCAGCACTCTGTTTTACAAAATTGTTGCCGCACGCTTTGGCATTTAAAACGTAAAGTTTAGATAAAGAGCGAAGACGCACGCACGCGTTCAAAGCCGAATTGTGAATTTCGCATTATTCTTTTACAGTGATGTCTATTTGGTGAATAAAGTGTTTAACTGCTTCGAGGCTGTAGATAGGGACGCTAATGGAAGTCCAGTAGGTACATACACCCCCATTAGGACAGGAGGTCATCTCCGTTTCAACATAGCTTCCCAAGATCTCCATATGGGTTAATATGATCGATCACACAATGACCGGACTTTTGAAAAATTCTGTGTCCGGTGTTGGCTTGGGACTTTTCGTACATCATTGACAACGCGTCACCTTTTTTGACATCAAAGTGTTCAGAGGCGTTTTTGGAGATTTTGACTTAAAAGCGAGATTTTTGAATTCCACACCGACGAGTTCGCCGGATCTCGGCCAACAGCTTTTGTATAATTCGTCCCGTCATAATGACGGCGTCATCGTAGATGAATTTTAAGTCGATGTAAAAGTCGTGTACGCATTTTATTCTGGAACTTAAAAGTTTTGTTTAAACTTTGGCGCAGAGTTAAGATTCGGTCGATGATTTACTTTCATTGATATTTTGGTGAAAGGTTTTAGGCGTTCGAAAATATATTTAACCTGGCAATCGGAAGACAAATTTCAACAGTTCGAAGATCCTCCATTATTGCGGATCTTGCAACCATAGCTGAGGTTCTACTTAATACTCCGGGAAAAAATTATCCCTCGATTGAAATTTAGACTAACATTGTCCAGGTTGGATTTTACGAATAGGTCCTCTTTCCAAATCCTCGCCAACATTTGTAAGTCTACTACCTACCGTATTCTAAAATTTGTCTCTTCAGACTTCCATTTAGACCTTGGATGCTTGGAGGACTTTATCATCTTCTCCTTGGACTGGGCAATTCATTTATTTTCGTTCAAGAAATCGATGGTTATATTGCTTTGCCACGAAAGCTCGCGGTCATCTCTGGATTTTGTGTGAAGTATTAGTTCAAACTAAGCTTATAACATTTGATCACCATACTTCCGAATGTATGCCTTGCCCAATGGCTTATCTTAATAATGCAATGGCTAAGGCTGGTACGACTGGTATACATCTCATCGAGTTGGAAAAAAAAAACAACGCCCAATAAATCTACATCTACCGCCCTGAACATTTCATCAAAAGACGCTTCATCCAGAGTAAATCATTGTAGAGTGTACACTAACTTATAACGACATTTACTTCTGCCCTAAACATCACAGCTCAGTGATGCCTAAAAATTAAGTAGGTGCCTATCACCGTTTAGAGATGCCTTGTCGTGAGCTTTGCGCTCTATTTTATCTAGAAATGTATTTCCGGTTTTCAATAACCGATGTGGTGGTAAGTTTTTTTCTACCACCAGTCGCTGTAACAACTGTCAGATTTGTTCATCGCACTATTTCCCTCTGACAACTTACTTTCAATAATCTTTTTTTTTTTTCTTCGCCTTTGATCTACGATGTTCCATTTCCTGCTTGACTTCTCCCCAAGTGCAAATGGCTTATCCTACTTCTACAAAACGGCCAGTCTGAACTTAACAATTAAAAAAAGAAAAGAAAAAAAAAACACTCAACCTCCCCAGGGACATCAGGTCCCATTAGGAAAAGAAGCAATTAAATAAAAATGTTCCCCCACCATGCAAGGGCTTAAAAGTATCTCGCGATTGACCGCCCTACGCGTGGTGTAGCCATTCCTTTAATTGCTCCCCACTTCCTTTATTTAGCAATTCATTTCCATTTCCATTTCATTTGTGCTTCTTTCACTTACATTTAGCGTTTTGTTTTCTGTTCTGGGTTTTTTTTTGTTTTTTTTTTTTTTTTTTGTAGGAAGTGTACATCCAATGGTTACTGTAACACCAAGCCCTCTGGGTGGCCCCAATATATTCCAATCTGCCGCCCGCCGTTCCATCGATTCAAGTCCATCACATTCGCAACACACGCAGAGTCATTCGCAAATGTCACGTAACTCATCGAAAAAGAGCAACAATTCAGTTAATTGCAAAATTGACGGTAAGTCTCCAACACAATCATTCTCTCTTTCTCTCAATCGTCCTGTCCTGACCAACTTCCTATTCCTATATCCTATCCTAATCCGAATCCGATCCGAGCCCACCACCAACACATTGAGTCCCCTTAATTTAATTGAGTGTATATCACAACACAACAAGGTTCTGCCTTCTGCTTTTCCTTACAGCTAGGGGACGTGTATATAAATACATGGCTGTGTGTATCCTTGTTCCATTTTCGTGGTTTTTTGTGCAAATTTAGATACGGGTTCCGCAATCTTTTTGTGTGCGGTTTTGCCAACGGAAGGCGTTTAATCAAAACGAAATCGGATTACGGCCCACAGCGTTGTTGATTATCCTGATGCACCCCCTGTCGTTGGCTGGATGCGGGGGTTGAAGCAAGTTGATTATATTGGAAAACTTTTACGAGTTATGAAAACTTTTTGACCTTATCAATCCGAACCGAATAATAATGTGGCTCCGATACAGATCCGCCAAAGTAAGCTAACTCTTATTCCAGATAATTTGATGCAAGATGTTTGCTCATGCCGGAAGAAATTATTCGACGGGATAATGACAGATTATTTAAAGGATTTCGTTCAGGATGTAGGCCAACAACAGACGAATGAAATGGTTTACTCATCGAAATTGTGTGTGCCCGCAAAAGGATTAAAATGGTTGATTGAAATCCCTCAACGCTGCTGTAAGCGACCTTCACTGGAATTAAATTGAGCAAATAAAAAGGATGCACCGGCCTTGTATTACAAACAAACAAAATCTTACATTTTCCATGATTATAAACATCGGAAAGGTTTAATTTGCGCCATTAATCAGGATAGGGTCACTGTCTCTCCAAACAATGGCAAGTAATTAAGGACGTAGGCAACAAGCGGGAGTGTTAATTACGTGTTTTCGTTGGTGGTGCAATTAATTTTGAATGACATGGTGTATTTATTCAGTTGACGTTGACACAATGATGTCGAAAACAGTGACGTGAATGGAAATTTGTGTTATATTGCAAGTTGATGCATATGGTTATGGTCCTCAAGCTCCAGCTCGATGAGTATGCATATGAGAACCGGTGTCGCGTTTTTTTTTTTAATCGGAATTGAGGGGTAACAAATGAGTAGTTGGCGCAGCAGCTACATAGTTGACGCTAGACGATGGTTCCTTCCCATGTTCGCGAATGTGTGAGGTTTATTTTCGTCATAGGAAGGGACCTACTTCCTTATACCGAATCTGAGCCACAACGAGAAGAAATGAATCGAATTTTACAGAAATGATGCTTGCTGTTATAAAGTTCAAACCTACTTTGTCGAACCCTGTCAACCATGGTATGTCGAAGTCAAGATGGGGAGACAAGTAGTCAGAAGTGACCGCATCTCCCACATATTTATTCAGGATCTGTGCGTATCCCAGTAAGTAGGGTTTCCAGCTTTTTGTTTGGCTGATCCCCAGGGCACTTTTGGCTGAAGATTTTTGCATGTATACTATACTATACATATAGTTCTAAAGGTAGCAAGTTGAGGATAGCCTCCATTCCAGCAGTAGGTGTTGTCCTTATTGCACTGGTTGTAGCTAGTCTTTGAATTTTTGTTAAAAAGTTTAAGATTCGATGCTTTGCTTGTGGCCACCAAACTAAGCTTCGGTACGTGAGTATTGGACGCACAAGAGCCGCATCCGAAGTATTAATTTGGGATTTGGTCCCCACCTTTTGCCGAAGATTCGGTTGCATGTGTAAAAGCATTTGCAGCCTTTTCACTCTTTCATTGACGTTTAATTTCCAATTAAGCTTCCTATCTAAGATTATACCCAGATATTTGGCAATCTCGGCTATCCTAAGGGGTATACCCTCAATAGTTGGAGGATCGAAGTTTGGAATCACTCTTTTGTTACTGAACAAGACTAGTTCAGTTTTCTGTGGATTGACTCCAAGACCGTTTGCCCACATATTAGGTGTTCGTAATGCGTTTTCCAGTAGTTCGCTTATGGTCGGTAGGAATTTGCCTGTAGCAAGTATTACTACATCGTCTGCATAAGCAGTTACTTTGACCCCTTTATTTTTGAGTTTTACTAGTATTTCGTTTATGACAAGGACCTAGAGTAAGGGGGATATGACTCCTCCTTGTGGTGTTCGTTTGTAAAGAGAGGTTTAGGCGTAGATAAAAGGTTGGAGCGCAACATGTAATGGCTTTTTTAACCCATTGTAATCTGTAATTTTTTATTTAACTATTATATTATTGTTTTTTTTTGCGGTCTTAATTCACAATTGGAGCAAGATATTGTTAAAGATGAAATTTTCCAACTGCTGTCGACTTCACCTGCCATCGGACAATTCTTAAAGATTTTTTTTTCTCAAATAAGAACACGAAGTGCAACAACAAGTGAAAACGTCAAATGCATATATAGCTGTGTAGTATAGACCGCGCCTAGTTGTCATTGTATTTTTTTGAATAAAGGTAGATATTAAACTTTTAATAGTTTGTTCAAAAGAATCATATTCAATAAAAAATAAAGTGCACGACTGGGTCGAACGAAACTTTCTCGATACTAAGACAAAAGAAAACAAAATTCTCTTTTGGATATTGATCTCATATGGCAGTTATATAAAATAACAATAGAAGTTTTTAAAGTTTAAAGCTCTTAGTAACTGCCAATGTCGCAAGCGTCTACTGTACTATTTTATAAGGTCTTACTCCTCACTTGATTTTTTAGTACAGGACAAGCGTACCTAGTAGCAGTTTCTGTTTTTGACCTATGGATATGTTTTTAATTTTGATTATATATTCAATTATTGGAAGTATTGCTCGTTATAGACCGATATCTTAAGAAAGATTGTGTAATAATTCAGACGTTTGTGAATTTGCATTAGTAGCTATAAATTGAATATCCCGATGCTCGTGTGTGCGGTGCAAATGAAGTTTTTGTTTTTGTAAAATTATCCAGACATACCAGTTGCAAATATGGAATGTTTAGTTGGACAAATACTATTGCGTAACTATTAAGCTGAATACTGACTGTCTGATATTATTCCGGATAAAAGAAATACTTCGTTTTTGACATTTTATCGAAATCGAAGATGGGGTTTTCGAGATATGAGCAGTTTCTAAAATTAGCGTTTTAGGTGTTTCGAATTGAAAATTAAGTACACAATAGTTTTGAAAACATCAATTTGACTCTAAGTTTGCATTTTAGTCAAAATCGTTATTGCCGTTTTAAGTTAACTAGACAAACCCATATTTTTAAAAAATTAATTACAACAATATAGAGAAAAACTGAGGTAGCTATTAAGTTATAAATGACCACATAACCTTAGAAATAAATTTTTGCTATAATCGTATAGACCGTTTTCGAGATATGTCGAAATTTCAAAAGTTCCGTTGTTCGAATTTTTAGCCAAAAACTGGGTACGCAGTCATGGTAACCTCACCTACTTAAGCTTAAATGTCGATTTTGGTTGAAATCGTTATAGCCGTTTTCGATCAAATCAAACTGGTACGAAAATGTTGTATGGGAAGTACCATTAATATTGAGGTTACATTGAAAAAAAAAAAACACCTCCCGAACTGTAAGCCCAAAAACTCCAAATCCGAGGTTTGAACGTAATCCGGGAAGCCGTTTAGACTGTAAGCCCGTGGAAGGACGGACAGACGGACAGACGGACAGACCGGACAGAATTTTGTGACCCACTTTTTTGAGTTGCTCTATCATCGTAATATCAGAATTGATTAAAATCTCGAGTTCGAAATTTTGTACGATACCAATATCTTTCTCTTACTACGTAATGGAGAAAGTTAAAAATGTTAGGGGCTTTTTTCCTCGTGTGCCGATAGGTGTTAAATGTAAAAACAGAAATGCATCTCATGTCATATACATACCTATTAAAAAAAAGAGGAAATTAATGCACTTGCCCCTGAAACAAGAAAGTAAATAATTCTTAGAACGATACATACATATGTCGGTGAAGTTAGTAGAAGCTAATATTTTCTTAAATTACAAGCTTCAAGACTCTTCATTTCATGCATGCATTTTAATAAACCGTTAGGTACTTTTTAATCATTATGTTTGGATGCCAACAACCAAGGGCGGATCCAGGATTTATTTCTGGGAGGGGCACAAAGGCCAGATAGGTGATGAGTGTACCCCATAGTATTGCATTTGAATTTGTCTTTGTGATTCATTCTTTATCAATGGCATACAAAAATAACAAAGAATAAAAAACACTTTTTATAATGGTTTAATAATGAAAAATTATGTGGTTAATAATGACAGGTTTTTTTTATGTTTTCTGCTGAAGAAATCCAGAACTTCTTCAGGGTTCATCTATGAAGCAATGTCTTGATGGATATGCATTACACCGCGTCTCTACGAGTCTGAATTATGTTAGACTTTTAAGTCAGAAGTCTTGTCCGCCATATTTGCATTGCTTTGGTTGGGCAAATTGTGTTACGACATTTCATTTCACAAGATGCCATCAACGAAGAAACAAGTGAAGGTGGCTCTTGCTTTGAAAGCAATAATCGACCTACAAAAATTGGAAAACTAGATGTTAGCCGAAAACAAAAGAAAGCACAGATTGTGGGTATATCCGTTTCTTTAGAAGAGAGAGCTACACGATTTGGAAGCGCATTTGTTAAAAGATGTTTTATGGGACAATGCATAGGATATTTAGGTATGGAAATAACAATTTTAAATTATAGATGCCGTCATAGAAAGCGATTGGTTCAAAATTGCCAAGAATTTTGACAAGTTCTGGGACTTTGCTCATACACTGGAATAGACGGAAAACATATCCTTAAAGGGCCAAGTTACTTTGATGCCATATTTCTTCACTTTGCGAAAGTCTAAAATCAGCCATAATTGCATCCGCGCACATGTATTCCCGAGAATTACCAAAACAAAATGATTTTTTGCTGTCAAACGCTGGTCTAGACTTCAAATGTCAAATTTCAGTCAGAAGATCTGTCTGCAGAGATGGCAGGAAAAAAAGTCAGACTGAAAAGTCTAGATTTCTGTCGTGTCCACAAAATCGCGGTCTACACGAGACACATTGTTGTCGTGACTGAAGTCTTGACTGAAATTATTTCTCGTGGAGACGCGGTGTTAAGGCTAGTCCATTCAGGCGATCTACTCTCATATTGCTGCGAAGATATGTCTTTTACCGGCGTAAGGTGGAGAAAAATCTTTCGGCAGTGCTAGTTGTTGCTTTTTTATAAGCTTCTGCTGGTGACTTAGGAATATTTTCTTTCATCTGTTGCCAAATTTGTAACTCTCCCTTCAAAATTAAAATACAAGGTAGATCCTCTTTATATACTTAACCGCCTGGCAAAACTGAGATAGTAACTTTTGCAGCTGAGCTCTAGGAAACCTAGACGACATTTCATTTAATAAATAATCTAGAAAAGGTATATACACTTTCACGCTTGTGCCCCAAGATTCACATGTGTTTCTAGGTAGCATATGCAGACATAGATTTGGGTAATTTTTCGTCTTGATTTCCATGGAAAAGTGATTTTTATTTTCGCGCATAGGCACACTTCGCCTGTTTTGATTATGGAATGAGCAAGCAGTAATAATGCAGTGCCTTGCCATCAACTGTTCAGTGGTGCCAACTACTGTCTTTTTCGAAAGTAGTTTCTTGTTATCCATTTAATTCTAAATTGAAACCCCTTCAATCGGAAAAGTTCATTTCGAGTAAAAATAAAATACCTTAAGCAATACATATTCTTATGCAGTGGTTCCCAATCAGTGGGGCACAGCTCCCAGGGGTGGGGATCGTAAAAGGTAGGTGTGGACAAAATTTGTGCAAAGAATACTCATACGAGTAAAAATAAAATTTTTTTTTTTTTTTAAAATGTGTAATGTTTCAATGAGCATTTGGAATTTTTATTTCACTGGCATGCGATTTTCCAATTCGCCAATTTCAATTCCAAATAAATGCATGTTGTTGAAAAGGTTGGGAACCTCTGTTCTAACATATAAAAATCTCGTGTCACGGTGTTTGTGGTCGCATACCTCCGGAAGCCGAAACGGATTCTTATGAAATTTTTTTGTTCTTATTTGGTATGTTGTATGTATGATACCAGGTTTTAAGGTATATTTCATACCACTCACTAGGTGATTTTTTGTTCCTATCTAGAATTTTTTTTCGAATAGACATCAACAAATATATAACCCCAAATTTTCATCTACCTACCACCATTATATTATTATTACCACCACCCCCCATTTTGTTATCGCAATTTTTGTATTTTTTTATGAACAATATTCAGTCGTCCGTTTTGATTTATTTATGTTGTTGAATAACAGATGGCGGTAGGTCCGCCTCATTTAACTTTTATCCATTTTGGGTTTTTTTACGTATTGTATAGGGGGTTTTCTGTTTTGTTTTTGTATTTCATTAGAATATCCTTTCTTGTAATCTTAAAATGAGCTTACGCACAAAAATTTGATCTAGTATAGGAATTATGTGAACGTAAGGAACACTGATTACCTTAAGCATACTTAAGAATGAGGTGCCTAGCGTAGAATTCGTCGTTCTCTTCACAACCAAATAATTCAAAATTAAGCATGAAAATCGAGGATGATATAGATGTGTGTCTGTTATTTTAAAACATTTTTGTAAAAGTTCATTAAATATTTTTCTAGACTTAAGCACCAACCTAACCTGTAAATTTTATAAAAATAACAATTTTATCAAAGTTGTGAGTGCTTTTTTATTTATTTGGCGGACACTTTAACATTCCGAAAACCAAACTTACATGTCCGCGTTTCAAATTCGAAATTCCTACTATTATCCGCACTCATCAGCACACTTTGCGAACTCGACCGAGCGCCCATCCAACAGCTTCACCCAGTCAAGCTGCATGTGCAGGACCTAATCTAAATAAAACATGAGTGGTTGAGATTTCACCACTCCTTACAGGAGGAACGTTGAGTCCACTGTTATTTAACACTTCTTTTAAGCCGTAGGCTTTTAAGCCGAAGGCTTTTTTTCGGGAAAAAAATAAAAATGTGATGGACTACTAAGTGAGGGTTCTCAGGTTCGTTTCCCGAAAAAAAAAATTGTATTTATGCAGCTGTTTTTTTAATCTGCGCCGCATCTTGCGAACGTCTGGCAAACATCCGAGAGTAAAACTGTCATAAAAGAGCCTCTCAATTGGTCGCTTATTGGACCCGGCATAAAATTGTAGATCCTTTTTATTAATTCCAAAAACGAAAAACTCACACAAAACGTGTTGCAAATTTAAATACCTTTTAAAGTTCTCCATAGAACCCTTCAAATAGTTCATACAAATACAACTGATTCAACAACTCAGCTGTCATCAACCGTTGTTCGCAAACTTTGCAACAAAGTAAGGGACGCCACAGAATTGGATTATGGTCTCTTTTAAATCCAATCGTTGAAATTGTGCATGTTTTGTTTAACTCGAACAGAGGGGTAAGCAATTCTAATGCCAAAGTCAGTACTTTACCTGCAGGCCAAACAATTAAATTATTTTCCATTCTTAAATTTATTCAAGCTTTACACGAACTTTTCAAGAAGTCTTCAATAAATTTTCTTCCTATACCTATAAGAAAACACGCCGAAGGTTTTCAACCATCTAAAGTGCCACCCACTTAAGAACAAAGAAAGCAACCTGCCCTTCATTACGCCAATTAAATTCGAAAATTGCAAAATTCCACCTGAAGAGCTGAGGCTTAACATTTGCCCTCAATAATCGGTTCAGCTGAAAGTTAAAACCTCCATTTCGTCTACACTGCCATTTTCGGTTTCTCTTGAGATTATCATTTACATAGAAGAATTGCAACCCCCACGGAGTGTCTCTACCCACTGTTGTTATTTGGACGTAAACACTTTAATTTCCAATTAAAGGAAATTACGTAGGTACATGCCTGCTTAGTAATAAAACACTCGAAAAGAGTAAGGTACGCAGCAAATCTTGGCACAGGTCTATAACCCAGCAGCCGTATTCCAATGTAGGTGTCATTGATTTGTTCGCGTTTTACGGCGATGATTTTACTGTCTGCATTTTCGCCGCTTAGGTACTTCAGACGTTGCTGATGTAATAAGCTCTATAGGGAAGACAACAGATCTATCTAACTTAAAGTGTACTGTACAACAGTACTGTAGACGAAACGTGTCCTTAGTGCTGCAATCGGATGTTGCCTGGCGATGAAGATTTATGAGAACTTGAAGTGTTTTGTTTTTATCCGGTTGCTCGATAAAAGACTAATGAGAGAATAGCCAAGGGCTCTTGAATTTCCCGGTAACAAGTCACAGAATCGCAATTATTATCACAGAAGGTGTATAGACGTCTTATTTTCTTTTTAATTTATAATTATACCAAGTATTCACCTACCGCACATGCTATCGATATCGTTGGGCAGAGTTAGACGTCCTGTCCAGTAATTGGTCCGCGCAGAACGCGTTTTCTTGTCAAATCATTCACAGCGTTAGGTGTCGACGGTTGTGTTTCAGTTTTAGCGCGAGTGGATTTTTATTTTCCCCGTATGTACCGTAGTGTTCTGATGAATTCTGATCGGGCGAACAGTAAGAGCTTTGATTTTTGACACACGCTTAACTTGGCGGTATATTTGTTCGTAGGCCGTTCTTTATTGAATCTAGACTTACAACAAAATTTCGTATCGGTTGTCTACAAAGTGGGTTAAGAAATTCCTTTTATCGCCGGAAAGTGATCCAGCGACTGTGATTAAAAAAATACACACGACACCCATTTTAAGCCATCATTTAAACCCATTCAGTTCGAAATTAGTATACAGACCGGGCTTTCAATTCTGTATCGTAACCAAATACTGGTCAGCAAAGGACAAACTAATATTTTGATTATCCTGTACATGTTTGATAGCCGTCATCAATTGTTGTGAATTCGTGGCAAAAGTCCCAAATTTTGTGAACATCGGCAGCATTAACCATTTTACTTATTCAATTCATCAGCGTGTCAAAATAAACCCTGTAACTGTATTAATTGAAATTACATTCCTTATAATAGCAGGTAAGTAAATTTACTTTGGTAATTTAAGTTATTTTTACTTTGAGAGTAGGCATAGGGTAAGTCAAAATTTGACAGCAGTCAATGATTGGGTTTGACATATAATTATATTTCAGAATGCTTGTCTTTAAAGTTATAAAGTAATCAAGGATATTAACCAAAACTGGTTTTGAAATATGTGAAACTCTTTTTTAGAACGATAAATGTTATTATTTGAGACTATACATATAATAAAACTGTAGCCGTTTTCATATGTTCGCGGTTGGCGTGAATACTACTGCACAGATTTCGATGAAATGTTAGTTAAGACTATGCGAAGGACATAGGCTATTCCTTTCGTTGTCATGCCTATTTTTTGGGAGCGTTTTTGATCAAAATGCGTTTTTTTTTTTTCTGACTTTACTGCCTTTAACTCGCCATTACCCAAACAATTCTTAATCAATGCAAACAAAATAAAATCCTTAGGAGAGCCAACACTTTCACAGTTATTTCAAGCCATCAATCAGCTTTCTAAAATCTAACACGAAAAAAATAAATTTATTTTTTCAAATCGAACTTTATCAGCAACCGCGGTTCTTGATCGTCGTTCTGCTTTGGGGTGGTTGGGTGGCGCACATCGCATAAGCACGTTCATATGAAAAAAAAACTGTGTGGTGTTATTTTTAGTGGTTGTTTTGATATTACATTCGTTGATACCTACAGTAAGGAAGTGGAACTTTAGTAGTTACGCATTACGCTGTTGAATTTCATTTTCTTAAATTGGTGTTTTAGGTAAATAGATTTGTTTGATTTTTGAAGTTATTACTTCTTTAGGCGCGTTGGGCACTTTTAGATAGGAAGAAATTGATGAATTCGCTTTACCTTTAAAACGACACCGCGTCATCTTCACCGAGAAACCGACACCCGATAGGTGGCACTGTTGTCGATTTTTTTGAGAAACTCAACCGATCTCAATGAAACTTTGGATGTGTGCATGGTTGGATGCAGCTAGAAAGATAGGATAGTTTTGGACCGGATAGGTGGCGCTGTTGTCGATGTTTTTGTTCGCTGTTTTTACTCCCAAAACAGTTTTAAGTATTTCCTGCGCAATAAAATATCTCCCGACGATTCGAATAATACACAAGTAATTGTTCAAGTAATAAGATCTGTCGGCACTCCCGGAGTGCCTGATGTTTTTTTTTTGGAATTAACAATGTTCATCGCTTTGTTTTAGGTAGACTGTTAATTTTAAACAAATATGCCGTCGAGGAAACGGTCAAATCTTTCTCGAAGCTCAACAAGATCTAGAAAAATGAGACGAGTTAGATCACAGAAAACTGATGAAAAATATCAGACCCCACCTAAGCAATAAAGTGCAGGACTGGGTCGAAAGAAACTTTCTTGTTCATCAAAACTTTTGTTGCTTGTTTACTTATTTTATTAGGTATGTGAAAGTTAAAATCTGAGAAGGAATGCTACTTATAAGAAGCGGTACTTGAAATGCTGAGTGCTGAGTTCAGCATGCGTACCTACTTATAATGGTATTCAAAAGGATATAAACATCTTGGCTCTTAAAATGTTATGCAAATCAATAATCGTATGATCAAATTAGCATTCTCGGTGATTCGATTGGAAAATAAAGGATGCAATAATTTTGAAAACATAAATTTTACTCTACATAAGTACGTTTTGGTCAAAATCGTCACGGCCATATTCATGTAAAGATAACCAAATTATCCAAATGCCTTTTGTCAAAAATCCATGGTACGATAATATAGAGACAAGCTCGGCCTGCCGTCAAGTAAGACCATGTTACCTTAGGTACCTATGAATTTTTGTTACATTCGGATGGACTGTTTTCGAGATACATATATGTCCAAATTTAAAAAGTACATTTATTCGATTCTTAGTATCGAGTCATGTTAAATTAAACTATTTAAGGTTAACCATCAATTTTGGCCCAAATCGGTAATGTCGTTTTCAGAAAACGACATTTAAAAAAAAAAAACTTTTTTCAATCGCATCCGGATTGAAGTTGTTATTTTCAAGCCATAGCATGTATATAGTTCTGAAGCAGAGGTATTTTCGGGCAAGCTTAATTTCGTCATTGGATGTATTTAGGGGCGGTTTTGACTCGGTATAGTAGATGGAGCCGCAGTTAGTTTGCCTTCTTCCAGTTGGAGCTGTTGATTGTCAATGGACAGTGGTTTGACAACGGGTTCTATTTTCATTTTTACAACTTGATTGTCTGATGAGATATCTATAATATTACTTTCGTTGATTGGCTTTCGTTGAGTCGTGGATGTGTCATTGGGGCATAAAAATCAAAAAAATATGGAACGAAAAACAGAAGAGGAACGCACTTTTGTTTTGTTCACGAGAATTCCGATTATGGTTTTGAAAACTTCTTGAGCAAATCAACAAAAAATCCGTCATCAAAACCAAACATTTATTGGACAAACATCTTCTCTCTTAGGTACAACAACAACCTTTGAAAAAAATCCCCCAAAAAAATTTGTTTTAAAAAATTGTTCAGAGTAACGATAAACTTCTAGTTCCAAGTCATTTGGGTTCTACTTCGTAGCAAAGTTCGTCAATAACTTATAATTGCAAAATGAAATTAGTTTAGTTTTTTCCCAGGACCACCAATTTCAAAAGTCCGATTGGGACGGTATCCTGGAAATTTTTGCTTAAGCTATAGTTACAAAACATTCGCCTTCTTAAGAAGGAGTGGTATCGCCAGTCAGAATCACATCCAAGATATCTTAAGAGGAGAAAAGCGGACATATCCTATGTTAATTAAGCCAGTAACAACTCGTGGTATTGTGGCAATATTGTGAATGAAGTCAAACACAATGCAGAATTTTATTAAGTATATCTTATACCATTGATATATTTCGATTACTCGAATACTCTGTCGCAAAACCATTCCTTTTCAATGGACAGGACATAATATAGGCCTTGTGGGACTACTATACTCTCCCATAGTTTTTCCTGTACTAATCGTTATCTTATCTAAAAAAGTGTTTTCTCCTAGGATATACCTATTTGCTTCAAATAGTTTACAAAAGAATTGTTCAACATAAAACAACAGAATTGTGGTTTAAATTTATTTGTTTATTACAATTAAAAAAGGCAAAGAATATGTAGTAAAATATGGTTTAATAAACATTATTTTATCATAATAAAATGTATATATTTAAAATAAAATATATTTATTTTAGGAACTAACTAACGTAGGTAACAACTTAAATTCTAATACGAAATTAAAAATAAGATAAAACATAAAATTTTGGCTCTTTTCGCATGTTAAAAAATCCGATTGGGATGCTGGAAATTCTTATGATTCTGTGAAAATATTATTTGAATTAGATTATGGTTCAATATGAAATAGTTAGAGTTTTAGACGACTTACCTATATTAATCAATTTCCCGTTGAGGCACTATAACAACCTATCTCCATCAATCTTAGACCAAGGTAGAATTTAGCCTACTTCAATCTGTAACACAATAATTTTGTTGGTGGCACGATAAAATTGATAAGGTCGAAAAGTTTTTGGCATGCTGTGAGGTTGACTTTAATTTTATGTTGAAACTAATTCGCGAATTCAAAAGAAATATGAAAATTTCTAAAATTTTAATTATTTTATGAAAACGTTACCGGAATGTCCGGTATCGCGAATTTTTCTTCAGCATGCCAAAATATTGTTTCTCCCGACTTAGGGTTTCTTTGACTTGTGCCTTGCCCTTATATTGTTACCTATTCTGTTCGCTATTTTGCCACCGATGTATGAACCGGCCGTTCCGCCAACGAACGGCCCACACATCGTTCCTATGCCTGGTAGGTAATATGTACCTACCAGTGTGCCCACCACAGTTCCTGAAAGTAAATATTGACTCTGTCTGTTATTGAATTTAAAATATTTAAACTTACCAAATTCCCCAAATGCCCATGAACAAATTATGCCAACTAGGCAAACCTGGGTGTTGAGAAACTTTTGCAGCCCTATGCAGCAATCCCTATAGATTGCTGCCGCCAAGCAGTATCCATAGAATGCCCACGAAAGGCATCCTATAAAGCCAGCAATTTTTGCTGAATTTTTTTCGATGTTTTGAATCTAAAAAAATTATTTTGTGTCCCTACTAGGAGATATTTTGTAAAATATATTTCAAATCTTTGACTTACCATTGCCGCTATCTTCGTTTGCATTTTTTTTTGTCTTTTCTTTCTTCCTTTTGGTTTATATTTCGTTGATTGTTGCTTGTTTTTTCTTCGTTGTTTGTTTTTCTGTTTTTTGATATTTTTTATTTTCAGTTCTGACAGTAAAAGTCAACGCCTGTTTTTTTTAATACTTCGAGAAGTGTTTGATTTGAAATTGTTAGTAGAACTTTAGAGGGGATTTTTGTGTAAAGACGAAAAGAGGACATCTGAACGCATTACAATCAAAGAAAAAACACTTCAATATCTGGGACATATAATTAGGAACAGCAAATATCAACTGCTCCAACTAATAACACAGGGAAGGATAGAAAAAAGAAGAAGCATCGGAAAGCAGACGCTGACATTGTTCACAAGCTTGAGAGAATGGCTCAATCCTACGACAGAAATCTTCAGAGGAGTGACAAATAAAATTTTTTTTGATGGGCTTGCTTCCAAATCCGTAAAATTTCGTATTAACGAATCTATGCAAAGGAATCAGTATAGACACTCTTAAATAGGCTTCAGTAGAAGAGGTTTCTGGATTGGAACGCATTCTCTGTTCTGAATTGAAGTTCTTGGAGTTCTTAATTGAACTTCAAAGAAGTAGGTCCTCGGCAAGTTGGGATGCGGATTAAAAAGCATCTCTGAATAAATCGACGGCACATTCTCTGATGTTCTTAAGAGAATTCAGAACTTCTTTTGTGCGGTCGATTGCAGAAACGAAATCTAAAGATTTGTTTTGTAGGAAAACTGATAAGGACAGCGTTATAGGCTTTTCATACCAAGCCCAAAACCGTGTTTTATTCGGAAACTCGTCGATGCATTTACACCGACCACCAACTAGTTTTCGTTTGACGTTTCAATCAGCTGTGAGACACTACTAGTTAAACGTCGGTCCAAACTTTTGTGGTTACAAATTTCGATCGCAATAATTAACAAACAAAATGAATTTAGTGCATTTCAAAATAATAGTCCTGTTTTTTGAGTTTCGATCTCAGCAAAGCAAAGTAAATTAGGATTTTCAGAACGCTAATAACAACAACGACGCTACACTTGACACTTCGAAACTCGCAATAATTGTTGTAATTGCGTGCTGAAAATCGAAGCTTAAAAAAACACGGCTAATATAATTAATTGTGGAAAATGATTTTAAGTTGTGAGTTTTGACATTTGTTGAGTCACCCATTCTGCTGAGTTTGCTGAATATTGCAAAAAGTGTGTTTGTTTCAACAACCCAACGATTGGAAGTCGTTTTCGTGGTATTTTCGTGGAAAACTACTTTCAACGACTCATTTTTCGGCTCTCTGGTGCGGGTTTTTTAATGACATTTTTGAAAGTTAAATTTGCATTTGAAATGTCAGCTTCGTGCTAAAGAGGCAAAATGTGTATTATGCGTATTAAGAGGCCAGGGATCACAGATTAAAGAAAAAAAATCCCACTTTTTTAAACCGGAAACCTTTTTTTCCCCTTTTTCAAAAATAAAAATGATTTTTTTCCCAAAACCAAAAACTCTTATTTAAGTTTTATTTTAACATTTTATGTAACCAACAGGAATATATTAGGGGTATTCTAGATTCGATGTAACAGGCCTAGTCAAATTGCGAAATTTTATTTTTTTTTATCAGATCGTGAACACACTTTTTCTCATGTCTAGCAAAACTGAAACAAATGGCAGTTCGAGCTTCCAGTTGAAAAAGTATTGACATTTGTTTTAAAATCGAGGCAAATACCATTTACTGCCTAAACACAATGAGGCCGCTGTAGTAGCGGTATGCGGTGGTAGTACAAGCTGTCAAAGTTTGCGGGGTTGCACACACAAAAAGTGTACACAAGAAGCGCGATGTGTCAAATTCAAACAAACTGCTGTGCTTTTTTATAAAGTGGATGACAAAAATTCCTTAAAATTTATTTTTCTTTTACCAATTTTATTAGTTTTTTAACATCGCAATCTCCACCTGCATTTTATCAAATTACTTATAACTGCTTATAACCACGCCGACTTCTAAATTTAATGTATATTGAACTACATCTAAAATTATCTCCACTGAACATGTAACCGAAAATTATTTCGATTGATTCTGTGACATGCAGCGCGACAAAAGTTAAAAGTTGGCCAACATGTACTACAGCCGCTAAAACGTTGCAGCGGCGCCGCCCATTATGTTCACGTTATATGCAATCAGTGTATTTTAACTTTGACAGCGTTATACTACAGCGGCCTCATTGTGTTTCGGCAGTTAATGTGGAAATGTGAAAAAAGCTGCCAGCAGCAAATAATGTAAATTGAATACATTTTCAATGCATTTTTTTTTGACATCTACACATTAATTTGGCTGGTGTGTACGCAGTACGCACTCACTCCTATCGAATTTTTCGTCCTGCTCTAATTTAATTTTAAAAGTCTGAAAAATCAAAAAAAAAACAAAAAATATGAAGTGTCATACGGGCTTTAGTGTTGACTGGAATAATAATTTTGAACATAATGAACATAATTGTAAAAAAACCGGCCAAGTGCGAGTGTCACTCGTGCAGGTTCCGTATTTGGCTAAAGTCCAACCTATCAGATATTATTTCAAATCGATAATATCATTCAATCTTTCCCCTGTTCATGAATTCATCACAATTTAGTTTAATTTACCTACTTACTTAATATTTTTACTCTCAAAAAATTACTCACACATGAATCTCATTGTGTGATTACCGCAGAAAAAAACCCAATTGCAGATTTTGATTCTTTAATTGCTACCTACACCTACACAATCCTCACCAATTTCCCATTCAGTATCTGTGTCCCTTAATTTGGTAACACTCTCTCAGTAATGTGCTGTATTTTCTCTTTCCTTACCTTCTTAATGTGAGTCTCGAAAATTCGGCGAAATCATAGCACATAATATTATAATATTGTGTACCTATACCAGTGCTACCGAAAGTACTACAATAGGAGTATTGTAGGTACTCCTTTTTCGTCTGCTGTACTCCCGTACTCCTCAAAGACAAATTGTACTCCTATTATTAATTTCGGATTTAACTATGTATTTTCACATGCCTTGACATTTCCCTATCCAGTAAATTGCAAGACTAATTTTACTTTCTGGATGTTTTATTAAGATTTTTTTATTGCCTTTGTTGATTTTGTTACATTCGTGTCGTTACAAACAATTGCGGATCCTGTAAATTCATTAATACAAACTAATTGATGATTGCACTGACGAACACTCCTTTTGATAATAAAGTCTTATGGCGTGGTGTTTCGGCATCAGATTAGACAGTCGCCACCAAAACAACATAGCCGCCATAGGCTGTCTAAAGCGACCTGTCCCAGTTGAAAAACTATTGACTAAAAATATATTAATTTTATTTTGTTCTGTACTCCCCAAAAAATGTATTAAACTCCCCAACGAAATTATGAAGCGGTAGCCCTGGTGTATACCACCAGTGAGGGTCAATTGTGCACAACTGCGTAGTAGAGATTAGAACATTTTTATGAGAGCAACGTATTTTACATGGTAAAATTATGTTTTTTGAAAATATCATGTAAACTATTAACTTTTCGGCAAAACAGTATTCAGCACATATATAGCTAAGAATATGATCTACAAAAAAGGAATCTATGTATTTTTTTGTGAATCAAGAAATAAACCGTTTTTTGGGCGAATGAAAATATTTTTTTCACCAGATTACTAATTACTCGAAAACCAATCGATATATTGCTTCCATTGGTATTTGTCGTTTAACTAGAGGTTATACCGGATGTTGTGTGTAAATTTTAGCCTCCTAAGTCAATCGGTTCTTGAGATAGACCTGGTAACAAAATTGGCTTAGTGGGTTCGGACAGACAGACAGACAGACAGACAGACGGAGAGACATCCGAGCGAAACTAATAAGGTTACGTTTTTTCCCTTTGGTACGGAACCTTAAAAAGATATTAGTGAAGATCCGATGACACGTATACTTATGAAACTTGTCTATCTGTTTTTAAAACGATCAACTCAATGTTGATGAACATCGTAAATCACATAGATAATGCAAAAGATTGTAGCAGAAGTAGTAGCTAAGCCCCTGTACTCGCATCTTCTTCTTGTTAGAGTTTCACTCCATTCGGGTTCCGGAGGTTGGAAATTATTGACGCTAATATTTGTTTATTTGTCGCTCCTGACTCCTCTGAAGATTTCTGTCGTAGGATTGAGCCATTCTCTCAAGCTTGTGAACAATGTCAGCCTCTGCTTTCCGATGCTTCTTCTTCCTTCTATCCTTCCCTGTATTATTAGTTGGAGCAGTTGATATTTGCTGTTCCTAATTATATGTCCCAGATATTGAAGTATTTTTTCTTTGATTGTAATGCGTTCAGATGTCCTCTTTTCTTCTTTACACAAAAATCCCCTCTAAAGTTCTACTAACAATTTCAAATCAAACACTTCTCGAAATATTAAAAAAAACAGGCGTTGACTTTTACTGTCAGAACTGAAAATAAAAAATATCAAAAAACAGAAAAACAAACAACGAAGAAAAAACAACCAACAATCAACGAAATATAAACCAAAAGGAAGAAAGAAAAGACAAAAAAAATGCAAACGAAGATAGCGGCAATGGTAAGTCAAAGATTTGAAATATATTTTACAAAATATCTCCTAGTAGGGACACAAAATAATTTTTTTAGATTCAAAACATCGAAAAAAATTCAGCAAAAATTGTTGGCTTTATAGGATGCCTTTCGTGGGCATTCTATGGATACTGCTTGGCGACAGCAATCTATAGGGATTGCTGCATAGGGCTGCAAAAGTTTCTCAACACCCAGGTTTGCCTAGTTGGCATAATTTGTTCCTGGGCATTTGGGGAATTTGGTAAGTTTAAATATTTTAAATTCAATAACAGACAGAGTCAATATTTACTTTCAGGAACTGTGGTGGGCACACTAGTAGGTACATATTACCTACCAGGCATAGGAACGATGTGTGGGCCGTTCGTTGGCGGAACGGCCGGTTCATACATCGGTGGCAAAATAGCGAACAGAATAGGTAACAATATAAGGGCAAGGCACAAGTCAAAGAAACCCTAAGTCGGGAGAAACAATATTTTGGCATGCTGAAGAAAAATTCGCGATACCGGACATTCCGGTAACGTTTTCATAAAATAATTAAAATTTTAGAAATTTTCATATTTCTTTTGAATTCGCGAATTAGTTTCAACATAAAATTAAAGTCAACCTCACAGCATGCCAAAAACTTTTCGACCTTATCAATTTTATCGTGCCACCAACAAAATTATTGTGTTACAGATTGAAGTAGGCTAAATTCTACCTTGGTCTAAGATTGATGGAGATAGGTTGTTATAGTGCCTCAACGGGAAATTGATTAATATAGGTAAGTCGTCTAAAACTCTAACTATTTCATATTGAACCATAATCTAATTCAAATAATATTTTCACAGAATCATAAGAATTTCCAGCATCCCAATCGGATTTTTTAACATGCGAAAAGAGCCAAAATTTTATGTTTTATCTTATTTTTAATTTCGTATTAGAATTTAAGTTGTTACCTACGTTAGTTAGTTCCTAAAATAAATATATTTTATTTTAAATATATACATTTTATTATGATAAAATAATGTTTATTAAACCATATTTTACTACATATTCTTTGCCTTTTTGAATTGTAATAAACAAATAAATTTAAACCACAATTCTGTTGTTTTATGTTGAACAATTCTTTTGTAAACTATTTGAAGCAAATAGGTATATCCTAGGAGAAAACACTTTTTTAGATAAGATAACGATTAGTACAGGAAAAACTATGGGAGAGTATAGTAAGTAGTCCCACAAGCCACTAGGCCTATATTATGTCCTGTCCATTGAAAAGGAATGGTTTTGCGACAGAGTAATCGAGTAATCGAAACATATCAATGGTATAAGATATACTTATTAAAATTCTGCATTGTGTTTGACTTCATTCACAATATTGGCACAATACCACGAGTTGTTACTGGCTTAATTAACAAAGGATATGTCCGCTTTTCTCCTCTTAACATATCTTGGATGTGATTCTGACTGGCGATACCACTCCTCCTTAAGAAGGCGATTGTTTTGGAGCTGTAGCTTGCTTAAGCAAAAAAATCCAGGATACCGTCCCGATCGGACTTTTGAAATTGGTGGCCCTGGGAAAAAAAATAAATTAATTTCATTTTTCAATGATAAGTAGTTGACGAACTTTGCTACGAAGTGGAACCGAAATGATATTTCATCAGTCGCCAAATATCGTTGAGGAATTCTAGCTAGCTGAATGTTCTACTTTTGTGGACTTGGAACTAGAAGTTTATCGTTACTCTGAACAATTTTTTAAAATTAATTTTTTTGGGGGATTTTTTTCAAAGGTTGTTGTTGTGCCTAAGAGAGAAGATGTTTGTCCAAAAAATGTTTATTTTTGATGACGGATTTTTTGTTGATTTGCTCAAGATCTTTTCAACACCATAATCGGAATTCTCGTGAGCAAAACAAAAGTGCGTTCTTTTTCTGTTTTTTGTTCCATATTTTTTTGATTTTTATGCACCAATGACACATCCACGACTCAACGAAAGCCAATCAACGAAAGTAATATTATAGATATCTCATCAGACAATCAAGTTGTAAAAATGAAAATAGAACCCGTTGTCAAACCACTGTCCATTGACAATCAACAGCTCCAACTGGAGGAAGGCAAACTAACTGCGGCTCCATCTAATACCGAGTCAAAACCGCCCCTAAATACATCCAATGACGAAATTAAGCTTGCCCGAAAATACCTCTGCTGCAGTTCCAACCACGTACGCCTACTGAGAAAATTGAAGACAAAAAGGTAGAGAGAAATCCATTTCCCCTTTTTTAATATTTTCGTAATTGTCTACTCACCTACTTACTGAGAAATTAAAAATGAAAACTGACAAAGAAGTAAGTAACAGCTCAAACGTTTGACAGTTTAAACTCTATTTATTTTCGTCTTCAAAAATGGCGCAGGAAGAAGTTGCAATTATGTAAATGTTCTCCTAGAACTTGTCTGCGCATTAAAAATTATAAGTTTAATAGGTTTCTAGTTTATAAAAAGTTCAATTCCAAATTGTTTTGTAGATGCTGCATTTTAAGAGAACCTTGCCAAAATGACGTTTCTTAAACTTAATGTAAGAAAACCGGTCAGGTAGATACCTCTTTTCAAATTGAGAGATTGCTCTCTGGATTTGTGAGATTTGACATTTTTCATTCTTCTATGCTGAACTGAAAGTACAAAAAACGAACCCATTATATCAAATAATAATGTTAGTTTTTTTGATACGTCAGTAATAGGAAAGGTTAGCGAGTAATGAGCGCGGTACCTACTATTTTATAAGCTCTTACACTTTACAAGAGTATAAGGACAAGCGTAGGTAGTAGGAGTTTTTGTTTTCTAATCTGCTATGGCATATTTTTTTTTTGACTGGAATAGATTAGTGACGCTGGTTGGAAGTAGGGTTCCTGATAGACTGGTATCCTGTCAAATATTGAGAGGTTTGTTTTTGAATTTTCAATAGCAGTTATAAACTGAATGTGAATATCCCAATGGACGTGTGTGGTTGCAAATGAAGTGGGAGTTTCTTCTGTGTAAGCTCCAAGAGTTTGGAATTATCTTAAGGTGCATATTCAATATGATTGAAGTAGAAGTGGGTTATATTTGCTGAAAATAATTTTTGGGTAGCTGTGCATTTTTATTGAAAGTGGGGCATTGAGACTAGAAAAATATACCGGAGATATGTGAACACAGATCGGTTTTGGGGTACCTAGTAGTTTAGTAATTAAAAAACAGAAACCTATCACTTTGTGCAGACAAGTTAAAAAAGGTTAGCAAAACACTAATTTTATATAGGTCAGTACTGAGTGAGTACGGTACGGTACCTGACCAAAAAACCAAACTCATGCTTCATATCCATGCGCAATATTTGAAGAAACCAAGAGACTTGACGTGTACTTGCTTGCTGGACAGCTCGGCTGATAGGTAACTCACTTGCGTAGTTGAAATTTAATGTAGTAGAGCTCAACTTTTTCAATTGTTAATATTTAAAAAAAAAGACAAGCATCAAGAAAATCTTTTCTTTTTTTTGACACTGCATTTGTTAAGATTGGTTAAGCGTATGAACTGCAACAGGTAAAAACACGCTACAGAAATAATATAGAGGGTATTGTGCAGACAAAACAGTAACAAAAATAGCAATATCTGGTTTGAAAATAACTATTGCTTATCTATTTAGCTGATAACTGAGCAAAATATTGTTCGTGGTATACTAGCAACTAGCATTAGTTTGTTTTTAAAGTTACATCCAAATCGAAAATGAAGAAGTTTCTAAAATTATCGTTTTCGGTGATTCGAATTCAAAATTAAGGAAGTTTAATTTTGAAAACATAAATTTTTGTCCATAGCTATATGCATTTTGGTCAAAATCGTTTTTGCTCTTTTTCAGGTAAACTAAATAAAGCAACATTTTTTTAAAAAAAAGTAGCGTTTTTCT
The DNA here is from genome assembly GCA_949126925.1 of Cheilosia vernalis. NCBI lineage: Eukaryota > Metazoa > Arthropoda > Insecta > Diptera > Syrphidae > Cheilosia > Cheilosia vernalis. Next base: position 38,418,863 of record OX421361.1, on the reverse strand, counting down.
TGTACGATAATATAAAGAATGACCATGTTATCTTGGGAACGATTTTTTGTTACAATCGTATGGACCGTTTTCGAGATACGTCCAAAACGTACCTATATTCGATTTTTAATTGAAAAACTGGGTATGTAGGCATGTTAACCTCACCAACTTAAGCTCAAATATCAATTTTAGTTGAAATCGTTACAGCCGAACAAATAATAATGGTATGAACATTTTGTATTGGATGTACCATTAATATTGAGGTTACCGTGCAAAAAAAAAAAAACACCCTAAATCCTAAATTCGGACCAAATTTCGATACCAATTTTTTTTAGTTCCTCTATCATCGAAATGTCAGAATTGATTAAGACCCCAAGTTCGAAATTTGTTGTACACTTACAATATCCTTTTCTTACTACACATTCGAGGAAGTTAAAAATGCTATTCACCTAAATTGACAAAGAGCAAGCGAAAACGAATATAATGAAAATCATTCATTGTGTCGTTTAGTTAAAGTTTGTAATAAATATGCGGTTCATTTCAGCCCAAACAAAAAAATCCTAAGTGCGCGTCTAAAAAAAAGAAACCCGTATACAAACGCGTCAGAAACTGATTAAAAAAATGCGTCTAAAATATCATCAAAAATATGTCTTAAACAGGTCAATAATTTCGTTGAAACACGTCAAAAGTGCTTCTGAAACAACAAAGAGCCTTAAGACGCTTCGAAAAAAACATGGCAAAAGGACGTCTAAAACGCTTAAAAAATCCATTCGAAAATAAGTTTTAAAACGTTCAAAACTGTTCTATAAATATGAAAACAATATGTCCACAAACACGTCAAAAATGCATCGAAAAGTATGTCAAAAAAACCCGCTCAAAACGCGTCGATAATATCAGCCAAAAACGCTTCTAAAACAAGAAAAAAAATTCCAAAAATGCCATAAAAATCTTGTCGAAAAGGCGTATCTAAGACATCAAGTACCCGGTCACATAAGCATCTACAACAATTCGAAAAACGCGGAGTTGAAGACATCGAAAGCTCACTTTTGCTGACAGCCAAACTAATAAATTCAAACAGTTATCATAACCAACTATAGGTTCATCGATCGCCTTAATATAGTGTACAAGTTCTTGCCTGCCGTTCTGTGTAAACCCCTTTCAATACTAACAGTTCTTGGCCCGAAAAGTTGTACAACCGACCAAAGGTTCACAGTAAGGTAAATAATTCAGAAAATCCCAATAAGTCCAGATCAATTTTAATACCGCATATGACAGGATTCATACAGGCGAGCTATACAGAGATTGTTTAGAAAGGGGTTGAAGAAGATTGGCTGTTCTATTTAGGTCAGAAGAAATCTCACCGAGAGCTTTCCAAAAAAAAAGGATTTAAAGTGATGCCCTCATAATTATGTTACTTCTTCAACGTCATACATAAGAAAGTCAGTGTTACCACTTCCACTTGTGTACGCTGTCGACATTGTCATTATTTGCAGAACACAGCGAGCTCGTCGTATCGGAAAGAATGTTGCGGTAGACAGCTATAACTTTGCGACAGCTAGGGACTTTTCCTTTCTTAGCTCCGCAATTAACTCTTAAAGAGACACCACAAAAGGAATCAAGCGAAGAGTTAAAGAGGAACAGCCAATCGCTGTTTACCTTAGAAGGCAACAAATTGGTAGGGCCTTGTCAAGCTACAATAGAGAGGCTCGATATCATTCCAAGTCTCAGGTGAAGATGCATGGACGTTAGCAAAGTCGGATGAAGATCACCTCAATCTTTTCGAAGGTGAATTTCTTCGGGTGAGTGCGATTTTACAGCGAACTCTACGAGCTGTTCAGCGATGTCGTCAGAAAAGTGCGACTCAGTCCTCTAAGGTGGCTAGGCACTGGTTTTTCGAACAAAAAACAAATTCAACTCTATCCCAAAGAACCAACGCATTAAATAGGCGCAAAACAAGGGGACCTCAATCAATTGTGCGGGGACGCAAATGAAGGCAGTTAGACAAATCAGCGCTGACAGAAGAGCCCGAGATATTTGCCCTAAGTCAGTAGGTATGGACTTTCGAAGTTTTTTCTGGACTTACTCAAATTCCGAAAATTCTGGAGCTGTACAAACATCAAGTGTTACAACGATAAAGGTCAAAAATAAACGTGGCTGGAAGGCACTATTTTTGTTATCCCTTGACCCAAAAAGAACCAAATTGGTCGATGCTATCTGGAGTTCGTTATAAGCGAGCACTACTGTGTTTATGTTGCTCGTACCTAGAAATTAATCCGATTAGCATGTGGAACGTCCTAGGTAAATTGCATTTAAATAAATTACCCAATTAGCTCCGCTGGGTGTTCCGCGTTATGCAACATCATTCACAGAACATGCAGGTACAGTCACAGCGTGGTGAAAATAGTTATATTACGCAACAGGTCTCCTTCTGTTTCCAATTAGATGCGTGAATATAATCAGATATTACCTCTCCCGTTTGATCCTTCTTTTGATCTCATATAGGTACGCATCGACTTAGGATGATGCATAATTTTGAAAGAAAAGTGTTAACTTACGTAAGCATTCCTGAACATACATCAAACGTCCCACACCAGATTAAAATTGCAACATGCATAAACTACATACACATAGCTACACCTCGTTATACGCATACCCTTTAGGGAATAAACATTAGATTCATCCAGCATTAAGCTACACACTCCAGCTCTCCTTTCCCCTTTCCCATTACACAGATGATCCCTTTCTAAACTCACACGCTCATCAAGCGGTTTTTGCTATTTTCTAGCCGACATAAAACTTCTCGCTCGAAAAATGTCAGTCTTCGATCCACTGTCGCTGAAGGTCCCGCTAAAGGATGTGGTCTGCTATCTTTCGCTTCTGGAAGCTGGCCGCCCGGAGGATAAACTCGAGTGTAAGTCAACCTTTTCTTGTTTACTTGTAGCAGCTGGTAGAGTCTCGTGTACATGACACACGTACTTCAGCAAGGACGAGACGATATCCGGGAAAAGTTTAATGAATTTTCGCACTCTTGCACTCAGAGTCGGCACGTCCTTGGGGAGAATGTGGCTGCTGCTGGTGCTGATGCTCCATATCCACCCGATTTTGTTGTTACTGGCTTTTGATTTTTGTGTTTCTCTATTTCTCTGTTTCTGTTTCTACTTTCGCAGTTATGTTTCGATTGTACGATACGGACGGCAATGGCGTACTAGATACGGCGGAAATGGATGCCATTGTGAGCCAAATGATGTCCGTGGCGGAATACCTCGGATGGGATGTCAGTGAATTGAGACCGGTAAGTGTTGGGGGCATATTATTTATGTTGTGTTGGTTTTGCTGTTGTTTGCATTGACTTTGGTTGAGTGGGGGTTACAGTCTTCTGTGTTGTTTTTGTTGTCGGGACGACTCTTTGGTTGATTTGATTGCGGTACAGGTTTTGTTTACGCAAATCAATTTGGGGATGTGTTTTTTGTGTTGTGTAGTTTGGACTGAAAAGTTTTCCAATTATTTTGTGACTTTCTTTTATTCTCTTTTTTTTTGAGCGGGGTGGGGGATATAATTGGAGCTTGCGTTGTTTTGGGAAATTGGATTCTCACAATACGTTTTTTGGATGGAAATTGAATTGCATTGTTAACGGCAGCTGAAATAACTTTAGTGGCTTCTGTCCGACCTAATGTAAAAAGATTTATAATTCCTGGTTGTGGAGTAAACAAATTCTTAGGTGTGTCGTGGTATTCTGTCAGGTCTTGCAGAGGCAGGTAAAAGTTTGATTACTTAAAAATTGGAGATAAAGTACCCAAATGGCGATGAGTAAACACGGACATCAAGCGTCCAATTTATGTACGGTTTAAGCGGCAAAAGTTGGTAATATCTTATTGATAAAATGGCCTGTCTACAAGTAGTTTGCACATGTTCAAATTGACGGGCAATAAAAGTTAAACCTTTTCGACAGCACAAGAGAGTTTCTTAAAAATTGTGGCATAGTTTAAGGCTTAAGGCCCGGAACAATCTGGTCACCGGAACTAGAAAAGGTACCCAGCGAATTCACGAAACTATTTCAATGCTAGTATTCTGAATCAAACCATAGCTAAAGTCTTATAAGACAAGAACTTTAAAGTCTCTATTCCGTCTAGAATCTAGATTATTCTGGGAGGAGTATGTACATATACCTATTCTTGGAATATGAATCACTCTTTTTCTGACGTGTCAGTTACTTTTGACGCGGTTGGTTAAGGTGTTGTCTTCACGATCATTGTAGCGTTTTCCAAGCAGAAGGATAATGGTGAAAAATAATGCCTTACCTTAGCTGCGGTCTGAAGATCTTCTAGGACGGAAAGGCTTGGAATCAGTCTCTATGAACTCTTAAGTAGCGACTGTCACTCACTTCTAAGGTAGTTGGTGGAAAATTTACATTCTCAGCTTTGCTGGCCCAAGTAACAATTTGACTTTGGAAAGGGGTAACCAAGGCTATTTCCCCTCACGCAATATTGACTAAACAAACCCTAATGGAAACACTTGCTGAACAAATTGGATAGTCCTTACAGAAAATACAGCCTCTTTTTCTGAAAGGCAGTTAACATCGCCGTTAGGCTATTTCTTCCCCAAAATATAAACTCACATTTATCAATGGTAGGATATTAATTCCTACCTTATACGATTTATACAAAAGTTTTGAAACAACTACTTTGAAATTGCTCTCCCTAAGCTCTATCGAAGCTGTTGCCAATAGAAATTACAAATTTGAACCTAGGCGAAGTCAAATTGTTACTTGAAGGTTTTTTTTTACGATATTTCGATCGCTACTAACAAACGGAAGGTACAACTTGATGTTTTTGAAAGAACAAACCTAGTGGAGAAGTGGTATGACATGTCTTTCGACAAAAAAAATGTTGGCAAGGCTCAATATGAAACGTTCTGAGACCTTGAACAGGTGTCATCACTGGACATCCTCTTATAAATATATGGAAGCAGGCAACCATCTTGGCGTATTTTCGAGTAATTTTTATAAAGTACTAGCTGGCCCGGCGAACTTAGTTCCGCCCCAATTCGTTAATGTAATGAAAATAATAATTCCGAGCATGCACATTGCACACGCCTCTTTATGCAATTCGGTCAATTGAAATTCTTTATTCAAAAGTTATATTAAATACTCTAAATAAGTTCAGTCCGTAAGTCCACTTTTGCTCTAAATTAACAAAAATCAACTTCTGCTAGCTATTGTGACAGAATTGAGGCGAACTTCAAGTTGTTGACGATGTGAACTAAATAAAAAAAATTGTTATGATTTAAACGCTTGTGACAAATGAGACTTTATATTTGACTTAGTCAGTGATGTTGATTCCGATACTTGAGGAATAGTTTTTAGAAAATAGGCATCATTTTTTGTGAACAGTTTGAGCTGTTTTACAATCAAATTTTTGTGAATTCTTTTTTTAGAATCAATTCACACAAATACATTTTGAATTTGGTAAATCTGGTACATTCTTTAATCAAAGTCGCATTAAACATTTTAATTTACAACTGTGCGTCGTGCTTATTTTCCAAGAACCTACTTGACTTAGGTACTCACCAAATCAAAACCTTGGATTATAGAGATAAAAAAAGATAGAATTGCCTATCAATCGACCAACATTCTGATAACAATTTCTGGAATCACCTTGTAAGTTAGTTGCAGTTCCTTTGTAAGATATGCAATTTTTATCTTTTTTACCAAAAAGGCATGATTTTTCGAAAAAGGCATACTTTTCTAAGGGTTCAGACAATAACTTAGATCCGGCTTTGTATCACTGGCGGTGACTCCAATCTAACTATTTCTCAACTTAAAGTCAAATTTAATGCTTTATTTCTTCTAATTTAGACTAAAAGTTAATTTGTTGCCAAAAGTCGCGTCTAAAAAATTTTTGGTAAGGGCCAATAGAAATAACTGAAGTATATCAATATCGATGAGTGTCAATCAAACCGCAATGATTGACGTGCCACCTATCGGGTCCAAAAGTATCCTATCCTTCAACCAACCATACGCAACAACATGGAAATCGCCTGAGTGGCTTTGGAGATCGAAAACATTACCTACCTATTGAGTCTAAAAGAATGTTATCTTTTAAGTCTTGCTAAACCTTAAATACGTCAATACGAACAAAACCAAAAAGTTTCATGAAAATTGGCCCATCAGTTATTGAGATATAAAGTCATCGAGTTTCACACCGAAGGAATTATATTTATAAATTATTGTTATTGTATTATTATATTTTAGAAGTTAATTGAATTGAAGTTAAAAACGAAACGTGTGCCTACAGCGCCACCTGTTGAGAATTTTATGATTTTTTTATAAACCATCTCTGATTCAAGACGAACAAAACAAAACAAAAATCATTCAAATCTAACTAACGCACATATCTATTTCCTTCTATATTTAGAGATACAGGAATCTCAATTTTGACTTCGGTGAAAGGGTTGTAGAGTCAACAAAGCAAGGCAGGCATGCTTGTTTAAGCCTGTGCTTAGCTCGTCGGTGGAGTGGGATCTTCTGCTTGGCTTGCGGACTACCGTACTTTGCGTGAATTTTCATGCGAAAATTTAAAAATTTGTTGGCATTAAAGGGACATGAAGAACATTGGGAAAGGATTAACTCTAAACGAATTATTTGTAACTTTAATAACCAAGAAGAAAACTAACCACACCTATCAACTTGGTTGGTAAGCCTTCTCCATTCTCTCTCCACACCAGTACCGAAGGTGTTATGGTATCCCCATAATCATAATCATACTCACGAATGAGCAGAGTACCATGATTGTGAACACTCAAAACGCTTAACAACTCCTGTTATCATTGTCCTCGTCATCTCAATCACCCCTGCATTTCAACTTACTTACACATCAAACAAATCAACATATCTACTCCATTTCAAAAAGCCACTGAATGTAACATAGTAAACATAAACAAATAAAAAAAAATTTAAAAATTTTTGACAACAACAATTTGCTTGGAAAATAACTAAAATAATTGACAACAACAATTGCGTTTAAAATTTAAAATATTTTTTTTTTTTGTTTTGGAAGTTTCACTACTCGATTTATATCCAGTTTATTTTTTTTTTTCAAAGTGCTTTTCCCCATGAAAATCGAAATGTGTGCCTGCAACGCCACCTGTTGAGAATTTTCCGACTTTTCTATTTTCCTAAACCATCCCTGATTCAAGACGAACAAAATGAAACAAAAATCATTCAAATCGGTTTGGCAGTTCTCGAGCCTTTACCCGACTAACACACAACGATTGATTTTTATATAATAGATTGGAGAATATTCTTCACTTTCGCTATACTTGTCAGACGCTCTCCCAAAAGGTAATAAAAAAAAAGGATTCGACAAAGAAGATATGAATAGGCGCAGTGGCTTAGTGGTTAGTGTATTGGACTACTAAGAAAGTGGTGCCAGGTTCGAAACCTGCAAAAACCGAAATTCCAACTCAGGTTTTTTTTACTGCGCCTCCTCTCGCGAACGTCTGACAAACATCCGAGAGTACAACTGTCCTGAAAGAGCTTCTCAATCAGCCGTTTGAAATCGGCATAAAATTGTAGATCCCTTTCATTCGTTCCAAAAAACTAAAAAAAAATCACACAAAACGAATGGTTGCGAGAAGCTAGGCCCAGGGTCCCTAAAGACCTGTTGCGCCAACTATTATTATTATTATTAAGGATATGAATCACACCTGTGTTTGGTTTTTTTTTATTGTACACACACTCACCGTTGTCACATTGGTCATTTGTGACCAAATTTGGTCATTACTTTTTCTCTTGCATTTGCAGTTGACCTTTATGGAGGGGAAGCCGACAAAAATCTAGTAAATAAAATCCTGTCTGCATACTCATTTGACATTTCGTAGAGTCAAATTTAAAATAAACAGAGTGGCCGCTGCAGAATTCTGAAGAGTCGAAAAAAGGGGCGGTGAGAAAAATAGGTGTCATTTCTAGTGCTACTCTGGTAATTTACAATTTTCGCACGATATTTAACAACTATTAGTTCTATAACAGTGTTGTGATAGGCAACCGTGTTACATTTTAAATATAGTTTTTGGAAATAACAATTTTTTAAATATTTAAAAAGGGCCTTTTCCAAATAAAAAATTGCAAACTCAAACAAAGGTAACGCTGACCGTGAGAATACAAATGCAAATTCAAGTTACTTAGTCAACGCATTCGGAATCATAGTCCGTACAAATCTAGTTGACGTTTTACATAAACAAGGTATCCGAACTTCCCCATTGTGATATAGGTACTAGCTGGGCACGTAATTTTCCGGAATTTTCTTTCTGCCTAATCGGGAAATATAGCAACACGAAAAAAGTACAAAATAGGAATCATGAAAATCGGTCCAGCGGTTTTCGAGCTATGTATAACGTTTTCGAGTTTCAATGCGAAGAAATTATTAGAAGAAGAAGAAGATGCCCATTTTGTGGGCAAAGTTTCGTCGAATGTAAGAACGATGTTTGTTTTTTGTTCAGGTGTTTGAAAAACAAAAGAAAACTTCCGTTGCATATTAACAGGCAATAGTAATTTCTTTTTATCGGATCTACCGGTTAAAAACACAATGAAAAGCAATAAATGAATTAATGCGTTGCTGGCAGTTGCTATGAATATTTTCAATTCTATGCTCTCATCGGATTTCGAGAAAAGCGCAAGAGAATTTTTAAAAAGGGCATTATTTCACGACTGCTGGAATTTTAGTAGTGAACCCAAATTCACGGATTCATGAAATTTAATCCATCCTCAACGGACCGTATCAAGGTTCAACTGCGTATGTGATAGTGTTGGGAACTATCGAATAAAAACTATCGACTTATTCGATAGTAGCTGAAAATTCATTCATTCGAAAGTAACTAAAAAATCATTCATACCGCTATCGAATGAAAATAGTATTGAAGGAAAAGTAAGTAACTACTTTTTTCACTCGATAGTAAGTTTGAACGATTTCATTCACTCATGCAGTTTTTCGTTCAACTAATATTTTCTTTCGATAGTAGGTTTGAATGATTTCACTCATTCAACTTTTCGTTCAAGTCTGAACGATTACTTTTCATTCGATAGTTCGAGTGAATGATTTTCGGTTTTAGAGTGTAGTTTTGTGTTTTGTATGCAATGAAAGTAGTACCTACGCTGATTGTGGGATTATTTCTTCTGCTTATTTCTTATACGTTGCGACTTCTTGTGTTTTTTTATTGTACCTACGTTTCATAGTAGGTATTATTTTTTAACTAATTTCAGTATTTGGTTTATTCTAAAAATTTTGTCTTATTTTCGGGTTGGGTTTCCATTTAACTTTTTGAACGGTGCTATCTTTATACATCATACCTAAAGGCAGACAACTGCCAAACCACTAATCGTAGGTTCGTATGAGATTTTTAGCGCATATTGCAAGAAATACGTAGACGTGTATAATAGACCCCGTTTTGTAATTAAAATTATGTAGGTATTTTACAACTGCGACCTTATACCCTAATAGGCCTAATAGTGGATAGAAAATAACTGGCATGTCCAGAACCATTTTTTAAAAAGCTATGTTTGAATTTACGTACTCGTAGCTATTTATTTACATTATCGTCTTGATGTTGCCCACATATTAGACTTAGAATGGCACGTTGTCCAATATCTTGGAATGACTTAAATAAAAAAACCTAAACACAAACCGCCTTTTAAAAAAAATAAATATTTGTATAAATTTCTGATTTTTAGTTGTCAGTATGGTTTTAACGAATTACCAATCGACTAAGTATATTAAGAAAAAAAAATCTCAATATTGAATAACTGAATGAATGAAATCATTCGATAGTTGAAATCATTCAGTTACTAACTATCGATAGGCGAATTCATTCGGTAGTGCCCATCACTAGTATGTGAGGGATTTTTGTTCTTTCCCCATTGCATATCTAATAGTTTCGACTTGATCTTAGCTTGCCTCGAGGTCAAAATTTGAATTTCAAACTGATGGTCGATATGTTGTTCTATTTCGAATTGAATAGATTTGTCGGGCTAACAGACCATTATGTGAATGGAAGGGATGAAATGAACAGAGTCAGACAAATTCATTTCTCAATTGAATGTTATCCCAACAAAAAAACTGACTAAGGTGTGCAAATGTCACAAGAATAATGTCGAATTTAGAACAAGTTATTTTTTAAATGAATTGCAAAATATTCTCAACGTTATAAAATCAAAAAACTTAATTGTTTTAGGTGACATTAACATAGATATTCTAAGAACTTCTGAAAAAGATACTGAAGATTATTTGTTTCTCATGGCTTCGCATGGGCTCATAAGTATCATCAGCCGACCTACTCGCATTACTAGCTCCTCGATCACTTGTATCGATCATATTTTTATCCGTTTAAGTAAAAACAACAAGTCAATCTTTATCGACGATGTACATGACTATAGAATCACAGATCATCATCTTTGTTCTTTGAATGTTTATTCAAGTCAACCATCCACTCAATGCATTTCTAGCTTTAGAAAAATTCAGACAGATTACAAAAAGTTAAACGATCCTCTGAGGCTTGAGTGTTGGGAACCAGTTTTTTTCGAGAGTAATCCTTCGTCAGCTTATGATCTGTTTTTTTTTTTTCGATTCTGAATAACCATATAAAAAATTGCACTTATTTGTCAGTGCACCAAAGAGGTAAAAAATTTATTAAACCATGGATGACTAATGTTTTGTTGGAAAAAATTTAATTAAAAAATTATGTCGCTAAAAAATGCAAAAACAATCCACTAAATAGACGTCTAAAAAAGTATTACGATAAGCTTTGCAAAAATGCAAAAAAAAAACCGGTTGCTGTCACGCGCGATCGCTTTTACGCCAATCAATTAAGTAGATGTCGGGGTAATGTTAGACAGGAATGGAGACTAGTTGGTTCTATCTTAGGAAAAGGAACGAAAACAAAGGAGCTATATGGAATTAATGATGGTAGTGCTACTAACGTAGTTGTTTCTGATCCAATTATTATCGCGAATACTTTTAATGAATACTTCGTTGAAATTTCAGAGAAATTAAAACCGACTGTTCCCCCGTGTAACAACTGTAGCTGCAGCTTATCTTCAGGACTCCTTGGAGATAAAATGCAAACTGAGAGTTTTCATTTCGAACACGTCAATCCTCTTGAGATTTATAGGCTGATCATGTCTTTAAAAAACAAACATTCTTGTTCTAGTGATGGTATCTCCAATACTGTATTGAAAAGAATTGCTTGGTACGTTGTAGATGTTCTAAGTTATTTATTTAATTTCAGTGTTAGTTGTGGAGTATTTCCTGATTCGTTAAAGTGCGCTGAAGTTCTTCCTGTTTTTAAGAAAGGCAACCGCAGAGCTATTTCTGCTTACAGACCGATTTCATTACTTTCATCATTTTCCAAGCTCTTTGAAAAAATAATTAAAAATCGTGTAGTGTCGTTTTTGAGTAAAATAAATTTGTTTGTGGATAGTCAATATGGTTTTCGATCTTATAAGGGTATAGAGATAATAAGTCCACAATAGCCCTATTCATAGATATGACAAAGGCATTTGATATGGTTGACCATGATTTACTTTAAAATAAGCTTTACCCCGCTGGATTCAGAGGGTTTATATATGATTGGTTTAAGTCTTACCTTAAAAATAGAGAGCAAATAGTCAATATAAATGGGTCCTTCAGCTTATCACGTAAGCTAAAGAATGGCGTTCCCGAAGGCTCGGTCTTGGGACCACTTTTATTTTTGATATTTATCAACTCTCTCCTTAAACAAAAGTTCAATGGCCAACCGATTGCATTTGCTGATGACATAGCATTCACGAATTTACAGACTTTGAGTCCATTTGTAAAATACAAGAAGATTTACAAACTCTAAGGTATTGGTTGACATTGAATAATCTTGTTATCAGTGAGAAAACGAAAATGATGTCATTTAACTTGTCATGTAGTAATCTAGTGGATTTTAACTTGTACTTTCATGCTCACGACTGCAATCAGTTTGATTTACCTTTTCACTCCTGTGGTTTACAAAACTTTTCTATGAACCGTCAGTGTTCCTCCAAATGTTTTAAAATTGAATCGGTTGATTCCTTTATATATTTTGGGGTGATGATTGATAGCAAATTAAACTGGAAACCTCATATCCATTATATTAAGTCACATTTAATGCTTGTTATTCGGAAAATGTATCAACTAAAACCATATTGCTCGCAACGTGTGCTCAAAATGATCTATTATGGCCTGGCAAACTCGAAATTACAATATGGCCTCGTCAGTTGGGGTGGAGCTTATGCAAATTGTTTCAGTTCCTTATTGATTGCGCAAAAACATTTGATAAGAATAATCTGTGGTAAAAATCGCTTCGCTAACTCCTTGCCTCTTTTTCGCAATTTACAGATCTTTCCACTTAGACATCTTTATGTCTTTAAAGTGTTAAGGGAATTTTTTAAACAAAGTGGGAACTCTGCTGCAAGATATTCCAGATTTTAAAATTTACGTTTAAATAATATGCCTCTAGTTAATGTACCCTTTGCACGCAGAACTCAATTCTCACGCTTTTATCTTTCGACCGCCCCTATTTATTTAAGTAAATTACCCATGAGTATTAGAACAATCCACAACTCTGTCACTTTTTTAAAAAAAACTAAAGCCCGGATGTTTACTGTCGACTATGTGGACATTGAAAATTTCTAATTGTTTTGATTTAGACAAAAGGTTTCTATTTAGTTTTTTTCTGTTCTAGTATAAAAACTTTTTGCTGTTTACGCACATCTTGTCATTAAGAGTGGGTGTCCCTCAGCTATGAACTCCGAGCTCATGTAAACATGCTTACATGTATTAGTGCACAGAATTTCAAATAGCCGAGCACACCCTCCCCCATTAAGATCACATTTGTGACTACAGACACAGAGTCTGTAAAATGAGAACTCGCTCAAAGTTCACTAAATAAAAATAACAAAAAATTCGCTGCACAAAAAATCAAAAAAAATCAAAACAAAAAAACAACAAAAAGGACAAGCTGGCTGCCTAGGGCGATAGGCTAGCTGTATTGAGCTGCAAACTCTGTCTGAATAGACTGAAAATGTTAGTGTGTGTGATATCCAGTTTTCTACGAATTACGTACAAATCCAATCGCAAATTTTCTACTTTTCAAGATATGTAGGTATACAAGATTCAATAATTTATATTTTTTTATATAAAATTGGTTTTGACTTGTTTATAGCTTTTGCTTTGTTTGCGGGTCTGGGATGGGTTTCTTATATAGTTAAACTTAGAATATATGCGAAACGCCCACCAGCCTAGGATAATACACTATTCGTTTACCTATGTATTTACTATTGTCCTTTCACGGAATTCTATACTAAGGGGTTGCACAATCTTTGTTACCGCTAACATTATTAGAACTTTTCTTAAACATGGAATTTGCAGTCTAATTTAAGTCACGCTAATGCTTGGCGAGTTAAGCACTTTTATTATCTGGCAATTAGAAAAGCAGAGATTCTCATTTTATGCTCGTATTTAAAAACTTCAATTCACCAAAATATTCTAGCCTAATATAATGTACGTATTATGTTTATGTAGTCAGTTCCATATCACTCGTACCGATTATTACATTATATCGGTTTTTCTTTAGGAGTCTAGTGTCGAGCGGAAAGAAACAGGATGAGAAGTGTTAGTACTACTTTAAAGCGCATATGCTTTTTAACCAGACAGCTTACAGGAATAAGGTGATTTTTTTACATCTGAAAGTCATACTGAGCATCTCTACCAGCACAATGTAAAAGGAGATTAAAAAAACAAGAACAATCAAACAGGGCATTTAATCTAAGCAGAAATTTACTTATGGACTATGTTTTTTGTTAGGTGTTCGATACTTGTATATGCCTTAGATTTTCTCGGATTTTGCATTTACATTTCTCAGAATGCATCTTCTTTTAATTTTAGTAAATAAGTACACAAAATCATAGTCCCAAACACTGGAAAGCTAAATTATCTATTGGTAAAATGAACTTGCCCTTCAATTTTTTAAAAAGAGTTTCTGAGTTTTTAGTTTCTTTTAGTTCCAAATATTCGCAATTTATTTTCAAACAATTAAGTTCTTTTCTACACCATAATTTTTAAGTCTCTAGCTGATGAATGGCATTTTACTTTCACAAATGGCCCTATCACCTATCAAACAATCTGTTGTGGCACCGACAAAATTAATCTTTCTATCAGCAAAAAGTCCACACCGTTCAACAATAATACCATACTTTTAATTTTGTATTACATTATTTTAATTATTTTATTTTGAAGTTATAAAACAAAAATATGTAATAAATTTTTTAAAGCGAAATGAATGTGTTTTTCTTTTTAACACTTTCGGCATCTTGCTAGTTTTTGCAATTATCTGAACTCGTAGCCGTAGAAAATAGTAAGCAAATTAGGTATTTCGGAATATCTAACTAAAAACACAAATATTGAACGTATGCCTTTTCCAAGGAAATATACAATCATTTTATTTGAAACTTCTACAAACAAAAAGGAAAAAAAATAAACACATTTACAACAACAAAGTCATCACCCAGTCCCCACCCACTCTCATATCAATGTTTCTCGGATTATCAAAATTTATCTCATTGTTGCTTCCTTCACTTTATCAAACAGCAAGAATATTAGTATGTATCTATCAGAAACCCAAACAAAACGAAATAAACAAATTTTTGTCATTTCTTGTTCAAGCAGCTCTAGTGAGCGAAAATCTGCAAACTATAGATTCTCAATAGAGAGTAAGTTTAGAGAAAAATCGAATAACGCCATGTCGGAAATTTTGTGAACTATATTGCATAAGTGTGCGTAAACTCTGAAACAAAATTCAGAATGCAATAAAAAGGCAAACTTTTTAAAATTCGATTTTAACTATTTTATGAACTAAACATCTAATTTTTATTCATTGAGCAGACAACAAATATGCAAAGTCCATTCTCTTTTTTACAGATTAAAAAAATAGTTCCTTGTTCCTCCACAAAGATTGTTCGCTTTTAGTAATATTAACCTGCAGTTTTAAGATGGTAAGCACAAAAAATCTAAATTGTGCTTCAATAGCTACCTCGAGTAGCTCATTGGTAACAAAATTAAATCATAAAAAAAATAAAAATGCTTGATCTAGGGATTGCCCCACCGGGGCGCAGAAAAAAACACCCAAAAAAGGGGGTTTTTGGTACTTTATGCAACATCAAAGTAGAAAAGTAAAATTGTGCTTCAATAGCTACCTGCGCCCATTTACTGGCTATTGAAAACCGTTTACTCCGGTCGATTATCTCTTAAGGACTGCGAGAAACTAGGGGGCGCAGAAACGTCTACCCTAGCCACCCAGCCTTAATGATTCTTGTTATTTTGCATTGTAAATTTTTTTTTTTTTTTTTTTCATTGTATCTACTCTTTAAATTTTATATGATCTTTGTACCCCACTTCTGAATTTTTTGTTTGTTCTTTTGTAATTGAGAGTCATTCACACTAACTTTAAGTTACGAATGGTCTCCTTTCTTTCCACTACTAAATCAAGATTATTTTAAACAATTTTAAGTTAATAAGTTAAGTTATATTATATTATTGTTTACCCAATCTGTGTGGAATAAATAATTTGGCCCCCTAATTCTTCGACAAACTTCAAATAAGATCAGCAAGGCAAGCACCTGCAACAGTCCACTTTTTTTTCCATTCTCCGCTAAAAGTCTAAGCCCCTATTTTTCATTAAACCGTACCGTCTTCTGCAGAAATCCGTCCACCCCAAATCCCCTCATTACAGATTAGAGCAACAAAAATGTCCTTGCTGATCGATTTTGCAATCAATTTTAGTAGAAAATTCCCAAATGCAATAACCAGCAGTCCCTATCTGAACCAATCTATGATCCCCTGCAAAATTGAAGCCTTCAAAATATCTACTTCGAGATAAAGCAATTGCAAGGAGTAGGTAACCAAACATTAAGCTTAATCCTCCATCTCTTGATCAACGTAGGTATACCTTCCACACTCAGAATACAAATGTCCTGCAATAAATTTCTCGCCCTTTTCTCAAATTTCCACTCCTTTTATCAAAATAAATAACACCAAAATCTACACAGTTTTTGCTGAGTGTAATAAAAAAAAAATACACAATCCGCATTCCAGAAAAGGCTTTTTCCAGGCAGTCACTCCTTGACTTTTCCACGAAAAGCAAATAAAATGGAAAAGAAATTATCTTCCATCAACGGCGAAATAACTTTCAAATGTCACTAGGTTACAGGCACAACAAGAGAAACAACAAAAAAAAGGACCTTCCTTTGGAGCGTTAAAATGCTTGCACTCAATTTTCCATTTGATCGTTTCGATAAAATACAAATAATCATTACATACTGTAAAAATATATCTGTCAAAAAAAAAATTGAATTCGATATAATAAATTTAAGCATCAACAAGGACATCCAACATAACATCCAACAAAAATGTAATTACATTTCCAGATATTGCAAGAGATGATGGTGGAAATTGACTACGATGCCGATGGCACGGTGTCCCTGGAAGAATGGCAAAGGGGCGGCCTGACAACGATACCGCTTCTGGTGTTGCTAGGTATGTATACGCACATGGGCATACACACCCACATACAATTTTATGGGGTTAAGCCCTCGTCATCTGCAGCAAAGACTGGGCTTCTACCCAGCAGCTAGCGAACTGTTTGTTTTTTGTTTTTAACGTTTCTGTTTTTTCTTTCATCCTTTTCACTTTTTTCTTATTCTTTTTGTGTCTGTGATCCTCTTCCTTGTCATTGTATTTGGTTATTTACTCTACTTTGCAGGAGTGGATAATACAGCCCTAAAAGAGGACGGCATTCATGTATGGCGACTGAAGCACTTCAGTAAACCTGCATACTGTAATCTTTGTCTGAATATGCTAGTTGGCCTGGGAAAGAAAGGACTTTGTTGCGTGTGTAAGTACTAACGATACAACAAAAAAAAAAAACTAACTTGTTCATGTTCTAGTTTGTGTGCTCCTTTTATCCGTTCTCCATCAGTTTCGTGTTGTGGGCCCGTGCCCGTGTCATTTTGGAATTTTAAATTAAATTCAAATACGCTATAAAGTAGACCGGTAATGATGGCTGTTAGCGTTTTTAGTTGGATCCTGTTTCATGTTTCTTTTATTTTAGACTCCATGATGATGATGTTGGCACTGTGTGCATAATTAAAGTTGCTACATCACGTGTATGGCATGAGGGAAAGTGTAAACAACACTCGAGTTTATGTTGTTGAAAGTTTTATGTGACTTAATTAAGTTGGGAACAAAGTCGTAACGGTTATTATGAGTCACATGTAACATGGCATATTGCACGAGCTATTAAATGAGTACCCACCAAATTTACATAGGTACGACCCAAACGCAAAATAGTTGGTCCATCAACTTTTTTTGCACTTGGAAACTTCTATATTATTAGTTTGTCAATTTTTACAAAAATTAAAAAAAATTTTCATAGACAATTATGCTCTTTGATTGAATTACTGACACAAATAATCGCAATCACAACAAATACCGTTAAAAATGTGTGCTTTCTCATTTGTTAATGAGTGCAAAATAGTTGGTCTACGTCATTCGCGATGCAAAAGAGTTGGTCTTTGCCACATCATAAGTTGGCTGCGGTTGTTCTTTTCTAACCAGTACAGTCGTGACCATCTTGGACAGTATAAACAGGAATTCTCTTAAATCTAGCTATACTATACAACATTTTTTTTTTTTTTTTGTGTTGGGAATTCGCTGGAAGTAAAAAATCATCGAAAGACATTGCAGAGCTAGTACGCGAGGGATGCTCCTGCAATAGTGATGGACTTTAACTCATCTAAAAAAAACTCCCGGGGGACTGGCATAAGCCATCCCGAAAAAAGATTGCACCTAGTCGTACGACTAATCAGCAAATTATATTTTGAATAGTTTAATGAATTTAAAGAGATAAATCCGCCGTTTGTCGGATTTTTAAACTTGTTTTGTTTGAAATTAATACCTAATTTCTTAGCCCTAGCTAAATCTTACAGATCAAGAGGTTTAATCCGTCTCAGTCTCCTGATTACATTGTCATTATTTAAAAGTTCTGTTATTTCTGCGTTTACGTGGCTGAGAAGCCGATTTCTATGCCTCTGAGCAACCTTCTTAACCTCATCTTCAACCATTTCAACATTTAGATCTCTATGCAGATCGGCGTTTCGTATGTACCAAGGTGCATTAACTATGTTCCTTAGTAGGTACTTTATTTTGGAAAACCTGAATTTTTTGTAAGTTTGTTTGGCATGTGCATGCCCACAATTGGAGCCCGTAGGTCCATACTGGTTTTAGAACTTGCTTGTATAGCAATAACTTATTGTAGTTGGACAGGGATGAGTATCTCCCAATAAGCCAATACATTTTACTGTATCGCATGTTCAACTCATCTTTTTTTTTCTTAACGTGCGCTTTCCAACGCAGTTTAGCGTCTAGAGTCATGCCTAGATATTTAGCTGTGTTAGAAAATTCTACTACATTGTTGTTAATGTAGACTGGAATGTGTGGTACGTTTTTATACGTAAAATTAATATGGACTGACTTAAGGTCATTTAATCTAATCTGCCATTTCTTAGTCCATTCTGAAATATTGTTTATTGCCGTCTGAAGCTTTTTTGTTGCTATTTCGACAGTTGCTCCCACAGCAAGGACGGCTGTGTCATCTGCAAAAGAAGCTATGGTGGTTTCTACACTTTCAGGCAAATCGCTAGTGAAGAGTTGGTATAAAACTGGACCTAGCACACTGCCTTGCGGTACACCAGCTTTAATCTCTCTTAAGGTTGAACACTCTGTATCTTGCTTAATTCTGAAGAATCGATCTGATATATAAGACTCCAGAATACTGCTTCGGCAGTTGCTTTTATAATTCGTGTATCAGTCCTTTGTGCCAGACTTTATCGAAAGCTTGTGCTATATCAAGAAATACTGTAGAGCACACATTTTTCTCTTCAAATGCTTTTTCGATTTTATCTGTGATTCTATGCACCTGATCAATTGTAGAGTGCTTGTTTCTAAACCCAAATTGATGACTTGGAAGTAGCGATTTTTCATCAATAATTTTTTGCAGACGTTTTGCCAGCATTTTTTCGAATAGCTTGGACAACATTGGTAGTATCGATATTGGGCGATATGAGGCTACTTCGCTAGGTGGTTTACCTGGTTTTGGTATCATTATTACCTCCGCGACCTTCCACATGCTTGGCACATATCTTAATTTAAATGCAGCATTTATAATCTGCGCTAGTTTTTTTAAACCTTTTCGAGGAAATTGTTTTAAAATTTCCCCTGTGATTAAATCGAACCCTGGGGCTTTTTTTATGTTTATGCCTTCTTTGATTTCTTTGGCAAGTTCTTTAGCTGTTACCGGCCGAATAAGTCTGTCTTCTTCGCATGTTTCTTCGTTTCCTTGATAATCTTTATCTTCATAAGGTTTGAAGACGTTCTCAAGGTACTCTGCAAAAGTATTTGCTTTTTCTTGACTGCTTTTTGCCCAGTTACCTTCTCTGGTTTTTACTGGCGGAATGTGAGCTATTGGCCTGTTCATTTTCTCTGCTGCCTTCCAGAGCGAGTAGTCGGTACTAGCATCATTTGTTAAACTCGTAAGATACGTTTTAAAGACTCGTTATTAAATTCTCTTATAGATTTTCTGAGCTTATTATTTAAGTTGTTCAGTGTGGTTTTTTCGCTTGGCGCCCTTGTCTGTTGCCATCGTTTTCTAGCCTTCCTCTTTTCTGTAATAATTTCACATATTTCTTTTATTAAAATTCTATCACCAAGCGTAAGAAGTATTGAGGAATGATCTGATTGAAGATCAGGGCCTTCTTCTATATTTATTTTATTTGAAGATATATTTTTGGATATAAAGAAGTCTACAAGATCTGGGGTTTTATTCCTATCTGTAGGCCAGTAGGTAGGTTTCCCCGTTGAGTGATATTTGCCGCCGACTTCTTTAATAGTTTCATATAATTCTCTGCCTCTAGTATTTGTTAATCTAGATCCCCAATATTTATTCTTGGCATTAAAATCCCATCCCGCAATTAATCGATTGTGAAATATGCGGAAAAGACTTTTAAAATCATTTTTCCTTAGTCTATAGCTAGGAGAGCAGTATACTGCTGCAACAGATATTTGCCTACTACCCGTTTCTACACAAAATAAAAAATTAGGCGAAAGGTTTATTTGACACTGAAGAGAAGCCAGAGTGCGTATTTAGTAAAAAAGCAAGCATATTTATTTTACGGCTAGAAGAACATCTGAATCTGACCAGCTACTCACTCATTCTCGATGGCAGCCATTCCCTATAAGTAGTGTGGGATGGTTTAATACAGGCTCAAAATCTGTCATCTCATATCCCTACCCCTAAGCAGATTGTCCTCACAAATGCAAAGTCTGTACCAAATGATTAAAAATTGGAGAGGGTTTACCTACCTGGGAGTTTTACCTCCACTACCCTTGTAATAGATAGACATTTAAAATGTTGTTGTCCTTCTACAACAAAATGTAAAAGCCCATAGAAAGTTTACTGACACCTGGCCCATTAAAAATAACTTTAATCACTCCATGCATATGTCACATAGAATTTCCTAGCACATTCACATAGAATTAAATTTTAAACAATTTATAACTTAACTTCCCACACGAGTATACCTACGAGTATGTAATTAATTTCACAGCTAAATGGATTTCCGTTCTCGAAACTTCCAAGCACATCCATCATTCTGGGACGTGTCTCCGAAAAGCGGAATTTCCACTAGCAAACAAATTGTTTTCATGGCAGCCATCCGACGTCGACGATTCCTAATTTAGAAAATTCCACACCTCTCATTTCTCATATCCTTAGCACATTCCTCTCTGTTAACATTTTTGCCCGAATCAGCAGCAGACACCAAAATCTCATTCACACTCTTTTGATCTTTTTTTTCAGTATGCAAATATACAGTACACGAGAGATGCGTACAACATGCTCCAGCTTCCTGCATCACAACATACGTCAAATCGAAGAAGTCCAAAGGTGGGGGCGATCTTCTACATCACTACGTCGAGGGCAACTGCTATGGGCGTTGTTCCAAGTGTAGAAAACGTATAAAGGCGTATCATGGCATAACAGGACTAACGTGCCGATGGTGTCACATGATGGTATGTATACATCTATCTATACAATACACTCTTACCAATAAAATAACAGTAGCTATGACATTTTCCAAGATAAAACACTGAGTAGGAGTATCGAATTGAATGGCGATTTGATGTTCGTTTGGCTACGAGTACTCATGGTCTCTGTGAGCGGGGCGTACTGGCCAAAAGTGTTTGGTTAGCTTCCTAAAGTGTCAAACGGATTGAATGCCAATATTTCGTGACGTCGGCTATTGCGAGTATGGGTAAACAAAGGGTTGCTGCCTGTGTTTTGTCAAATTGAACTTTAAGCACTTTTATTGCTACTTGAAGACTTTTCGTGTTGACTTTGAAGCGGAAATTGGACTTTCTTTCGTTGACATTTGGCCGTTTGACGCCAGGCAAGGAAGTCTTAGTACAGAGTGTTATCGTTTGATGATTTTTCTTGGAAAGGAAACCCGAGATTAAAGTAGATTGATTTAGTGCAGTGGGGGACCTGCCGGGATGGCCTCAGGTCGGAGAGGCATATGGTGTATAAATAAATCTGTCATACCCACGTAAAAGGTTGATTTGGGAAAGTGTTTTATAGCTACGGGGTTAAAAGTTCATAGCCAAGTCACACGTGCGGTGTGCTCGTGTTTGATGGTTATTCACGGAAGGGCTTAGTGTACAAGGTGACCCACGGTCTGTGGTAATTGGACGCCAATTGAAGGGTGGATAGAAAAGATAGCTGAAGGTGACCCAAAATGTTTAAGCCCCTCATCGTTAATGGATTTTTGATAAAAGGCGAACTAACGTAGGCATTGCTTTCAGTGGAGTACGAGCCCCAAAATTCCTATCCCAACAGCTTACAGATCTGTACAAAATTCTTTGATGGATTCCATTTGAAAACATTTCATCACAAAATTAAGTCCAACAAAATAATCGTGCGTACACTACTGATTACTTATGTAGGTTTGGGTAAGCACTAAAAGCTTTTTGATGCAAGTTGCGACCAGAAAAGCAAGGGAGTTTCAATTTTCTAGTGAAGTTTTGTAGTTCTACGGGAAGCAGAGTTTTTCGGGAGAACAAATATTACCTTATAGCTCAGAGTCAAGCATTTACAAAATGCCTACCTACCTAAATTCGCGTGATTTATTGTGGAAACCTATGAAAGCTGACTTTTTTGATATTTTGGTATTAAATACGTGATACAGAAAAGCTCGTATGAACTAGCGCAAACCTTTACAGAGCCTTTCTTTTCAGTTAAGGCTTTAGTTATAACCTTAAAATAGTCTTTTCTTTTTTGACCACTTAAACCTTATAGTTGAACTCAATCTTGGTCTCAAAATATTGGTTATGAATTTTAAAGTTAGTTTATCAAACAAAAATTGGCATGATCTTTAAATTTTCCAGAAAAAAAATTTGTCTTTAGACTTTCCGTATGTACGAAAAACTTTTTCTGATCAAATCCTCATTTAGCTACACCAAAAATAACCAAATCATACCCCTGAAATATTTCATTTCTATACTGTTCCCTATGTCAGGATTTTTTTTTCTGATGGAATCCATTTCAGGGGTGGTTGATTTGGGTGCAGGGAAATAAGTCCACGGGAAATAAGTCCACTGAGGGACTTAGTACCCATCAAGGGGGAAATAAAACCATTTTCGTGAAGTGGACTTAGTTCCCATATAAGGTGGGAAATAAATTCCGAAAACTCAGAGTGGTTTTATTTCCCTTTTAACGTCAAGTTGGTGTTATTGCGCTCTCAAACTATGAAATCTGTATGGGGGGGCATGCTGCCCCCCTGCAACCCCCCTGCTTGGATTTACTGTTGGATTACGGGGTGGGTGCAAGGTTGGTCTTATTACTCAAATTTTGTTGGCGTTATTACGCTTTGTCGGAGTTACTCCAATAAAAGATCGTGAGTTTGTTGTCCAATTTAGTTTGGACGTAAGTTCTCCTTCTTATTTTTGAGTGTGTACTAAGTTCCCATCAGAAAGTTGACATAGTTCCCACCCTACATGGGAACTTAGTCCACTTCACGAAAGTGGTTTTATTTCCCATTAGGTGGGAACCTAGTCCCTCGGTGGACTTAGTTCCCGTGGACTTATTTCCCTGCACCGTTGATTTGTTGTAAATGTTTTCTTAGAGGAACATTTTGCTGTCATTTCCGCACTGTTCCAACTTTTTCGGCTGCATTTTACGTATGGCTATAACTCAGGCCTTGGGGTATATCTAGCTTCCTTCAAGCTTTAAGGTCATATGCGGTCCGCCACATACACAAATTTAACGTTATTCTATTTGGATAAATCTGGCATATTTTGGAAGAGTTGCAAGACTTGTTTGATGTCAATCAGGTTCAGGCTGGAAAATAATGTTTTGCCGACAGCTTTAACATTTTGTTTGCATATTTCTGTATATAACCTGATATTTTTGCGATTGGTAATAACTTTAAAAGGGGGTCTATAAGATCACAACTCCCACACGGTTCTTATCTGTATATCTTAGGCCTTAAGTCACGACAGGCTCTACATCGCCAAAGGCAATCCCTAAAAGATCTTTGAAGAGAGATGTCGTACTGTTTAGATAACGCTTCTTTGAAACCGAGATTGAGACATGCTTTCAACTTTAACAGGTCCAAAAACCACAAGACAGCCAATCGTCAAGTATTTGCCGCGTTCTTAAAAAGCTCATAGCGCTCCCACTTCACAAATAACTAGTGCATATTGCTGGATTTTATTTATTGATGAACTAAAACAAATCTTGCCTCTGCTTCTCACACCAAGCCCAAAACCGCGTTTTTCGATGCATTCCCACCGACCACCAACTCGTTTTCGTTTGACATTTCAATCAGCTGTAGTGCCTCACAGCTGATTGAAATGTCGTTAAACTTCGGTGCAAACTTTTGTGGTTACAAATTTCGATCGCATTAATTAACAAACAAAATGAATTTAGTGCATTTAAAAACAATATTAGCCCATCAATTAATTGTGGAAAATGATTTTATGTTGTGAGTTGTGACATTTGTTAGGTCAGCTATTTTGCTGAATTTGCTGGATATTGCAAAAGGTGTGTTTGTTCCAACAATCCAACGATTGGATGTCGTTTTCGTGGAAAACTGAAATATGTATGGGAAAACTTCTGTTTTCGATGAAGTTTTCATGTGTTTTGGCGAAAACCCGGTTTTCGGCTTGGTGTGAAAAGCATATTAGTTAGTTGCCATTCTTCACCCTTGAGCCTTGAGGGAAGCACTCAGTGCTAGGAAAATACTAATTATATGATAATTGGTTTTCTTCCTCTAAAATGGCGGTTACAAAATAAATTGTTGACAATTATTGTTGCCCTTCTCCACAAAGGCCATAAAATGAGTTTCAAGTTTAACGCACGTATTTAGTTTATGGCAAAGGACGTAGCTCCTATTAACTAGGTACTGAATATGAGTTTTTATTTTTGGAACGAATAGAAGGGACATTTTTTTATTGTCAGAACAGTTTTACGAAGGTTTGTTAGAGGTGTATTTTGGAATTGAACCTGATACTTCTTTACTATTTGCTTATTGCTCAGTAGCCCAGCATTCCACCGTCTGCCAAAACACCTTTCAAGTCTATGATCGCGTTAGAACTTTTATCCCCAATTTTTTATTGATAAGATTTACATCAAAATATACAGCTTTGCTTCTTCGTGTTCCAGTTTTTATGAAGTCCCCCAAGTAGAGCCAAATACCTCTAGGACCTCCTTCTTAAGTCCGGTAATTCTAGAACTTGACTCTAATAAGAACTGTCATTCTTTCTCTTCATGGAACGTAAAAATAGGAACTTTCTTTAAGCCTTTTAGACCATTTCTAGCTCTGTTCTCTCACAGTTCCCTCCGCATTCGTGTGACCATCCTTTACTCACAGTTTCACAAGTTTTTGATAAAGTTCAATCACAGTTTGCACAACACTACGTGGAGGACAGTTCAGACCCTCAGAAATCGCAAACACCTCAAATAACTCTTTTGATACACGATTGTAGGTATAGTGTATATTTATGGCCTGGTATGGACTAGTCTTTTGTGTTTGCACATTTACCTTGTACCAAAGCCTGGTAAGGCAGTTTGGACTTGTGGTTAAAAATTCTGGAAGGTATCGTAGTGCAGCCTTCTTCTCAGAGATGGGGCAGGACAGTTAGGTACACCAGCCTCTTCATTCTTGAAGCTTGAAGCAGAATCCATTGGAAGGAAGGTTTAACCATCGTGGGTGTTCGTCTAAGAGGCAATCTTGAGATCACCAACAACGTTACTGACAAGGGATTTCACTACGACGTTTTTTAAACTTAAATTTGTTTGGAGTTACCGTATGTGAGGCGGTTTTTCCACCTATGTCCGGTTTTGCTGATCGCATCCAGCTTCAGTTGTAGTTTGGATGTAGACATCGTAGACTTTCCTTATAAGATGGTAAGGGTAGTCTCGGTTTTGTCGCTCCCACCTATTCTTAATGTGTTTCTAAAAATAGGTACCTATCATACGGTTATCTTGATCTTCTTTTCTATTTCTAAGGAAGATGAGCTACAGTCCCGTGCAATCTTTAAGGTTATTTCTTGCGATTGCGAGTAGAGATTTGATTTCAGTATAGCCTTTTGAAAAAATCGTGATGCTTGTGCAAGATTCCGGATAACCTTTAAGGAAGGATAGGGCTTATTTATTCGGCATTACTCCCGCTTAAAAAAAAACGCCGTTAAGGAAGGCAGAGAAAATATTTTCACCGATTTTTAACCTTTGTGGTACCTACCACAAAGAAATCAAACAGCGACTTCTGTTGAAGTGTGTTTACAAATTGCTTTCAGACTACAGATTTTGAGTTTATTTTCAGAGTTCATGCTATAAACTATCCAATCTAATATTCTACACCTCGGACTACTAAGGATCCCTTACCCATCAAAGCTGCACAGACATTGATAGTGTGATGGCCCCTTTGGCCTTTATTTTCCTGTGTCCAAGGAAATGTTTCATAGCGCGAATCCGTAACTCCTCTTATGTCCGTATTGGTGCAAAGTTAAAACATTGCCCCCATTGACTGCATATACGAGAAGTTCATATAAAGCTGAAATTTCGGGCTGAATTTGACCTACAAGCCACTGACCCATTTTCATCATTAAGCTCGTTTCGTTATAGGCATAGGTATGCCTGGTTGTATCTAAAAATAAGGAACTTGACCGATCGATAGAGGCAACGTTTTCGAAACAAGATATCCTTATTATAGCAGTCCATAGCCATCAAAGCAGTTAAGTCTCCAAATCGGAGTCAATGTTCTACGCCAGCCAATTACCTACTTGAAATGGGGCAAAAACGGACTTCATGAGTCTCCATCCAAAGGATTCACTTCCATTACCAGCAGACATACACTCAGTAGAATAATTTCCGTAAAGGGATAAATGTACTCACTGGAAAAAGTAATTTGTATTTTCATTTTTATCTCGTCAATTTATCTTGCATCGTAGAGGTCCTTGCTGGCGAAATTTATTTTATTATTCGAAGCTAATTATCTGCGTTGGATAATTAATCGTATAACCGTTGCAAAAAAAAGAGGGTAAATTTGTTTTTTTTTTTTTTTTTTTTTCAATTTACTAATTTAATTCGCCAAAAGAAAAAGGAAACCGCAATCGACTTTTCCATCGGTTAGTATTTCATGAAAAATTGAATTCTAATCAATTTCGTGTCTCCGGCTGTCTGGATTCCCACCGTGCCGTAGATATTTGATATTCCTACAAAAGGATAGAAATACATGGAGACTTTGATGGGTTTTTGTGTGAGTCAATTATGCGATGGCATAAAAAGACTCAAGCCTCTCACAATCAGTCTGTTTATTTGCGTTTGCGAAAGTATTCATTCCGACTGATCCGCCGTCATCCTTGCCATTCAATCTTAATTAATAATACAGATTCAATAACAGGACATGGAATTAGTTTACTCCACTCACTCAAGGCCTACAGAGTGTAAACAATACTGGTTCATGTGTGCACAGCTTAATACCGACTTTATTTTGTTTTTCTTATTTTCCTGCAGCTACACAACCGATGCGCATCGACCGTGAAAAAGGAATGTACACTGGGAGAGTATGCAGAATTGATTGTCCCACCTACGGCTATTTGTCCAGCGGTACTGGACAGACAACGCTCGGTCAATCAATCAAGTAATTTCAAGGTAAATTGAGGGATTTTTTGTTTAATTTGTTTATTTGTTGTGTCCATGTCCAGTCCATTGATTTGCCCCCGAAATCCTTGTTCGTCCTTTCCATATACACTAACTATTTGTCTCACCCGCTATGCCCCGACTAAGTGTGGTTAAGGTGACTAACACATTTGAAATGTATCTATTTACTTTGAAAGCCATCTCAAACACAGGTAACGCACTTTCAAATCACCCCATCAGAAACAGGCTGTCCGCTTTTGGTGTTTGTCAATCCGAAGAGTGGGGGACGTCAAGGCGATCGTATTCTGCGAAAGTTTCAGTACATGCTTAATCCGAGGCAGGTGTATGACTTATCAAAAGGTGGCCCAAAAGAAGGTAAGTTGATGTTGGCGCCAATAAAGCTTATGGTTTAGGTGCGACTTACAGTGTGTTTGACAAGAGGGAATGGAAAAGTTTGAGTGTTTCCTGTAAGTTATTCCATTTTAGACTTTTAAGAGTTCGAGTACTTTTTTCAGTGGTGATCATTGTACAAGCCCTCAGAAAGTGTAGGTGTTTCTTATCAGATTTTTTTTTTTTACTCGAATCTATTATTTTTATTATTTTATTTATCTGCAGGCTTGCAATGTATCTCTTCTCCTCTATAAATGTATAAGAATAAGTTGCATTGTGTTTGAAATTTATGTTCTCTGTAATGATTTTGTTTCTGTAAAATTCCAATGAAGGCGAAGTCAATACCAAGGTGTAAGTGTAAATACGATGTTTGTATATTAGTGGACTGTAAAAAGTAATTAGGAAAAATAAAACACGTTGCTTTTTTGTTTGGGAAAAAAGAGCTATGCTCTGAAAAAAACCCATGTTTATTGCTGGACGGTTGGAAGCGAAGTGGCATACAAAGAGAGAGACACAGTCGTACGCGCAGTAGTACGACGATGCTCTTTCTCTGTATTTGTGTATAAATACATATAAATTGTTTTCTTTCTTGAACTCGTATGTCAATACGATACAATGTTTGTATGTGTATGGTAGGTTTCAACTGCTTTAATAAAAGGATAGTTTTGGACACGATAGGTTGCGTTGTTGTTCAGACATGAAAATGTTCTTCTTTTCTTTCAAGAAAAATATTCAAAAATCGAGACCAAATCGGGGAATCAATGAAAAACTCATAACTTCATGATGAAAAACAAATTTAAATTTTTACTATAGCTGACCCGGCATAAATCCGTTTTGAAAACATTTTGTCCCTGTCACTAAACGACAAGCATGTCTCCGTTTTGTTTGCTATAGACAGAAATCCATTAAAAATATGGAAATTGTATTTATTTGAAATTTAATCATTTGAAATTTGAACATTAATCGAAACGAATTCATTGTGTTTCGTTGCAATCGTAGCGATTTACGTCGCCAACGATGCGCGTCTAGCTCTTCGATTTGAACTCGTTGGCTGTCTTCCAGCAGCAGTACGATTTGACGCAGCTCTCATTACATGAACTCTCAAACTGCTTGCCTATTGGTGTTCATCTGGTCTTATGCGTTGTCCCATTCTGTCGACTTCTCTATGTGCTTGGCGTTCTTCTTCATTTTGGCTTCTTTGATAAATTTGTTCTTGACTTGCTTGTCTTTTTCTTCTGCCAATATTTGCGCGCATTGGTCTTGGCATTTTCAAAAAATCACTGAAATTTACTTTTCAATATTTTGTCCGAGTTTAAATTTTTGAAGCGAATATAGCTTTTTTACGGACGGTCGGTGGGTCACGCATATAAATTATTCAAAAAGATGGGGAGTAAACCGAAAAAAATCGTCACCGTAGCGTTAACTTCCCCCTCCATGGCGCACTTGGAAGATGAAAACTCTAGAACGGCTCCACCGATTTGGATGATTTTTGTTTTGTGTTGTTCGTCTTGATTCAGGGATGGTTTAGGAAAAAGGAAAAGTCGAAAAATTCTTAAATATATGTGTGTAGAGAGCGAAAGAGGAACAGAGAGAGTAATCTAAACTAACTGGCACTATGGGCGCACTTGGAAGATGGGGAGCGAACCGAAAAAAGGTGAAAGCGGTAGCGTATATATCTTTTTTCTCTCTCCCACTCATCCGCGTTGCGCGCGCACGTTCTATACGTAGCTAGCTCTCTCTCTCTCTCTCTCTCTCTCTGTCGCTCAGCGTAGAAGCGTTAGATGCGTTGCATGCTAACAAACGTTTGCTAACGTAACACGGGCCAATACTTTACGTCCAATGATTCGCTTCTTTCGGCCGTCCCACGACAGCTCGATTTTTTTTTTATATAGAATTTTTACCTTACAAAATCTATTAAACTGTCAAAACAAGAACAAACCAACACTGTTGACAAACTTATAATACATTAATACGAAATTGCCAATTTTCTAAATTTACTTTTTGAAAATGAAATAATACCTCACATACGTAGTTTGCTAATAAATTTTTGACATACAAAAGTAAATATTTAATAGGAAATATCATTGGATGCCAAATAAGGACCGCACGGCGATTTTCCTGAATTTTCTTTCTTCCTAATCCTGATATACAGGAATACGAAAAAAAAACAAAGAAAAATCATGAAAATCGTCTCAGGGGCTATTGAGTTACATATAACGTCGTCGAGTTTCAGTCCGAAAACCGCACTGATCAGATTGCCTAAAAATGAGTTCCTCCAGCTTTAAACAGCTCAGCAGTATAGCCGTAAGCTCCAGCAGCTAGCTACCCTTATTTCATGGCGACGGGACTATTGTCTCTATCATAATTATCACAATATGGTTATCAGAATTGTTTAAAAAATGTTCTTTTGGCATACTTTTAGGACGTCTGGCAATGGTTTGGCTGCACGTTAAACGTCTGGGACCATAATTTTTGTGATCTGGGCGTTCTCACAAATTTTTTGGTGTAACTATTATTTGGTTATACCAATTATTTCAAAATGTGATTTTTAACATACTATTAGTAGGTCTGGCAAGGGTACATCTGGGACCTATATTTATGTGATCAGGGCATTCTGTTCTTTCATTTAATACTATATTCAAGTGCTTATATAAAAAAATTCAGATTTTGAAAAAAAAAAAAAAAAAAAAAAAAAACACGTTTTCAACCTACTATTGCTAACCTCAGCTGCAAATAAGCGCTGCCAGACTTCGACATTTGAGTTTACTTTTTCGAGTCCTTTCTGTTCATGTATCAGCTTTTTGGTTATACTTGCACGCCCAAAATTTGCTGTGGGCTCTTAGACTAAAAGGTTGAACAGCTTATAGTACTGCCAGACAGCTCTAAGAGTCTACAAAACCGGTCGCCAAATAAGAATTTTTGTTTTTTGATTTTTGTAAAGCTTTCGAACTTCAGCTCCTCATAATCGTCATGTGCTCCTCTTTTGTCACCTGCGAAAATATTTGGAGCACCATTTAAAACCTCTTTATAGGAAAGATTGTAAAGCGAAGAATTTTGAGATTTTTTAAAAGTTTTAACTTTTATTTTTGATAGTAAGAACTCGTTTTAAAGTTTTCAAGAATCAACTACTCGGCGTAAAAATAATATGGTTGGAATAATATACTCCCCTTCTTTTTCTTCTAAATGAAGTATTTTTTTTCTCGATCATGGTCCTTTTATATTGTTTTGGTAGACATATTTTACAATTATACATCCTGCTAAATCAGAGGAGTAAGATGTCGAACCATGGGATATTTTCTTATAGATATAGGCAACAAGTTCAATCTGCACAACTCAGAGAGTTTCTTGCTATTCACACTGTAAATGTCGACGTTTATCTTTAAGGGTTTTTTTATTTTTTTTTTATTTTGTTCCTACCTTTAATATCAAAATTTTCTCGTTATGATTGTAACCATTTGTGCGGTTTTGTCTGACGAAACAACAAACAATTCCAGGACTAACACTCTTTAAGGATTTGCCAAATTTCAAAGTTATTTGCTGTGGCGGAGACGGAACGGTCGGCTGGGTTCTGGAGGCAATGGGTTGGTATACATTACTCTTCTCATCTGTAATTGGTTTTATTTATTTTGTTCACATTTCTTTTGTGTTTTTTTTTTTTTTTCTTTCTTCTTTTACGTCTGCCATTTGGTGTGTGTGTTGTCTTTCTCGGTTTAGATTCCATTCAATTACAATCACAACCAGCAATCGGCGTGATCCCACTGGGGACGGGAAACGATTTAGCTAGATGCTTGCGATGGGGTGGCGGTTACGAGGGCGAAAATATCCCCAAGCTAATGGATAAAATAAGTCGTTCGAATATTGTCATGCTGGACCGATGGAGCATAGAGGTGACTAATACCGCACCAATGGAGGATATTCTAAAGCCAAAGGTGAGTACCTGACAATATTAGGTTAAATGTTTGTTCGCAGTCTACAATCTGATGGTGGGCGTTTTGATTTTAAATGAATTGTGCTGTAGGTGTGTTCATGAAAGCGGTAATTAGCATTAGCTATAAGGTTGTACGAGATTTTATGAATTGAATTGAATTTTTTAAATTAACCGTGGGGATCCATATCATTTGATGCTGGGCTATAGTAATCTTCAGTGTGAAATGTAAACTGACATTTTGTATTCATTTCAAAAACGAGTGCGCCATAAGTGACTTTTTTAAATTCAACCCATAAGCCTAGTATGCACCTCTCCTTTTCGAATTGAAGTAGGTACGCTGCTGGGTAATTCTAGTAGATGGCTAGGTACAATTCTCCGCTCTCTTTTCGGACATATTTAAAGCCCGGGATATTAATTGTTTTGCGCAAAATTTGACACTTATTCTCAGTGTTGCCAGCTTTTATAAGAGGTATGGTGACAAACTGTAGAATTTTGGAGCCAAAAATAGCCAAACTCAAAATGTGCATACCGATTACATTGCTTTTAAAGACGAAAATATTAAATTAAAAAAAAAAACATTTAGGGTGTACTACCTGAATACTTGGACGTTGTGTTTTCATATTCATATGTATATCTTGTGAGATGATTTTTCTGCTAATTCTGTTCAAAAACTGTGTGCAAATGGAGTTGGCTTTTTCGCATTTATCTGCTTAGAAAGTTTTAATCATACACGAAAAGATTACGTTCGCAATAGAAGTACTATTTTTTTTTTACAAATTCCTAGGGAGCCTAAATTTAATGCTAAAATCGCCAAACTTTAAAGTGAGTTCCGTAAATTAGGATAAATCCCAAAGGACAATTTTAAGAAGCCTGTGAAAAGTTCGAGTAGCCAAATCGGTAATAAATAGCCAGTGCTGGTAAGACTTCTATCAACCGATGGAACTCTCCACAAATTATTTTCCGTTGACGTTTAGCTGCCCATTTGGAGACCAACGGAAACTTTCGTTCCGAAACAGGTGTATAAGGCTTTAAGTGTATAATGGCCTACTAAAGTTAAAAGTGAACCGATAAATAAGGTACCTACCAGATGCATCTAAGCAAACAAAACTCCCACATACAGCTGTACTCCAACAGTCTTCTTTTGTTCTTATGGAGGATTGCTTGATCGGCCGCAAATACTTAACAAAGGAGTCTCTCAATTTATCCACCTTGACATTCGGTTTCAAAAATTCCTAATTATTTCTGCAGATCCTCAATATTTTCATTTTAAATTCAACTCCAATGTTGACAACGTGCAAACCAAACGATAACCAAAAAAGTTGAAGAGCAAACTCGCATCCCTTTCCATTCACTCGTCTTCGAATAGTTGTTGTCGATCAATCCCATGTATCCTGCTTCTGCATGAGATTTATGCGATTCAAGCTGTTGAAGGTACCATAGTCATTTGGCACTTCCATTCAGAATCCTCAACTTTGTACACTGCATTCAAGGGCTTACAGGCACAAGCAATCATTCCTTTCTGTGCTAATCCAATTTCGCATTTAGAACTCTCGGAATACAATAAATTACTCCTTTGAGAGAGGTTCTAGCTACAAATTCGATTGTGTTCGAGAAATATTCCGAGTCCAGACACAAACCGTATCCCCCAAACTCTCAATTTTAGCAATATAAAGCACGTACTGTGTCAATAAATTGTTTTAACAACTGCCTTTCTCCCCCCTAGGTTACTCTTCACTCCAACATGCAAAAAGTTATCGAACTATCACAGCGGGTTATTGTGGAAAAGTCCGTGATTGAATCTTGTGAAGAGATCCATCGGAACGGCACAAACACCGCATCGAGTGAATTCAACAACACCAGGAGCATATCAACGTCAACCATCCAAACTAAGACCCGTGAGGAGCACAACCATGTCACTAGCTGCAGCAGTCCGCCACCGCGTACTCCTCCCTCCATTCATCTGCAACTATCACCACTTCGTTTGCAGCGACACCACGAGACAACAACAGACGAACTAATAAAAGATGCAACCGAAACAGAAACAGATACCGATAATCAGAATAACAATCAACGGACATTGTCGGGATATTTATCGACACCAGCATCCCCAGAGGCGGAGGTGCCCCCAACTCCCACCACCCCATTATCGACGCCGACAACACCAACTCCTGTCAATGTCGATGCAAATAGTAATCCCCATCTGCCATCGGGAGAGGACGATTGTGGTGGAGGTGGTGATGGCGATGTTGGTGTTGCCAGTGATGGCAATGGCAACATCACAAACAGCGGGAGCTCTCTAAACATTCCAATCCAAAAACCAATAAAAGTTCAATCGGAAAAGGATTGCTCTGCCCCGTACAACATTATCAATAATTATTTCTCCGTCGGAGTGGTAAGTCCTTGTAGTAGTATTAAGAGTCCTAGACTTGGTCAATTAATTCCATTGTGATAATCTTAAATGCGATCGAGGATGGTGACGCCTCCTCCTTGAGGCGAAATTTTGTATGCGAAACACAACGGTCTGTCGTCGTCGTCCTCATGTGCTTCTCAGCACTCGGGGCACAAGGATAACCCTTGTCATATAGGGAATTTGGACTAGGTTCGCTGGTTTTTGTGGCATTTGGGGAGGAAATTTAATTTCACGTTTCGCTGGTCATAGGCGAAGTCAATTACGGTTTGCGCCTGCAAACTGGGATATTGGGATGATGTGGCTGGAAGGCAACTTTTTTTTCTCTTTAATTATATCAACCAGTCGTAAAATTGAATCGGCCAGGATATTGCTGGCTTATTCCATGAAATGTTTGTTGTTAAAGTGCTCAAAATAAAATCTATTTATTTTGTATTCGCATGTGAGAGTGGCAAATGACTTTGAATGCATAAACCTGCGCGCTAATTGCAAAATGAGCAGATTGGATTAATGAACTTGTGTGTTGCTTAATCTGTTTGTGTAGGTAATTAAGTCAAATGAAATTAGTGGAGTGTTTTATTGCCTTGCTTTGTGCTGCGGAGATTTGCTCGTCCAGTGGGGCTTAGAGGAAAGCAGCGTTTGAAAGCAGCAAGAGCGCCTTAAACGTACAAATTTATGGCCTGTTTCCTGCAGAGATTTTTGATTCTTACTCTTCGAAAACACAAACGTTTTCGTGACAAAATTGGGTTGACTTTATGTTTTAGATTTCTTTTTTTTTTTCAAATCTAGTAGGTAATCTAGATTTATGAAAATGTTGACATTTGCCCCTGCATACCTGTCTTGTTATCTGATTTAACTGGATTAAAAGCCATGTATTTGCAATTTGAAGATTATGATAATGTAGTCATAGCTTATGTCATAAGCCTTGCTAAAGTCGGCGGCAACTTCTTTCGAAGGTATGTGTACAAAAACTACTGTGCGAAAATTTGTCATACTTTTATTGTCCTGTTAAAGCTACGATTAATGGGACTTATAAGCGTTTCTATAATTATCTGGCGCAAGATAGCAAAATATACTTTTATTTATATTTTTATTTATCAAATAAATTTAAAATCAATTTATAAATTATTTATTTTAAGGCTTCAGGGCATATAATATATGTTATTGCATTCACTTATTTTAAGCGAAAGGCTGCACTGAGCTTTGGTCACACTGTATTTTACTGCAGGAAAATCAACTCGTAAGAGTAATTCGCGAGAGGGAATTGCCATGAATCAAATAATTATAAAGGATTCGGACATTTTGTTGTAAAATTTGCAAACTAAATAGTTAATTTGGTAAGGTTTCGGTATTATGCGTGCAGTGTTGCCAGCTTTTAGATGAGGTAAATAGCCAAACTCAAATTTGAAGAGCAAAAGTCCGCAATTTTTTGTAATTTGTTAATTAAGTTGTTTTTAAGGACTACCATATTAAATTGAAAAAAAATAGCACAACACAAACTCGAATTTGAGAGCCTTTTCCAGTTTCCACTTTCCAATGGTAACACCAAAAATAAAAATGTTACTGGTAGATATGGGGCGTACCTATTGTCTACACAAACTTTGGGCTGTGATTTTCATGCATAACTTCTGATATGATTTAACTGCTTAGTTGTGAGAGTCTGTTCAAAACTGTACGAAAATGGAGTTGGCACATTCACAAATAACTGTTTACAAAGTCTTAGTTCTACGAAATGCGCACGTTCGCAATAGAATTGTGCATTTTATATAAATTCTAAAACCTAGAAATCGCCAGACTTTAAATTGAATGGAATATAGATAGATAGATAGATTGAGGGAGGTGGAATCTGGTTGCCATATCACTGCGGCCACGAGTGGGCCTATTGTGATTTCCTCCAATTAAAGCTCGCTCATGATACCGGACTTAGTTATGAATCCTAGTAGATCTTTGAGTGCGCTGTCAGTTATGTCCTCTGCCCCAAGCTAAGGTTTACCTAGGTGGTGTTGACGTAATCTTACTAGACATTCACAGTGACACAGTATGTGTTCTGCTGATTCTTCGTCTTCGTTGCATAGTCTGCAAGTGTTGTTTTGTATTATTCCCATAGTTATGAGGTGTTTTTTGACTTGGCAGTGCCCAGTGAGGAACCCTGTGACTGTACGAATCTGACTCCTTGTTAGGTTTAGGAGTTGTTTAGTTCTTGAAAGGGAAGTAGTTGGCATGAACATTTTAGCTTGTCTGTTACCTTCAGTGTTTGTATCGAACTGCATGAGTATTGCAACTCTGCAGTCGATGTATTAAGTAAATATGTATATAAACTTAACGAAAGACCGAGAAGGTTCTGAGATTTGTATGACGAAAGGCAGTCTTTCAGCAGGAACCAACCGAGAAGGTTGTATGAGATTAATAAACAAAAGTGGTTTTTTATAACATTTTTCCACTATAATTGTCTTGTGTTTTATTTTCTGATGGTTTTATATTTTTACCTCGGATTGTGCATATAATTTCGCTGAGCTACGATACAGTGTTTGTCCAGTAATGGTTCGCTTTGTTTTTCAGCCAGGTTTTAATGTGAAATTTAGCGGTGCTAAGAGGTAATCCACAAAATGGTCTTGGCACCATAAAGGTAGATGCCGATCCTTTCCTGGCTACTATGTCTGCTATTTCATTGCCCACATATCCGCTATGTCCTGGCACCCAAATGAGGTGTACTCTGTTTGTGCTGGCTAGCGATGTGAGTAATTGTAGGCAATCCCATACTAGCTTTGATGTGATTTCATAGCTAATGATAGCTAATAGTGCAGCTTTGCTATCAGAGATAATGTATGTTTGTTATGGATTTTTTTAAATTTTCTCTGAGACATAGTTCTATTGCAAAGATTTCTGCCTGGAATACGGAGTTGCATTTGTCCATGCTTTTGTGGGTGAATGTTTTTGTGTCCACCCCGTATACTCCAGCTCCAACACCTTCATCTGTTTTCAATCCATCTGTGTACCATACATGAGAATCTTTGGCAAAATGTGGGTTTATTCTGTTCCCAGTTCTGTCGATTTGGGAATATGACTTTGAAGTTTTGGCTGAAGTTGAATTTAGGTAGACAGTTGTCTACTATGGTAATTCCAAGTATTTCATCTTTTTTCAGTTCCATAACGATATCTGGATGGACGAGCTTGGAGTTTTCGGTGTTTTCAGATATGAGCATGAAGGCATACGTCATGGCTTCTTTCTGTATCTGGTGGTGGAAGGGTGGAAGAGAAGAATAGAATATAAATTGCGATAAATCTCAAATGGCAGTTGTAAAGAGCCAGTTTAATGTTCAAGTAGCCCTATCGGAAGATGCTTCAATTTGTTGGCAAATGGCGGCAAATGTCAATTCTACTTTGACATTTGTGAGATAGAAATACACAAAATATAAGAATTAAGAAGACATGAATAGGTACTTCTAAAGATACCAAATTCTTAAGTTTTAATAATTTTTTTAGTATTAAGTTAAATGAAATCCGTTTTCCTTAGAAAATAAAATTCAAATTGCACTGAGAAGTATTTGAGAAGTATTTGATATAACGAACGACTCGATTTTGGAACCTCGAATAGTTCATCTAGATAAGTTCGTCTAGCAAAACAAGAAAAACAGCCTCATCGGGCTAGTTAAAGTCATACGTAAAACGAAACCGGAAAAAAATTTCTTTCGCTTTTTTGGACCACTTAATCCTAATAGTTGAACTCATTCTTGGTCTTAAAATGTTGCTTATGAATTATAAAGTTAGTCTATATGAAAATAAAATAAAAGATAATCTTAAAATTTTCCAGAAAAAAAATTTATTAATTTTTCCGTACGAAAAACTATTTCCGATCTACTTCTCACTCAATTCCACAACAAAAAACAGATCATTCCACTGAAATATTTCATTTCTTTACTGTTCCATCTGCCAGGAATTTTTTTTCTGATGGAATCCAACCGGTGGCGGTGGTGGTTGAAATTGAAATTGTTCGTAAGGAACATTTTTTCTGACAGAATTTTCGCTATGACCGCCTAAACGACAAAAAAACATTTTCACACTGTTCCAACTTTTTCTATTGCATTTTACGTATGACTATAACTAGGGTGAGTTTCCAAAGTATCTGTTATAAGGTCAGAGGTGTTCTTGATAAATCCCATCTTCGTAAAACACGTGTAGGTATAATTGAAAATGGAGAAGTATCAAAGCGAGTAGGGTAGGGCGGGGCTAGTTGGGCCACGGGGCAAGTAGGCCCACTCGAATAACTCAGAAACTAAAAGTCCTACATGACAACGATGACACACAATCGAAGTGTGTGACTTACGGCCACAAGCCAAACTAGTTGAAATTGCATTTTTACTTTCAAAGGGGCGCGTCGTTTAAAATTTGTATTTTTAAGTGTAAAAACTAAAAAAAAAAAATTATTTCTTTTCTTTCTTTTTTTGTGAAGCGGTGCAAATATCAGAATAAGGTAAACATTTTTCATGTGTCCCGTTATTGTATTTTATTTTCTCGAGTGTGGAATTGAAGTGTTTGGTGTAGTTGTTTCTTTGTGAAACAAAATGTTCAACAAAGTCAGTGCGGGGTAAGTTGGACCGCCAGTGGTGAGGAAGAAAAACATCTTGATTGGTTTTGTCTTATGTGTATGGAAGCATATTCAAAAAGTTTACCTGGGGAGGAGTGGGTGCAGTGTCACCCTTGCCGAAAGTGGGCCCATTCAAAATGTTCCAAAATATGTCAAGGAAGCATCTTTATTTGCATAAATTGCAGTAACGATTATACGATTCATTATCTATAAAATAATATTTTTATTCTTATCTAAATTCTTTTTATAGAACGTCGTAAAGCGGTTTTTTATTTTCGCTTTTTGAAGTTTATGTTGTGTTTTTTCATTAAGTTTTAATTTTAAATACATTTTAGCAAGAAATTATAGCGTTTTCGTATTTTGTTAAAATTACTTTTCAGTTTTTTAGGTTTCGGACCAACTTACCCCACTCACTGGTCCAACTTGCCCCGCTGGTGAGGTAAGTTGGACCACTTGGACTTGGTGTATTTGAGTCAAAATAATTATTTAACTGTAAGATAAATTGTTTTTTTGTTAATAACATTAAAAAGTCGAAGTTTCAATGTTTCTATTTACTTTAGTTTCATAGCTTAATTATGAACAGATTGGAAGTTATGAAGCGTCAAAAAAAAAGTGGTCCAACTAGCCCCGCCCTACCCTACTCATTTCTAAAGGGACACTTAGGGACTCC
The DNA here is from genome assembly GCA_949126925.1 of Cheilosia vernalis. Taxonomy (NCBI): domain Eukaryota; kingdom Metazoa; phylum Arthropoda; class Insecta; order Diptera; family Syrphidae; genus Cheilosia; species Cheilosia vernalis. The sequence continues at coordinate 38,379,601 of OX421361.1, read as the reverse complement.
TTACTCAATCCATCCATATCCATATAAAGAGGCCTCTTTAAGCACCAATCTTAGAAAATTCTCAGCAAAATAAAGTAAACGAACGCTCACTAAAACGATTCAGGGTCACCATTTGTCATTAAGTTGTGTAAGCAGGTATAACGTGCTTTATGTTTCGACTTTTGTTTTGATTCAAAGTTCTCCCAAGTACCTGAAATACCTCGCTGAAATAAAATGGCGCTAAACTAGTTGATGCAGTTTAATGGCATTGTCATGAATACATTGCCACAAGGGTTGACACAAGTTCTCTTTATAAAATCGGTCAAAAAAGTGAGTGGTATAAATACCTAGAGTAAATCTCAGAAATGTAAATTTTCTAAAGATCTTCCTACTCCAATGTCCTACAAACCAACATTAATGAATCCCATTTAGTTAATGATAAAATTCGTGACAAAGAAGCAATCTATCTCTTTCCATTTGGCAAACTGATACATCTCTCAAAGTCATTTCCTAGAATGTCTCATTAAGCTGTAAAGTTTATACAATTCGTATCCGAACCAATTTGAAATAGGAACAACTTCGTTCCTCCGGACAATGTATACTTATACGGTATACTGCATCATCGTTTCCTTATTATATGTTCCAAGAATTTTGCCCTACTCGTGCCATCTAATGAAATAAGATGCGAAACCGTATGCCTGATGGATGTTTTCAGTGTCCAATACACAAAAGAAGGTCCACCTTAAAGCTCTTAAATTGTGTCACCAGTTTTGTATTTCGCTAGCTAATGAGCTGCCGTCGAAGGCGTCAATCACATCCGTAGCTATACAAGTTTGTGTATACACAATCAATGTTCCGAAATTTAATTACACACCCTCTAGATATTTCACTGTCGCCTTAACGACATATCATTATCGTAGGCAGCAAAGTGGAGGAGTTTAATTTACATCCTGAAATGTACTCCGGGGTTGAAGATTGAAGTTGTGGTATGGTGAGTGAGCCTCTGCATAGCAATTTATTGTAATCCAACGTGTGTGGCGCTCAACTTTGATGTTCTCAGCCGGATGAGGAAGGGGAAGTCCTGTCTCCAGGAAATAGGCAGTATACACACATTTGCTTATTATTTCGATGGTGTACCAACAGCGAGCGTAAGGTGTTTTTGCGTATTGCTGGTAATTTTGAGGACACTCTCTAATAGAACATGAAAGGCATACTTAATGTGGCGACAGATTAGACAAAGGGCACAGGAGATTTATAAAACATGTCCGCATGTTGTTGCAGCAAGCCATGCTCTGGGAATAATTTACAGAATTAAATGACAGTGACGGTTCCCTTTTTTTGTGATGCTTAAATTTGTACGATGGACATCAAATTCAACTCGCAGAAGTACATAAACGTAACGTATTTTTTGAAAAACTTCCGAGAGTATAATTGACTGTTGTACAGATTACCGAGACAGCATATCTGCCTTTGAAGATCTAATACCCTATTCACAGCGAATCGAAAACCGTGTTTTTGTCGGAAACTGGTTGGTGCATTCACACTGAACACCATCTCGTATTCGTTTGACATTTCAATCAGCTGTGGGACACTAGTCATGAACATTTTTTGTGAATTATTTTGGCTAGAAATTTCGATCGCATTAATTTACAAATAAAATTAATTCAGGGCTCTTAAAGATAATACTAGCCCATCAATTAAGCGTGTGAGTTGTGACATTTGTTCGATCAGGTGTTCTGCTGAATTTGCTGAATATTACGAAAGGTGCCATTGCTTCAAGAACCCAACGATTGGAAGCCGTTTCCGTGGTGTTTTCCTGGAAAACGACTTTAAACGAATCGTTTTGAAAACTGAAATATGAAAGCGAAAACTTCGATGAAGTTTTTGAGTGTTTTCGCCAAAACCCGGTTTTCGGCTCGGTGTGAATATTGTATAAGAAAGAAGTCTGTATCCGAATGGTCAACCAGCAGTTGAGCCATACAAAAAACTTGTATCAATTTACATTAATTTATTAAAATCCAATGAATAGTTTTTGGCCACCCTATATTCAAATACAACCTACAATTTGTCTAATAATCAAAATGTAAACAATTAACAAACTCTACAGCCTAAAATTTATGATGAACATCATCAACCTGACGAACGAGAACCCTTACTACTCGGTTCAAAAAAAGCCTTTCTCACATGACAACGAAAGGCAACGGAAATAATTTCCTGCGAGAATTGCAAATGCTCCCATTTTCCGCTAGAGTAGTCAACTGAAGTTCAAGTTCAACCACTTTGGGTTGCTGCTTGGCAGTAATTGGAACTTCGGCGATTAATTGTATAGTACTACAGACGGACAGAACTAACTGAGATAATTAGCCAACGCGACAAAGCTGGCAAAATTCTAGTTGCACTGCAAAGGATATAATGTATTCATGGCGGTTGACCACCAGCCAATTAGTTTCCTCCGCATTGTCTTGTTATCCTGCTAATTGGCTAATTAAATGTAATATGATGTTTTCTTTATACTCCTTGCATGGAAAAGTTCTTTATTTGTGGTCACATAATTAAAGGATCAAAGTTAAAGAAAGTACAGAGCGGAATTAATATGGAAATGTAAGGGTTTTATTTTTAGATACCTCATTCGAAGGATGATATGGAAATATGTAGTTCGAGGCTCTTACAAAAATCAATTATCCAGAGTTATGCTAAAAGTAAATAAATAGATACTGAATGAAGTAAAAAGTTTTTTAGGTTTTCCAACGGATTCCATTTTGCTGTGCTTTAAAATCAGTGTGAGATGATGTCACGTAACTCCTGACCACGAATCTATACCACTGAGAAAAAAACAACAGTAACAATCTAGACAAATAGCTTGCGATAGGCGAAAGGAACGTATGTTTGAAATCTTTTTAACTGAACTGAAAGCTCACTAAAACGTGCGGTGGGGATTATCTTAAGCCGGAACCAGACTTGTAACGTGTGGTGTGTTGTGGAGTGGTGTGGCGCAATCGAAACAGGAGCGATTCGCGCCACACTGCAACACAACACACGAGAAAAATATGTTTCTACGCATATGAAATACGTTGAAGTGATAGCGGCACACCACTCCACAACACACAAGTCTGGTTCCGGCTTTACTCGCATGTGCGAGTTTCAATCAAGTCACGTAGCAACCTAAGGATACTTTTGACAGATCAGATTAATGGCTGACTTTGATTGGAGCCAACCCACTACATTGTCCAGTGCAACCGGGAATTGCAAAAGTATACCTAAATATACGTGTTGTCTACTATCCGCTTCTGCAGAAGGACGTTTATATTTCGAGGACTGTCGCATGTTGGGAAAATGAGAAAAATATTCAGCGGGACTATAAAAAAAATAATCTTTAAATTTTTGCGCTGTTGTCTAGGCCTTGCAACTTTTTGAATATATTCAGTCTACGATTTTCCTAAAACGAAATCCAAGTAAGGGTGGGTGATCTAAAACCGCCCACTCTTGTCGAAATATTCTCAATTAAAGTGGACTATGTCGAGCGAAAATTTCACGTTCTTTGTTTTTTTTTTGTTTTTTTTTTTATTAGCTAGGTAGGTTAAGATCTGAGAAGCAATGCTGGATAAAAGAAGAGGTTCATAAACTATATGAATAGTGTTAAATAAAATTTACTTTTGTTTTCACCATCTGATATTGCAGTTTAAATTAAATAACAATGTAAGTTTTGTAAATTTGAAGCTTGGGAATTGTCGCAAAATCTGGTTAGAGAGCTATAGATCCGTACTGTCTTATTTTAAAAGCTGTTACACTTTATAAGATTTATGATTACAAGTACAAGCGTAGTAGGAGTTTCTGTTTTCTGATCTGTTATGGCATGTTTATATTTTTGACTCGAATAGATTGGTGACGCTGGTTTAAGGTGGTTATGTGTCTAAGAAAGGAAGTATTGTTCACGATAGGCCGATATGTTGACAAACATATTTAAGAATTCAGAGGTTTCTTTTGAATTCGCATTAGCAGTTATAAACTGAATATCCCAATGAACGTGTGTGAGGAATGCAAATAAAGTGGGAGGGTCTGATTGTAGAAGGCTCCAAGTGTTTGAAATTATTTTAAAGTGCATACCTATCCAATATGTATGGATGAAAGAAGTATTAAATATTTGCTAAAAAGAAGTTTTGCTTATCTGTTATTGCGTTTTTTTGTGGAAGAAGTGCCTTGGGAGTATAAAAAAAATATACCATATACATCGTATGTGTAAAATTGATAATTAAAAATAAATGTTTTTTTTTTTTCGAATATTGGAAGAAAATCTTTTATATGCATTTTGATCAAAATCTCTTTAACGATTTTATTAACATTTGGCAGACAAAACAGTATCTAACAAATTTTGCAACATTTGGTTTGAGAAATACTATTGGTTACCTGTTTAGCAGAAAGTTGAGTATAAGATATTGGATGTAAGCGCTGCTTTGCTTTTAAAGGTTTATCCAATCGAAAATGGGGTTTTCGAGACATGAATTGTTTCTAAAATAAACGTTTCGGTGTTTCGAATTTAAAATTAAGGACGCAATAATTTTGCAAACATCAATATTATTGTAAGTATGCATTTTGGTCAAAATTGTTGTAACTATTTTCAGCTAAACTAAAGAAAATCAAATTTTGATAAAACTTTTTTTTTTAAATCCATTGTACGATAATGAAAAGAAAAACTGAATTGAAGTTAGAATGGTCATATTACCTTGGAAATTAACTTTTGTTACAATCGTTGACCGTTTTCGTTTTCCAAATTTCAAAATACCTACAGTTATTGGATTTTCTAGCGAAAAACTGAGTACGTAGTCATGTTAAGTTTACCTACTTAAGCTCAAATATCAATTTCGGTTGAAATCGTTAAAACCATTTTCGAACAGATTAAACTGGTATGAACATTTTATATGGGAAGTACCATTAATATTGAGGTTACCTTGCAAAACAAACATAACAAAAATTTAACAAACAAAATTAACTTCATCGCACTTCAACGTTTTTCGCCCATATGCGTTCCAAAATGTCGGAACAATTCTCCGAACATTCGTTCCTAAGAATACCTCGCAGAAAAGATAGTATAAAATCGGAGAATTTTCTGTTCCGACGGATACCTCGCTAGGGCCGTATGTCTGCAAGACACCTTAGATAATAATTATCACTTTTTTTTGACGACAGCTACAGAATTTTGCTGCTCAGAAAGTGGAGATAGCCAGTTGAATATATATCGTGTCAATTCCCAGATGATTAGGTATCAGAGACTTGGGCAAATTTAACAAGCACTAAGAAGATAAAGGCACAGGAGGAGTTTTTTTTTAAGAAATTCCATAGTTGCCAGTCGGGGAATGCCACGGAAAGTTAGGGAACGAAAATTTGGTCAGGGAAAGTCAGGAAAAAGCGGTTATTCCAACTGCCTATTTAAATAAAATAAAATTATTTGCCTACAGGTTAGGTTAGGTTAGGTTGAGTGGGGTTGTGAGTTCATCACAAAAAGACCAGGCACCATAGTGGGCCCATCGCCATCCCCAGGGAACCGTTACGGTTAAAAACCTAAACCAAATCGCCCAAACAATCAATTTCCCTGCAGAATTTAATAATGGTCCCAATATTGTTTGAGGAACCAACCTCCTCTAAGTGATTAAAGAAGTACCTGCCAAGGTGCTTCCTTCTAGTTACTCCGAGCGATTGCTTGACACTCACATAAAATGTGGAAGATGTCTTCCGTGACTTGTAGGTCCTCACAATACCTGCATATGTCCGAGCTAGCTAGTCCTAGTCTCATGGCATGCTTCCTTAGAAGGCAATGTCCAGAGAGTATTCCTACCGTTAACCTTAGTTTGGTTCTACTGAAGTTGACTAATTCTTCAGATTTTCTCCAGTTTAAAATGGTCCACAGCGCTTTTGAGACCCTGTGACCATCTAGCTGTGACCATCTTGTGGCTGCTAAATGGGAAGTTTTTTCAAAAACAACCCTTCTAACCACGGCCATTGGTGGTCTTATGCCCTCAATCATGGAGTTAGGTGGAAGCTCGCCGCTCCTTCCTTGGCCAGAGCGTCGGCCTTTTCATTACCTTTAATATTACAATGCCCAGGTACCCAACATAATCTGACACGGTTCTGCGAACATAATGCCTTGAGCATTGTGCGGCAATTCCTTACTAGTTCAGATTTAGTGGTATGTGACTCCAGCGCTTTAAGCGCAGCCTGACTGTCAATGTAGATGGCGATATTCTTATTGGATATCGATCTCATCTCAAGTACCTCCGCAGCTTTGAGTACTGCCAGAATCTCCGCCTGGAACACACTGCATGTGTCCGGAAGTGTCAGGGCCAGATGTAAGTCCACTTCGTTGGAGAATACACCAGACCCTGTGCCCTCACTGGTTTTGGAGCCATCAGTATATATCGAGGTCTCATTTACCCTCGACACCAAGTTCCTATACCAATCCTCTCGGTCAGGGTACAACACATCATACGGTGTGTCAAAATCTAGTGTACCAAGACCTTCATCCGCCTTTTCCGGTATTTCGGAGAATGATTCCTTCAAAATATTGCTATGTCCTATCCTACTGTTCTTAAAGAGCCCAATATTAGCGAGCCGTAGCGCACTATTTCCTGCAATTGATTTTATTTGTAAGTCCAGTGGCAAAAGATGCAAGAACGCTTCCAGTGCAGCCGTTGGTGTGGTACGTAAGGCACCCGTAACGGCAATGCAGGCTGTTCTTTGTACCCTGGACAACATATCCCGTACATACTTCTTGTTTGTGGCTTTCCACCAGACAAGAGCCCCATATGTAATTATGGGTCTTACTACCATTTTGTAAAGCCAATATAAGATTGACGGCTTCATGCCCCATTTCTTTCCTGCTGTTCTCCTGCATATGAGGAGAGCATTATAAGCCTTGCGGACTCTTTCCTGTACGTTAAGTTTCCAATTTAGTTTCCTGTCTAATACCGTGCCAAGATATTTTGCGCTCTCCGAGAGAGAAAGCTCCACTCCATCAAGTCTGGGCAGGTTGAAGTTTGAAGGGTGGTATCTTGTATTTTGTACTAAATAGTACGAGTTCGGTTTTCTCCGGGTTGACTCGTAGTCCAAACCCTTCGGCCCATAGTTTAAGCCTATTGAGGGCTGTTTCCATAAGTTCACTTATCGTGTTCAGGAATTTTCCTTGAACAATGATAACTACGTCATCAGCATATGCGATGACTTTGAAACCTGCATTGTTTAATTCTTTAAGTATGTCATCTATGACCAGCACCCAGAGGAGGGGAGAGATAACCCCTCCTTACGGGGTGCCTCTAGTAACAGATTTTCTTATCGAACTGTTTCCGAGAGTGGAATTGATATTTCTCGTCGAAAGCATTTCGCATAGCCAGTTGGTGATGCGTTGCTCGACATTTATCTTTTCCAAGGCGCTTTTGATTGCATCTTTCCTGACGTTATTAAAGGCACCCTCAATATCCAAAAAGGCAGCTAGTGCAAATTCTTTCTGGTGAAGGCTACCTTCAATTTTTCCTATTACCTCATGTAGAGCCGTCTCTACCGATTTACCTTTCAAGTATGCATGCTGAGCATTACATAGTGTTCCGTTGCAGCACTTGCTTCTTATATAAATATCGATAAGTCTTTCAAGTGTCTTGAGGAGAAATGACGACAGACTAATAGACTTGGTTTACCCGCTTTGGGTATAAATACCACTCGTACTTCTCTCCATGCCCTGGGTGCATAGCCTAATCGCAGGCAGTGTGTAAAAAGATTTCCGATCATGTTCGTAACTATACCTGGAGCCCTTTGAAGCATAGCAGGCAGGATGCCATCGGGGCCAGGTGCTTTGCACGGAGCGAAGGACTTAATTGCCCATCGCAATTTCTTCCCAGTGATGACATTGTCAACAACCCTTACGTCTATTCCCGAGCCAATGTCATATCCATTAGATAATGGAGATATTTGCGCGCTACTTCCTGGAAAGTGTGCTTCCACTAGTGATTCCAGAACTTCCTCGCTGCTTTCGGCCCACGAACCGTCCGATTTCTTAATAAAAGTCTGGAAGCCTCGCTAGTATCAGTGATCGCCTCACAGAAAAGCTTCCAAGATTTTCTTTTGGATTGCCTGATCAAGTATTTAAACTATCTTTTGCTTTCTATGTACAGGTCCCAAGTCTACAAGTTTGCCCAAAAATGTTTCATTTACTGTGTTAACCAATACTTATCTTATTAACTCAATTAGAGGACTTACGAACTCAAGGATAAGATGTCATTATCCGTAGATAGCCTATGAGGGCATAGGTATTGGACAACTGACCTCAGCATTTTTGGGCAGGATACTTGTGAAACCCCCTCTATATATTTTTCAGATAATACTGTTGCTTTTAAAATTCGTATCATAATATTACGACCTTATGCAGATATATCACCACGTATTTGCGTGGCTCCTTACAACAAACGTTCTCAGGCCGAGCATCTTCCACATCAGCGGCACCGTGATATACACTTGACGAAGATATTAAATTCCTTTGTAAGTCCCCTTCCATGCATCTATTTGTGTGGGAGTACTAAACGTCTTGCAATCCCTTTCGTGCACCCTCAAGTGGGTTCATCATTCGTGCACACAACTTTGCATTAACTGAAGGAGTAGCCCAACTCCCTACAAACCCGAGTCTACTGAATTGAAACTTTAAAAAATAATTTTCCCTGTCCGAGTCATAAATCATCCTGTCCTCCAGTTCTTCGTCTTCCACCTGCTGCTGACTGGCCTGTGTGTATGTGTTGCGTCAGCAAAATGAAGACAAATAAAATTAGTTCATCCATTATTGGATTGAGAGTCTGCCGTCAGATTCCCCCCGACGGGCACAGACATTTACATTCGCCTTGAGAATCCTTTTGTCGAAAAATACCAACCCTCCACCCCAATACATTGAATTGCAAATGAAATTTTGCAAATCGATCGGAAATTCATCCTTTATCAAGGACTAATATACATTAAATGTTTGAATTATTCATATTCATCATCATATCCCAGTATAGAGGACCTTGAGAGTGAGAATTTCGTTCTGTTCTTATTCGAATAAAAGGCAAATGAAAAGGGATCTGAAAAATCATACGGAATTTTTGGTGCAAAAAAGAAAACATGAAAATAATTGCAAGAAAAGCCCCTCATTAAACTTGTAGCCGAAAACAATCCCTCTGCCAAACAGCAAGAGTCCTTAATGCATCCAATGTTTGTGCTGCGGAGAACTTTTTTTTTTGTCGGGCTTAAGCATAATGAATGTGGATTTCGGACGAGGAAATGTTAATGCTTTTATAAAGTATAGGTACTTACTTTGTAATTTGGAGTAGGTTTCGTAAGCCTTACTGCAGCATTGGGTTGATTTAATTTTTGACGTGATGAGGGAAAAAGAAATCACTTTTCGGATTCAACAAATTAAGTACACACTTGCATAGCCAATTTGAGCAGCACTTTATCCTACTCCATTAACGATTTGCGTAAATGGAATGGGTGCCTTGAAAACGCGTCGCTTCATCCGGGCAGATAAAAAACAATTGAACATAAAAGCATTTGTGGAATGAAGGCAGTAGGTACAAGTTTAGGCTACTGCGCCTCGGGGATTTTCTTAACTGCAATTTTTATACAGTAAGAGAGTCCTTCCAAATGTTGTTTCGTCGCCTCTTCTTCTTTGCTCGTTCCGAACTGAACAGAGCTAGGGTTCGTCGAGCATGCTCTTAACCGAGCGCATTTCGGAGGATCTGATGTATTTATGAACTTGAACACTAAATGTCAAATGGGTGAATAAATACAAAAAGCGAACAGCATCTGTTGTTGTTTATTAGTCTTTGAAACCTTCTTTGGTATGATAGCAATCACATTTCTGATTAGCTGTAAAAAATATTCTGTAACCAGATTTGTACTCAGACTGCTCAGTCAAATTAATCCAAGCTTACAGCGTTCGCTCTCATCATTTTCCGAGAGAAAAAAAGAAAGACAAAATCAGACCAACACGACCTTTTTGTGTGTTTTTGACAGTCCAATTTCTGCTCGGAACTAAAAACGGAAAAGGCCCAATGTTGTTCTTCTCCTACATAGCGTTTTGAGGACTCAAGTTTGATTTAATATACAAACAAACAACTTTTAACGTTCGTGAAGCCTGGCGCACTACTTTTGTCGGCCTTGACAAAATAAGCTAAATATTTAAGCAATGTCGAACGTTTTTCCGACTGCTGTATCGTAAAACGTAAAACGTTTTTCCGTTTACTAACGTTTTTCCGTTTACTAACTTTTGGCGTTTTTTTTCCGTCTTCCTATAAAAAAAATGTTAAACATAAAAATTCAGAAAGCACTTGTGTTGAGCTACAGAGCGCGTTTTTGACGTCGCGTCAAATTTATTCACGAAATTATATGAGTCTTTTTTTTATAATAAACACGCTTTAAAGAGGTTATGACTACTCTTATGGTGTAGTTTGATGTACACAGCAGCACAGTGATAAAATGAACAAAAAACTTTTTATCAAGGGAGAAATATTGGAATCAATTTCAAAAGAATTGAATAAGGACGAAAATTATTACACTTTGTACCTAATTTTACTATTTTTAATTTCTGTAGAGGTAGAGCAAAATACAGGATTTTCACGAATCATTCGCCTAATTTATTTCCATACTTATTTATAATCCTTTTTCTTTTTCGCGAATTACGCAGCACAGTGTGGTGAACTACGTCACTGGTCCGGTATCGTATAAGAGAAAACTATAAGTATAAAATACAATTGGCGCAGGGACATAAGTCCACGAGACATAAGTCCACTTTTTTCATTATGGACTTATGTCTCATTGAAACGGGACATAAGTTCCGAAATTGTTTTTTCGAAGATGGGACATTAGTCCCAAATTTTACCATAGATAATATATAGCAAAACGTCGTGGATCTCCAATAGGCATCGAATACTTCAAATTAGGCGCACGCGAGTTGCTACCATTGTATTATGAAATGTGTATGGGGGGGGGGGCATGCCGCCCCCTGCAACCCCCCTGCTTGGCTTTACTGTTGGATTACGGGGTGGGTGCGAGGTATTTTGCTTATATTTTTTGTTGAATTTTAAAATTGTTGGGTGGGACATAAGGCCCAATTTTTGCTTGGGACTAATGTCCCGCTTCGATGAGACGAGACATAAGTACATAATCAAAAAGTGGAATTATGTCCCACCGAAGTGGGAATTCGCGACGAATTGCCGTATTTGACGGAACGAGTTGGCCCATAGAATCCGTCGCATACGGTGACAGGCAGAGTGTTTAAGTATTCTATACTTTTTTGTCCCAAGAAACGTGGTAATTTTTCTTTCCCAACGAACCCCTTTTAATAATTGATAGATATTTTTTGTGAAAAAAATTAACTTTTAAAAGTAAAATTTATGTTGTACGGAAAAATAATCACATTAAATAACATTTGGTATAAAAATCGCATTTTGTTAATAGATAATATAATGATTACTTTTTGGTACTAAAAAAATTTTAATATTCAAAAATCTTGCTAAAAGGCAATTAAAAAAAGCTCTTTTATCATGGTGAAATGTTGATACTTATTTTAATGAAATTCAGAAAAAAAAATGTTTTTCAATTTTTTTAGATTTTTCCTTTTCCCACGGAGGGCTTTTCGGACATCGAAATTCCGAAAAAAAGAAGAAATTCCACAATATAAGAGCACTGGTGACTGACAGCCGATGACAGTTTCTCTCACGCGCTCAATATTTCCACCTATAAAAATGAATCCTCTCACGCTGTGCCAACGGTCAACGGAGGCGACGGACAGAAAAGTAGAAAGTAAACCTACTTTAACCGTCGCGTCCTGTACGTACGCTGCTAATGGGTCACCTTCCATAAGAGAGTGTGTATTCTATCAACCTGTCAGTCGAAAACTTTGCTGCAACGGACGCGACGGATTCCATGGCCCTTGAATCTGAAAAAAAGTGTTTTTTTTTTTTTGCGGCCAATGGAACATGAAATCTGACAGCCAGCTGATTTCGAGAGCAGAAAAACTACTCTGACTCTTAAAAAAACGCGTTTTTTCTGTCCCAAGGGAAAACGACATAAGCAAACAAAAAAATAATAGAATTAATACGAATAGGAATTATATTTTTTTCCCCAAAAAAAACCCTTTTGTTAGAAAAAAATTGCCGACTTTCCCTCCAATCTGGGATCACTGCTGGAGGCAAATGTGGAAATGTCAAAAAAAAACTGCCAGTAGCTTAAAAAATGTAAATTGAATACATTTTCAATGCATTTTTTTTTTACATATCCACATTAATTAGGCTGGTGTGTACGCACTCACTCCTATCGGGAATTTGCGTAGTAATTTTTCGTCCCGCTCTAGTTTAATTTTGAAAGTCTGAAAAATACAGAAAAAAATAAAAAATGTGTCATACGGGCTTAAAATAGAATTTAAAAAAAAAAATCCAGATTTCCCCCTAAGCAATTTCGGTGTTCGAACAAATTGCTCCCATGAAGCTCAAATGAAGTCTACAGTTCCCTGTTCCACATCTTATGGGTTAATTAAACTCTTGGGCGAATTTCAGCCTCTTTATTTGGGCTTAAACTTGAATTTTTAACAAACTTCCCCAAAATATGTCTTCCATCCTACCTTTTTCTATAACTTTTTCGTTTTTTACTAGAGGGAGGTAGATTTTAGTAAGAAACCGTTCTGATGTGATTATTGGTTTTGATATTTAGAGTTTGCTTCGACAAATTAAATTCTTCCCCTATTGTTTTAAAGAAAGACCGCAATTGTATATTTTATATTTATTTAAATAAACAAACGATAATAGTTTTTTTCGCCAAACAAACCTTGAAAAACGTATTTGTTAAAATACTTTTGCCAGTCAAAAAATCGCACTTTAACCACAATTAGGCCGGAGCTATCCAGCCATGGGTCTAACATGATCTTATTTACATACACAATCATAGGTCACACCATAAATGTACAATTACTGAGTGAAAACTGACAGTTAATTCGTAGCCATTGGGAATTATTCGCCTTGAAAAGCGACTTGCAATTATGTCAAAAAACTTTTTCTCTGTCATTTTGCCGTGCAGCATTTTTTACTTGTCTAGCCTTTATAGAACGTTGGAGTTATTGAGGTTATACAGAAATGAAAAAAAGTAGCCTGAAGATTGGGATCATGACGTAATCTCGAATGACAAAAATCTGGAATTTTTTTTTTAATCTCGAATGCAAAAATCTCGAATGTACAAAAATCTCGAAAGACTATCCCGAAAAAATCTCGAAAATAAAAAGTAAATTCGAGATTTTTGGCCGTATGTCCCACCCAACAATTTGAAAATTCAACAAAAAATATAAGTAAAAAACCCCGCACCCACCCCGTAATCCAACAGTAAACCCAAGCAGGGGGGTTGCAGGGGGGCAGCATGCCACCCCATACACATTTCATAATTTGCGCAAATTACCATTGTCTCAAAAATTAATATTAATTCGAGATTTTTGTTTTCGAAATTTGTTTTTTCGAGATATCGTGGTAAACCCCTGAAGATCACTTCACAGTTTTGTGAAGAACAAAAAGCTCGACTGCGTCACCTCTCGCGAGCGTCAGACAAACATCCGAGAGTGCAACTGTCTTGGAAGAGCTTCTCAATTCGCCATTTGGGCCTAAGCATAAAATGTAAGATCCAAAAAAAAAATACTCATACTACGAATGGTTGTGCGAAGCTAGCCCTAGAATCCTTACGGACCTGTTGCGCCAACTATTTATTTATTTAAACAAGATGCAGATTCCAGTTTTGATGTGGATCACTTACCGTAGCTCAGGCTTGACAATCGACACAACTGCATATCTTCCCCATTCAAATTACTCCCCGCTTGGAAATGCGCACTCGTCCAAAATCTCGCCAATTGTCATGCAAAAATCTTTGAACACCATTTGTCGCCTTGACCCATTTCATTCGACAATGTACGCATTCCATCGCATTACCAGCATCAATTTCAACTGCGCCGTATGGGAAAAAAATGTTCATTCCGATCTCATTTGTGATTATCATCTTTGGTCCACCAATAGCACCACAACTATATACACAATTACATTTTTGCTCATACCGTTCATAACTGTTCTGTTCCGTTTCATCTATTCTCAGGACGCTGCAATTTGCGTGAAGTTTCACTTGGAGCGTGAGAAGAATCCGCATAAATTTAACAGCCGCATGAAGAACAAACTGTGGTACTTTGAGTACGCGACTTCGGAGACGTTTGCGGCCTCGTGCAAGAATCTTCACGAAAATATTGAAATTGTGGTAAGTACTGGAACGTGTCCAACATTGAAATTTGTTATTGCTGCGCTGGGCTGTCACTTGCCTAGAGGGTTTTTCATTTCTTCTTTTTTTGCGTGAGCGATGAAATGAAGTGCGGTATCCTTTATTTATTCCACTTGGTTTTTCGGTATTTTTAGTGTGTATTTTTATTTATCCTAGAACGGTTGAATGTGTGGAGTTTAATTTATTTATTTTGCTTGGCGTTGGATGTCGGATATTTGGCATAAAATAGCGGTTGTTGGCAGTTGAATTTCTTAAATGGTTTCTCTTGATATATAGAGACTCTTTAAAAGAGGCGTGCAGAAGTAGGAGGACCGCCAACCAAATTAAAGGAATGTCCTACGTGCCTGCGTGGATGTGGAAAATATTAACTTTGCTGTGCGTTATTTTTGAGTGCTCTTCAGTTTGACGCTTAAGTGGTTGGGCGGCGTGATGTGCCACGTACTTTCAATGTCCTGCCGAAATGATGAGTGACAATTTTGTTAGCGCTTGACTTAGGGGGAGGCACTCGAGCAGTACTTCAAGTTGCTGCGCAGATAAAATATAAAGGCACGTGACACTAATTAGGAATTTATTGGATTTATGGTGCCACCATCGTGGTATCTGTGAGTGATAGATGACAGTCACAAGATGAGCACTATCGGAGGAATGTTTCTGACTTAATGGAAGTTGGATTTGCGAAAGTTTTGTGCGATTTGTTCTTTTCGGTTGGCACATGGCATTCGGGAAATAAATGTTTTCCAAGTGGTTTGTCTTAATGTTGAACAGAGTCAAAAATTGTTCGCACTTGATGGTGTTTCACGGTAAATATCTGCTCACAGTACGACGTTATAGCAATAGATATAGTGTGCGTCTATACATTTTCAAAGACGTTAGTTCGTTGGCTTATAAAGGCGGGTTCTCGTTAATCACTTCGGTGGGCGTCGCGCTCACTGATTTGTTTCAAAGGATTTATCCACGAGAATTTTGGTCGAAGATTTAGTGGTGATATCTCTTCGAAGGGAAACATTTTATACACCAGCGTAGCGTTAGAAGAATATTGGTTTCATATATAGCTGCTGTAAATGTAAATGGTGCCGCAGGCTTCGCTTCGATGTCACTATACGCAGATAAGGGATATGTTGAGATTCAATTCGTCGCGATTTCCTCGCCAACCGAGTTTTACGCGATAATGTTTCCTGCGAAATCATCTGCTCCAGCTTTGAGAAGTTTAGCTCCCGCAGATTTTTTTGACTTAAGGCTTGATGAGGGTTTGACAGCGGGGTCGTCATAGTCGTTTAAGTCGTTTCAGTCCGCAGAATTAGTCCTTCAAAATTCCACCAAACTATAGGTTTTTTTATCATTGCTGGCTTCAACTTGAGCTTTGTAGACTTGTGGCTCTTTTCCTTCGACGTGGTTCTTGGGTACTGCATTGCTTGGCTCCACGTGCCTGTGGGCATATGCCATTGAACGAACCATTGGATTCTTGTTGTCTGTCGCATGGTGGCACCTACAGCACATAAGAGGCGGAAATTCTTATTCCTACACACGCTGTCACTGGTTTTCTTTGTCTTTACTCCGTTCGAGTTTTAAAACGTTGGCTTATACCTGTAACACTAGATTCTGACCTTCTGTCGATCGCAATGTGATCAATCTTTGAATTCATCATCGGTCAGCCTTGTTTCTTTGTGCAAACCAACTGCTTGCTGGCACACATATCGGCCCATGTCGTCGCAAAGTCTATTAGCCTTCCCCCATCATTTCGAAGAGCTTGAAAACTAAAATTGATGAAAGTTTTGTGTTGATGATTCATCGACAAATTAGTTGGCAGACTTTCTTCAACCCAGTCGCTTGTGGTTTTTTCTTTTGGATTTTTTTTAATAGTGAATTTAGACTCGCTGACATCTCTAAAGCTGAGGTACACTGGTCTTGGTATTCAGTTAGACATGGAAAGAATTCGCGGGTCGTGCTAAAAGATCAACTTCTTTGAACTAATCCATGGTAATCTCATAGTCATTTAAAAGAACGGATCGAAATACTGCTTTAAAAATTTAGCTTTGAAAATTCTGTCTTGTTACACAAAAAATTCAGCTTTTCAAAATTCGGCTTTCCACAATTTAACCAATGAAATTTGGCTTATTTTGCTTTTTTCTTATTCTCCCTTTTATACGAAATTGAAGTAAATAAAGAAAAAAACTAAAAATATGTGAAATTCAAATAAATTAATAGCTTTTAAAAAAAACGTATATTTAAGAAAAAAAAACAATAAAATGTACTTTAAATATAGAAAGAATAATGAAAAAAAATATAAATTAAATAGTGGAATAAAAAATACAAATTTTAAATTAAATAAAGTGCACGACTGGGTCGCACGAAACTTTCTCGTTTAGTGCGAGTCTGACTGACTTTCAGAGTCTTCAGCAAATCGTTTGCTATTAAGTTACAAAAGACCACATTACCTTAGAAATTAATTTTTTTTACAATCGTATGGAGCATTTTCGAGATATTTCGAAATATCAAAAGTACCGTTCTTCGAATTTTTAGCCAAAAACTGAGTACGCAGTCCTGGCAACCTCACCTACTTAAGCTTAAATATCAATTTTGGTTGAAATCGTTAGAGCCGTTTTCGATCAAATCAAACTGGTAGGAAAATTTTATATGGGAAGTACCATTAATATTAAGGTTACCTTGAAAAAAAAAACACCTCCCGAGCTGTAAGCCCAAAAACTTCAAATCCGAGGTTTGAACGTAATCCGTGAAGCCGTTTAGGCTGTAGGCCTGTGGAAGGACGGACAGACGGACAGACCGGACAGAATTTTGTGACCCACTTTTTTGAGTTCCTCTATCATCGTAATATCAGAATTGATTAAAATCTCGAGTTCGAAATTTTGTACGAAACCAATATCTTTCTCTTACTACGTAATGGAGAAAGTTAAAAAGTGAGAAGTAAAAAATATCGCAATATTATAATTTTTTTTTTTGTTTTTCAATATTCTCAGACATAAAATATGTATACACAATTTCATTTTAACAAAGATTAAGTTAATAAGAAGAGAATATAGTTAGAGACATTAATATTTCATAAGAAACAGAGATTATGTCACTTCAAAACAGCCTAAAGTGTGGGGTGAACATATTTTTTTTAAGTTGGTGGCAACCAATTATTCTGTAAGTAATACCAATTAAAACTAAACAATATAACGCAGCAATACTTCAATTTCATTGTGGTCGAAATCAAGAAGCCAACTTTTTACTTTAAACAGAAAGGCGTACTTATATCTTAATATTCGTATATTAGCAGGGAGTCTGTTAAACAACTTGTGGGAAATAATGGAGTAAGAGTTTCTGAAGTTGGTAGTGCGAAATGCAGGAATGACAATACGACCTTGTGAGCTGTTCCGTAAGATATAAGTGTCAGAAATTGGACTCTGCATATATCCACCTCTCATAAAGAAAACCTTGAGCACTTTGTAATAAACTAAATATGTGGTCCAACTTTATGAGCTGTAGTCAATACATAGTCGCAGAGCTTAACTGGGGTTGACCTCCGACACGAGAAGTAGTTGGTAATTTTTAAAATGGAACCTTATTATAGTTTCGCTTTTGTCCGTCCGAACCCACTAGACCAATTTTGCACCTAGGTCTATCTCAGAAACTAATTTACGTAGAATGCTGAAATTTGCACACAACATCCGGTGTAACCTCTTGTTAAACGACAAATACCAATGGTAGTGATACATCGACAGCTTTTAGAATAATTATGTAGTAACTTGGCAAAACAAAATTTCATTCGCACAGAAAGCTGTTAATTTCTTGATCTGCAAAAAAAAATAATATATACTTTTTTTGTAGATCATGTGCCGAAGACTATTTTATGAAAAAGTTAATATTTTAAAAGATATTTACAAAAAACTGTCCATCACTATATACGTAAAGTAGGCTCATTTTAAACATTTTTCAATACATAGTTAATTTCAATAGTTCTCTTAAACGATTCCAATTGGAATTTTCAATGAATACTCACTCAACTCTACTCATTCTCATTCACACACCGACGCCATGCCAGACTCCATGGTCCACAGTCCAGAGTCCACCTCCTCAGCCACACTAGCGTTTGTGCTCTCGGTCGTCTCCAATTCTCCATTCTCTAATTCTCCATTCATTAATCGTTTTCCTTCCATTTCAACTTTTCCAATAACACATATTGTTGATTGTTGTGCAACTCCTTCGAAACGGAGCCTATCTCAGTTCTACAAGCTCAACGTACATTGTCTGTCCATCACCAAAAAGAACACCCAGATGGATGAAAAGGTCAGCAGCGATCAGAAAACAGTTTGCAAAAGTCTTAAACAAAATCTGACCCAAGTGACATGTCCCAGTTAAGTACTAGGACGGCTATTTGTAGCCGACCCCAAGAAATTATTTTTTTTTTAATTTGGCTATAAAAAGACGCTAGTCCGTAATGGAAATCCCATGCCTATTACGACCATCACCCATCTGCAATGATTATTTAAAAACCGCCCGCAAAAGGGCAAACATTTTCATCCTGCAGCTGTTAAATAAAAAAAAATACATCCACTTTGACGTCAATTTTATCTCGCAAAACGTTCACCTGCCACAGCAATAAACCTAAGAAATAAATAAATTTTGCCTTGCGTCAAGTGCAATCTTGAGAACCTAATTCCTTCGAACGAGTATTTTGCGTTCTTGTCCGACCGTTGTCCAATTTGTTTTCAGATGAATCCTCTTTATCGGTCGCCCTTCTTCCTGCATGCTCAGACAGAGACAATCCTCGACGAAAGCCTATTTGAATTCCATTTTAAATATAATAAAGTGTCCTCTCTTAGGAAAGGATTCTGCTAAAGCCCCAAATTGAAAATAGATAGTCCGTAAAAAACAAACGAAAAAATAAAATAAGCTCAAATGTCCTTCTTCCTCTTTTTATGAATATTTTTTCTTATTTCTTTTTCCATTCCGTTTGTAGTGTGATGGTGTTTCACTGGACCTTGCCAATGGACCACATTTACAAGGCATCGCTCTGCTAAACATTCCCTACACTCATGGTGGATCGAATTTATGGGGCGAACATTTGTCCCAGAAACGTATCCGGAAAGGCGGACCATTTAGAAAGGGTAAGAAGCTGAAATCATCTGATAAGGAACTATCAGCGACCAGCTTTAATTCGGTTGACTTATCAGTGGCCATTCAAGGTATGTATTCTTTTTTGATTCCGAAATGTCCTTTCACACACAACCATTTTTGCTCTCTGTTTGTGTATGCGTTTTCTTGGATTTTATTGCTCCTTTCTGCTAAAAGCGATGTGTCCCCCTTTGTTTCGCATCATCCCAACCTATCCCCCTCATCGTTAATGCATCGTGACGATTCATCGTGGTAGCTGTAATTTTGTTTGTCTGCTTTAACACGTTTTGCAAATAAAATTGTATCTCCTTCCACCCATCCTTATGGAGCGTTTTTATCGCTTTCATTGTTGAAAGTCGCGCGTCAGCTAACCACCCGCTGGACGGGCAGGATTACTGGTAGAGATTAAAACTGCTTACTTGGGCATACTCGAAGATATACAGTAGATTTGGTTTGGTGTGTGTTCAAGGACATTTTGGACCAGAAATTCATTCAATTTTCTATTTCCTTCTCATTTATGTGTTTGTGTGTGTGCTATTGACAGATTTTGGTGATCGTCTCATAGAAGTCATTGGTTTGGAAAATTGCTTGCATATGGGACAAGTGCGCACCGGCTTGAGGGCGTCCGGACGTCGGTTAGCCCAATGCAGCGAGGTAACGATAAAAACCCGAAAAACTTTTCCAATGCAAATCGATGGTGAGCCCTGGATGCAAGCTCCTTGTATGGTGAGTGGTTTTTTTTTTCCATATTACGATTTTGTTATGTTTTTAGTGTTTCCTTGTGAGTGAGGCATGTGCTTTATGGTCACTTTTCGATTTTGGAAGGATTTTTTGTTCAGAGGGGAATTTGATATTTTTGGCTGAAAGTTTGCTAAGTAATTTGACTTTATATACAGTTTAGTTGCATGCACCCGTTTCCTTTGGCTACACTTTAATGCAATTAAAGTGGGTGTGGTTGGCATACTCGGGCGTATACGTAATATTTTGCAAATTCATTTAAAATGAATTTATATACTCAGTAGAAGTATAAGAAGATGTACAGTACATACAGTGTAGCTTGGGCATAAAGGTCCTTTATGGTGCTTCATGTGTTCATGCCGTCCTGTAAAGATGTAGGAAGTGAAATAATCGTTTTGGGAAGTAGTTTAATGATTCCTGAGTGCGATTTATATTCCGGAAATAAACTTTGTACTTCTTCCGGTCTCGGAAAGGATTTGTTTTTGTGTGCAGAATCCTGCACTCGGAACGCAAATAGGACTTTTTGTTATGATGCCTAGCTGGGGTCTAAGCGGTGAGGTGTAGGCGCAATTGCTACAAACTTTGATCAGATGCATATATTCATGTTTCGTATTTTTAAGTAGAAATTGCTACCGAGAGCAACAGAAAGATCCACAAGTGAATCTAGTTTCAAGGTTCAGTTGCATTATAATTTAAGTACGCATAACACAAGCCAAGACATAATATCCACTTTCTAATAACAAATGTCGCAGTAAAAGGCTGCCCACAAGTACGTGTTCTGTCACCCCCTTTGGCCCTTTTGTGGTCACTTGTCATTGACGACCTGCTTTTCAAATTAAGCAACTTAGGCTTAGGTTACGCCGATGACTTAGTCATCATCATTACGGGCAAAGATGAAAACAAAATCACAAGAAGTATGCAAAGTGCACTAAAGACAGTCCTAGACTGGTGTACCAAAGAAGGTTTATCCATAAACCCCAGTAAGGCTGTCATGGTTCCATTTACCAAAAGAAGAAAAGAAGAAAGATCAAAGGTCAAATTTCAATAAATGATACTATCATTGAGTATTGCAACGAAGTTAAGTATCTGGGAGTATTCCTAGACGAAACACTAAATTGGAACTCCCACATTAAAAACAAAATTTCAAAAGCAACAAACTCTTTATGGGCATGCCGTCGCGTCGCATGTATGGCAAAACTTGGGGTATCTCTCCAAAAATAACCCAATGGATCTACACAATGATAATCAGGCCCATCGTTACATACGCTTCTTTAGTATGGTGGACTAAAACAAAACAAAAGACCGCCGTTGCTACGCTAAATAGGGTACAACGACTTGCATGTCTCGGTATATCCGGAGCCATGCGTACCTGTCCTACTGCGGCTATAGAAGCCTCGATAGGACTAACATCTCTCCACATTTACATAAACAAAGTGGCGATCTGCAGTTCGGCAAGTTCGATCCAAATGAAAGAAACAAGTCTAAGTGAACGTCCTGAGTTAAATGATTTGTTCTCTGAAATTCCAGAACTTGGCATGATCTGCGCGGCAACTGACCGAATCCCAAAGACTTTATGTTTCGATAAGCGGTTCTCTACAGAGATCCCTAGTAGAGAAGCATGAGCGAGTAATAGCCCATCTACTTTCCTAAATGGCCTAAAGTGGTATGCGGATGGCTCCAAAATGGAAACAGGAGTGGGAGCGGGGTTCCACGGACCTAACTATAGCGTCTCAATACCGATGGCGGCTAGTCCAAGCGTGTTCCAGGCTGAACTCCACGCCATCCAAGAGTGTGCTAGTCACATATACAACACTGGTATTAAAGGCATTCACATCGATATATTCACGGACAGTCAAGCAACCATTAACGCCCTAAGCTCGAATATTATTGACTCCTAATCGGTACTAAGCTGTTTCAACGCCCGTCGAACGCCTCAGGAATAAAACCAAACTCTGGTGGATTCCGGGCCATGAGGGTTTTGAGGGAAACGAGAAAGCCGACGAAATGGCCACATTGGGCTCTGAAACTCCTTTCACAGGACCTGAACCCTTCTGCTATGCTCCCAAATCGTCTATAAATTTAGCCATCAAAAGATGGGAACACACACAATGTATTTCGCATATTGGGAGAGCATCCCAAGTCAAGACAGGCCAAGCGTGCTAAACAGACATGATATCAAAAATCTCACTGGTTTCCTCACAGGACAGCACCACCCACGATAATACCTAAATACAATAAATTTAACTGACTCCTCACTCTGTCGGTTGTGTCTTGAAGAAGATGAAACAGCTGAGCACATAATATGTGAGCGTCCAGCCTTATATGGAATCAGAAGAACTATCTTCTATAGGGAGCTTCTCAGCCCTGAAGAGATGAAGAAGTCATCTGCGAGCTTAATTAACTTTATTAGAAAAATAGAGAACATGCTAGCCTAAACAATATTCTGGCCCTATGGCACAATAGATCTTATAGGTCGAAGTGCCTTTATTGCTCAAAATGTGAGTTAGGTTAGGTTGGGAAGGGTGTGGGTTGCGCTAGCACCATTTCTACTCGGAGGCCCTAGGGCCCATTGTGATTCCCTTCATAAATTAAACAAATCCCAAGAACAATCTGGTGGAACCTTCATCGTTCTGACTGTTTAAACCAATTGGTGCTCTTCGCGAATTTGAGAAGATCCGTTAATACTGCTTCGGCCAGTTCCGAGAGATTATTGAAGAAACTGGAACCCAGCAGAGCTTGATGTTGTGGTTGTCGATGCTGCATGATGACTTTCGACAGTTCTTTACAACCTCTGACTTTACTGTGTTAGCTATAATCGATTTAGGAGCGTCTTGACTGTCTAGGAGAATAGTTATGTTCGAGGTTGGAATAGCAACATTCCATACGTATGTGTCAAACTGCCTTATCTGTGGCTAGTATCTCTGCTTGAAAAACACTGCGAGGTAGTCTCCAGGACTGTCTTATTTGCATTGTTTCTGCTCCAGTCCATATCTCCATCTTTGAGCTGTCGGTGTAAATAGCGATTTCATGGTCGTTTAATTGTAAAATTCCTGCCGTCCTAAGCGAGGCAAGTCTTTGTACTTTATTGAACATGGTCATATAGGTCTTGGCATCTGAGAGATCCGTAGGACATTATGGGTCTGAAGATTGAAGTGTACATCCAGGAAATGATATACGGTGTCAATCCCCAGTTTTTCCCGAAGGTCTTCTTACAGGCGTAGAAAATGTTGAGTAATTTTTTCATCCTTTCTTTTGTGTTCCTTTTCCAGGATAACTTAGGCGCATTTTATTCACTCGAAGTTGAACACAACTTGGGGATTTTTATATGGAAAACTCTTAAGTTATGTTCAACTTCGAGTGAATAAAATGGGCCTTAGAGTCTAGAATGATGCGAAGATATCTTGCTTCTGATGTTAGATTGAGGGTGACTCCACTTAACTTCGGTAGGGTGAAATCCGTTTCTTTGTGAACAGAACAAGCTCGGTTTTAAGAGGGCTTATTCCCAGACCATTTTAATCGGCCCATGTGGATAATTCTTTCAAAGCTGACTTCATAAGCTCACTGATAGTATAGGTACGAATTTACCTGAGATGTAAATAGCTATATCGTCCGCATAGGCCACTATTTGTATTCCTTTCATTTCGAATATTTTAAGGATTCTGTCGACGATGAGAATCCATAGTAGGGGAGAGAGGACGCCCCCTTGTTTCTACTTTCTCTTCCTGTCTTGTTTCTTACAGAGCCGGGTTCCATATTGATTATCCTGCTCTCGAGCATATTAGCTTTGTATATACATTCCTATAGTAGCGCCAAGAAATCTAATAAAAATGTTGTACCAGTATCCCACGGAAGCTTTGGCGCTTCAATCGTTCAATAATGAAAACTGGTTTGTGCCCTTAATTGATTTAGACGGAACTTTAAGTTTTTATCGGTGTTTCGTCAAAACAAAAGCTATATTTGAACGAACGAAATTGATTTGATAAACATAACAACAGTAATATTTTTGCTGTTTGTTCAGACGAAAACGAAAGTCTGGAATATCTACTATTTATTATATATTTTGTCAAAGAAAATAATTTGTATATTTTGGACTGGTTGCCATATTTAATTTTTCCTTTCCGATCACTATCTAAGACTTGTTTGCTAATTGCCTAAATCCGTCAACATAGCAATGTAGTATTTTCAAAGGCTCAAAGCTCTCAGTAATTTTTTCTCGATTTGGTATGAGTAGCGACACCTATTAGGTTACTGGTACTACTGGATTGGCGCTACTATAGGAATGTATATACAAAGATATTAGTCACCAACCCCACGCTGGACTGGTTCAGTTGCTCATCTTCTAAGGCTGATTTTATTGTTTCTGTTTTGACGCTGTTGAAGGCTCCCTCAATGTCGAGGAAGGCTGCCATTGTGAACTCTTTGTGGCGGAGTGAGTTTTCCATTTCCTGTACGACGTGGTCTAGTGCACTCTCTACTGATTTACCTTTTAGGTACCTACGCGTGTTGAGCTTGGCCACACATTTCGAAAGTTTGACGAGCATCTAACATGTAGGTCGATGAGATTCTCTACAAATGTGGGTTGATGACAAAAATGAAGTTAAGACCCCACCAAGAAGATAAACTGTTGCTTGCTCGGTTCTCCGACTGCCCACTTATATTTATTGCTGAAAAAAAAATTCCAAATGAATTTATACCTTACTTGTGAATATCCTTACAACGTTATTCCAATACAGAAATTGATTTATTTTCTTTTCAGATAAAAGTTACTCATAAAAACCAAGTTCCGATGCTAATGGCACCACGTTCCGAAAAGGGTCGAGGATTCTTTAATTTATTTTGCAGCTGACTTCCTACCATTAGTAGCAGTAGTACTACCGGCTCTTTCATTAGTAATAGTAACAATTTTAATAGTAATCAATCCACCGTCCAATTATCTGAATAGCTTTACAACAACATGCGTATTTTAACTATTTTACTGTAAAAAAAGAAACAAAGTAAAAAACAACAACCAAAAAAGAACATGTAGGTACTTATTTAATTAATTTGTACATACTCATATAAAGTAACTGATAATGTCTTTATTTGCACTATATAATATACACAAACTTGACATATTTATTATTAAGTGAAGAATATTAAGTCAACAATGTACATATAGCTTTTAATGTGTTGCAAAGTATATTTATATAACAAGAGTAACTAATTTTATATATTATATTATATAGACATGAGAGACCAGAATTCTTCACACGAAACTATAACGAAAGTATCTTAAATTAATAATTTTAAACTAAATATATATAAATCACACTACTATACTCATGTATTGTATACTCAAATATTTATTGTAATTCTTAAATTTAACTTTAGAAAGGTAATGAGGTAACAAATCTTTAACCAACACTTGTAAAATGTACTATTGTAAAACAATTGAAAATATCAAATGGTGAAGCTTTAAAAAATATTACAAAATTAAGATGACACACAGTACGGATACACCTATATGTGTTAAAAGTTCAATTGCATTGTGTATAATTGATCACATATATATTTTGTCTGTTAATACTTGTGTAGAAACATTTTCCTTATAATTTACTTTCTTTTCTTTTTTGTTAGATATTATTATTTTGTACATAAAAGATGGTAACGCATTTCCAAGAATAAATTTGTTAAATGTGAATTTTTTTTATAGCCAATTAAGTCAAAAACTTCCAGTGTTGTTAGAAAATTGTTGAATATTGCTTTGTTATGTGTGTCTGTGTTTCGATGTTACTATTTGTTTGTTAGTTACAAAATTTGACTTTGCTACTCGTCCAATACGAATCGATTTTGCAGACGAAATAAATTATATTTTTATTATGTAGAAAATTCTATTATTTTTCTGTTGGTTGCACTATTATAGTATTATTATCTCTTATATGACGATTTATTGTTTCTGTTTACTTAAGTATGTTCGTTTTTACTTTCAATATTTGCGTGGAGCAAGAGCGGGCAAAATTAACAAAAAGATTTTCACTTGACTTTAACAAGTAGTAAAACCACCGCATGCGGGAGATGATATCGCACGGAATTCCGTATTTGGAAAACAAAGATTTTACGTAGTACCGCATTCATTTGGCCCCTTATTAAGCCTAATTCGAATTACAGAACCCACAGTCCGTTCATGCGATTCAAAGTGAACCTATTCTTATGTGTCATGTGACTTCAAAATCAAAGCTATGGGCAAATTTCACCTTATATTGGACAAGTGAACACATAAGGCAAAGACACATTACGGCAGCCATATGTCAGATTTAGTAGGTTAGTATTTTAAACTTTATCCACAGCAGTACAAGTGAACAATTGTACAAGTTGTACAAGTGAGCTCGCAAAATATTATAAGAGTTGAAGTTCTATGAAATGGATCCCTAGTTAATTAGTAATCTCGATTTTAGACGTCGCAATGTATTCAGGCTGAACAAATAACTTTGCATGCTTCGGTTTGTTTCCATCGCAATAGATTTATTTTAAAAACAATTTCCTTACTGAAGCAAGGTAAAGTAGAATCTAAAGCACGAAATGATAACAACTTCCTACATTCTATCTGAATCTTCTGAGATTGACAATAGAAGATGAATGAATTTCTAATTACCTATCGGTTATTAAATTTATATAAACATGGATGCGAGTGAAAAATTGGGTCATTCAAACATTAACCAGCCCTACGATTATCGGGACTAGATTTTCCAGAATTCAAAAACTAGACGTCAGGCATTCCATCGGAAATTTAACTGACTACTTATCCACGAAATTTTTGATTATTATTTGTTGACTTAAAGTGAGATTAGACTGTATGGTCATAAAATGCCAATTTCTGACAGTTCTCCTGTCAAAATATGGTCATACAATGTAATGGGCATATCTCATTATGCTCTAATGACCTGAATGCCACATATGACCATCAGCCTGGTTGACAGATAAAAATGACCAAATAGCGTATAGTGTAATCGGACAATAAGCACGAATGCCAGCATAAAGCCTAAATGGCCATATGCACTTTATTGAAATTTCGTTGCATTGCTGACATTTTTGATGGAATTATTTTGTTGTCATCAGTGTTTGATGAGTTCGTAGAATTGGAATTTTAATTTTCTTTTTCTTTTTTTGTAAATTAATGAATTAATGAAGTCAAAACCAATGCGCAAAGTCTTTATTCATTTTTCACTACAATAAAATGACCACAATCAGGTTCGACCAGTGAGCTCCATAAACAAATAAGATCAAATAATAACTATTATTTTACTACTAGAAAATTTCCACCTTCAACTTTTTTGCTTTGTTTCTCTTAACAGCATTACCATTCTACAACATTGCGTATTAAATAACAAATGCCTTAAATGACCAGCAAGGCAAATATGACCATATTGGTAATTTTGGTCATATATTATTATATACAGCTTTGATAATTGTGACATTTTGTTCATTTGACAGCTTATATTTTGGCATTTATATGCATAATTGGCATACAGTCTAATCCTAGCTTTAGTCAATGTACCCCAATATAAATTAATGCGCTGTTCGATTGGGCGCTCTCAGAACACTTTTTATGCTCGGTTGGTACAAAAAAAAAACATCTTTCAAAGAATTTTTGCGAATCTATTTTTGTAAATTATTCATGTAGTAGTGTATAAATATTTAGAAATCAATCGGGACTCAAATTTCGAATGTTTGAATACAAAATTTAACCGGTGAATGGAAAACCCGAAGAAAAGTATCGAGGGCTACACGTATTCAAATAGCACGAATATCAACACAAAAAAGAGCAAGTGGCGTTCTTATGTTAGACACACAAAATCTGAAATCTGAGAGCGAATCTGAAGAAGCCCAATCGAACACCACATACTCGTTACTCGTTAGTTGGAAAATACTCTTGATTCATACTGAGTAAGGGAATAAACCTGGTTAATGCTATTTGATTGATGAGCAGTATTTTAAATCATGTCTAAGAACTGTAAGTGAGGTATGATATTACAACAACTGTATTAATAAACGCTTCGTAAAAGTTATCAACTACTGGTTCGTTACTCAGCAGTCATGTCGAATCTTTGTATGCGAACTGACGGTTGCTAGATAACTGTTACATATTTATTTATACGTGGGTTAGCCTTCGTTTTTTTTTTAAACATTCACATTCACAATACAATTCATATAACCTTGAGCTTTTTTTTTTTGTATTGTCATTTATTTGAAAGAACCCACAATCCTTGCACCGAATTAATCATAGCTTGTACTTCCGACGAGCAAAACCCAAAGAACACTAAAAGTTTTCAGGTATTTTTTACATAGAGAAGGTATTTTCCGCTCTTTAAATGGCTCTGTTCAACCCAACATTTGCATTACTGGCACGGAGTTTAACTCAATTTGACTTATATAAATATTCACATGAACTGTACGGGAACAGACCAATTTCGAACCGCATTTATTTCCACAGCCCATTTCGTATTTCTCATCCATGTGTATTTATACTTTCCTAATCCGATTTAGGATTTCCGTATTATTTTGTCACTGATAATCCGTCTCGCTTTACTGTGACATGGAACTTATCAAGAACTCTAACCTTGAAATAATATCCATATGTCAAATCTACCTTCTTTGGTACACAATTGGTGTAGTTCAATACTAGAAGGTAGAGTGCTGCTTTTGTATCTCTTGCAAATATCAATCATTGTTAATCCGACTGACACGGTTAGATTTACATAAATTATATGTAGGTACCTGCTGACAAAAGAAATCCTATGACAGGTACCTGCTATACAATCTCCATTGCTTAATGAATCTCAGCTTATATACTGTCAGTGGATATGTTTAAAATTGAAGAAATATTTCAATGAAACAATAGTCATTTGAAAACAGAGATATTCCATTTAATAAAAAAACTTGTGTTTTATGTTAATCTTTTACATAAATACGTAATCAAATAAAGTGCACGACTGGGTCGCACGAAACTTTCTCGTTTATTGCGAGTCTGACTGACTTTCAGAGTCTTCAGCAAATCGTTTGCTATTAAGTTACAAAAGACCACATTACCTTAGAAATAAATTTTTTTTACAATCGTATGGAGCATTTTCGAGATATTTCGAAATATCAAAAGTACCGTTCTTCGAATTTTTAGCCAAAAACTGAGTACGCAGTCCTGGTAACCTCACCTACTTAAGCTTAAATATCAATTTTGGTTGAAATCGTTATAGCCGTTTTCGATCAAATCAAACTGGTACGAAAATGTTGTATGGGAAGTACCATTAATATTGAGGTTACCTTGCAAAAAATAAAAACACCTCCCGAGCTGTAAGCCCAAAAACTCCAAATCCGAGGTTTGAACGTAATCCAGGAAGCCGTTTAGGCTGTAGGCCTGTGGAAGGACGGACAGACGGACAGACGGACAGACCGGACAGAATTTTGTGACCCACTTTTTTGAGTTCCTCTATCATCGTAATATCAGAATTGATTAAAATCTCGAGTTCGAAATTTTGTACGAAACCAATATCTTTCTCTTACTACGTAATGGAGAAAGTTAAAAAACACTTAGAGTGAGTTACGATTGGAAAACTTTAGTTTTGGTTTTAACTACATAAAACCTAAAACTTTTTTTTTAACATCTTCAAAAGTGTCAAAAGAATTTGTAAAATTACTGGCGATTTTTATTTTGTATAATTATTTCCGAAATTAGCCGTTCATTAGGAAAACCGTGAACGGCATATTATAGAACACGGAAGAATCCTGTGGACGTTGGTTTTAAATGTCTGTAAATTGTACAATGCAAAGATAGATCTATGTAGGTAAGGCATTCCACATTTGTCCGAGCTATGAAACTGATAAACACTCCTGGCACTACGCGTATGGAGGTTGCATTTTTGAAGAGGTTGAATGCAGCTGTAGGTTTGCGCACTGATTGCAAAAAAAAAGAGAGTGTTTCCCAACAGTTTGAACTCACAATTTTAGATCGAGGGGCAATGTTGTTTTTGAAGCACCAGACGAAAAAGTTGTACTTAAGTTTGGGGGCGAATGAGCCTTCTTATAAAAATCAAAATGCGGTTCAGCGAAACTTCCCTTTTTCCATTTTGATGGCTTTGTTTATCGTCAAAATTGTCCAAGTCGTGGTTCAGAATAGCCATAAGTGATTGTTAAGAAAAAAATTCAATCAAAGCGTGCTACTTTTTGGTGTAGATTTTAAGCAGAACAATCTGACGATTCTTGACAGTTACTGGTGCTCGCTTTTGCGACAAGATGGTCCAGTATTTTTCGCCTAAATTGCTAGATATAGACGTGGATAACTTGTAGTATCAACAAGACCAGGCCACAAACATTTCAGGCCGCGATGAAATTCAATTACTACATAAGTCATGTAATTTCAGAATAATAGGCTTTCACACAAAGCCAAAAAGCCGGGTTTTGGCGAAAACTCGAAAACTTCTACAAAAAGTTTTCCCCTATATATTTCAGTTTTCAAAACGAGTCGTTTTCCACGAAAACGACTTCCAATCGTTAGGTTGTTGAAATAAACACACCTTTTGCAATATTCAGCAAATTCAGCAGAATTGCTGACCCAACAAATGTCACAACTCACAACTTAAAATCATTTTTTCACAATTAATTAATGGGCTGTTATTATTTTGAAACGCACTAATATTGTTTGTTAATAATTAATGCGATCGAAATTTGTAACCACAAAAGTTTGCGCCGAAGTTTAAAGACAAGTGTCTCACAGCTGATTGAAACGTCAAACGAAAACTTGGTGGTCGGTGTGAATGCATCGACGAGTTTTCGAGGAAAACACGGTTTTCGACTTGTTGTGAAAGAGCTATTAAGCTGAACAATAGGTTTGTTTGACGTGGCTAGCACTAGTGCCCACTAGTGCGCACTGAGAAGTGTCAGCTGATTTTCCCGCCTACCCAAAAACCTGCACAACCCTGAAAATTCGGCTATCATATCGAACGCAAAATATGCTGCCCTGAAGTCTGGCAGTTTTTGAATTTGAAAAATACTTATGTTTTGGTGAACAAAGTACGAAGATGATAAAACTTTATTCTGTTTATTGTTAAAAATGAGTGAGCTCAATTCTGATCTTGTGCTTGCCATAATGCAAACAAGTTGATAAAACTGTTTGCAATATATGCGATGCACTAAAAAATGTAATCAGCTTTGATTCTAGATTTTTTTCATTCCATTTATCTTTAAAATAAGGTTTTAGTTAATAAACGTTGTTGTTTTCAAACAATTCCCCTCTGAATATCAAATTTATTGTATTTATCTTTATTACGATATTCAAATAAACGAATAACAGCAAGTGAAATGACAAATGACAAAATAACTGGGGTCAGTTCAGTGCACAACTAGGGCGCCCTAGAAGTCATGTCAAACACAGGTTTTCAGTACCAGGGCGGGTTCAGTGCTATAGCGAACACATTAGGGTTAACCCAGTGCGCACTAGTGCGAATTAAATAAAACAAATATTATTTATTTAAAAATATATATTTATTTAAGTTTGAGCCGATCTGCTCATTTACGTTGACAAATCTAAACTGATCTCTAAGTTACAAATCTACTCTTATTTATACTTAGATATTAGGTGGCGTCCATAATAAATCTTACATTAATGGATAACAGATGATAACCAAGGCGTCGGTCATAACTCACAGAGTTTATTGTTGAGCTGATAACCAAAGGCGTTGGTCATAACTCACAGAGTTTATTGTTGCAGCTGATAACCAAAGGCGTTGGTCATAACTCACAGAGTTTATTACTTGCAGCTGGGTATGATAGTGGACACTTGTCCTTTCTCGGGTTACAAAACTAGTCGTCCCTCTGCTGGTGTCATATCACTCATGTTGATATGATCGTCGTTGGAAATGTGTGTTCCTAACATAACTTGCGCACTAGGGCCCACTTCAAACAAACCTAACTAGACGATTCTTCTTTCAAAATGCACCTAATAATGGCAGTTACTGGTGCTCGCTTTTGCGACAGGATGGTCCAGTATTTTCCGCCTAAATTGCTAGTAATAGACGTGGAGAACTTGTAGTTTCAACAAGACCGGGCCACAAGCATTTCAGGCCGCGATGCAATTCAATTACTGCATAAGTCATGCAATTTCAGAATAAGCCGCCAAAATTACGCGTTTAACCGCTGTCCGACTTTTGTATGTTTTTCTTTCAGTGGGGACGTTCGGATACCTAGCTTATGTAAAACGTCAACTAGATTTGTCGGAACTAGGTATCCGAACGCGCTGACTAGGCAACTTGAACTGTTGTATTCTCGCGGTCGGCGTTACCGTTGTTGGACTAAAATCCAAGTTTGGCACTTTTTTCGAGAGACTTTAGCTATTTAGACACTTTTTGTTGGGAAAGGTAAATTCTAAATTTGCAGAGTAGCTTCAGAAATGACGCCTTTTTCTCTCACCGGCCCTTTTTTGGACTTTTTCGAACTCAGCGGAGTCCACTCTGTTTATTTTAAATTTGGCTCTTCGAAATGTCAACTGAGTTTTTCTAAACTAGATTTGTCGTTTTCCCTTCCATAAACGTCAACTCTGAGCCAATAAGAAATGAAATACATCTAGTCAATCAGCTGTCAGACTTACTAACTAGGAATCCGAACGTCCCCAGTCTTATGTCAACAACACCACTGCCATCGACTTGAACAACTTCAACGCTGCTTCAGGGAAAATCTCGACAAGCGTGCGTAGTGTATGCTAATCGATACATAATCCTTAAGCTTAAGAAGTGTTTCTGTCAAACTTACCCCTTGCGTTTGATTTTATGATATCCCTTACATAAACACGTCTATCACAGAATCCGTCGTTTTCGGAATTTTGCCACGAACCCCGAAAGAACTATCATAGAATCCGTCCTAGGGTAAAATGTTTCTTGCACCGTTTGGGGTAATGAAGACATTTCGCAGCGTGCTTGGCGACTTTATGTGCCTGTCGTCGTGCCGAAGGTTGTCATGAACACACTAGGTCTGTTCCTTTTGTAGTAAAAATGGAAAAGAAAGTGGGGGGGATAAATTCTCTCAAAGAGAGAGACACTTACGAAAAAGTTAGGGAACGCTTTTGTAGTAATTTATTGTCGTTTTCCATTGGTTTCACTCGGGGATCCACTCATTCTGTAGTCCAATGGAACAAGAAAACTGCTTCTGATCTGATTGAATCCACAAGAGTATTGGTGAAATGCCAAAAAATAATCTACGGCTGCCGTCAGTTGACTTGTATAAGTGGATTCTGGCTTCAAATCCAGAAGCGAAATTCTCTCCTCAGAATCACCAGAAGAGTATTTTTTGTGCCAATGGAACGGTTTCAGAAGTGATTTTTTCGATTCCGGACTCTCCCGGACGCTTCTTTTTGCCCAATGGAAAACGACATATAAAAAATGACAGATACATAATTCAAATATTTAAAAAAAACTGGTACGAAAAGTCGTTAAAATATCTGATAAACTCGAGGACTTCTAATTTAGTAAAAAAATTATGTAGTTACATCATCTAACTAGCGATGAAAGTGATCTGAAATTAATCGAACTTCTTCTTGATGAATCCGCGTATGTGGAAGAGTTTGACTGTTCAATCATTCGAGAAGAGGAAAAAGCAATATTTCATTAAGAATTGCATGGTGGAGATTACTCCTTGCTACAGCGAGGAAGAATTTTGTTGCCACTTTCGAAAACAGTCTTGAGGAAAAAATCCAATTTTATTTTCCCGCCTGTTAATACCATTTTAATGCTCAAAAAATCAAAACAAATGCACGCATGTATGCCAAACAGAGCAACATATTTCAAATCAACTGTTAATTGTAATGTGACTGACAGCCTTTCCAATTCTTGCACCAAGAAATTTGTTGAGTAAAAATTCGTAAGATTGTCAGTGGAGGCGTACGCGTAATATCTTGCTCTCTCGACACTCTCTTTTACGAATTTTTGAGTTAAGGAACAGCATTGAGTAAAAATTCGTAAGAATTAGTAAAAATTCGTAGAATTTAAAAGTAAAGGAACAGACCTACTGAGAATGGAAATCCTTTGTTTAGGGGTCGGTGAAATGAAGAGCTTGGAGTTCTGTCATCGGCGGAGAATAATATATTGCAATTTGCAAAACGGCAGCACTGATTCAATAAAACAGACCTCATTTTTCATAATAACTAATTTTGTTATCCTTTGTTCGCCTTTCAGTTAAGATCAAATTTTCCTTATAAATGTTACACTTAATTGTGCTAAAAAATAATCATTCACACATGCAAAAAGAAAAGAAAAATATTATACCTATAACACTTATTAACGTAAACAAACTTCTAAGTTTTATTATCTTCTAAAATTACAAACAAAATGCAAAAATCTCTTTGCTGCGAGAAAACACCACAGTAGAAGTTAACATTAAACTAATAATGTCAATAAAGTAAACAAAATAAATATAAAATATTTTACTAATATGTATTGTAGAAAATACAAATTCTGTACATACAAAATATTTTTTATGTAATAGACTAGCAATTAGGTACTGTAACCATAAGTAAACATAATGTATAACATTAACTTAGCATGTATACCATAAACTAAATATATAATTAAGTTTATGTTGTTGACGCAAAGCTTTTAGTGTCCTGCCTAAAATATACGATTTATGTAGGTACGTGTGGCAGAACGAATCCGTATGTGCGATGTTTTTCTTTTTTTTTAATTAAATAAATAATGACGATTGCATTTATATAGATTAGTAATTTATTTTTAAGGTAACAATTTGTAACTTACCGTCCGTTGTTGTCTAGAGCTTAGTTCGGACATTTATCACTGAAACTGGCAGTTTTCATTTGGAAGTTTATGGTGTAGACCTTTTATATAAATTGTCAAATTCGTAGTGTTTTATTGTTTTTACAGTATTTTACTGGTCACATTCGAGTTCCGGAAGTACCTACTGGAGTAGTTTTCCATGATTGAAAATTAGAAACCTCCAACTCTCCTTACAAAGCTGTACAGATGTTATTGGCTCTTTCGAAAAAAAACCAACAAAGGACACTAAGTCACCATTGATTTGCAAAGTTCTTCTTTTTTTTCCAAAAAATTAACTATAATAGTGAACGTAAGTGCTTTAATATTAAGTCGTCCGAATTTGAATATGTAAAACGCTTTGTTAAAGTTGAATTACTATTATGAAAACAAATACAACTAAAATTATGTAAATCAAGCTCCAATTTACACGAACAAAATAAATAAAGATTAAAATTAAAAGAGGTAGAAATATTTATTATATACTTATATATTCGAGAAAGTAGTATTTAAAATTCTTCTAAAGGAAAAACAAGCAAATTTGACAGTAAAATTATTTAAAACAACTCTAGATTGTATATTAAATTAAACCAATTGTTATAATGTAATGCTCTGGCGGCCATATAGTTGCTTTTTGTGTGCAAGTCGTAATGATTTATTTGAATTATATACACGCAGTTTTATTACCAAATGAGGTTCGCTTATGTACAGTTGTGTTTATAGATTTGAAATGATTATGTATGGATAATAAAAACAAAAGCTATTTATATTCCAAAGAATTATATCAAAATAAATAAAGACGTATAATAATGATGGGTTAACGTGTTTAGATATTGAGACAACTATTGAGACAAGTAATTATTAATAGGAAAGTATTTCGATCCGCACGCTACATAAGAATAACATTTTTGGTACGCAATGGACCCGATAACAAATTATGTTTCAATTTGGCCGTTTGTTTTGTTAGCTAAGGGTGGAAGTGGTAAGTGCTGGATTTCAAAGTGATGAGTCTTCAGCTCTGGCAAAACGCTGCGAGTATAATTGTCCTGAGAAAGTTTTTGTTCTGCTTTTCAACTCAGATATAAAAAGCTAACGCTTACAAAAACGAATCACGAAAGCACTATTTATTGATTTTTAAGGCTTACGAACTTTGACCACATTTGCTGGAAAATAAGTCATCAGATGGTGTTCTTCTATTTCTGGTAACGATAAACTACAATCCGATACGACCGTCTATTTATCTGTTTTTGATGTCGGTAAAAAATCGTAAAACTTTCTGGATTAATTTTAAGCCAGGAGGAAAGGCTGGCTTTCGTTGAATTAGGATACAGTCATCAGGTAATCTAAAGTAAATAGATACTCAGACTGTGATTTTTATGAAAACATCTCGAACGTCCGTGTGTTGAGTCATTAATTTCCGTCCTCTCTAGCCGAACATCTAGGAACTCCATTTGACTGACGGGTGGGATATATATACTCGATATGAGCATGGACTATATGCAGCACCACAGTTATATATACTCGATATGAGCATGGATAACTCTTCTTATATAAACGCTTCAACGTTTGTTAACTTTACGCGAAGAAGAAATCGCAAATACTATATAGTATAACTACCTGAAAAGGGAGATCAGATTCGCAAAGAAAACCTCATGGAGAACTTTCTGCGAATCAATTGAATCCACAACCGAAGCATCTAGGCTGAGGAAAGTCCTTTCAAAGGCACCGATGCCGATATCTTCGCTAAGACGGGGCGATGGTAGCTGGACCGAATCACACAAAGAGACGCTGGAAATACTGACGGAATCTCACTTCTCACGATGTACAGATGTGTCGGAGAGCTACGATACAGTAACATCAGGCACGAGGGAATGGAGCAAGAAAAAATCGCCGAAATTATAGACGAGAAGAAAATAGCCTGGGCAATCAACCAGGAATAGATAATATTCGAAGTCAGGGGAAGCTATTATTCAATGGCTAAAATGCATTTAAACGTGCTGTCTAAGGCTATTATGCTATGTTCCTAGGGCATGGCGTGAGGTAAGAGTGATTTTCATTCCAAATGCAGGGAGAGCTAGTCACACACTCACACCACAGCCAAGGACTACAGACCAATCAGTCTGTCGTCATTCATGCTGAAAACAATGGAACGACTAATCGATCTGTACGTACGGCAAGCGATCAGCGATAACTAGCAGATCTGTTGACAAGGCGCTACGTAGAGTGGTATCGGTAGTGGAGGAATCTCTACACCATTGAGGGGGCCTTCAACAACATCGAAGCGGACGCAATCTTAAGCAGCTAGCGTAGAGCCCACATAAATAGCAGCCTATGTGACTAGATTGAACTCATGCTAGGCATATGGCTCCTCGTAGTTGATGAACTGCTAAAAATACTGGAAGCGGAAGGCTTCATTGTGAGTGCTTACGCAGACGATGTCGTTATTCTGGTTCCAGGTAAATTCACTCCAGTTCGTAGCGAAAGACTTAGTCACGCACTTCTACTAGTCAATAATTGGGTCACGGGCCGCGGACTCGGATTGAACCCATCGAAGACGGAAATCCTCCTGTTTACGAGAAAATTGCGATCTCCGCCTTCAATCCCCCAATGATGGGCGAGGTAGATCTTGAAATTAAAAAAAAAACAGCACGATATCTGGGAGTAATCCTAGATTCCAAGCTCAGCTGGAAGGAAAGCATAGAGGATCGCGTCAAAAAGGCATACGTGGCACTATATGGCTGCAGAAGAGCATTCGGCAACACATGGGGGTTCAGGCCGCACGTGGTGCACTAGCTATACACAGCTATAATGCGGCCCATCCTAACTTGCGGTACAGCAGTGTGGTGGAAGGCTAGCGTGGAAGGGCAGCGTGCATCGGGATAACAGGTTCCTTACGAACCACCCCCACCGCAGCTATGGAGGTGATGCTAAACCTTACCCCTACGGAAGTTTACTGTAGCAATAAGGCGGTGATAACCGCAATCAGACTAAGAGAGTCTGGATTATGGTCACCTAAAACCTACGGGCATGCATCCATTGAATCCCAATGGAGCGCGGCGAAGGAGAAGGTTTCTACAGATTACCTTCCCCCCACTCTCGTTTTTGACAGAGAGATTCAATACTAGAATTCCAAACAGCGAATGGGAGAACAAAGAGGTAACAGTAGAAGAGGAGCTGGCATCTTCAGCGAAGCACTGGGCCTACGAGAATCATTCAGAATTAGCGATGGTTGCAGTGTCTTTCAAGCAGAGGTAGCCGCTATCACCCAAGCGGCAAAAGACCTTGAGAGAAGGCACATTGTCGGTAAACAAATCACTATCTACTCTGACAGCCAAGCGGCAATAAAAGCCATGGAGTCAGTAGTGGTGAAGTCAAGAGCAGTATGTCACTGCAAGAAAAATCTGGACGTAATATCACAAGCCAATGCGGTGACCTTATGCTGGGTGCCGGGGCATATGGATATTCCAGGTAACGAACAGGCGGATGAGCTTGCAAGAAACGGGTCGGAAATGCATGCATCTCTGGCCCTAAAATCAGTAAGAACTCCGCTCAGCACGCAAGGAAGATTGACATTGAATCCTGGAGTAGAACTACCTAACCTACGCTGGACCAATCTCATTACCTGCAGACAAACAAAACAACTGTGGCCAGAGTTGAGCAAAAAGAGATCTAAATGCATGATCGGACTAAGCCGCAAAGATATTCGCATACTCACGGGGGTCATTACTGGACACTGTGCGTTAGGCGTACATGCGCAACGGCTGGGGATACTGCATAATTATTTTTGCAGAAACTGTAGGGACGTGGAAGAAATAGAATCTGTTCGTCACCTACTCTGCGAATTCCCAGCCCTTATAAACAGCAGACAGAGGATTCTCAACAGTTACTTCTTCGATGACCTAGATGATTTGAAGAATGTTGATCTCAATGCACTCCTGAAATTCATACTCAAATCTGGGTGGTTCTAGTAGACAAACAGACTTCATATCATTGGTTACTCGTAGGACATACTTTAGGATTATGCTACAACGGAGCTTTAGGCACCCATGAGATTCATACCAATCTATGTGGCTTCAATATAAAAAGCGGTTTATATTTCTCTTTCAACAGGTCACACTGGATGGTTCCCGTAACTGGACACAATGGACCCAACTGATGGTGTAAGTGAAGCTGTGGCAAACTGCCACAAGAGCACCCATTTACCTACCTACCTACCTTTATATAACTACGGAACTTGCTTACTTGCATCACCTCTCGCGAACGTCTGAAAAACATCTGAGAGTATACCTGTCTTGAAAGAGCTTTTTAATTAGCCGCTTGAACTCGGCGTAAAATTGTAGATCCCTTCCATTCCTGTTGGACCTGTTGCGCCAACTATTTATTTATTTATTTACTTTGACGCTGCTACTCTTGTTGCTAGAAATCGTAAGTTTTTAGCCTTGCGTGAATTTTTGTATTGCACTTGTACATCCTTCTGGGTGAATAAATCCAGAATCACTGTAGTTGAATTTTTGCCCTAAGGTACTTGGTCTACGCTTCAAAGGTTGCGCCAAAAGCACCAGTTATTTATTAAGAAACCTTAGCATAATCATAAGCAGTTAATATAATTATTACTCTCTGCTAGTGCATTTTTTGGATTGGTGTCACTAAACTAAATTTGAGTCCTCACAAAATTGCGGAGGATTACCTTTACAACCCAAATGGTACTTGTTCTATACCAAGTTCGAAAAAGTTAGAGTAACAAACATTAACCAAGAGAAATATCAGCACTGGCATTATACATAACTAATTCGTCTATGCGATTGGGTATAATTTCAGCATGTGATGGTTTACGACTTCAATATTATCCCAAAGGTAAATTGTCCTTGTACATTCAATTCGCAGAATATCATTTAATCCTCTAACCCTGAGATCACAAAATCCAGTCACTCCACCAGATGTCCGTTACGATTTCATCGGAAAGATTATCAACTCACGCAAGTAGGTACCTACCTAAATTGCGTGCATGCTAATTTGCATCCAAAAGAGCCAGCAGGCAGACGAGACGCGGCTGGGAACATTTCAAACAAAAGGACTTAAGACTGCCTTGTAGGTATGCAAAAAGTACCTCAACAGGTTTGCAATTATTCCGTTTAGCAAGTATTGTATAGCAATCCCTGTCGTTCTAGTCATCAGACAACCATCCCTTCGAACCATTCAATTGGAAATCAAATTTCAACAGACAAAGGCCAGGTAAAACCTCCTCACTACAGAATTGCGATCCTTTGCGTTCGTAAATTTGCATTTTAGCTCGGCACAAAAGCCGGCCCATCCCTTCAAAAAAGAAAACAATATCGAAAACCAGTTCCGGTTGAGAAAACAGATCTCTTTCCAGAAAATTCCAAGACAAAGACCAGACTTCTTTACTTAAAAACATTTTATTGGACCGCGCAGCTGCACGCTGATTGAAAACTTTTCAATAATAGAACTTAATCCTACTTACAACAAGTACCTACATAAGCCGTACCTAGTCCTTGTCGAGGATCTGGGCAATCATCTCTTTGTACTCCGTCTTCAGGTTTTGCAGCTCTGCTGTACCTCGATGCATCTGGTCACGCATGAAACTCCTTTGCGAACTTATCTGTATGACCTCATTGCGGTACATTTCATTGTGCTTCAAGAGTTCCTGGAATTGATTTTTAATTCACATCTGCCTGCAGAGATTTATAGAAACACCTACCTCTAACTTGGCGTTCTGGAAATCAATCTGTTTTTTCAGGTACCTTCTCTTGGCTTCGAGCCTGTGCATACGAATGGGCAACGTCTGCTCATCTACCGATTTGCCATAGGGTCGCCTAAACTGATCACATGGTTAGAGTTCATCACGAAACAAGAGACTATGTCGATTGTACCAGTTCGGGTCTAGGCGGTTCTTGAATTTGTCCTTCATCATTTCAAGAGTCGATATACTCTCACCTATGTTGCACATATCCCAGCTCTTCTCCATAGTTTGAATGATTTCTTTGGCCAAGTTCTCTTGGAAGTCTTTAAGGAGAACTTCCTTGTTGAATGTCACATTATCTGCCTTGAGAATATTTGCAAAATCATCTAAATGATCCAAGCTAATTAAAGAGAAAAAAGAAAACGGAACAGTTAATCACCATATAACGCAACAAGTAACAAACAGTTATCAATCATTTTGTTTCATCCGTTTACAGTTGTACCGGGTGGCATTTACAGGCCGGGGATTGTGCAATATGAATAAAAATTTCCAAAGAAACATATTTGCCCAAACCACGGCCGGAAAATACAACACATTTCACTTAAATTTTAATCTAAGGAATTTTATCAAGTTCACAAAAAAAAAAATTAATATAACCTCAAATTCGAGACGAGTCCCTGGTATTGGTGCCAGTACGCTTCCTTTGCTTTGTTTGCGATTTTCAGATTCTCCTGAAATTGCTCTTCCTGTGTGCAGGGACTGGGAGCTTCCATTTGATAAGGGAACTATGCGACTATACTAATTATTTGGGCAAAATAGTATATGCGTGTGATTTAGTAACGGTCGCTTTTTGTAAGTTAACTTTTAAAATAGAAATACACGCACAAAGGAAATTCACAAAGAGAAGTAATTCTGCGCAGAATCTGTTCAAGACGAACGAACGCGGTGAAAGAAAGTGGTGAAATGAAAAATTGTTTGCACAAATTCTCGAATGAAGGGTACAAGGAATGCGAAAAAATGCTCAAAGTGGTTGAAGTCGAAGACAAATTGGGAATGGCATGAAAATGGAGAAGTAAAGGCTGTGTTCAGGGAAGAAATTTGGTTGCGGATAAAATTTGAATTTTTTTTCAAACGGTTGGATTATATTCATAGAGTGCATTTGTGTTTTATTTTCATTTATGGATTATGTTAACTTTGTTTTTTAATAAATTGCTGTTTTTTAATAATTTTGTTTGGTGTATGGAAGTCAACTATTGGCTACATAGCAAATTACATTTGTGTATTTAGTTAACAGTTTTAATATGCAATCATTAAAAACAGTTTGTAAGCAACAGTAAAATTATTTGTAAATGTATTTTAAAGCGGGTAGAAAGCTACCAGCTACGTCTCGAGCTACGTACCATGTAATTATCAGTAAACCCAAACTTTATTAGTTTGCATAGCAAAACGCGTTTGTTGGTTGGCGGTTGTTTTTTTGTGCTTATTCTTTTAAGGCCAAATTGTTAGACTGTTTTACATTCCAACCGAATGAGTTGAGTTTGTGTTGTTCACAAACTACACTGCGGAGAATATAATTTTCTCTGTTTGTACATTATGATTGCAATCGATTTTTCTATTACTTTATTTTTAGTAAATTACTCGGTAAATTATGAGTGGGAAAAACCATTTATGGATAAGAATTTGTAAGGCACTGCATAAAGCCAGTGTATGACATCATTACTATGAAAATTCGTGATAGGTGTTAGTGCGTACACACTTTAATCTTATTAATGCAGAGATGTCAAAAAATCTTTTGAAAATGTATTCAATTTACATTTTTAAGCTGCTGCCGACTTTTCTTTTTTTTTTTGACATGTTAACATTATGTAAACATTTGTCTCCCGTCACTTTGAAGTTTGTGGTAATAAATTCGTTTGAAAATTTGTGGTTGCTTTGAAAACAGTTGCTACACCTTCCATAAGACACAGTTTGTGTCTTTTACGCGAAGCTGACATTTCAACATATTGTTTTAGTGTGATAAAAATGAGAAAAAATAAAAGAAAAAATGTAGGCTCATAGGTACTGACTTGTATTAAGGACCATTCACATGAGAGCGAATTGCGAACCACGAACAGGCGAATATTCGTAGATTCTGACACTTTATTTACATGAAAACTTTTTGTAGGCGCAGGTACCCGCGACTAATTTGTATTGTTGAAGGTTAAGTTCGAGCGAATTTTTCATTCGCAGGTTTGTGGATCGCGACTGTTTTATGTGGATTGTGAATAAAGTGTGACAGTTAGTGACAAGAATTTTCAATTCGCGGGAGAATTGCTGTAATTGTAAATTTCGTTATTTTAATCAAGTCTCGTTTTTTTTAGATTAGGTGTTATAATAACTGAGTATAATGCTTTTGTGGTAAAACAAATAGCAATTTTCATTTCATAAATACAGATAAATTGAATTGTTCGCAGTTCGCCTATTCGCAGTTCGTGCTCATGTGAATGGTCCTTTACTGTTTCTTCGAACGCTCTCCAAACTACTACCAAAAGCCGGAACAAACTGGAATTAAAACACCACAGCCAACAAAAAATGCCCAGTTCTACTACAATTTTAATACCATTCCACACAATTCCACTTATTCTAGTAGCTCATCTTCTTTAAAAAACCGCCATTTGCAATTCATTAGTTTTATGTGCTTCTACTGGGTGTTAACCGCGCCAACATACTTTTTGTCGCCAAAAATTGTCTAGAATTGCGAAAACATTTTGTGAAAAAGTTAACTAATTCCATTTATTAACTTTAACCAAGTTTGAAAAAGTGTTTATTCTTCTGTACAAGGTGAGTGATAGAAATTTACAAAATCGTTGCGAAAAAAATCGTTCATCGCCTGGTGCGAAAAAATGGTGGTGGAAACAGGATGAAAATTCTAAATCTTTTTACATGTTTTGCTGGTGCTAATTCATTTGAAGTGTTGTATGTATTTTATATTTCTGTAAAACATCGTATGGATGACCTAAATTGAATGTTTTTCTTTCAAAATTGTCTGTAATCATTGTAACCTTTGACCGCGCGCCGCACCGGCGTAAAGCGGTTTCAATTAAAGCCAACAACAACAAAAATGGCACCATTTTCACATGAAAGGAGTCTTCCTTTAGTCAATTAATTTCTTTTTTCACTGAAATATTTTTTCTAAAATATGTCTGGGAAACAAATTGTGTCTTTGGTTATAAGTGATTTTTTTTTTTTGTGTGGTTAGGGGCGGAGCACCGGTAGGGTAGTTGCCGAGCGTGTTCTTTTTTTCGCATCGTTTTCGATAGGCAATATGGTAACTATATTGATTTTTCTTAGTCATCGTGCTACAGAAATTCTGTACCATCACTGGGAAATGTGTCAACAAAACGTGATGGCGAAAACTT
The DNA here is from genome assembly GCA_949126925.1 of Cheilosia vernalis. Lineage (NCBI taxonomy): Eukaryota > Metazoa > Arthropoda > Insecta > Diptera > Syrphidae > Cheilosia > Cheilosia vernalis. The sequence goes on along the minus strand of OX421361.1, from coordinate 38,335,574 downwards.
AAGGCGTGAAAACGGCGCGACAATGTCCTTGCTAATTCATCTTGTCGCGGTTCATGGCACCCGGCGACAAAATTGGTTTATTGTTTGCCTTTTATGGTAGTTCGAGTTTTGTGAACAGTTCAAGGTTGCGGCGTGTGTCGTCGCTGCATCGATATTTATCTGGAACGGGTGCAGTAGGAGAATACTTGATGGCGCACATTTTGTGAAGATTGTCGTTTACATTGAACTCGATTGTTCGTTGTTTAAGTGTTTGAGGCAATTAGCCAGATACATACATACATCATTAAATTCGCAAATCGTGCTGGAATTTCATTCTCCGATTGCGCGCACTGACGGACGGCGTCTACTATGCCAGTGGCCTACCTACATTGATTAAGCGAGGAATGTGCACATGGTTTGTCAACACAGTCTCTGATAACCTGCAAATAAACAGTATTACAACGTCGAGAAGAAATAAGTTGGTACAAACGGAATGCACCTAGGTTACTTAATTGTTACCCGAACCAAGTAGATCAGCAAAGAAGTGCTACCTATATCTATTCTCTATAGCTTTATTTATTCCGTTTGTCACTTTCTAGAATGTCTAGCGTTTAGCATAGGTTTCGTCTTCATAGAGAAAACTTATTTACTCTGAAATGGACCTGATCCTCGACCGTTAACCATTAAATCTCCTCACAGTATCTATCTGCGGCTGCGAAATCGAAGATATACCCCCGGCTTCTGTTGTTAAGCTTTGGTGGTCATGTTTAAGTATTTAAATCAATCAACCGGTTGACGGTAGTTGATCTTCGCAATAGGGGTGAATAAAATTGACAATGAAGGTACCTATGTCCCTCATTACTTCATGGCCAGTGCCATACTTCGAGTGTCGTCGTCGAAACTTCAAAACCATAGCAAAAACGATCTCGCGCTTTAAATCAGTTCATCACCTGTTCCTTGCATCCAACAAACCTCGTCTGGAAAGGCCGTTTCAATGACCTTGATTCTAGCTCTTCAGGCTCCCTCTGGCCAGATTGCGCAATTGGCTTATATCGAAATGTTCTTCCATCAACACATGCTGAGAACAACATAGCACAATTCAATTTGTCTTCAGCATGAGTTCTTCTTTCCACATCATTCGATTTAGCTTGAAGCGGTTTTGATTTTGCTTTTGCGTAGAAATTCGTTCACCTTCGTACTGGCTGTCTTTTTGGTATACTTAACGACCTTAAAGTGTGTATAATAGGGCTGAGAAAAAAACACTCTTTTATACAAAAACACTATTGTTTGACCCGTAGCGTACCGATCTTCAACTATTGCCAAAACCTGTCTGCAAACAAATGCCAACCAAAAGAGTAACTCAAATGAGAGGGACTGGAACTGGTTCTACCCATCTTCGCAACCCTATTCACAATTGAAGTGTACAATTGCAAAATGTACCAAGGGAAAGCTAGAGACTTGCCATACAGTTCAAATTCCCTATCGCCCCGATTCACAACTGACGACTGATGAGTAACTAGTGCTTTATCGAATCCGATTTTTTGCTGATCCAAAATCTACGATAATAAAACAGAAATTAGTCTGAGGCAACAGTAGCTGGCTGCCGGCATAACCAGAAAACCAGTAAACCGTCTTAATTCGTTAATGTATGCAGGAAACTCGTTTACAGTTTGATAATTTGCATTTCCTACTCCTTGTGCTAGATTGTCAATCTAAATTTCTATGGTGAGTGCAGAAGGGTTGTCATTTTTTGTTTGATTTAGCGCACCAAACCAGATTCCATGTAGAGCTAATCTGACCTTGAAAAATACTGCTTGGAAGCCATGCCAAAGATGGGTGCGTTTGCTTTTACCGAGCCAGCTGTGGGCATAATTGATTACGGCGTGCCGTGGATGCATCTAATGAATTGATTTAACTTTAACTAGTGTATCCGATTTCTTTGTAAGATCGTGCTTGGGAATTTAATTATACGTTACGAAGAAGCTGATGGAGGAGTTCTCTTGAGTGCACTTCGCCCGCATGTGTGCGCAGAGTAGCGAGTTATGCAATTCGTTGCGTCACAAGAATTTTTCTCCTCTCTGTGGGCTCGAACTTGGAGTTGATGTAGGCGGTGCAGGTGGAGGAATCGTGTGATGCAATTTGGCTTTAGTTTTCTTAAAATCGTTGTTAACATGTTTTAAAGTTGCGCTAAATGAATTGAATGGTCGATATTTGTGTTGCTCTTGTGTAAAGATAAAGATAAATATTCTTGCTGATAAAGAGCTTAATAAGTTCTTCAGGGGTTGTCGTGTCTTGCCATTCTTGATAGTATGTGGAGCGTGGAAAAGCGCATCTGCATTATAACAGATTATATAAGATTCAGTTGGTCAACTGTGTAGAACGTATTGAACAACTGATTGCTGAATATCTCAGTAAAATAGATTCTATAGACCGAAGTTGCTTGAACAGCGGCCGTGTAATGTGAGACTTGGTGGCATGAGCAATCGCTGTTCGTTGATCTGTGTACTGGAAAAACGCTGCCTCATGTGCCGTATGTATGTTGGATGTGAGTAAATCATTGCTGCAGTAATAATCTTAAAGAAAATATCTCCAAATATCTCCTTGGATCAACAACCTAAAAACAATTAGAGCTCCCAGAACTTTGTACTTACTTTATTCGCATTGACAATAAAACTTCTGTCAACGGCACAACATGGCTATTAGGGTGGAGCGATAATACAATTTTTTTTTTTTTTTTCGACGGCATAGCGATAAAAAGTTGCCTTTCGGTGAGTTCATGAAACGCACAAAAAATTATTTACCAGGCTTAATGTTTTGAGGTGCCCCAACAGAGATGAAAGTCAGAAAAAAATTCAATTTTCGTATAAATTAAAAAAATCAGTACAAACGCTTTTATTATGAAATTATTCAGTAACTAAATATTAAATTGTTTTTTCGTATCAAAAGAAGGCATTTGTTGACGCGAAAGCAGTCTTGCCCTAATAAATCCATCTCGTTTATTTTCTCCAAAAACTGCACTTGAAGCTTCTGTCACTAACTTGACGCAGCGCTCTACGGCTTGTGTGTGGCATGGGAAATCTTTAATGTTCTGGCAGGTGGCGAGACCATCTTTTACAATAGCTTTCAACTTTTCATCAGATATATCTGTGGTCAGGGGAGGCTCAGTTATCTCACAGTCTTGCCACATAATAAGATCAAAATAACTTTGAGCATCAAAATTTAACGTAGGCACTTGAAACTTTCGAATTTCTCGAGCATTTTTTGTCCTTGCCTTCAAAATTCTTCGATATGCCAGCTCTCGTATTATTTCTTTTTCATCTCCAAGCATAGCAATAAGAAGATTTTCTGGGTGACCGAAATATCCATTTCGTTGGATTACCTTGTCAACGATTTTCTTCAAATTCGTGTCCAAATAGCGACTTAGACTTATGGTTTGCCACAGGTGCTTAGCTCCGTTTATACACGAGGGATTACATTTTATAGAAAACCACATTGGACCATAGACTCTCATTATGTATGTGGCTAATATCACTAATTTTTCTTCGGGATCCGTTTTAGTAGCATATAACCTCAGAATTCGATTTGCTGTTGTAAGCCATCTAGAATGGTTAAGGGGTCCAGGTTCAATATTAGCAAAATCGGAAGAAAAAACACCAGTGCTGATAGCGGTCATTATATCGTAGAGATATTTTTGGTCGGTACTCAAATTGTTGTTGGTGATTTCAGGTAATTGTGTAGGAATGACGGCAAATTGGACGGTTGGCATTGTCGCACATTTTTGTAATTCAGATCCAATGGCACCTGAAAAGCATTTTGGTCCAGTAGTTTTCCCATCTAAATGTAGTAACAGATGTCGCAGTGGTAATTCATTAGAATGCAACTGGCATATAAACCACTGTAATGGTTTATTAATTTCTTCTTCCATCAGACGAATAATACCACCTTTAAAACCTGTATTCACTACTGTTCCATCGCAACCAACAGCAGCTATTTCACACAGTTTCACTGATTTGGATTTCAAGTGAGTTATTATAGAATCTTTAATTCCTTTAGCAGTTCCCAACTCACACGTGACATGCCCAAAAAAATTATTTCCAGGCTCCGATAAAATCACATAATGGTCTTCTACTACTGTTTTCCTATAATATTTACCATTCTTGTGGATATTAACTAATGTCTTATCCTTTCTGCCATCAAAATACATGCCGCATAGGATTTTCTTGCGATCTGCATCCTGTAAAGCTGATCTGACCTTAGTTCTTGCACGACGCAACTTTGACCGATCAATGACACCACTTGGATCGTCTGGTGAAATAATGCCAACATCTTTTAGTACAGAAGAAGCTATAATAGCGCCGGCTCTATCAGAAACTCCAGTACGATCGCAGGCAAGGGCTAATGATGGCAAATTTAATCTCTTTTTTTTTTGGTGGCGGCGAAGCTTTTGGTTCTGGCGTTTCAGGGAAAAGATTAGAAGCTACGCTATCACTGGAACTATTGCTTTCCATTGTCGAGTCAATACGTAAAGAACGAGAACAACACGGTTTGTCAAAATCAGTTGTTTTTGTGTTACGCAACATATTTTGTTCTTTTCTTTCTTGTTTTTTTTTTATTTCTTACAGTTGCAATCACATCCACACCACCTATCATCATTTTCCTTGTTGATCTTTGATCGATTAAAAAATGTATTTCTTCTTTGGGAACACGGCTGTCTTTTGAACAATTACAATTCGATATTACTTGGCATTTGCAACTGCAAATATCAAATAATTTATGGGACTCAGTTACAAATTTCTTAATTTTTTCTTGGTAGTTTTTGTTTGTTTGACGGCCTTTATAAGGTTTCATTAAGGTCCTATATTTGTCGTGATATGAACGAATAAGTTGATATATTCTCTTCAGGCCAACAGTTTGGAGCGACGCTTTTTGCCAAATTTCCAAGACTTCCTGAGCCAATCTTTCGGATATTTCATCAACAGTTGGCTCTTTTGTTGTTTTTTCAGGCTTTAATTCATATTTAATAAACAGATAATTTTTCATAACCTCATAATAAGTAGGTAATTGAGAGGCGGGTAACTTCTCTGGTAAACCAAACACAGGACAGGTGGTCGTTTGTCGGGTTTTGACTTGAGACATTTTTAAGAAAAAATGTGTGCTTTTCTAAAATATTACAATAATTACTTCAACTATGAACAGAAAATTGGAAATATACTACTTACATGAGGATTAATTCTTGATATTAGCCGAAAAATTCAAAGCGTTTCACAAAAGAAATAATAAACTCGCGAGTTGACTGAATGGCGGTCGAACAACGTTTGAAGAAAATTGTGAAATTACCTCTCTTACCCCACTACCCCCAAAATATTTAATGTATACCTACAACGGTTTAAGATCAATATTTTTTTTATATTATACTAACAAGCCAACACTGAGAATGTCATTTACCGTTAATACGATATTTGTGATTTTTTGACCAAATTCATCAATTTCTCCAAACTTAATGATGTTGGGGGCACCTCTAAACATATCGTGCGCCAACTAAAATTTTAGGTGTATATTTGTGAGGTAATAGAGCAACTTTTTACAGGTATGCCAAAGCAATTATAAAATTTTTAAAAAATCGCTCCACCCTAATGGCTATTCTAAGAAAAAAAATCAGTAGAAACGGCTCTACACACGCTAACGCGCTCTATAGACGATTCCTTCCGCCATAAGGAGTGTACAGTGGTTGCATTCCTAGACATAGAAGGCGCTTTCAACAACGTCGACTCATCTGCGATCGCTGGTGCACTGGCAGCTCTGAACATACATGTCTCACTTGGCGAGCTGATCAATTTGATGCTCAATAGCCGAGCTATCAACTCAAGTCTGGGTGAGATATCTACCAGAAGATCTGTCAGCAGAGGAACCCCGCAAGGTGGCATCCTATCTCCATTTCTCTGGAATTTAGTGGTGAATGAACTGCTGATATGCCTGGAAGCGGGACGTCACAATGTGATTGCCTATACGGACGACGTTGCTATTGCTATGTCAGGAAAGTACCTAAGGCCCGAAGTTGTGCTCAACTTCGAGTGAATAAAATGGGCCTAAAAGAACTCGTACAACACGCTCTCAATAAGCTAATAAAATGGGCGAAAAGGAGTGGGTTGGGTGTAAGCCAGCACAAAACTTAACTTGTCCTCTTTTCTAGGAAAAACAAGATTCTACACATTGACCCTCCACCTATAAGTGGCACTAGTTTAACATTTTCAAATGAAGCTTAATACTTGGGCCTTATTTTTGATAGAAAGTTAACCTGGAAGCCTAACATCCAAGAAAGAGTTAAAAAAGCCACTGTGGCACTTTTCTCTTGCAAAAAAGCCATAGGAAACAAATAGGGTTTACACAGCCTCGTATCACTCACTGGCTATACGTCTCCGTCATAAGACCAATACTCACGTACGGTGTGGTTGTCTGGTGGACTGCTTTGGACAAAGCGACCAATCGCGATAAGCTAACCAAAAACCAAAGAACAGCTTGTTTGTGCATCGGCGGGGCTCTTCGTACTACCCCCTCTGCTGCACTTGACATCCTGCTCCATCTGGCACCCATTACCCATTGACATCTTCAGCAGGCAAACGACAGCTTCTACAGCCGTACGCCTCAAAGCTATTTCACAATGGACCAGCAAAACAACTGGCCATGCCGCTATCCTGAACGATTTTAAGAACCTTCCGGGAAATATCGACGACACCACACCAGAACAACAGTTCGATAAGAACATCATTCTGGGAGGAGGAAGCATTCCTGGATCATGAATCGATCCATTTCTACACAGATGGTTCGAAGACTGTGGACGGTGTTGGCGTTGGACTAAATCTTAGTCTCTCCTTCCGTTTTCCTGATCACTGTAGCGTTTTTAAGGCGGCAATAATGGCGATAAAATAAGTCTTATCTTGGCTGAAAGATATCTGCTAAATATATCCCTATCTTCTCGGATAGTCAAGCTGCTATCAAGTGCCTGGAATCAGTCTCTACAAATTCCATAACAGCCCAAGACTGTCGCTCGTCTCTCAGAGATATGGCGGAACAGTTCAATATTCCCCTCTGCTGGGTGCCGGGGCACAGGGACATCCCAGGTAATTGTAATATGATGAACTCGCCAACTACACGGAACTACACTACCTATGCTTCCATTTACCGATTCCATAGGTATTCCGATCGCTACTTGTAAACTCATAGTAAAGCTGGATGCTATCAATAGAACAAATCTTGGGTGGACAACCGGCTCGACATGTCTAGCGACAAAGCGGATCTGGTCAAAGCTGGATCTAAAACGCTCTATATACTTGATCTCCTTTGATGGGAAGCATATAAGTGCTACCAAAGGTGTCATCACAGGACAATGTCTCATAGGCAAGCATGCAACAAGGCTTGGCGTATTCTCAAACGATTTTTGCAGAAGCTATTTGACGAGGAGGAGGAAGAAGAAGTCCATCTCCTCTGTACCTGCCCGGCTCTCTCACAAAGACGAACACTATTTGGGAGCGTTATACTATAATGATCTGAAAGATCTAAAAACAGACATAATCCCCTTCGCTTCATCAGAAGTTCCAATTGGTTCAACGAGTGGAAAGAATCGAATTTTAGATTCATGGGGCATCACAAGGGTCTATGTGTGTCAGCTACTTCAACCTAACCTAACCTAAGTCCTATTTCCCCCATGTTGGGCGTTTGTTGCAAAATGCGCCTAACTTTTTCAGCAGCGACTCCAACTTAGCTGTCCTCTTGTATGTACATATATGTATGTCTTGTATGACCCAATCTTGATTCCTCATTTCTCATAGGAGTTCGGTACGTATTCTGACATCTGTTTCATCAGACAGATAATTTTTACTTATTCACAAATCGTTGGCGATTAGACGGTTTAAAACCACAGCAAATATTCAACTGTTTATCACACAAACAAGAAGAAAGCCACCTTAGCCTTTCTCCAATTGTTGGGTAGACAGATGTACAGATGTCATGATTACCTGTCAGCACTCTGCTGATTAGGTGAACGCTTCTGTTGTGCCACCTGCTCTCTCATTTATTTGATTCTGTGGTCATGTTATTGTGGCTAAGCCTACTCGCCGATAGCCCTTACGCATCTTAGTCAAGACAGCCAACAAAATTGGGCATCACCACCAACAATTGGATGTATACATTCCAGAACTTAAGACGACAAGAAGACGATCGTCGTTTTAGGCGATGAGAGTCCATACTAAGGGAAACATCCGGATGAGCTATTGGTTCATAATTGATTCCAAGTTACAAAATGGTCATAAGCCTTACTTGTACATCTCTAGTGGTAGGCATGGATCTCAATTTAATGGCTCGACGTTTGTTTGACATGTATAACTCGAAAGCTCGTAATAACCGCTCAATTGACATGCATGTCCGTTTAATTGAGTTGATTGGTTGCCTCCTACTGCAGTTTATATGTTTATTCTTCATAAAATATTCGCCTATTATACCATTTACATTTTATACAAACAACTCTTGCTGCAATGAAAACAAACATATACATATTTGTGCAACATACACGTATGTCCCTCGATTTGAATTATGCACCCTTCAAGAATGTTTTAGAGAGGCAGCAACAGACTTAACATTGTTTACCTTTCTATTGAGGGAATTGTCGCAATTATCCAAAGTGCAGTATGAAGGACTTTGAAGGATCATAAATAATGATCTCATACGATTTATCTTGGAAATTTAATATGTAAACTATTCATTTATACAAAGTGATAAATACAAGTACGTAATTATGAAGAGGAAACTGGTTTGACATTTTCACAACTGGGAAATACTGGCTCCTTCCATTTGCCAACCGATCGTTCATACACCGTCCGAGTTTTTACGGTTCTTGCTTTGGAAACAAATGAACGTTGGTTATTCGGTACTGATTCTGGTGAGGAAACACGATGGACACATGATTAGATTATGTATTTAGAATATTGCAATACAGGGACTGTCATTAAAATTGATGGGATGAAAGTGACGAGTGATTGTGGTTGGTCACCGACCTCGCGATGGCCGATGGTGACTTTAGTCAAATCGGCAATTAAAAGCGCTTGTTTGGGCAGAGTTGATGTCGCGAATGATTGCTTCTCGAAGAACTGCAGTCGATACAGAATGGGATCCTCAGAAGTGGCAAACACAAGAAAAGTGCGACATGGTAAACACACCAAGGCGGTAGTCCACCGACAGTAGTTCCATCGTTCTGGCACCCAGTGCTTATCAAACACGAAAAATATTTCCTACAGACATGAACCATCTGGTGACAATTTCAGATTAGAGCACTGCGGTCCAACACGTTTCTGTGTGCTGCTGCTGAATTTGTCAATACTCCAGATGACAACATCGGTGTCACCAATGATCGACGTGGCCAGGAGCGTACCATCCGAGGTCCGATACACTGAAGTGATTCGGATGTTTTAAGAAGACTGCTTGCGATGAGGACCTAGTGATGTGCAGATTGTTGTGAATTGTCCATATAGGCAGAACCCTCTTTGGCAGCCAACCGCCAATTCAAGAGCGCTGTAGTCGCCATGCTATTGAAGCGGTATCTTTCTTTATGGGATTCTTGCGTACAGGAACAGCAGCTGGTTCGTCTAAAAATGCGGATAACGTCATCAGAACCAGCAACTGCAATTTTAAAGCAATTCGGGTGCCTAATCCAGTCTCTTGTTACTGAGTACTTGGTTGGCATTCCCTGTTCTTTAAGATGTGGAAATACCATAATGTTTAAAAATCTAAAGCTCAAAACGTGCACTCTGCAGCAGAACATGCAGTTGGACACGGTACGGCTGTGGCGGGATCTCGAGTTTGATTGAGTGCCTCCATGAAACCACTCTCAAAGAAGGATTTTGTTATACGTTTAATGACACGCTCATTTACAGGAAACCATTACAGTGTAGTAAGAACCGAATGGTTTTACCGAAGCCGCACTGAATATCTCACAGTTTATGTGAATTTATATATATAGTATTCCAGCACATAGGAATTGCCTTAAACTTCAAATGGGGACATCGTCCAAAGGGGTCACATTCTTTCACAAATAGGCACATTGCCTGGAGAGGTCGAAGTATCCTGCAGCGAAACCATGTGTTATGATTGCGGCCTTGCAATAACTCTTTTTCGATAAGACACAAAATAGCAATTAACACAAATGAGATATGTACTCTATAATAGACGTTTAAATAATGTCTAAAATTTAAAAGCGCATTTTCAAAAGTCCAAAGTGCAAATGAAGAAAGTGCGTCATTCATTCACTCGCCTTAAGCCTATTTTTATCCAAAGATTATTTTTCTCTTCGGTCGTTCAACTTAATTTGAGAACACAAACGAATTTTCACTTTGAATTTAATTTGCACCCGTTTTCCTGGCGTTCGTTTTGAGTTTTTTTTTTTCGAATATTCACGTTTACTGGTAAAAGACTTAATTACCACGTCGTGGGTAAACAGTTTCTATTCTGATTTATATATTTGCCACAAAGAACGTGCAAATGATCAGACATTCAGGCGGTCAAGTCGACTGATACGTGACCTAACGCATTCATTTGGATAGAATGGATATGAGATGCAATATGTTGATCAGCGTCGTCCGGCGTCAAACATGGTTTGTCAATATTAAAAATACTATAGAAAACCAACACTTATCTATAATAAGCAGGGCGGAAGGCTCCATTTAGTCTTGCACATGTAAAATTAATTAATTAGGTAAAATTTCAATGAACACGCCTGAATAATGCCAGGTGGCTCTTTCCTGCTGTCTGTATGCTTTTATTTGACCTTTTTCTAATAAAGAACTATGGGGACATTTTTAATCGAACAAGTGTGAGATATTGGAACTTATTTTGGACCTACATCTGTGTCATTATGTGTGGAATAGCGCATAATTTTAATGGCCGCTTCGGCTTCGCTCGCAGTGCTTCAAGCGGTCGTCGGTCCAATTTTTGACGGCTCAGTTGAATATATGTACGGCGTCTCGAATGTTGGCCTCGAGCTCGTTCCAACTGGTTGGCTTTTTAGTGTAGACTAAGGACTTAACATGACCCCAGAGAAAAAATTCGAGTAGTGTCGCCGTGGGATGACCCAGTCACCAAATTTCTAATACACAACTTCGAGATATTGCGTCGCCCTCGATTGCATGGTATATACAGGCATCCTCTCGTCACAGCACGGACATATCAATATTTTCAAGATCTGGCCGTTTGAAGTTGGTTAACATCGCTCTATACCTGAAACCATTAACAATAGCGATGATTCCTTTGAAAGAAATCGGGTCCGATGATGCCGCCACGCCATATACCCCACAGAAAAATCAATCTGAAGTAAAAATCTGGACAATTTTTACAGCTCCCCCCACGGTGTTGACTATGGTCATCCGGCTTTAGTTCATGTCTGACCACAATATTGTATTAAGGCCCAAATCCAGCCGCAAAATTATGAGGGTTTGACTCTCTGGCGATGCCCAATTCAGCTGTTCGGCGCCGAATCAACGTTTTGTGTGTCTTCTTCGATCCTGGCTATGTTTTATTTTTTTTCATTTCGTACCGATCTCGTGTATGTCTGGTTGGTGGCTTAAGGACAAAAAGAGTGTTTACTCACGCGACAAAATACCTACACACTACAGTCATGTTGACGACCTAGCTCACGAAGCCATTCACGGTGGATATTTACAACTCAGCCTGGAGTTAAACATTTTTTTTTTTTAAATTATTTCCGCACATTCGTCAAGCGTAAAAAGACGCAATATATTGACTGCTGGATGCCATTAGCATCCAGACTGTATAACGGCGACGAAGACCAAAATCCCGCTGTCAGGCAGAACGAACCATTCAACTTAGACGATGATAGCTAAAACTACCGTCCACCTGATCAAAATGAAGTGAAGATAGCAATATCCAAGCTTAAAACCAACAACGCTGCTGGGCCTGACGGTCTACCCGCCGAGCTTTTTAAAGCAGCTGGAGATGACTTGGTGGGGAGCATGCACCAAATCGCATCGCATCAGCATCAGCATCGTTTGCCCGATCCACAAGAAAGGAGACCACCTCAACTGCGCCAACTATAGAGGAATCAGTCTCCTTAACATCGCGTACAAGATCTTATCTGCAATATTGTGCGAACGCCTAAAACCGTTCGTCAACAACCTGATCGGCCCCTATCAGTGTGGTTTTAGGCCAGGAAAGTCCACCGTCGATCAAATTTTCACACTTAGGCAGATCTTGGAAAAAACCCAAGAAGTCCAAATCGATACTCACCATCTTTTCATCGATTTCAAAGCCGCCTATGACAGTATCTATAGAGACGAGCTATACAGAGCCATGTCTAGTTTTGGCATCCTTACCAAACTCGTCCGTCTGTGTAGGATGACGATGGAGAAATCTCGCTGCTGCATCAAGGTCGGCAATGACCTAACCGAGACCTTTGCTGTCAAAAAAGGATTTAGACAAGGCGATGCGCTGTCATGTGACTTCTTTAACATCATACTTGAACGAATTGTGCGAAACTCACAAGCTAACATACGAGGTACGATCTTTCAAAAGTCTGTACAATTACAAATAAATAAATAAATCATGAATTTCTTGACTACCCCTTCATAAACGTCAACTGAAGAAGCTGTTCATAGGTTTGATTTCAGCCAATCAAAAGCGAGGTACAACTAGTCCGACAGCTGTCAGACTTACTAAACTGCATACTTGAACGTCTCCATTACTATCTGGTGGTCACGCTTTATAAACGAATCGGTTTGTAACGGTTGCGCCAACTATTTAGATTAAGCAACTGACTGCTATGTCTATTCTATAAAATGGATGCTGTCGACAGTTTCTGTTGCGCTGTGCTAGTAAATCGGTCAACATACTGAACATAGGGATGTAACACATCAACAACAAGCAAGAACATCTAATTTTACTTTGCACCCCAAATAATTTCATGTTCATTTCAACACGAAGTTGCCTCGCCACATTCGCAGTACATTCCATCTTACCTCACGGAGTCGGCAGCACTTTGTGTAGGGTGGAGGTTCATTCAGATGTATGCTTGGAGAACGCGCCTTAGTCCCCGTGAAAAGCTCGAACTTCCAACCAAGTGAGGGTAACATTGAAGGTCGCCACAGCTTCTCACATCGAAATCAATCTCAAACTCAATGCGTTGTAATTGAGCGATCACGGAATAATTACATTTGTTGCTGTGTGGTTAAAATTTAAAATCGTTACTTGCCCATTTTTATTTGACTTTTAACTGACACGTTAATAGTTTAAATATTTATATTTGTCCATTGGGTGTATCGGAAAGTTTATTTTTGGAAAGTCCAATCAGTATTGGTTTGGATTTATTTTGGACGTGGGTAGTTAGGGTGGTTCGAGTTCATACAAGGAGCGAGTGAGTGTATCAGAAGTGGGTTTAACTCACTTTTGAAATAGCAGCAGCTCCTGATAAAGATTACGCGAACTTGCTGATGAAACTTTTTTTTTTAAGACCAGGTGGTAGATCAAGTATAGCAATGATCGTTTGGACGATATATTTTTTTTTCGGTAAACATAACAATTTATCTTCTGTCGGAATTTTTGTTTTTTGTTATCATCACGTTTCATTAAATTTGTGTGTAAAGAATAAATGTACTTAGTTGCTGGTGTTGGAGGTCTAATCGTCTGAAAAGTTACGTGGCTATGGCCCAAATTCACCCCTGCAATGCCACTTGAACAAGAAGGTTGTATAAGTAGACATCTGTAAAAAAATTGTATTTAAAATAAAATTAATAATGCCGACAGTCAGAAATAAATGTGGAAAGCAATCAAAACTCTGATTTTACGAGAAGAAAAATCTGGCGCTAATTGTAAAGAATTAAATGGGACAGAAATAAAGTTTAATAAACTTATAGCAAAGTGTGAAGGGACTTTATTCCGAGAGCGCTTTGGGTTTATAAAGAGTCTAACAGGCATTGTTTAAATTTAAATTTACACTAGATGATCTATTAAAAATAGTTGATATGATGCAGCAAAAAATTAATAAACAAATGATAAAAGACAGTCCTGAACTATCTTCTGCAGAGTGGAAGGAGCAAAATCACAAAAATAAAAAGGCTGCATTTTTTCTCTTGCTTGAGGAACTTTGTTGGTTAAATATTTTGTCTAATACCATGTTCCCACCAACGTGATTTACCTAAATCAACTTGATTTAGCTAAATAATTTCACAAATTACGTGATTTACCAGACATTTTCGCGATTAATATTTACGTGATTTGTACGTGTTTAAATTTTATTTAATTACTTATCTGTCATCGCAAATACACACCAAATAAAATCGAACAACCCTTTTATTAGTTCAGCACTTTATTCAGAAAACAAAAAAAAAACTAAACAAAATTATTTCAAATTAAATTTTCTTCGTGTTTCGGTGCGTTTTGATATTTTTATTACATACATAGGTACAATCGTAAATTGATTTATTTTTGAAAGATATGGGAATAAAACAAAAACAACAAAAATTCCGAAGTGGACGAATTCTTTCTCCTGGATGTCGAACTAAAACACATACGGGCTTACTAATAATCAATCACTAATGTCGACAACTAGTTGGATGTCAGCTTTAGTGAAAATGTACTCGTACTACCAGTTACTCCTCCAGGAGTTAATAAACTTTTGTTATTTCGCGTGTATTTTGCTGAGTTCTGATAATTCTATTTTTGTGAACCTTTTCACACCTATTTTGCATACATTTGTACAAATTTATGTTTATTAGACTTAAAAACCGTTCGCATTGTTGTATTGCAACGAATAAAATTAGGAAACATTTACAATTAACTAAAATCAATTTATAATTGTAAACGCTCAGGCTGAACAACTTACTTACTTACTTAACGGGCTCCCGACCCGTGGAGAGTCTCTGCCTGAGACACTGCAGCCTTCCATCCTCTACGATCCCGGGCACGCTGCTTCCAGTTGTCCAGACCAAGCGCTCTGGCATCCGCGATGGCTTGGTCTTTGAACCGGAGGTTCGGTCTTCCTTGTCTTCTCGAACCTGGGGGCTGGGATTCGAAGATCCTCTTAGCTGGAGCATTATTGTCCATTCGCTCGATGTGGCCGAGCCAATGTAGTCGACGTATTTTGGCTTTTTGGACTACATCCACATCTTGATACAGCTCATAGAGTTCGCGGTTGTATCTTCTCCTCCATTCGCCCTCCTCGCACACAGGACCAAAAATCCGCCGAAGAATTTTTCTTTCGAAGGAACCTAGAATTAGCTCTCCCTTCCTGCTTATCGTCAAGCACTCGGCGCCATAAAGCAGAACTGGCAGGATAAGGGTTTTGTAAAGCATACATTTCGTCCCTCGAGTTAGGAGTTTTGAACCCAATTGTTTTGCCAAACCGAAGTAGCAGCGGTTTCCTAGGGTAATTCTCCACCGGATCTCCACTAGGATGTCATTCGTGGAGTTCAAGTTTACTCCGAGGTAGATGAACTCCTTAACTACCTCGAAATTCTTGCTATCGATAGTGACGTTTTGTCCTAGGCGGTGGACAGATGCGTTTTTGTTTGTTGATAGCATATACTTGGTCTTGTCCTCGTTTACTTCAAGGGCAACAAATTTCGCCTGTTCCTCAATCGCCGTAAAAGCCTCAGTCACGGCACGCTGGGAGCGACCGATGATGTCGATATCGTCCGCATACCCCAGTAGCTGAACGGATCTGTTGAAGATAGTGCCTTCCGTGTTGACACCTGCCCTGCGCACTATCTGCTCCAGCACGAGATTGAAGAAGTCACATGATAGCGCATCTCCTTGCCGAAATCCGGTGCATGTTTGGAATAGTTCGGAGGAGCTACTTCCAAATTGCACGTAGCAGCGCATGTTCTCCAGCGTTACGCGACACAGCTGGATCAGTTTTGCCGTGATCCCAAATTCGGCCATCGCCATATAGAGCTCCTGACGATGAATGCTATCATATGCGGCTTTGAAGTCGATAAATAGGTGGTGAGTCTCGACTTGAAATTTATTGGTCTTTTCCAGGATTTGCCTCAGTGTGAAAATTTGGTCTATGGTCGATCTGCCGGGCCGGAAGCCACACTGGTATGTTCCGATTAGTGTGTTGCAGAACGGTTTAAGACGTTCACACAGTACGTTGGATAGGATCTTATACGCGACATTTAGCAGGGATATGCCTCGATAATTCTTGCAAGACATAGGATCGCCTTTTTTGTAGATAGGGCATATGGAGCTGATAGTCCAGTCATCGGGCATGTTTTCTTCCATCCATACTTGGTTGATGATTTGGTGCATGCGCCGTTCCAAAACATCACCACTGTATTTAAAGAGCTCCGCTGGTAAGCCATCCGAGCCTGCTGCTTTGTTGTTCTTTGTTGCAGTGTATTTAAATTCGCTCTTACTACGAAATTTAACACAGTGATTTTGGACGGTTGGGCAACACTTATTGTCAAAATGACATTAAGGGAGGATTTATTTAGCTAATGCCCGAGATAAACATGGCTTTCTCAACACTAACATTTAACCCTACAGTTAACGATATTCTGGCAACTATATTTGTTTTTTGGTAAAGAGATTTTGGAAAGTGTGAAGCCTTTTCGTAAACTGCCAGACTAAAGTTGATTATTGGTGAGGCCGATAAAGTTCAGTGGAGACGTCTTTCGTGATATATAAATCACTTTGGCTAAATCACGTTGTTGGGAACATGGTATAAAGTCCAACTCACATTTAGCAAAGTGTTTTGTTTTGACAGTGCAGAATTTTATCTGCCATGACTGTCGAGAAAAATCGTTTTCACTGCTCTTATACTCGAGGTTACTTTGAAACAATGTGCTGTTGCCGCTAATAATATTTGCATACTGGATGATATCAAAAATAAATAATCAACGTTTTACAAACAACGGAAAATATAATTGCAAATGAAATGGTTTCCATAAAGAACATTTCCGAAATCATGCAAATCAAGCAGAACTTTTGACAAATGCGATCTCACTCAAAGTCTACGAATTTTTCAATTCCCCTTTACAATTTTCCAATTTTCTCTCGGTATGAACTTTCTTGGGGCGAAGCCAAACACAACACAACACACATGTGCCATAGATGTGCACAAACAAAAAATCGTGGGTATATGTCGCCATTGAGTGAGACTGGTAAAATTAAGTTAAGAATTCCCCATACAAAATGTTTATCAGTTAATTGAAGGCTTTTTATTGATATAATATGTCTTTACAAATATATATCGTCTTAGATTAGAACCTATTTTCGAATTAATGCTAATTACCTACCAATAAAAGTAAGCAATACCATTTACCTAATTTTATTTCAGGGGTGTTGCCAACGGTTGGTTTCAATGATTGAAATGGAAAAGGAGATTTGTCAACACAAATTTTTTTGGTCTAAATTTTCACAGTGACGTATTAAAATATTAATCATAAGTAAAATTAATTCCAAATGGGCGTATTTTTCCGATATCTAGATGTCGCTTTTTCGCCTATACCAAAAAACACCATAATTATCGATTATGGCAATTTTTTTAGTACTACATATAAAAGGTAGGGTCGATTTTCAACCACCAGCGAAACTAATAGATATATAGATAGATACGGCCCCATTTTGAATATTGACCAACAATATCATTACTGGCAAATGAGGGTATGGTCGAGAAATTGGAGAAATTACGAAATAAAGCTATGAGATGTTATTACTATGATACAGGGTGTCCGCCGGGAACGTATACTACTTTCTTTGTTTATAGTTTTTGATTAAATGAAAGAGAATGGATCTTATATTGGTAAATGTTTTATTTAATGTCGGCAATTATGTATGGAATACAATATCAGGTAAATGTCCGCCTCTGTTAGTCTCGCAAATGCGAGTCCTTTTGAGCACATTTTTCATTACATTCTCACACATTTCACGTGGTATTTCATCACGAATGTTTTGTTTGAGTTGCTCAAGCGTTTCTGGTTTGTTTACATAAACCTTGCTTTTCAGATATCCCCAAAAAAAGAAGTCCGGAGCAGTCAAATCAGGCGACCGTGGAGGCCAATCAACATCACCATTTCTTGAAATAACTTGTTGTGGAAAGAGGTCTCGCAGTAATTCCATTGTAATCGATGTGGCACCGTCTTGTTGATACCACATCATGTTAGTCAAGCCCAAAGCATGAAGTTGTGGCGTTAAAAAGTTTTCAATCATATCGCCAAAGTTTTTCTTTGAAGACCAAGCTCCTGAGCACGGCGTCGAATTGAGGTTGATGGATTGTTTTGAAAACTTCCTTGAGCAGCAGTAATGTTTTCAGTGGTCCATGCTTGGGCCTATCACCTACAGACCCTCTTTCTTCGAAATCATTCACTACACGATAAATAGTGCGTTTTGTTGGCACGTTGTTTCTCCCAAAAAATTCACGTTACTATCTCATCGTCACAGTAATCGATGATTGATTTTGATAAAATGTTTTAACGATTAAAACACGTTGGTTTATCGAATATTTTTCCATAATAAATTTGCCACGTGTCTACTTCACGACTGCCAAATATGAACTGTCAAGACTAATGTTTACCAAAATGGCGGCAAAACAAAGTAGTATACCTTCCCGGCGGACACCCTCTATAACAATTGATACAATACAACCAAACAATAATAATCTGTAATACATTAATGTTTGTATATAAAATCAAAAACGATTTGTTGTCACAATACTTAAAAAGGAGATTAACTCAAAAAGTAATTTGCAAACCGAGCTAAAAGTCCTCACTCATGACAGAATTTGACTCATGCAAACTCCAATCTGACAGACGGATTTATCAAATCGCCTTGAATGAACTACTCACCGAATTTACACACGAATAATAACACAAATTCCGTAACATATTGTGCTCGTTCAGAATAAGATTTCGCACAGCACTATAAACGTAAACAGGTGCGTAAAACGTGACACGCTAGAAAAACCTTTAGAGAACAAGGATTACGTTGAAACGCCGAGCACCGAATGCACAAATTGGCCTCGCGTGTGAAAACCGAAAACAGCGTAGCAGTTCACTGGAATGCAAACAAAATTCCATCTGGATGAAGTAATAAATCAGAGGAATCCGAAATCAATACGCCCCAAAATTATAGTTCCAAAAGACAAGCCACCCCCAACTGAGTGAACATTCGCATATCGGTCCCACATTTATTTTAATGACAGCAACTAGGGCCACTACTACCCACAAAAAAAAAAAGAAGAAAAGAATGAAAGTGACCAACAAAATTTGTTCAACCACAATTCCAATATAATTTTAGTGCTTGTGGAACTGGACTGCTTGTGCCTGTCCATCAATCTACCCATTCACCCGCGGAGTAGAAAATTATCCCCTTTGCATTAATGCTGTAAAAAGTGCACACACATCACAGAAATGAAAAAAAAAGGACACGAAACGACACCCACTCGCCACCCACTTCACCATCTAATCGTGTCCCCCTCCGCTACTCAAATGTACAAACATACTCGTACTATATATGCACATCACATATATTGCTGGCGTTCTGCCTGTACAAATGCATGAAGATGGTTCCCTTGATTATTATTTCATCAAGGCAGTTTGTCAAAACAATGCGTCGCCATGACAATCCGTTTTATGTGCGGGGGGGGGGGGCGGTGGTAGTTTGGCAAATATGTACCGCAGCGGGAATGCTTGAAGGTGCTTATGGGAGATTGGTCAAGCGCTGGCCAGCACCGTCACCACTGCCGCCGACACAACCAGGGCATAGTCTGCAGTTGGCAGTGGTCACACACAACACAGAGGTGGAAATTGGTTTGAAGCAGCACCGAACGTCTATTAAATGGCTCAAACTATGCCATCACACTGGATAGCGACCGCAATCGACGTTTGGTCGATTAATATTTGAAAGGCGTTAATTAAAAATGACTTTTGAGGAAATTGCTGCAACGACGACGTCTTCGCTGGAATGGTAACGAGCCAGCACATAGCTCGGATGACCACAAGTAGCACTGTGCATGATGGGAGCGATATTCAAAATGCATTTCGAATGTGGGATCCCCGCCTGCTGCAGCTGCGTGTGCAGAAAATAAAAAGAATTACTTTCCAATCGAGTACACTCCACTTACAAGCCTCTGTCATTGCTAGACCACCCAACAGCCGTTTGAGTGGGCATTTCCGAGGGCGCACCGCCCCCCATTTACAGCGGGGTGACTTTCTTTCGTACCGTGTATCTTAAAGTTAATAACTAATGTGGATATCGCGTGTTTGGGGGTATTCTTCTTTCTGGCGGTAGGAATTATTGACGAGAATTCGATTTTTTTTTTGTTATTGTCGTTCAGCCTTCTACCCCTTCTATGGCATTGATTGTTGTTACCTAATACAGGGGCCCACCAGTTTTTACACGGATTTTATTTTCACAACCAAGCGACACTCCGTGGGGGGTTAAATCATTTAATGGGAATTGGGCCACGATAAGTGCATGTTAAGTAAGTTTTGAAGCTAATTACCGAGTTGTAACAGAATTTATTTTTTTTCTTCTCTTACACACACAAACGACACATGATTGTCAAGTTTAAAAACGGTCGTACATAGGAGGTATGTTTAATGAACACTTGCTCATTTTTTATGTGAACGTGAGGTGATGATATTCCGCCCGCACCCTTCATCCGATTAATCGCTAGCAATTTATCAACATGGACAGCGTTCAGACTAATGGTTCCATAATTTTGATCGGTCGGGCGAATTGAAATGATAAGGCAGGTCTGTGGGTTTTACGAAAATTAACTCCAATATCGGCCATTGTGCTAATGATATCGCAGATCGATCAGAGCGGAGGCCTCGCAATGCGTGAAACCTTGGTGCGATTCAAAAGTAATGAGACAGAAAATCGCCCACGAAGGTCATCGAAAAAATTGTAGCATGACTGAAATTTGACTGAGTGGATGTAGGATGTCGACCCATATTAAAGTAAGTCGAAGGATTTCATGTGCTTGAAGAAATTCGGTGAGTTAAGTAGGTATCCTGGGAGTTTGGAGTCTTTTTTCGGTTAGTCAATGGTTTTGTGGGAAGTACGGCAATACGATCTGAATAATTGATGTTGACTGCAATACGGGCAAAATATAAAGTAAGGTTATACGACAATTTGGACTGATAACCTACAACTAAGCCAAAATTGTCCCTCTTCGCTTTAGAACGTTTGGCGGCAATCCTCAGATGGACCATAATGAGATTTGTTAACAATTTTGCCGAGCATAGGACGGTCGAAGGGAGACCTTACCATTGGAACCCTTTCAGTTCGGACAGAGAAAATAATCGCTGCTGTAGCTGCTGCCATACAAAACAATCCAAGACTTTCGACAAGAAGCTTATCTGCTCAAATGGGTATAAGCAGACAGTCATTGCAGTCAGTTATGCACAATGATTTAGACTTATTCCCATATAAAATTCAAATGGCCAACAAACTGAACGCAGCAGACTTGCCGATTCGCTTGGAATTTTGCCAGAAGATGCTTCAAATGGTGGAAGAGGAACTGTCTTTTTATGTCTGACGAGGCCTATTTAGATTTAAACGGCAACATATATTCGAATATGGAGTGCTTCCAACCCACAGATATTCCATGAAACGGAATTGCATCCACTTCGTGTCACAGTGTGGTGTGCAGTTTCACCGCGCTGAATTGTCGGGCCCTACTTCTTTGAAGAAAACGTTACGGTTACTGTAGACCGTTACTTGAGCATGTAAAGACGGTTTTTCTATCCAGAATTACGCCGAATGAGAATTTCTTTCAACTCTGTGTGGTTTCAGCAAGATGGTGCAACTGGCAACTCCTCACATAGCTCGGCCTGTTATGCCAGAATTGCGACGAAAATTTCCCAACAAGCTGATATCCAGAAACTCCACATTCAGTTGGCCCCACAGGTCGCCTGACCTTACTGCACCTGCCTTTTTCTTGTGGGGTTAATGTCAACAGGAAGCGCTAATAAATAAGGAATAACAAATTTTAGTCTCGACTTTAAATTTGCGGAAGCTCACAATTGCGAAATTTGTAAGGATAATATGGCCACTGTGAACTTCTAGAATTTTGATTCGAAACTAAGAATGTTTATTGGTAAGGCCCGAAGTCTACAATGCAAAACCGACAAATTTGAATGAACTAAAGCGATCCGCTCGAGAAACAATTGCGGCTGTTCCTGTCCCAACTCTCATAGCAGTAATAAACAACTTTTTGGTAAGATGCCGCACATGCATCAACGAGCAGGGGGCATTTAAATTCCATTATTTTTAAAACTAATTAAACTATTTTTAATAAAATTTAATGAGCTTTAACATGAATAAAAGAAAAACGAATTCCATACCCTGAAAAAAAAGTTACTTGACTTTCTTAATGTAGCAATATTCATCAGCCACCCTGTATATCGAATTACTCGTTCACTTAAGCCGAGAGTGTCTAACGTTGAACGCACGAAGGGCTCTACAACCCTACTGAATTCGGCTCTGATTTGGATAATAGATATTCACGATTTCGAAGCTTGGTTTCAATGTCTTTCCATGATAAGAATACTCGTATCTCAGAGTAGCAGCTACAAATCTATGTTTGTACGTCCCTAGGCAAAGCTTTCATTCGTGTGGCAAAAATAAAACTGGCCTGCAATTTTGTCTAAATTTGTACTAAAAGGCAGATACCAGAGCAAGCTAAACACAAAACCCATCTTGAATGGGAAAAAAAATTGCCATTCGAAGGTGAAAAGTTGGATCGTCTTAGAACACAATTTGTAATAACCACATTCAAAAACTTCGATCCGAGTCGGGTATAGCTCATATTTTTACAACCTGTCCAAGGTAAATTCAAAGCCATCCACATCATCTACCAAACAACTGACCTTTAAGGCAACTCATCTATCAGACATTCCATTGAATAAAATCTTCGTTGCGGGTGTCTGCATTCATGCGCCGAATAGCATCTGAGAGTCTAGTTAAATTCACCTTAGTGAAAATAAATAGGCAACAATTTTGTTTTTTTAATTCTCTCTTGACCCTGGCAATGACACCGGTACGGCGCGTCGTTGCGAAAATAATACAATAATAAATCGAAAGCTATTTTTGGAATTATCTTTGAAAACAAGTAAAGACGCAGTTTGTTTTGAATCAAAACAAAAAAATGCTTTCCATTGTTAGACGGATAACTGACGTAAACTCGCATTCTTATCGATTTGAATGATAGAATCACAAAAATGAATTCCTTGTGTCATACTCATAATTCAATTAAACAAGTTTAAGAACTTTTTTGCAATTGGGTGTCGTCATTTCTGTGACTTTGACTTGAGGTTGATAGGTTAGGTTATTGCTTTTGATAAATGTTATCGATTTCTGAAACTCGTTGGATGTGCTATCAATTGGGACTTACAAGGAATCCAACAAGAAATACCACATAAGCTATCCACAAATAGATACCTACTCGTATATGTTGAAAAATATGTCCTATTTTATTTTAACGCGTCACACGTGCAGTGCTTGTGACTAACTAAATATATTTTATTTTTCTGATAAGACATCTATCACGCTACGATTAATCCTGTCAAATGCATGTCAATTGTCATAATGCTGTTACACAATTTAAACCTACAAACTCACTGAATAAATCCACCCCGCTTTAGAAACGTATACCTAGCACATGTATGAAATTAAACTGTACGCAACGAGAGCTTTCGTTAAAATAAAAACCTTCTGCCTCGTGAGAACAGAAGAAGAATGAGTTTCTGTCAGCGGTTATGTAGGTATAGCATTAATAAAATGTGGGAAAGGCAATAGAATAATCGTGTATGATATTTTTTTGACGAGCATAATCCGTGTTCTAGGAAATTTTTGAAGGTTAGAAATGGTTATTAGTAGGGAATATTCATTTCGATTTTAAGTTTATGGAGGTTTTCCGTAGGCGAAGGAGCTTTTACCATCACTTGGTTCCGAAGCAATGACTTGAACCATGCCACCCCTACCATGGATGAAATTATGCAGAATTCCTTTCGGGTATATGGCCGTCACGGAGTCGTATAAGAGACTCCATTCCGGAGCTGCAATTTTCGACCACAGTATATATCACTTGTCGGCAGCACATAAGCGTTTGGCCAATTTTAAAAAAGCTGTGATTCGTCGCGCGTTTTGTACCTTCTTAATTATCAGACGACTACACAAGTTATTTAGTCGGGGTTTCAAAAATGTAAGTAGGCGCAGTTGCTTAGTGGTTAGTGTGTTGGACTACTAAGCAAGGGGTCCCAGGTTCGAATCCCGCAAAACCCCAAATTCCAACTCAGGGTTTTTTTCACTGCGCTCCCTCTCGCGAACGTCTGACAAACATCCGAGAGTATAACTGTCCTGAAAGAGCTTCTCAATTAGCCGTTTGGAATCGGCATAAAATTGTAGATCCCTTCCATTCGTTCCAAAAACGAAAAACTCACACAAAATGAATGGTTGCGAGAAGTTAGGCCCAGGGTCCCTACAGACCTGTTGCGCCAACTATGTTATTATTATTATTATTCAAAAATTTAAAGACTTAGATGAACAACAGTTCACCGAAATTCTCCGGTGCCATAAACGTCAGCAGCAATGCCAAGCCAAGTTCGAAATTATGCGCATTCCGCGTAGGTCGATAATGCACGTTGATAAGTTCCTGGCAACGGGTTTTGTGGAATGAACGACGAGTTTTCGGTACCGCAACTTTTGCACGGGTTCAACCACAATACATTTTCAGCAAGGGGACACCACTCCACACACAGCAAGAGTTTTAATAGAACATATTCGGCCCAAGCGGGGTTTCCGTCGGAAATTCTCCGATTTTATACGATTCGGAGGATTTTTGCTGCGAGCTATTCTTCGGAACAACTGTTCGGAGAATTGTTCCGACATTTTGCAACGCATATCGGCGAATTACGTTGAAGTGCGATGAAGTGCATTTTCTTGTTAAATTTTTGACAGCTTGGCTCCGATATTATCCAAGAGAAATTAGTTGCGGAATTTATTCACGATTTGCAGTAAAGTGTTAAATGAATCAATAATAAACAATATAGCAACGCATTTGTTTGTATTTGCCTAAATTTGTGTTTCCAGTGCAAAATCTAGCGAAAAACCAAGCACCAAACAATACGAGGATGTGAAATCAACGGGTCATCGCATTTCAATAAATTTTTTTCGAGAACGGATACCTCGAATGCTGTTTACTGCTCCGACAGAGTATGCGCTGCGGAGAATTTTCTTAATAATAATTATTTATTTATTTATCATTTATTTCAATCAAATAAGAATATCAATCGCTCAATCGTCTGAATTTGACAGTCGAACAAGTTATATGTTCAAAACGACGTCGGCCAGACGATTCAACCATTTTAGTGTTACACGAAGCAATACAATCGTCGAAACGACGCCGTCAGACGATCGTCGTCTTACGCGATGAGAGCCCAGGCAAAACAAGGAAATATCCGTGTGAAGTTGGTGCCATCGACCAACGCTTTGCCCCACGTGACCACAAAATTTAACAGTTTGCATTGTTAAACTACATTTGGTAGGTATGATTCGAGTATGACAATACAGCTCAAGTTTTTGTATTTGAAATTAAACTTGACAAATATCCGCTGATGTTTCTTGCTGCTGAAAGTGTTTTAAAAATTAAAATATATATACCAACATCCAACATGGGAAAACAGCATAAGTCGACTAATGCCAAAATTGAGTTAATGTTACTCTCGGATGCACCGTACTCTGCTCAAATTTTTATCATTAAATTATCTTCTACGGTTGCGGTGTCATGGATCACGAAAAAAACGCATAGGTCTTCTTCCCCCATATTATACAGGCAAACCTTTATCCTGTGATCCATGGAAAGTGGCTGAAAATGACTTATGCTGTTTTTCCTTATTCCCACAGAAATATTTTGTGGATTTGAGAAATAGTATTCAAAGAAAACATTTGTAGGGTTTCTCTGTACTTAAAGTTTTTTTTGCGTAGTTTGTCGAAGTGTCATTTTGTTGATTTTGGCCGCGCCGCCCAAGGAGACTAAAACACAACAATCTTCAGAATTACGATGTCCACAGAACTTGTTATTTATTTTTTATGTTTTTTCATTTTTTTTTTCAAAAAATCCCGATGACACCTATTGTTTACCTGTCTTATGCAGACACAAAATGCTGGTTTGATGCGATTAATCAAGTATGAAAACGTGTATTGCAATTCGGCTTAAAGTCGACCCGTTTTGCGGTCGTCAAAGTCATAATCTATCTGATGGGTGCCTTGGTCTTTCAAATGTCAGCTCTTTTGTTTAACCATTTGACAAAGTTATGACTAACCTCAAATCCAACTAGAATAACATTAATATTAATCAAACACACTCGAGTGCTTACTGCTAAGATTATAGTTATAGTTATAAGTTGCATTGATTACCATAATTTTGTGTGGTAGTACCCAATCGGGAAGTGACGTTGAAATTTGATTTGTTTTTCCCTCGTGGTATCTTTTACTCTGCTTTTTGACAAATAATAATAAATTTGTCTATGATTATGAATATTCACAGTCATTGTCAGTTATTAAAAATGTGTAATAATTTGTCACTATCCCTGAATCAGTAATCCGAAGAGGTATGTTCGAAAAACAACAATGCGCGTTGTCACAATTGTACTTAACTGGTTTTTAATGCTGATGTCTGATGATGACATTTGAATGTATCCGTTTTAGAAATTTTTCTATAATGACTAATGCGAAGATGAAAGGCGAGGTTTTACCACGTCAGTTTTGCTGTTTCACTTTTCACGTGTCGTAATAGTCTAAGAGCCCACAGCAAATTTTGGGCGTGAAAGTATAACCAAAAAGCTGATACATGAACAGAAAGGACTCGAAAAAGTAAACTCAAATGTCGAAGTCTGGCAGCGCTTAGTTGCAGCTGAGGTTAGTAATAGTAGGTTGAAAACGTGTTTTTTTTCCAAAATCTGTATTTTTTATATAACCACTTGACTATAGTATTAAATGAAAGAACAGACTGCCCTGATCACAAAAATATAGGTCCCAGACGTCTTACGCGCAGCCATACCCTTGCCAGACGTACTAATAGTATGCTAAAAATCACATTTTGAAATAATTGGTATAACCAAACAATAGTTACACCAAAAAATTTGTGAGAACGCCCTGATCACAAAAATGATAGTCCCAGACGTTTTACGTGCAGCCAAACCCTTGCCAGACGTCCTAAAAGTATGCCAAAAGAACATTTTTTAAACAATTCTGATAACCATATTGTGATAATAGAAACGAATTTGTCAGAGCCACTGGTCATAAAAGATAACTGTACTTCATGTAAGTCTACTGAATGTTGCCCTAAAAGTGTAATTATCTTAAAGATAACATACAAGTATTTATAAACCATTATTTATAAATTAAGAACTTCAATGTTTATTATATTTTATATATGATATGTACACATAACTGAAAACTAATATATACTTGTATATAATATGTTCTGAAAGTTATTCATTATCAGTTTCATCCGATGAATCGTTTATATAATTATCTTCATCATCGGAAACATCCACGTCATTAATTAATATATCCTCCAGCCTATCAGGGGCAAAATTTCCGTCGAACCATTTGACTTTATACTTGTTGTCATCTAATACCCAGCCACTCTCTGATGGTGATAACAGAATAGGTTCATTTTCTACAGCATTTTTCCATACGCGACATATGTATATAATAATAATAATAATTTTTTGCGCAACAGGTCCGTAGGGACCCTAGGCCTAGCTTCTCGCAACCATTCGTTTTGTGTGAGTTTTCATTTTTGGAACGAATGGAAGGGATCTACAATTTTATGCCGATTCCAAACGGCTAATTGAGAAGCTCTTTCATGACAGTTATACTCTCGGATGTTTGTCAGACGTTCGCGAGAGGTGGCGCAGTGAAAAAACCCTGAGTTGGAAATTGGGTTTTTGCGGGATTCGAACCTGAACCCATATGTATATAGTTACATCTATTTATTTGCTGTAATAGTAGATACCGATTTGCTTGGCGGCAAAAGACTACCTTCAAAACCTAGGGCAAACAAATTAATTTAACTATGTACCTATATCACATAGATTTTAAAACGTGTAACTTACTTTTTATATTTTCAAAAATTTTGTTTGATGTGGGCTTGCAGGCTTTATAGAATAGTTCATACCTAGCTTCGTTCACATTTAAGGCCCTCGTTTGGTACATACAACAGACGAATTCTTCAATGGTGTCAAAATTTTGATTGTTATTTTGTAAATTTCCAAATTGAGAAAAAGCGGTCTGAAAGTCTGGTCTGCTTTTTATAATTTGGAAAGGTTTAATTTTTCCTTTTTTGAAAAAGGCAGGCGTGTAGTCGCATCCAGTGAAGCTGTAAAATCCAGGCAGTGCGGAACAAAGCGTGGGGCCCAATCCGTCGTAAATTTTACTAACATCAATATGTCTAAGATTGTTATTAGACATAGTTCCAACTTCAAGCTAGACTTTAATGCCATTTGTTAGGAAGGATAAATTGAAGAGAGCTATTATAAGCACATCAGTATCTGACGTCTTTATGATCACGGAGAAGTCTTTTGGCAGGAAAGACAAATGCAATATCATACGAGTGTCAGCCTCTTCCTGAAAGCTCATCAACTCATTAATAGTTTCTCGAAAAACTTTGTTATTTCCTGTTTTAAAGTGAAAACATTTTTCATTGCAAGTAACAAAAATTTGTTTTTCACCAATAACATGGTAATACTGGCTATGGAAACCACTTACACTATCAACCTTCGTTGGAAGATCTATATCCGAGTATTTAAAATTTCGAATTTTCCGACATGTCAAAATTTGGGTACATTTTTCCAATGATTTGTCATCAAACAAAATTATATTTCCGCATTGTTTCGGACTATCACTCGAATGAAGAACACATGTACTATCTACTTTCTTAGACATGTTTACTTCCCAGACAAAAAATTCAACTACTCAACTCAACTAAAATTGCTGCCTTATTAATTAGTAAGCTCACTTGTTTTGCTATCACACATACTGTAAAGCAACTGTACAAAACGGATTCTTGTTTTGCATGATCTACGTCAATCACTTTCACTTTAGTGCAACATTTGTAGCCAATGGTTCGTTTCTATTATCACAATATGGTTATCAGAATTGTTTAAAAAATGTTCTTTTGGCATACTTTTAGGACGTCTGGCAAGGGTTTGGCTGCACGTAAAACGTCTGGGACTATCATTTTTGTGATCTGGGCGTTCTCACAAATTTTTTGGTGTAACTATTGTTTGGTTATACCAATTATTTCAAAATGTGATTTTTAGCATACTATTAGTACGTCTGGCAAGGGTATGGCTGCGCGTAAGACGTCTGGGACCTATATTTTTGTGATCAGGGCAGTCTGTTCTTTCATTTAATACTATAGTCAAGTGGTTATATAAAAAATACAGATTTTGGAAAAAAACACGTTTTCAACCTACTATTACTAACCTCAGCTGCAACTAAGCGCTGCCAGACTTCGACATTTGAGTTTACTTTTTCGAGTCCTTTCTGTTCATGTATCAGCTTTTTGGTTATACTTTCACGCTCAAAATTTGCTGTGGGCTCTTGGTCTATAACGGTGTTTGGACAGTGCCAACAGAGGAAATTTCACCACCTTAACTTTGGTATCACGAATTCTGGTTAATGGCCGCTCACATTTGTGCCAATTTAATGCAGCAAAGTCACATTTTGCAGGATCAACCCATTTATGCATATCATTTACCCTTTCTCCTCTATTCTCCATATAACAAAGTGCTAATTGCATCGAATTATGACTTCCTCCGGCAACCACTACCAATTAATTGTAATTTAATGCTTTCCAATATAATTGTCCTGACACATATAGATACCCCCCACCACAGTGGTGCAGCACAGTCTTATAATTGGAAGCCACGTCAAAGTCCTTGGCTGCAACTTGGTTGTGTTCGCATGCTTAACAATTTATAATGTACAACCATCAGCTGATATTGACGCACGAAACACAACACTGTACGATTGGGCCTCGCTCCGATAAATGCACCCTAATGCATCGAATGCAATTTTTATTAAATTCCAAATGTATAATTTAGTTTGTAATATACCTGCGATAATTTCAATGCACAACCACAATTCGATGTCGTCCTGCGTGCAGCCTTATCGACGTGTACACTGTGCATATGTCCTACAGTGTCAATAGATAATAGGGTATATCTATTTTCTCACCAAAGGAAAAAAAAAACATATACGAGGACGACTTACTGCTTAGCAACCGCAACAGTCAAAACTTTACCATAATTTTCATCAGTGTTCCCCTCTGTATTGGTCTATGGCTGCTTTGGAATTTTTAATGATCAGTGGCTAGTTGTTGGCTTTTTATTGGTCTATACAATGTTTCATGTCCTTTGAAACATGAAATTATCGTAATGTCCTGTTCGATAGTAGTTGGAACGTCGCACGTTTTGATTGGCCGTCGATTTCCGGTGCCGCCGCGTATGTATTCTCACGCGAAAGAGATGGTTTTATGTGGTCAAGCGGTTAGTGGCTAGAAATAAGCTTCAACAAACAACTTTTAAGCAAATTATTTTACAAAAGTGCTTGTACTTGTACTCCCACCATTTTTTCTTTGTCGGACAATTTTTTCCATATAAATACCGTCGACGTTTGGGAACATCATTCAGTTTAATTCGGTGTCCTGGGCTAGTGACTTCTAGTTTCTAGCTCACAGCGGTCCTCAGAATGTGCCTTCAAGCGTTCAAATTGAAATTTTGTCAATTTAAACAAACAAATTACTAAATTCAGTGTTGTGCTTCTGTTTCGATGAATTGTGTTCTATTCAAAATGTAAGGGAAAGGTAAACATGCAGTTTTAAGCAATAGTGGAAAGGGATATTGAAAGTTTTACAAGTGACTATTGCGAACAAAATCTCTATACCAAAATGTGTACTTGTATAAGGCAGAGAATAACATTAGCCTCTATCTATGTATAAGTTTGTGCGTCAAATTATCGTCAACAAAATGTTGAGTACAAAATTCAATGACATTTTAAAAATCATATTTTCTTACCTATAAATGTTGCACTGAATACCAACTCACATTAACGGAGCTTAAACAGAGGTTACTGGTTGAAAACGAAACCGGTCTGATCATCAGCACTGCGATCTTTGTGATTTAGACGCCTTGAAACTACAATTTCAGACAGCTTGGAGGCTTGTATGCTGAGAGTGATCAATTGGTCTTCTTGTCTTCGGGGCCCTAAAAAATGTCGATAATATAAACGCTGTTGAGGAACAGATCCTTTATCAGGCGGCTTATTAAGATCCTCAGGACGATACAGAGTAGCGACCATAATAAGCTGCTTCCTGAATGTTTCCTTTTTCTGTTATGGGTCGTTTTGAATATATCTTTTTTTAGAGACTGAAGTGAATGCCCATCTGGGAACTTTACCACTGAGGTATTAGTTCTGGACAGTTATTGCTGCTCTAAACTATTTTAGCGGAAAGGCTGTTATTAATTAGAAACCTTGCTGAGTTTATGTTACTCATGCCCAACCGCACTTAATGTGTATGGATGGAAAGGGTTCTTGGCTTTCATCGTCCGTCTCTCGAGGCTTCCATTCTTATTTGTAGCTTTCTATTTTTACATGGGGCTACAACTTTCGAACATCATGCCTGTGGCAGAATGCATCGCGTCTATCACGGAATCCGTCGTATTCGGAATTTTGCTACGAACCCCGAAAGAACTGTCATAGAATCCGTAGAGGAAATTCGTAACAAACAATTTGCCCCTACGACGCAATTCGTAGCGAACATTTTCCCCTACGACGGATTCTATGATAGTTCTTTCGGGGTTCATTTTTTAAGTGCGAAGAGACGGATTTACTTCTTAGCCGCTAACACATCCAGGCATGAGACTGTACAAGTTACACTGAAGAAGACAACCGAGCAAAATTTGAGCGATCAACGATTTCAATGCTCTTGCGTATTCAAACTGGATCAATAAATCCATTTAATCCTATAGGTATATTTAGCAAAAATAATCTTTGATTGAATTTTGCTCCTTTTAACAGGAAATCCGCTCTCGAAAGCACATAACTCCTCATTTACTTACGAGCATCCCTCTTTGAAATAATCAGAGAATATGATTCCAAATTGTAAGCCCGCGCCTGTAAATTCTGCACGAAATCCCCACCCATATTAGTTGATAACAAATTCAATTACAGCATCTAATGATACACAAGTGTACAGAATCGATTCGATACGAACAAAAGATTGTGGGTGATCGGATAGATAAATTAAACTACCTACATACGCATTCCTCTGTCGACAGTATCAACAGTATCGTCGGCAGTGTCTTTGGAAATCGGAATCTCTGCCAACATCAGAATGGCACTTGAGCCTGTAATTACATCGACGATTTCTCAAAGCGTTGTTGTTACGAACGCTCCATCTCCATTCCAGCACAGCCAACGCCTGAGCTTGTCGAAAATTGTTATACAACCTATATCTATTATATAGATGGCTAAAGTCATTGTTAAGATTAAACAATAATCCGATTCAGTGTGGTGCCGGTGTTACAACACATAAGCACTACATATTCTGATGCACGACAACCCCCGCCGGCCGCCGAGCCCACTAGGTGCTAGTGTACTTATTGTGTAAACAATTATTAATGCGATTTACATTTGCACATACTGATGTATCTACACGTTCAATTTATACGTCACTCAACGCCTACGGAAAATGTGTGATTGCTCTGGCTTTGATGCTAGCCCACTTGTTTAGGGTTGTCGTTTGATTTCCCGTCGCTACCACGAAGTTGTGTGTTCTCTGCGCGCTTTGACGCTTGATCCAAGTGGACACTATGCCGGACTGGACATATATTTTCATTAAGAAAATTCCTACCATGTGCGACTAGAAACCTGTTTTAATTTTTTTTTCTCTCAAAATATGTATAAACAAATTAAATTATATTACGATCGCCTTGGCAATGAATATGAACGCATTCGCAATTGGCAGTGAAATTGTTTTTCTTGGGAAGTGGAGGTACAGCAAGAATCTAGTCATAGAAGTGTGCTGCTCTTTGGCTTTTGGTTTAGATTTTAGATTGGAAATTAGTTCAGTGCCGCCTTTTGTTCTACTCAGTTGCCTTGTTTACATTCAGCAGTGAGTAATGACTGGGGCATTCTTTAACACATCATTATCATACAATATTTATTTATTTAAAAAAAAAATTGTTTATCTAACTTTATATTTCTGTTTTCCTTTGCAGAGATTTTGAAAATGAAGCGAGGCGATAATCAGCAACAAAATGATGATGGTGGTGTCCAGGGAGGGAAGAGACACCGCGGTGGTGGTAACAACAATGAAGACCAAGTGCGGATATTGATTCCCAGCCGTGTAAGTACAAACACTTATTATTGAATATAATTTAAGGCATGCTTGAGATTTAAAAAGCATAAGGAAATACAACCCGCACACAAATCACATACAACGAACTTAGTTTGCTCGACTCTTTTAATCGTTTTCCAGTTTTCCTAACGATATTTTCTTTGCATTCATTGTAAACTAGACACTCACCTTGTTCTAAAGCTTTTTCGGCACCAAATGGTGTATTGGAGTGCGAAGATTTTCGCGAAGATTCATTTAAACAAAACTTAGACATTTTCCCATCAAGTGGCTGGGCAAATGCTTTTTTTTAACGTTCACACATTATAGCCGATAGGATGTTAAACTCAACTTATTCCGCTGTAGTTGGCACGGAATATCTCTATTTTTGTAGATGGGGTCACGATGCTGACAGTGCGTACTTCCAAATGAAGTAATTTCCTGCTGCCTTGAAAAGCTCGACTGGTAGTCCAACCACTCCAGCAGCCTATCGCTTGGTGGTGTAATCGGACATTTTATATATCATCGCACAGTCGATTTCGATTGTTGGATGTGTCTACCTTCTAACTGTCTGATGTCCCGCAAGAAAACCCATTTATTTGCGGGAAATGCGAAAGTGTCCAACTACAAGACGATACTGCGTTCATGCGGGTTGCGTTAAAAACCACATTTTTAATATATTCAATTTGCAATGACGTTATTTTCGGCCCGTAAGTTTTTACTGTTGGAAAACAGCTAACTAAAACTAAGAATATTAATAAAGAAGAGTAATAAATCAAAAATAAATGTTATATACAAAAACAGAATAGGTACTCTATGGCGAGTTCCATCATTTATACCTACAATTGCGAGCGGATGAGACTGCATTTCGCCAGTATGCAAGAATGACGACGAAAACATTTGACCACATCTTAAAATACATAATATATGATATTTGTTATCATAGTACAACAAACTTTCAGAGACCTATATCTGTTAAAGAAAGGCTTTTCCTAACTTTAAGGTAATAAAACAAAAAAGGCAATTCATTTGAAACTATGAGTACCTATATTACACTAATTTTCTAAAATAGCTATACTGAGAAGAAGAATCTTCTAGACTCGCAGTAGATGTACGAAGTATGACGATACTGCGTCCCATTCGTTATCTGTAGTTCGTCTGCCTTTATAGCGACATTGCCTCTTGTTCCACAAAACATTTCTCTTTTGCATATCCGAAATCAGAACCTTCATTACTAGTTTCCGTACGATAACTGCGAGAAAATCAAATTAGTTTGATTGTCAAACAATGCGTGCGTTGCGGAAACGTCGCAAAACCCGCGTTACCGCAATATCGTGCCTACGCTGGACGTCCATATATGGTCGCATCTGTTTAATTGTGACAGCTGCCCGCATTAATCGCATCGCAACGTATGCACGTGCTTACGCTGGACACAGCGTAACTCATCGGCAACCTTTTTATACCAACTAGACCTTAGAACTTTCAAACTTTATAGTCCATTTTGCCATCCTGTATACAATACGTACGAATCTTGAAAGTCTTCCATCGTCCGAGTGCTTCCTGATATCCATGACATTGGCCAGGATGTTGTTTTAAAAAGACTTGCTGACAAAATTGCCTGAATTTTGTTGATTGCATGATAAACTGTTAATTATTTAACGAAACTAAAACTCGGTATACTTTTCTTTTTATTGATAGCAGCCGACAGTTAGGTTAGGTTGAGTGGGGTTGTGAGTTCATCACAAAAAGACCAGGCACCATAGTGGGCGCATCGCCATCCCCAGGGAACCGTTACGGTTAAAAACCTAAACCAAATCGCCCAAACAATCAATTTCCCTGCAGAATTTAATAATGGTCCCAATATTGTTTGAGGAACCAACCTCCTCTAAGTGATTAAAGAAGTACCTGCCAAGGTGCTTCCTTCTACTACGAGCGATTGCTTGACACTCACATAAAATTTGGTAGATGTCTTCCGTGACTTGTAGGTCCTCACAATACCTGCATATGTCCGAGTTAGCTAGTCGTAGTCTCATGGCATGCTTCCTTAGAAGGCAATGTCCAGAGAGTATTCCTACCGTTAACCTAAGTTTGGTTCTACTGAAGTTGAGTAATTCTTCAGACTTTTTCCGGTTTAAAATGGGCCACAGTGCCTTTGAGACCCTGTGGCCATCTAGCTGTGACCATCTTGTGGCTGCTAAATGGGAAGTTTTTTCGAAAACAACCCTTCTAGTCACGGCCATTGGTAGTCTTATGCCCTCAATCATGGTGTTAGGTGGGAGCTCCGCTCCTTCCTTGGCCAGAGCGTCGGCCTTTTCATTACCTTCAATATTACAATGCCCAGGTACCCAACATAATCTGACACGGTTCTGCGAACATAATGCCTTGAGCATTGTGCGGCAATTCCTTACTAGTTCAGATTTAGTGGTATGTGACTCTAGCGCTTTAAGCGCAGCCTGACTATCAATGTAGATGGCGATATTCTTATTGGATATCGATCTCATCTCAAGTACCTCCGCAGCTTGGAGTACTGCCAGAATCTCCGCCTGGAACACACTGCATGTGTCCGGAAGTCTCAGGGCCAGATGTAAGTCCAGTTCATTGGAGAATACACCAGACCCTGTGCCCTCACTGGTTTTGGAGCCGTCAGTATATATCGAGGTCTCATTTACCCTCGACACCAAGTTCCTATACCAATCCTCTCGGTCAGGGTACAACACATCGTACGGTGTGCCGACAGTTATCTTTAAGTTGATCTGAAAATAAAACACGATTTTATCCTTTTCCGACGTCCATAAAAATTATGGTGTTGAAAAATCATTTTTATTTTTAACTTGCTTTGTAACTACTAGCAAATTCAATTACATGACAAATAGCTTCTATTTATTGGTGACACATAAGAAAACCATTTCCGACGGCACGTTGGTCTTATGCCTTACATAATTGTTTAATGGCATTTGTAAGCATTCGTTCATTGTTCACTATGTGAGTTTACATAAAAAAAGGAATTATCTGGATCAAACTAAAATGGTAACGAACCAGTGAACGGCGTTGTTAACAAGTACCTACCTGTTAAGGAGATCACATAGTTATCAATTAAATTCGCATCTGAATGAATTTCTGTATACATCCCCACTTGGAATAACAATTTCCAAGATTATACAGAAACTGCCGTCGCTGTGGTCACTGTAATTCATTTTCTGGTAGATATATATTAATATACTAGCAAACCCGGCGAACTCCGTTTCGCCACCAGATGGCTTCGTTTTTTGTAACATTTCGTTTGAGGATTAAAAGATGAAGAAAAATTATTATTTTTTTCTTGTAGGTATTTGAAAATGGAAAATTTTATTTCATTTCACAACAGTAATGAATTAATTTCGATTACAAAAATGAAGTGTAATTTAGTTGAACTTCTCTAAGTAAAAAATGAAAGTGAATCCAAAGTAAATACTGAATCGAAGCGTTATACGTGTTCGCAAATTATCCGTTTCATTGAAGTGCTTTTTGGTAAACCACATAAAGCGGATGGTTTCCCAACTCGTGAATACGCAACGTATAGATGCCCATGTGAAAAACAATGATTTTCTAAATGAAAAATTGCTTGCAACTGTTCAATAATTCGTCTCTTTAACTGTTGTGTTCCCTGTATATTGCACCGCACATTCAGCTGATCCACCATCGACGAAATGAAATATATATGCAGAAATTGATGCGGTTCATCTGGTGTTGGCTGACCTGGTGAACTTCGTACCACCTAATTTTTATCTATTTGAAGCTTTTTTTTCGATTTAAACTTAGTTTGGTGATTAAATAAATTTTGTTAGTAATTCAAATTAATTCAATGCCTTTTATTTTCCTGTAAAATAGGTGATATTAACATTCAATGCAAAGATTTGTAGTAAAAAATTGAAGTCGTTTGAATTCGAATGGTTAGTCCGTTGGAATCATCGGGATGCGTGGAATCAACACATCTTCTCCTCTATATTCTGCGGTATGCTCGGAAAAACACTTCGAATGAGCTCTTCCTTAGAATCGGTCATGTGGCAGAAATCAGTGGGCAAAGTGATAAGTCCGGTCGAGATATCAACTACAATCTTTTCATTACCAATGTCCAACAATTGCTTCGAAAACACATCTGCAGTTTGATCTCGTCAATCGGAGTGTCTTGACATGAAGCCACAAATTTGATGCTTTCAAGCACGCATTTAGTTCGTCAGCTGCAATTGATCGTGGGAATAACTGGAAGAGTCTCCCGAAAATCACCGGATAATACAACCATGGCTATTCAAAAAATGTTTTGATTGACACGAAGATCTTTCAACGTCCTGTCCACCGCCACCATTGACCTTTTGTGGGGCCATCGTACATTCGACCCAATCGCTCAATTTGCATCATTGTAAAATCTTCGCATTTTTTCTTCGATTTTTCAAGAATGTGTCTGGTTGATTTGCATGTTCAGTGGCAATATCAATGCTGAATGTGCAGTTCGGTAGCCTTCTAACAAAGTTTCTGTTATTCCAGATGAAGCCAATGCCAGGGCAACTCATGCTGCGATCAAATCCGTGCCAAAAGCAATGAAATTAAGAACGTTTTGGCAGTACCTCCGGGAGCACCCAGAAAGTAAATGCTACCAGTTCTTTTGTTCACAGCTTCCATCAAAGAGTCATACGCAATCACAATTGCAGAACATTTTTACGAACTGCTTCGGCTAATGCTTCAGTATCGTATTGTTTTGTTGTTCTCTTTGCAATTCGTGGTTGAATGCATCGTGTATTGGACGATTAGGTGATATCATGCCCAACTGCGCACTTTATTCGCCATCAATAAACACACGTCTTCGATCATGATCATAGACTCATAGTGTATTTCTGCTTTCAGAAGTTTGAACTAATGTAAGGATCCTGATCAAACAAATCAAAGTGTCTACTCCATTTCAAAAAGTTACTTAATGTAACATAGTAAACATAAACAAAGTTATTAGGTACCTATATTTAAAAAAAAAGAAATTTCAAAATTTTTGACAACAACAATTTGCTTGGAAAATAATTAAAATAATTGACAACAACAATTGCTTTTAAAATTTAAAATATTTTTTTTTTGTATTTGAAACTACTCGATTTATATCCAGTTTATATTTTTTTCAAAGTGCATTTCCCCATGAAAAACGAAATATGTGCCTACAACGCCAACTGTTGAGAATTTTCCGACTTTTCTTTTTTCATAAACCATCCCTGATCTAAGACGAACAAAACAAAATAAAAATCATTCAAATCGGTTGAGCAGTTCTGGAGTTATATCGTCAGGAAGGAAAACCCGACTTATTTTTATATAGTAGATTATGTATATATATATATTATTATATTATATTATTTTTTCTTTATTTTCTATTTCCAATAAAAGGAGCTTTGACCAATTTATTTAGAACGTTAAAAATAAAAAAAATAAATGTAGTAAATTTGTGAACCCATGTTATACTACAAAAAAAAACTGACCCACATTTTACACTCTGAATTTTGATTTGTTACATGTTTAAACGTACATGCTAACACTGCATGGTTTGTTTTTAATTCTTGGCAAGAGCCAAAGGTAACATGACACTTTGCAACAAACAAAAATCTTGCTAGATAAATTTAAATTGTTTTTTATTCATTGGCAAAAACTGTTTCACTTGTTTTATGAATTGTATTTAAACTGGAACAACAAATCACACGACTGCTACCCTTTTAAAATTATTTTCCTGCACCCCACTGCTTGACACTGTTTGCAATTGCGCTATCTTAACACCGTTTTTTTTCGGCAAGAGCACTCTGCGCCAATGGACGCAATTTACATTGGTTCAATTTAACATCTTGCCAAAGTAATGGTAGCAGTTTCTTATTCATTGGTAAGATGTAAATCTTCATTATATCAATTGTATTCAACTGTTACAAGTGTGAAGTTTCGACTAACAACCATTCCCTTTAAATACCTTCTAAAATAATTTCCCTGCACCCCATTGCTTGACACTGTTTGTGCTATTTTAAAAGGAGCTAACATTTTGGTTTATTTTTCGAAAGTAAATGTTGATTTTACTACATATTTAATATTTAAATACAAAGTGTCCCTGTCCGTCTTTGCCCGTGCAATAATTATAGGAATAAGTTCCTGTTTATTATTACATAAAAATTGACGCGCTCAGAGGACAGTTCTTTCAGCGTACGTAAAAACAAACATAAATTGGTTTTAAAATTACTGCATTAAACCAAGAAATAATTAATTTTAAGATTTCGTTTTACTGACAAAGTTTCTTGCTTTCGCACAATCACCAGCGTTGCGATCGTTGTAATTATCGGCAATAGTGTGCCCAAATCACTTTTCAAACGATTATCGTCTAAAGTCTAAACGATATAGATCTCCAAAACAAGAAACTATAAGTGTAAAACTTACAAGTTTGAAGGCCTTGTCCAAGTTAATTATCCTTACTTACTTAAGGTGGCGCTACAGTCCGGGGTGGACCTGGGCCTCAACAAACAAGCGTCTCCAGCCAGCACGATCTTTGGCCAGCTGTCTCCAGTTTCGCACGCTAAGTTGGTTAAGGTCCCTTTTCACTTGCGTGCGTTCTTCCTCTACTGCGCCGTCCCTCGGGTGTGGATTCGAAGATCTTCTGGGCCGGAGCATTCACGTCCATTCGCTCTACATGACCCAGCCACCGCAGTCGTTGGACCTTCACTCTTTTGGCTAGGTCGATGTCGCTGTACAGCCCGTACAGTTCGTCGTTATATCTCCTCCTCCATTCACCGTCTATGCAGGACCGGGACCGAAAATTACTCGAAGAATTTTCCTCTCGAAGCAACCAAGAGTAACCTTATCCGCTTTTGATAGAGTCCATGCCTCTGCACCATAGAGCAGGACTGGGATGATTGGTCTTATAGAGGGTCACTTTAGTTGTTCGAGAGAGGGCTTTGCTACTTTCTTAGCCCAAAGAAACAGCGATTGGCAAGAGTTATTCTTCGTTTAATCTCAGCGCTGCTGTCATTGTCTGCGTTCATAGCGGATCCTAGGTAGACAAAGTCCTTTACCACCTCAAAGTTATATCTGTCTATTGAGATATTCTGACCAAGACGTCGGTGTTGGGTGTCCTTTCTTGATGACAGAATATACTTTGCCTTGCCCTCATTGACCGCCAAACCCATTTTCGCCGCTTCCGTCTCAATACTCACGAACGCGCCAGTGACATCACGCTGTGTTCTGCCGATTATGTCGATGTCGTCGGCATAGGCGAGTAGGTGGACGGACT
This sequence comes from Cheilosia vernalis, assembly GCA_949126925.1. Classification (NCBI taxonomy): domain Eukaryota; kingdom Metazoa; phylum Arthropoda; class Insecta; order Diptera; family Syrphidae; genus Cheilosia; species Cheilosia vernalis. The sequence goes on along the minus strand of OX421361.1, from coordinate 38,294,907 downwards.
TTTGGAAGATAGTGCCTCTGGTGTTAGCGTTTGAGTTTTGCACTATTCTTTCAAGAATGATGTTGATGTTAATTATCCATGTAATGTAATAAACAATTTCCCCTGCGGCGGATTCTGTGATGGACGTGAAAAGCTGATTATATCTAAAAAAAAAATCTGTCAGCAAATAACTTATTATCGACTTGAAAAATAAATAAAACTATATCCAGACGATCATTGTTATTGTTTTACGAAATCTGCCCCCTGGTCGCTGTGGCATTCACCGCTTCCCTTATTCACGGTAATTGTTACTTGTTTGTGCAAATTAGTATCCTTTGTGTTAAACAAAGTTCTCCACAGATTAATGTCAATAAGGAGTATTGAAAAATATAGCCGAAGAGGTTCAGTTTTGATATTCAGTCCCCAAAGGATACTATTGTCGATTAAATTTTAATGGAAGGAAGATTGTGCTTACAGGGTTAATCGCGTTTAACATTCTTTTTCTAAAACTTATCACTCTTACACTGTTCTACTAATGAAAAAATCACATTTTTTACAGATTGCTGGCGCCGTCATTGGTAAAGGTGGTCAACACATCCAGAAGATGCGCTCTCAGGTATGTTAAAACTGTTTTCCTCTCATCCTCGAAGCCTCATAGATTTATTTTTGTATGTACCTTGGAATACCATATTAGAGTTGATCTAAAAAAATAAAAAAATAAACGACCAGTCCGTTCTAAGCACCCTAATATCAACAAAAACAAAAACCAAATCCTTTTGATTTTCAAATTCCTATCGGGATGTAATTGCCATTTGTGTCTTGTATAGGAATACATTATCTCATCATTCATGTTGAAAACAAACAAAAAAATAGAATCACTTTCGAGCCTTAATATTCTTGTGCGAAAAAAAAAGAATGCAATCGCTTAATTAATTTACAAACTAAATTAATTAACTCAAATCACAAAACCTATTATGGTAGTCTGTTGTCTTTCCTCTCTTTCTTTGCATATATCTAAATAATTTTTGTTATTTTTTTTCCAATCAACACCTCTAAACAAAATTAATATCTACCACCACTAGAGCTAAAGGAATTAGTTTAACAGTTAAAACAAAAAAAAAAAAACGTAACCACCTCTTTTTACCTCTCTTTTTGGTCCTCATTTCGTTTACCTCAAAAGCTTTTCAAATAAAAAACAAAACACTCATTAGTTGTATATTAACCTTTTTATAATTTGTATATAACTGTATACATATAATCTTAAGAACAAAACAAAATACCATATCAAAGCTAATAACAATCTAAAACAAAATTATTATATTTTTCTCTCGCACCCTCTCTTTATGTGTGTAAAATCCAAAAATACCAAACAAAAACCCGTGCCTGTACCTGTGCCCTGCCTGTGACTGAATCGAACTACCACACACCATCATACCTCCGACTGGCCCTGATAAATTGGTTGTTGATCCCGCGCTCTCAACTACTGCGAATCTAAAAAAAAAAACAAAATAACAATACAAAAATTGTTTGACCAAAAAAAAAAAAACCGATGCGAACAATCACTCAATCACTGATATGCGAAAATAATATATATCCCCCTGCTAATATGCGGTATCGAAATGCACTTAACACACATATGCACATACACGCAACTCAATGAATTGATTATACCACCACCAAATGGAATAACACTAAAAACAAATAAAACCAAACAAAACAACAATCCTTTTTGCCACGTTTTGTGTGTTGCGATCCTTTGTTACAAATGAATTTATACTTTTTTTCCATCCAACAACACACAAAACTCCAACAAAAACAAACAAAAACTCTATTGTTGTTTTCGTGTACTACAAATTGCAATTGTGTAAACATTTAATTAATTAAATTAAATTATATATGTATGTGCTGCCTTATTTTCGCAAACAAACAAAAAAAAAAAAACCACCAAACCAACCAACCAAATCTGATGCGCGCCGTATGTGTTGATCAAACGATAAAAAAAATATCAAACAAACGAAATTATGCAATGAAATAATTTTACTGTTGCCACAAAAAATCATCAACTGCTACTACTACTACTACTACCACCACAACCATCTACCACCACAACCATTCAACCAAAAAATATAAAAAAAAAAAAACCGACTGTCTCGCGATGAACCATTTCGAACTCAACCCAATATATATCTATATATATATCCAATATCCATGAGCAGTATAAAGCCACTGTGTCTGTCGACGATTGCCAAGGCCCTGAACGGTAAACACTTTTTCCATTTTTTTTTAAACTACATAATTATATTTTTTGTAAGAATTTTTAAAAATTTTCTGTTTTTTTTTTTTTTTTGTTCTAGAATAGAATTAAGATAATTTTTTTTTTATGAATAGATGAGAGAAAAAGCTTTCATCCGCTCTTCTTACTCTCACGCGCTCTCTCTCCTTTAGATTCTAGATTGTCCATAAAAAAAAAAGAAAAACAAAAATCTGTTTCGTAGAGTCAAAGCATATTTCCATGTGAAAAAGAAAGAAAGATGATAAAAAGTAGTCCTTTAAATAATTGTTGCCACTCAGTCATTTGTTTTTGTTCTTTTCTGATCTGTAGTGTGAGAGAGAATGTCTTTAATTATACGAAGAGAATGGTTAAACTTTGTCACCTTTAAAAAAAAAAAAAAAAAAAAAATGGCCAAAACAAAACTAACAATATTAACTTGGAAAATGGGGGTGCGCTTATGCCTTAATCCAGGGGCCGAATTTTCAATTGTCCGATGAGTGTCTGTCTTGCGTAGAAATACAAATTTTTATTTAGTTGTCGGACTGTTGAAAAATCGACCCTTATCTATAATACATAAATGTGCAGGTGAAAACAAATAACTACATAATGCCAATGGTGTTTAACAAAGCTTACAGCGATAATATGCTTGCAACAAAATATTTAGCAGCAATAAATTTGGCAAATCTTTTCATCAACAACAAGAAATGTCTTGAAAGTATGGTTCATATGAAGTAGGGTAGAAATTATGTTATTTATCACTCACAAGAAAATATTGGCAGCGATAAACCTTAAAGCGAGGTTTCTGCACACAGAAAAGGTGAATGCTGTAGACAGTTTTAAATATTTACATTTTTTTTTGTGAAATATAATAATACAAAACTCTAAAGATGACATAAACATTTAAAAAGGGTTTAAAATTTATTCTCAGGGACTAATCTTCGATCTCTTTTTGGAACCAGCTGTGTTTCAGTTTCAGCCGTATTTGAAGGATAGGTTATATAAGTTTGAGCGTAGGCCAATCGTCGTTCTAGTGAACTTTGACGGTTAAAACCTAAACCAATTCCAGAAACTACTTGCTCTAGAAACCCTACTCAGGCGAGTTGTTTTAAGAAATACCTTTCGAGATGCTTTAATCCGAGCAATGGTTTGACATTCACAGAGATGTCTGTTCTTATACTTTGTTTTACTGATACAGTAACTGCATCTATCCGTGCTAGCGAAGCCTATGCTCATATGCATGCTTCCTCCGAAGGCAATGCCCAGAGAGTATCCCTATGTTTTACTGAGATTGATTAGTTCTGCAGACTTTTTTCCATTTAAAACAGGCCACAGTCCCTTTGAAACCCTGTGCCCTTGTTTTAAGGATAACACAAACAATGTTGCCTCCGAGCTGTCAATTGTTTGCTGGTCAGTGAGTATAAATCAGTTACTACATATAAATCACACAATAAATTATTCTGATATAATAACGTCACCGCCCTGCCGTTTCGCAAACTACCAAATTCATCGACAAGTTCTTCGCCGCAGCAAATCCTTTTAGAATTCATTCTTGCATTCTTTTAGAATATATATTTCAACTGCGAGCTCGCATATTCAACCCCCCTAAATTTGTTTATCGTTCTCTAGGAAGTACGCATCATTTCCTTGAACGAAGGCGGGGGCCAGATTCTGTAAGGCGAAACGATCAAACGTTTTCGTGCGCACGAATGATTTCCCATATGTTACACAAGCAACTTTCTTCGTGCACACGAAAACGTTTGATAGTTTCCCCTTACAGAATCTGCCCGCGGATTTCTTTTATGTAAGCAAAAATTCTTTCTTCGGCATTTGCCGCCACTACAGTTATTTCATATGAAATATCTATGTACTACAGTGGACGTCCATTATAACGAATATCCGATTTAGGGAACTTGCGATATAATGAACGCTTTTCAGATTTACATTAGTATCTCTTATATGGCGAATGATGCCCACAATTTGCTACCCGATAAAGCGAACGTATATTTAACAAATTTATTTTAAAACCCTCTAAGTATTTAAATGACAGTAGGCCACATTATCGATCCAATTTGACATTAAATAAAAACATTTAAATAAACTCTTTTCTTAGTGACTTGTGTTTCTAAAAAGAAAGTATAAAAAATCGATCGATATAATGAATGACATAAACATTATATCATTCGTTATACCGGACGTTCACTGTAGTTTCGTCTGGGATTCGCAGATGAACTGACCGGAGGGAACAACATCTTTTTGATTCGAATGAATAGAGCTTCGCCTGATTTGCTGGTGTCTATTAAATGCAGGAACCATTTGATGAGTGGAGAAAGACTTGAGCGTTTGTTTTTCATTGTGAAACTGAAGTAATTAGTTATTGTCCGAGTTCCACCGCCCGCTAGATGAACCGCGGCGTGTCAAGTTCTCCATATAAAAAAATTGACATTTCACCATTTGCGCTAGACGTCTAACAATTTTTGTGAAATATCCCTTTCTGGGAAATATCTCAATCCCGTTGCATTGAGAGAAAAATAAACGACCCGTCAAAGGAAATTGTTCAAACGTTTACAAAATAAAAATAAATACGAAACCGGCCAAGTGTAATTGAGATAAAATTGTTAAGGTAATTAAAATACCAATTCAGATATTGTTTTTGTAATATTTATAGATAGGGTCAACATGGGTAAGGGACAACCCTTTCCCCCAATGGGCATCACAATGGGTCAACATTGACCTGAGTGTGGCACGGAGTACTCCACGCCAACCCGCCTACCTAACCTAATAATGTCAAATGTGACTTTGCCTCTGGCGCTAGGGTTCATCTGTGATTTTGTGACCTAGACGTCTATCGGGCAATGGAACGCGGCCATTGTAAAAAAATACACGTTGAGAGGATGCGTTTAAAGTTTATTGCGCACGCAAAAAAATATGTACAGGAGTCACTATCATACACTAAGAAATGTATCAGCGCCAGTAGTGTCTGTGGAAAAGCGACTAAATAAATCTGAATTGCTGTGGGCCTTACAGCCGCGTCGTCTTTCCAAAGCTAATGTTTTATTTTTGCAACCAATGTCAGACTAGATAATAATAATAATAATTTTTGGCGCAACAGGTCCATAGGGACCCTGGGCCTAGCTTCTCACAACCATTCGTTTTGTGTGAGATTTCATTTTTGGACCGAATGGAAGGGATCTACAATTTTATGCCGATTCCAAACGGCTAATTGAGAAGCTCTTTCAAGACAGTTATACTCTCGGATGTTTGTCAGACGTTCGCAAGAGGTGGCGCAGTGAAAAAAACCCTGAGTTGGAATTTGGATTTTTGTGGGATTCGAACCTGAACCCCTCGCTTAGTAGTCCAACACACTAACCACTAAGCCACTGCGCATACAGACTAGATAATAGTCTCAACTGAAAAAAAAAAAAAAACATTTGTGCGTGCCCACGTGTTTTGTTGGTTATATTTCCACAGCCGTCCGGGTCGACCCTTAAATTTTTTAGAAAAGTACATTTTTAAGCTTCTAACAATACACACGACCTAGAAAACTACATTCCAGAGAACACTTCTTCGGCGATCTGGGCGTACTCGCTACCGTAAGCATCAGTTGTCGTCAACACTTAATTTTTAGCCCCTGTTGGTTCAGTGGTTAGTTTTGATCCTGTGGTATCACAATGAGCCATCTCTGGCCTGAGCGAGGCTGCACTTGTTGTGGCCTGCCACACTAACCTAAGCTACTAACAATCAGGACGCTATTTGATAAAATTTGACAAGTGACAATTCAAAAAAATTTGTTTAGGTGTCCGCCTAAAATTTCGTAAAATTGATGCCAAAACTTCCTTCCCCGCTCTTCTAAATCTGATATTTTTCTAATTTTACTGAGTACAGAATGAAGACTGACCTGCTGCATCATAGAAGAACGTGTCAGATGTGGGGAAAATTCTTAACGCATCCATTATGCGTCGAAACCTTCACTTCGACAATAGGTATTATGAAAGCGTAAAACTGTCCAGAGTTCGTAAATGTAACCATTTTGTAGAAGACACATTTATATAAATAATTCGACCAGCTTCTTATGAACCGAAATACTCGTAAATTACACAAAGAATCAGCCTTTTTCATTGCACATTTATGTTAGCTTAAACAAAGGCTAAATTGAAAACGTAACTTGAACATTCTAAAAACAGAGGATGAACATTGGATAAGTAATTTATAACACCATTCTCATTCATTGTCTTCCCAGTTGTAAAATATATTACATTTCTACGGCCAGCCAACAACCACCACCATCATCCACCATACCCACCACAGTAAACTTCAAGTTTATCCCACCCATTCCTAATGGCAACTCTTTCTTTTCAACGAAATCATAGAGCCCTCATACTTTTTTTTGTTTTGTTCTTTGCTAAAAGAAAGAAACTAAAAACTAGTGCTGCGTGTCTCATTTGGTAATGGCAACAACATTTACTTTACTACCAGTCTGTCGTCGTCTATCTCTTCATTTTAATATTAACATCAAGCCTTACCCGACTGATAAGGTCTCACACTGGATTTTCTCCTTTCATTTGCGGTTGTTACTCACCGAATATATAGTTGAAATGAAATTCAAATTTCGTTCCCCACATCCACAATTCTCCTGTACTGTGGTGGTGCTACCCTGTGGTTCACCCTGCCTCCCACTAGCCTTTGTGTGTTGATAGAACAATCTCTCACATCTGGGTATGGACATTTTACACTGAAAAAACACCAGATCTCTCATGTCTCGCATTGTCTTGCCTGTCTGCCTCGCTCATCCACCACCACTACCGCCAGCACCATACCACACCAATGTTCTTCTGAGTTTTTAATTAAAAGAAATACACGAAAAATAATGTTCGTTACGTTGGTGACAAAATTTAAACCATTTTTCTTGATGACGAATAGATTCCACAAAATCAATAGCAAAACAATGAAAAAAATAAATAAATAATAATTGAACAAATCGTACCTAGCAATTAAGATAAATATTGTTATCCTGCTCTACATGTATTACTTTGTAAAATATTTTCACAAATCTTGTGTCAAATTCCACTTGCAGTACAATTTTAATTGCAACTGATTTGGACTCAACATGCAGTATCATTACGGAAATGCTCAAGTACTTCGAGGAGGTAAGTCGAATTTAATTTCTCTACCGTGTAATTTATCATCAGCCAATTAATCATTTAAAAATAAAATTCGATTTTTTTTTTTGCAGAAAGACGACGAAGTCGATGTTCGCCTACTGATTCACCAGAGTCTCGCTGGTTGTGTAATTGGCAAGGGAGGCACTAAAATCAAGGAGATTCGCGATGTAAGTAAATTTTGCCATTAATTTTGTTACATTTTTTGTGTTGCGTGCTTGTGACAGTTTCACAAATTGTACAAATATAATCAATAAATATATATATCCATCAGCTTTTCCATAGCGATATCAGGTGAAATTATGTCAGGTACCTACACCTACCAATCCTTTTAATTTGTTTGAGAAATTGATTGAATTTAATGTAGGGCATATATGTGTGTACTGCGTGCGTAGGTGTTTGATGTTTGTTACTTTACATTTTAAACTTGTTGGTTAGTGGTTTCCACAAGAAATAGTTATACCATTTGGAAATACCCCGCACTTACGTTGTTTAAAAAGGGAACTCAAAGAATGCGAGTGAAGAGCCGATACGATGTTGGAATATCATAATCGAATAAATGTACTTAATATTTCGAAGGCTTAAGTCTGAGTTAAAAACGTCTCTTTACCATGCATACCTTATTGTAAATGATATACAGAATTGTATTTGTTCTAGGCCTGACAAATTTTGGGAATTTATCAATTCAAAAAACAGAAGTGATGGTTTTCCAACCGCACTCTCTTTTGAGGGACATCTTGCTTATTCTTCTGATACTATTTGTAATAACTTTGAAAATTTTTTCCAATCAGTATATTCGAACCATGAATCGTTGATTGATGAGCAATTTTTTGATTATATGGATGGCTCCCATACTACTCTTTTTAATAATATGGAATTTTCTGAAGACAATGTTTTCAGAACTTTAGCGTCTTCGGATTCTAGCATAAACCCTGGCCCAGATGGAGTTCCTCCTATTTTTCTTAAAAACTGTGCGTTTCCTTTACATAAAATTCTTTGTCATATCTTTAATTTGTCTTTACGTTCTAGCACATTCCCATCTGCTTGGAAAACTTCTTTTATAGTCCCCATTTTTAAGTCTGGTAGGAGAAATAAAATTGGAAACTATAGAGGTATATGTAAGCAATCTCCTATACCAAAATTGTTTGATTCTCTAGTTAGCGAAAGATTAAATTTTTACTGCAAATCCCTTGTTTGTAGTAATCAGCATGGCTTTGTTAAAAAGAGGTCAACTGTAACAAATCTTTTAGTATTCACGAATTTTGTTGTTTCTGAAATCAGTAAAGGTAACCAGGTTGATGCTATCTATATTTGTTTATCTAATCAACGATTTGGGTGTTTTTTTTTTTTTTTTAGATACCAAGCTATCATTTACTTACCATATTGAGTCCATCACAAACAAGGCAAACAGAGCATGGGGAATTTTAAGGCGATATGCTTGTGAGTTTGCTGATGTTTATGTTCTCAAGACCTTGTATATCGCTTTTTTGCGGTCTATATTAGAATATGCCTCTATTGTATGGTGTCCGTATTATAGAGTTCATATAACTAGAATTGAATCTATACAAAATAGATTTTTAAGATTCGCTCTACGAGGACTTCCTTGGCTTGATCTTAGAAACTTATCCCCTTATTTATCTAGGTTAAAATTAATTAATTTGGAACCACTGGAAGTTAGAAGAACAGTAGCCAGAGTAGTCTTTGTTCATAGGGTTCTCATAGGAGAAATTGATTCATCGGACATCCTAAGCCATCTAAATATTAATGTTCCTTCATTCGACCTACGTAACTCACGATTTTTTAGAGTAGGCCACTCTCGTACAAAATACTGTCTATCTTCATCAATTAATGGTTTAACATCAGCATATAATGCATATGCCATTTTAATCGATTTCAACATGCCAGTTTCTTCTATAAAAAAAAATACTTGAGAATGTACAGTCATAGCTGTAACTTTTATTTTTTTTAATATTGTTGGCCTTATGTCTATGAAAGATTTTGTTCTTTGGTGATAAATAAATAATAATAACGCACATCAAATAACGTGAGTCTGCAAAATAGGTAGGTGGGAGTGGCGGTTTAAATAAAAAAAACCCAAGTTAGCACCATGTGCCGTTTTGTTACCACAACTCATTTGACCTGGTTGTTTCAGATTATCGAATAGGAGGTTTTAGACTTTTCGCGACCTGTTCAAGGGAGTCGAAAAAGAGTTTATCAAAAGATCTTTGTCTGGCCCTAGCTATTGCCGGGCAGACGCAGAGGTAGTGAGTGAGTGTTTCCTTTTCGGCTGCGTCATTACAGCTACGGCAGTGTGTATTTTGTGGGATGCCTAATCTAACTGCGTGTTCCCCTATTGGTCAATGGCCGGTGATTATCGCTGTTATTCTGGCTATATCTGGATGACCTACTAATTGAGTTTAGTCCCCCTTGCTTGGACATCACAAACGGCTTTTGTATTAAATAGATAAATATTTGACATTTGTTGTTCATAATCAAAGTATACCAGAAACTGTGTTCCTGTTTCATTGGATTTCGAAATGAGTGAAACCAATCCTCTTCGTTTCTTTTGTGTAAAACGAGTGCTCATTCGTGCATAACCACCGCAGTGTTGCTTTGGCCTCTCTTGGCCTCTTGATTTTATTGCATCGGACGGTGCTTTTTCGGCCACAACTTTCTTGAAAGCGTTATATGGCAAGCCTTTGCTTTTTCCGATCAATCTTTGTGCAACTTTCTCAAAAAATATTATAACTTAAATTCGACAAGAACATGGAACCCTTGTTTAGTGAGTTTCTCAAAATTTGTTTCTTTGGCTAAAAATTGATTGGTTTACATCAGTGGTTATTGTCGTTATAACGTACATATATGTCATTAAGCAACATTTCCGCAGAAAGTTCACTACCAAGGTCTTGCTCGACAACTCTCATCTTTTATATAAATAGGATAAGCCAAATAGTTAAGGACCACTTTAACTCAATTAGACCCGTTTGTTCATACTACTCGAAACTATTTAAGTTCTCCTTAATTACCTTATGGGCTACTTTTTCTATGTCATAAACTGCCACATAAGATTTTAAGTGGAACTTAAATCGCTATGATTAGTATCAGCAAAGGGGTCTTTAACACAACTATATTCGGTTGATTTTATTTTGTTGGCAATGTTGTGCAGAGATGCAATGCTGTGTGTAATTTGTTTTCTAAAATATTGTGTATTAGCCAGGTAACCATAATGGTCAAATTTCTTCCACTGGGCGATCTCTAGTTATTTAAAAAAGTACAGATCGTTCCATCTGGACACTAGGAGCATGTGCTGCAGCTAACAACTTGTATACATAAAACATTTACAACGTCCTTGCATAAGTATAACCATTATACTCATTTCGACTCTTGTCGGGACGAGACAAGGCGTCTTTCATCTCTATTTAGTTGTACATGGAGGGCTTCGAACTATAGCAAAGAACATCAAGTGTTTTTTTCCTCATGAGTCCTTCATGACTTTCTCAGCCGAATATCGTACCGTTAATTGTTCAAAATGTTCTTTTGGAGACGCTGTTTGTGCCTGCTCGTTAATCAAAAACCATAAATCTATACTCATAGTGAGGTTAGCATTTTGTTATTATCTGCAAAGAACCTCTTTCAAACTGAGTATGATGCACTATTTGACAGGGAACGGGAATAAAACTCAAGATCAATATGTGGCTGATAGATTAGGAGACCGAGCTTTGATTGCAGTCGTTTTTTTTTTTTATTAAGGGCATATTAAATTTTTTCAGGGTATTTAAATTTTAAAGTTGTTCAGGGTATATTCAAAGTTTTGCGAAAATGCAAAGACGTATATTGAACTAAGTAGGAGAAACAAAATAACCGTCTGTTGGGTGCCTGGCCATGTGGGAGTAAATTGTAGCAAGAGAGGGAGCATCACAAATTTTTATAAGCCCTGAACCATTCTGCCGAATGGAGGTTCACACCCTCAATGACGAATTTAGGAAACTAAAGAAAGAAAACAGGGCAAGAATCTGCAGAACACCCAGTATATGATAGAGGCACGCCAATAAACTTCTGGGGCAACACAAGCGGAAAAGATTCCAAGCCTTCATCGGTATGACCGAAAATAGCCTCCGTATCCTAACGGTCCGTTGTCGACTCAAGGAGAAAGAGGGAAACCTAGGAAACTAGGTACATCTGAAGAAGGTCTCTGTAGATTCAGCGATAAGTCCAGTGAAACCACAGAACACGTGTCCTAGACTGAAATACTTGGACAAGTACCAATTACCTGATGAGGAAACGCTATCACTCAAGCCAGTTCTCCTCCTTAGATTCTTAAAGACAAGAAACATCTCTATTTGTCGAATTTCTCCCGCCAAGGTGAGGCAATACTAAAAGACCCTGTAAAATGATTCCGAAAGGTGTTATAATGTGAGGGGAACTCTTAAGAGGCAATATTCCTCCCTGAGTCGTAAGCAGGGGGTACAATAGACCAAAAGGTCGCAGTACAACAACCCTTTTTCGCATAATAACAATGAGAATGGAGCTCACGTTAGTTGTATGGATTGAGGATTAAGATGGGCATTTCTTTAGATGTTATTTTTTTATTTTTCGCTTAACATAACATTTTGTTAGCCGTGGGCAATTATAGCACTGCGACCGTAAATGCAGGGGATTTAATCGGAGAAGGAATTCGTTGCGAAAGCCTAAAAAAACTGCTTACTTAATGAGTTCCTATGTATCATCAGATTGTGCACAGTCGCAGTTAAGACTGACCGTTCAATCCGTTGTACGCGTGATTCATCGATATCACTGATAGCATTGCATGTCTTGGGATTCAAGTTGGGGATGTGTATATCGTGATCAAACTACTGAAACGTGGTCCGTTCCATCTTACAGAAACTGCTGTTAATTTTACGATCCCTACCGCGACAGTAAAATCAAGGAATCTCATTTTAGCATTTTGTATTCGCGACTTTCTTCTCTCGGTCGGTAGCTAACTCGTTCGCCCATAGCCCAAGAGTTCAAACAAACACCAAATCGACGACGTATAGCTCCGCTTTGACATCAAGTTCGGTCTTTTTGTTTACAGATTAACATAATGTCTAAACGTCTTAAGTATTTAAGATTAATTCCTACAATTTGGGAACCCGTAACTTTTGACACGATCTTCGTCGAAACAACTCATCTCTTTCAGCATCTATATTCTATACCATGCTAAAGCCTAGGGTTTTATGGCTACAAATATTGTAAAATCTGCGCATTATCGAATTAATAATTATCTTAAGTCCAGCATGTCCAGTCCATTCTTGTGGTAAAATATTCTGAAACAAATTGATAAATCGGTCAAAACAAATTATATCCTAATGACAACATTCGCCACTTGCCTTGCGTTGGTTGTAACCGTTTTTCATTTGCACACGTTCCAAAAGTTTACGGTCACAGAAATTTCGATGAAATTTCATCCAAAACACGACCGCAGTTCTATAACACAAATGTTACAGTAACCCTACTGAGAGAAAACCAACCTAATAAAAAAAAAAAATAAACCATCAGTTCAGACCTCCACCCGCTCTGCGTTAGCAATTATTTTCCTAAAAGCCAATGCACTTCAGGTTCGCATACAAAAAACGGTCTCCTTTTCAATAAAGGACAGGTGTACGTACCAAGGCAGAAATAATTTGTTTTATGTCCACTTTAGAGGATACAGACGAAAAAAAATATATTACTGATGACGATGAGTATTGTCGTGTCCACAAAACCGTTTTTTATTTTGTCTTTGGAAAAAAAAAAGTCCACAAAAAGCATGTAAACTCGATCAGTGGCAGATTGTTATCACCTGCAGCGTGCTCCGTTTTTTTTTTCCTCTCCTCTTTGTCCGATAAAAAACCACCATCCGTTCATTGGGAGGTGTCCTTTTTACACAGCGACGACTAACTAACACGCAAGTTATATTTCTCGACGTACCGAGAGTCTAGCAAAACATTCGCAACACCACTATAGTCATGTGTATCATGCATGAATGATTAAAGGATAATTAGGGTGTATGTCATAGTTTTCTAAATTAAATTGAGTGGTTTGGATGTGAATGACAGTGTGCGTTGGCAGAGTCGGCGGCGGCAAACAGGCGTCGTCGTCATGAAATGAAAATAAAAATGCCACCACAAAGAGCGCTACTACCACTCGCTGGCACGCAAGAGTTGTAAAACGAGAGAACAAAAAAGAAACTGTAATTTGAAATCATGCATTGCTGGCGACCAATAAAAGCCGCAGCTATGATGAGTGGGAGGCTATTCCACCCAACTCCGCCGCCACCCAGGACATGACAAAAAAAAAAAAAATACAAATATATGTATGCAGTTAAATATTTACTCGTGGGTAGTGGAGTAGAAAAGAATAGACGTCAATATTTCCAACTTCCTCCCCCCGCCCCCATTCAAGCGGAGTAAGAAATTGCTCAGCGCGCACAGAAATCATATTATGAAGTAGGAGGGCAACAACGGTGGACATTGGACAACGGATAGCAGAAGGAAGCGACGGAAGGAAGTGGCACTCATTTGTTTAACACCGGCTATTTTATCTAGTTGCTGGTCGTGTGGTTTGTTTAGTTTATGCCTGCCATCGGGGGATTTCCTAGTTTCTCTTCCAGTTTTCTGTTGTTTTATTTTTTTTTTTTTCCTTTTTTTTATTTATGGATTATTGTGGTGAAAATGTCAAATGTCCTTCCCTCGGTTTCACTTCTGTAGTAGGGCGAGTGGATTACAGTGGTTGGAGTGGATGATTTTCGGTTTTCTCTCTACACACGATGACATAATTTGAAACTACTGCCACACGGGGATATACGAGTACCTATACCTACAGTTGGTGATTATTGGAAAATTTATTGCGGACAGATTGAGTGTAACGTGTTTTGAGCTGTTTCGAAGAAAAGTTGGCGGTGAAGGGCGCCTGATAATAGCCACAGGAGCCGATTGCCTAATTAGTTTTCAGTTTCACATTTGAATGAATCCTACCGACTCACTATGGCCACTATAACACTATAAGTAAAATCGAATGGATTTAATGGATTTCTTTTATTTTATCGCTAGGGTGAGGTTTTATGGGACTATAATGAATGGGAAGAATGTAAGGAGGGACATTTCGTTCCGTAATGGCTCTTTTTAAGCATCTGGATTCGTGTTTTGGTATTTAAGGTGCTGGCACTTCAAATTGGAGTTGGGCTCATTATAAACCTTTAGTTTGGATCGACCTATGTGGGAAAGAAAGGGTTTTTTATTTAAGATTTTGTACTTGAAATGTAATTGGTGATGTTTGATATTCGTGGCCCACTTAGGCCCATTTTATTCACTCGAAGTTGAACACAACTCGGGGAGTTTTCCATATTAAAATCCCGAAGTTGTGTTCAACTTCGAGTGAATAAAATGGGCCTTAAAAGGAGGGACTTTAAAGCGTGGTAGCGTTTTCACACTTCCTTCTTTTAGTTCTTTATGCGAAATATACATCTTTCAAGTTCGCCCTATCGTATGCATGACTTTTTCTGTCTCATAATGAGAAATGTGGAAGATAGTCCAACAATATTGCAACCCTCTCGAATTGGTTCGGCCAATGCGGAAGTTACTGTACGTAAGGCATGATCTTGAGATGGAGCTGAATATGAATTTTGAATCAGACCTGGTGGTTTTTGATTTTTTATCAATTCAAAAGTCGGTTGTAGAAAAAAAAAAATCAATTGGTACTTGTAAGACAGTTCAGTTAGAAGCCTGATACAGCTCGTTTAGCTCAAGAAGGCTGCGATAACTCGAGCTATGCGCAACCAAAATGTACCCTATGGACTCTGCATTATTCGCTTGACTAGAGTTTGCTTGGCGAACCAACTTTGCTCGGTCAACTCAACTTCTCTCGGCTAACTCAGCTTAACGACTCGAGTCCTACATACTGAAACTTAACTCTAGGAACGTCACTTGCAAAAACTCAAACAAAGTTTCACTTTTCAACTTCGTATCTGGCATTGGCATATCACAGATGAATTTCCAAATGTCGTTATTTACATTCATTAGACGGATTGTGAGCAGTCGCATGCTGTAAACATGTTTTTCATCGTATCTCCTTGTTATCATCCACTACCAGTTGGTGTCGTTAACATCAACATACCGAAAATACCATGGGAGATAAAGTTACATTACAAAACTTGGAAACGCTTGTCAACGGCAATCGACTCAGAAACAAGTAGGTACCACCAGCCAGCACAGAAGCGTATGTAAACTTTCTATGACGTGCCTTGATTTTACAAAACATATCCATCCATTCACCCAATATAACTTCTTCTACCGTCAAAAGCGAGTAGTCGTTTCATTGTTTGTTCTACTTCTTCGAGAAGAATAATGGAAGGAACTTCTTTTTTTTCTTCTGCATTTTGTATTTGGATTCAAGACGAATCACTCCTTTCAATGAAACAACAATGCTGCAGTTTCCTCTCAATTACTTTCGACGAACTACGAGAGCAAGGACGACTCCTCTTTTAGGGCTTCATTTCACATGACTTTTTCAATGGAACACAATTCTAGCGTTCCGACCGTGATGAGTGTAGGTAAGGTATCGAGTTTTCTTTCATGTGTGCGCGCGCTCTTAAGCAGGGAACGAACGTGATATAATCGTACAAGTTTTACCACATCGCCAGGTGCCTGGTTACTTTATTATTTACCAGGGCAGGAAACAGAAAAAAAAAAACCAAGGGAAAGAAGAGGAATAAGAAACGCTCGCGCCAAACATAAACTACCTATACCTCTCGTAACACTAAGCAGATGTTTCGTATGAACACCTAGTCCTGCTGTGCTGCTTAAGCCGATGTTCTTTGTAATAATAATAAAGAGGAAGTCGTCTCCCTCGACTGTCATTATTCAACATTTCCATGTTGTTGTTTTTTTGTTGCTCCTCCAGATTGAGATTTAAGACACTTTTCCTTGTTCTTCCGTTTTCCAATTATCACAAAGTGTCCTTTACGAACATATTTAGTTCTTTGACCCAAATACTTGTACTCGGTTGTTGTGATTTTCTTTCTCGGTAAGTGCTGGAGGAAAGAAAAAGAATCCAAACTAACCATCAGCATCGCTATTCAATTATGTTAATTAGTCGAACTGACATTCATTGTGTCTTGCCGCCTGGTGTTGGTGGTTCGCGTCCAGCTGTTTTTGTAACAAGACACAGCACGTGTTCGCATCGTTTTCAGATGTGGATAATGTTATGTGAGGTCGGGTGTGTGTGTCGTGTTCAAGAGCTATGTGCTCCCACCACCATCTGGCTGCGCGCCTCAACTGTGTCGCATTTCTATTTTTGGTCCACCCGTCCTTGTTTTTGGAGGGTTTCCTTTTACAAATTGGAAATGTTTTTCCTCCCCTCCCTAACAAAAGAAGCACGAAAACTAAGATGAAGATGAAAATCTTGGCCAAATCGTGGGCGATTAAGAAGAACATAAAATCGTAATGGATGAGCAATAACCTTGGCCAATTCGCCTTCATCATCCATTTAAATCTCTGCCAATTGCACAAGCGAAAGCGGACAAAACGAAATGTAAAATAGACCCTTAAGGTAATTAATCCGTTTGAGTTGGAGCGACGCCGGAAACTTCTTAACCCAATTCTTAATACTTTGCCTTTGGATGTTTTGTAAAATAAAGATTGCCACACAGTGTGGCAGAGAAGTAAGAATGGACATGCATTTTGCTGTAGTGGCTTCCTCAATATGTTCTTCCAAATTGATCAAAAAATGGGTCGGAGGATCAGTAGCAGTAAGCAAGATTGGGCTGAGCTTTCCTTTTATTTTATTGATCTTGAATTGCATATTCTTATGAAAAGTTATGTTGACCAAGTTAAATTCGTACCGACAAAAAATCGTAAAAAGTTACCGGAAGCTAAATACAGTCGAATCCCTCTAAGTCGAACCTCTTTTAACTTGAATTTCCCTCTAACTAGAATTTTTCGACCCAATTTTTGCATTCCCTTCAATTTTGCATAGAAAAGTCATCCTCTAAGTCGAAAATCCCTCTAGCTCAAACATATTTTTTGATTCTTTACCTACTACAATATGCCTCTAAGTCGAATTTTTCGTCTGAAGAAAACAAAATTAATAAAAAAAAAACTCGTAGCTGAAGAAGAGTCTGGCGAAACCATTACTAACCATATACCGGAAAAGAATGATATTGAAAACGCAATTGAAATATTGCAAACTGCATTTGAAATGACCGAAGATGTTCCAGCGGAGATTCACTACTGCCTATTTAAAATCAAATCATTTATTAAACGCGTGAACACTGCTACTTTCACATCCCAAACTAAAATAATAATTTTGTTTAACTAATTTTGTTCAAAACGTGCCTACTTTCCTATTTTTTAATTTAAATAAATTCGCTTGAAAAAAAAATCCCTCTAACTCGAATTTTTCCAGAAATCCCTCTAACTCGAACTTATTTTTAACTCCCGTAAAAATCCGAGTTAGAGGGATTCGACTGTATATTATATTTATCAGCGATTGTCTCATTTCGACATTATATATCTGTCTTTCAGTGTTTTCTTGATCCGCATCTGCTCGATGTTAGTTTTGTTTATTGAACGCAAAGGCTCAGTCTAGTCAGTGTGTTTGGTAACTGAGCGATCGGTTACAAGTTGGATTGCCGACAACACTTAAAGTGACTCTTAGAGATTTGTTCGCCACCGCCTAATCTGTCGACGATGACATTTTAGCCAATCCGACAGGACACACACGTTTATGTGACATCCATTCGTTTCTAAACTACACATTTGTAATTTCCACAAACGAGTAGCTGTGGGAAGCCAGAACTTAAGGTCTTCTCGACCTGTTGCGCCCAATATTTATTTTGTTTCGTTTAAAAAAAAATCATCAAAGAACCATTGTGGACGTGCAATTTTGAAGGATTTTGTTTCGAGAAGTCCTGTCTGATTTACTTGGAACCAATTTGCCGGTTGCATAGAACTTTACTATACCTTCAACGCGAAAAATATTTGGTGGTTAAAGAAAACCATGGCCGACTTCATTGCACCCGGAAAAATGTTTTCCTTGAAAGGTTGATTTTTTGGCCTGTTACCTGGATAGCCTGGGTAAAACTCAACATTCAATAGTCGGGCATTGTGCACGTGAGTTAAAGATGCACGCAAGCTCCACATTTGTGTTGAATGACTTGTGGTTTTTTTGTAATGTGATTTACACTCTATAGTCTCTATAAGACGTGCTGAAAATAATGTACATTTATATTTGCCACTGAGTAAATCGACAGCAGAAAGTCAGCTAATACAAGTTGGGTAGGTATACATGAGTTCAAGTTGAAAACTGGAGATAAAACTTGACGTAGGTTTCCAATTATATTTCAATTGCGTTTCCTTTTGAGTGGCTTTTGTTAATAATTTCGGAATGGTAGACAATTCTTATTACTAAAATGAAAAAAATTATTATGGGATACAATGAATTGTTTTCTTTTTTTTAACGAGTGTCCTTCCCAAGTATGGCGTTAGGTCTTATCGCCCAAAACCATAACGCCCAAATTGAAAGATGTCATAACGCCCAAAACATAACTAGGCAATTTGTTGGTGGAAAATTCATGTAAATTTGGGATATATGACATTGATTTTGGGCGTAATAACAATATTTTTGCTTAAAGTAGCGTTGGGTCTTATCGCCCAATGTTAAAGAACCCAAGTAAATAAATGTCACAATGCCCAAAATCCGTCACATCGCCCAAAATATTGAGAAAGAAAACGTCAAAAAGCCCAAATGTATGACAAATCGCCCAAAAAAATTGCAGAAAAATATCGACTTTTAATCCCAAATTGTGACTGCTATAAAGTAAAAAACAGAATAACATATTAGAAAATATTCTTGCGCGCAGCGAGGAGGCGCGGCGCAGCGCGACGCTAGGGCGGCCGGCCGCCGCCGCTTGCGCGTGCCGCTTCCGCTCCGCCCCTCCTCTTCCGGGCGCGGTAGGTGATAGTATTACTTCGCACAAACATTTTCAAACATTTTTCTGATGCCACTTGAAGAATTTGTATCACTTTAAAGCACTGCAGGACTAGAAGATTGTTTTTTTAATTTGTTGTACTACTTTAAGTTTATTGTACATATTTTCTTGGTCACCATGGTTATGCACCAAATTTTTTAATTTCGTGCAGCTACCATCCGAAGTTTCTTTTATTCTTGCATTGCAATTGTTGTAATAACAAACGTAAAATGAATTACCCTTGCATGCACCAATTTTTTTTGTATAATTGCTTTTCGTTTTTGAAAATAACCCTTTTACCACTTATACCTAACTATATTCAAAATTTTCGCACTCCTTTTCTTTTCGATACACTTCACAGGCTAATGACTTTTTCAACTGTAGCTGTATAGCCTGTAAAAAAAACAGCAATAAAATAACGGTTTGTGTAGAAAATGACAAAAATAAGAACGCCCAAACTAAATTTTTACATCTTGTTTGATATTAAACAGAAGTAAGTTTTCTGGTTTTAAAAATGTCATAACGCCCAAAAACTATGTCATAACGCCCAACAGCTATGTCGTAACACCCAAACTTAATACCAAGAAATATTTTGGGCGTTATGACATTTCTAGATTTGGGCGTTATGACATTAGATAATTACTTTGGGCGATATGTATTCTATTTGGGCTTTGTGACGTTTTATTTCTTTAAATTTTGGGCGATGTGGTGGCTTTTGGGCGTTATGACATTTTTCAATTTGGGCGTTATGGTTTTGGGCGATAAGACCTAACGCCAAGTTTATTGGTTAGACTTGCTCACGTCAGTTTAGTATTGTGCTTAGTTTGTCATATCGCCTCTTATCAATGAAGTCAGATCAATTGAATGGAGTCAAAATAAAATAAATAAATAGTTGGCGTAACAGCTCTGTAGGGACTCTGGGCCTAGCTTCTCACAACCATTCGTTTTGTGTGAGTTTTTAATTTTTGGAACGAATGGTAGGGATCTACAATTTTACGCTGATTCCAAACGGCCGATTGAGAAGCTCTTTCAAGACAATTATACTCTCGGATGTTTGTCAGACGTTCGCGAGAGGTGGCGCAGTGAAAAAAAAACCCTGAGTTGGAATTTTGGTTGTTGTGGGATGATTCGAACCTTGTGTCGAATTATAACTCGATTGTTGAAAAAGTATGGACTGATTTATGAGGCTTGAACTAAGGTCGTGGTGGTTTGAGAACGGTCTACGTATGGTTAAAAATTTTGCTTAGTAAATAAGATAGAGCAACTGACTAGCTTTAAACCTCATTAGTTCAGTATACATAGTTACAATTACTCTTTTTCTGGAAACGCATTGACACTTGTCTTACAAACTTAAAATGTGAAAATGAAACTAAATGTGGGCACTAATTCAAGGAAATACTTAACAGTCCTTGCAATTGTTTGTGATTTGTTAATTTCAAAAAAGCGATACAATCGTGTCGTGCTTTTGTAGTATAGTTTGCATTTTTCCCCTTTTTAGGAGAAGTTCAATACGGAATAAAGGTCTGTCCCTTTAATTTCTGGTTCAATTTTGGCAATATGTCACATTTCTCTCATTGCGAGAGAATTTGCTCACCGAAATGAAATATGTATAACCAAAAAGAAAAGGAACGCGTTGAACCACAAATTTGAGAAATGTGAAATTCAAATCTTTATTTAATAACCTTGACACAGTAAGATACAATATCTTATTTAGTTGTGCAAGTTTCAGTGAGAAATACTATTTCAAAATTAAAAGTATAATGTAATGTGAATTTATTCTAGGCGGGAATATTCAAATAACAGTAGAACAAAGCACATATTTATATATAAGACCAAGATTTGTATGGCTTTTATTTATTTATTTTATTGTATGAACTAAAAACTTCAATTCATTTGCTTCTAACATCTATTTTAATGCTGTACAAGCACAAACTATAAATAAAAATAAATAATAAGCCAGTTACAAATAAGCATTTAAACGATTTGACAATTATCTGTCAGCAATAACCGAATATAGTCCAAAGAAAATTCTTGGGCTAATATTTGCAGGTTGTTTATGGAGGGGAAATGTTTTGTTCTCTCTTTTTGGCTCTCTTCTGCCCAACTTTGGCGTAAGGAAACGAAGTTTGACTAAATTTGGTTAATGTGTTCGAATGCATTATCGTATGGGAACAGACCTAATATTTCCGGACTATATTTTATCTTGTACCTAAACATTCAAAGAATGTATTTAAATACTTTACAGATATAATTTTTAAATATATAGTAAGACATAAGGGGGATTTAGTTTTTGAGAAAAAAAATAATAATAATAAGAACCTCTTAAAAAAGGATAAAATATATTTGAATATGCTCAGTGACAGGTAACGAGTGCACAATTAGCTACACATTTTACCGAGAGTGACTTCATAGTTCATTTGGGCGGGAACTATACTATGAACTAAAAACACTTCATACTAGTATCTACCTACTCGTTTTAGTAGCTCAATAGGCTATTTTGAAGTAAATTGAGCGCGCTATCAAATAAACTGGAGTTCGAACGAAGACTTTGACTTGGTCGTAACTTTCCTATTTTGAATCAACTAACTAAAGTCACTGTGCCGAGTCGGATATTCTGTGTAGTCACTTTTGACCATGGTTTCAAGGTTCTACCCCGTTTCTCTTCTTAAATGGCGCACTTGACAGACTTAATAAAAGTCGTCGAGTCGCGTTTCTATTCCATCTAAATGCAGTGCACTCACTCCCACCATTTTGCTTACATTATTATGTGAAAGGGGTTATTTTGCTACGACCTTTAGGTCTATTGTACCAATTTTGCATACTACATACTCTTAAAAGCTTCAACCTTCACTTCACTCGTAGGTCCTATAGTTGCACTTTACGTGTCCTGCTCACAAGAAACGCAGTAATAAGAAAAGATTTTCCGAATTCCTAACTCTACGGGCGCACTAAAGTAGTCGCAGTAAATAAAGAAATGCTCCTCCCCACTGTAAAGCATCTTGGGATAGTGTGGCGGATAACTTGTCCTAACCTACTTTTGTTTTGATACTTTAGCTATTTATATTTATACGTATAATGCGCTTGCTGTGCCTCCTGCAATTTGATATATTTTGGTTGTTTCCTTTGGTGTTGGCCTAGTTTTCAGTTTTTTTTTTCTCTCTCTTCTTTCTGTTTCCCTTTACCAACAATAAGCTAATCTAAATATTTTCAAAGAGAAAAACGACCTCTCTGAGCACACACACTGTTTTGCTGTTACACAAAGTTGAAAATGGCAGGAAGCCTTGGGAAGGACATCAATGAAAAGGAAGAAATCTATGAAAGGAAACGATTTTCTATATTACACTCCCAACCATAGTTACTGACATCAAACCCACTGGGTTAAATATCCCGTTTGCCATGTGTATAACCCCAATCATCGATGGTTGGGTGTACAGTGTACACATGCACACTGTGTGATTTGTTCTGCAAGTGATGTGTGGTGTAGGGTGTCCTTTTCCTCGCGTGCCATAGATGGGACACCCTCTGGGTTTCTTTTCGGGTTTTTTTTTTCTTTGGTTGCATGCATATGAACAACATCTCATAATACTGTGCGGTATCTGTAGACTAACTTATTCAATTCTGCTCAAGAGGTTCTATCTAACTGGTATAGAGTGTGCGTTCAGCTGTCGTCCTGCCTCCTTACAGTCAAATAGATTAATCTGACACATTACTTCCTTGGGTGTCATAAAAACGGATGCTCAATATAATTGATTTGAAGAAACTCACGAAGGGGACGCGGACAGACAGCGCTCATGCATGATGATAATGGGAGGGCTCTAAATTTATCTTTTCTTACACGTTTGCCCGGGGGGACTTAACCCAAGTCTTCTTTTTTAAATGTCAATGCATACCTATTTGAGAAAAAATAAAATTTCTAAAAACCTCGATTACATGACATCGAAAAGGTATGTCAGCATTTCACTCTGTCAACTGTGTTCAACTTTGGACGTCATAACTGACGTCTATCTCTGCTTCGTAACATCTTCCATTCAAGCGTAACAACACGTTACGAAGTCAGCCGTTTTTTACATATCCTCATCAAATTTGAAGCCGGGCGAATATTTGGATTGACAACCACGAGAGCTATTGTTGGAGCGACTATCTTACGAATATGACTTATGTCATGTAAATGACAGGCTATGTGGGCAAACTATGCAATGCGTTTAGTTCTGACTAAAGCAGCAACTTAAATGTCGAGGCGCACGTAACAAATATCTAGATGTATCATCAGCACGTTTGCTTTTGCGTGATAGATTCACGGTGTGATGAAGCCTTGAAGGGGCTCTGGCACTGCGGCTTCTTTAAGGAGCCTATTGTGGCTTCTTTTCACTCCAGAGGCAGTCAGGAAGGCAAGGATCTTCTCTGAATGTATGTCAGCAAGGGTTGCTGATTTGACGATCTCATCACCAAGGATGTCTTTTTTCCTGAGGCGACATAGAGTCGGACCATTGCGTGAGATTGTGAAGAGAGTACTCTCACTCTCAAGACTGAGTCTGCAGGCAGGAACCTGTGCGACGCCAATGCGGTGGAGATGTTTTTCACGAGACCGTGGCCGCTGATTATTCCGGTTAGGATTCTCAGGTTATTTTTGGTTCAGATTAATCAGGAAGAGTGATTTTCTGGTTTCAAATTTGGGAAAAAATTGTCTGCAGTTCTGTCCAGCAGTTTCGAGCCAGATCTAATTGGATTCGGTCCGAGATAGGTTCCTAATATAGTTCCTGAAATGGTTTTTGCTGACTCTGCAGAAGGGTTCAGGTCCGATAAGTGGAGTGGTTGCTCCGATTTTAGACCGTGAGTCAGCTGATTCTTTACCCACAAATCCTTTGTGGGCTGGAAACCAGTGGAGCATGACTAGGTTTTTCTTAAAAAATGTCGTAGATGGTTGTGAATGTTTCTAAGATAAGTCTAGATATTGTGACTGATGAGTCAAGAGCTTTGAAAGCCGCTTTGTGTTAGGTTGAGTGGGGTTGTCAGATCTTCACAAAAGACCAGGCACCATAGCGGGCCCATCGCCGTCCACAGGGAAACGTTACGGTTAAAAACCTAAACCAAATCGCCCAAACAATCAATTTCAATATTGTTTGAGGAATTAACCTCCTCTAAAAGATTAAAGAAGTACCTGCCAAGGTATAGTTTCAGTTTTTCCCAAGGCTGACTGACAAGTTCACCTGGGGCGACTCATCGTATTTCACTATCTCTGAACAACAGATAAAGCGTATATTGCAGTATTTCTGAGACCGTTCTTTCGAATTTGCCACTGACAACGATTGCTACGTCGTCGGCATATCCTATGGCATAAATCCCTTAATTTGCCAAGGACTGAATTGTTTTTTGATATTTTTTTTTGGTTTGGTTACGCAACTTACTGAAGTAAGTCGTCAATGACAAGGGACCATAAGAGGGGGCGAGAGGACACTCCCCTGAGGACACTCTCTAGTTGTGAGTGCCGAATTTACCACATCATCGATGCGGGTCTCAATTATTCTACCGTTCAGCATTGACATTATCCATCTTCCTATGACAGGAGATAGATTCATATTAATGAGAGCCCTGTTGGTGGTTAAAAGCTCCTTCAATATCAAGTAAAGAGACAGATTTCCTTACAATTAATGGAGGATTAAATGTTTGTTACTGCAGTGTTACTCTGCTCCTTTGTTTGACGTTTTCCTAACGAAGAGGGTCTTGTGCTTGCTCCAAATCTTTCAGGTTTTTCTTTAAACTAAAAGTAAATGATTTAAAATTTTGACAGTAAAAGGGCAAGCTTATTGGGTCCCGGAGTTCTTTCCCGTTTGTATAGACACTTTTAATTCTCAAGTTACTTAGTAAGTGGTACGTCCGATAACCTCATAAAATAATTTGGAGCGGTGGTCTTTAGTTTTTCTTAAAACCATCAGCAAAATGATTATTAAACTTTCGTGTGGCCTGCATCTCATTGCATTTCGGTGTCTAAAGTTATCATGAAACATCGATGAAACCGTCTGAATTACATAAGGATTGTTTACCGAAGAATTTCGAGATTTTCAAAAAAAATTCTCTGCTAAAAGCTTTAACTAGCTGTTCAGTTTAACTCGTTTCTTAATCAAGTATTCAGCGAAAGAATGATATACTGTCCATAACTAGATCCTTAAATAATTGGCAACAATTTTATTCTGGAATTACAAATTTTGATATTCAGGTTCATTATAAACATATTGTTGACTGGTTTTCAATGTTTTTTTTCTGAGTGATAGTCATAATGCATAGGGTGGGTAGTACTTTAGTATGCCCAAGACATGTTTATAAACACGGCTGCTAATAGACTTAGGCCCGTTTTCTGATACTACTCATAGCGATTTAAGTTCCACTTAACAGGTATAATTAGGTATAAGCTATGAGTAGTATCAGCAAACGGGCCTTAAGGTGATAAGTGGAAGACAAACAACATTCTTACTAAACAGGATATGTACTCCAACTTCAAGAAGTTAACCTTCATATTCGAAAGTTTCATCTGCCTCAAGAAACCGAATCAAAATGATCGTAACATCATTTTTGGATATATATTTTGGTTGTTAAATATTTACCTGCTGCTTAACCATCAGATAACTTTCACACAGAATTTTAAGTGTTAAACTGATTAAATCGTCTGAGGCTTAACTCACGTACCCTTACAAAATATAAGTTAACCCAAACAAATATTTGTTAAATTTACAGCCCCATTGATCGAAATGGGGTTATCTTGTGGATGAATCAACTTTTCCAATGACTTATCCGTCAGATATCTTGTAAACAACTGTGCTAAACCGCCTTGTGGAGTTCCCAATTTCAGCTTCATGTGTGGCGTATTTTGTATCTTGGTCTAGCCTATAGTTACATGCGAGCTTTAACAATTTTGGGCCCATTTTATTCACTCGAAGTTGAACACAACTCGAGGAGTTTTCCATATAAAAATCCCCAAGTTGTGTTCAACTTCGAGTGAATAAAACGGGCCTTAATCTCTTGGACAAGTGCTTGTGATTACATTTAGCTCAGCTTTAGTTTATATCGGATGGGCTCGAGATAAATATCGCCTTCCCCAATGCTGGTTGTTGACATGACACAACTGATATCGGTATCATGAAGGAAATCATTAAAGACCTAAAGGGCCAATCACACAACTTCCAATTTTGTCCAAATTTTATATATCGATGTCATGACAATGAACAGTGTTTATGTTTTTTCCCATTCGGCGTTTTCCCCAGCAAGAACATGTTTTCTTTTTCTACTTCAAAGAAACATTTCATCAACAGCTCACAGTTAGTTGAGTGCACTAATCAAATCTCAGATCTGAATAAAATCTACCTGCAGGTATTCCTTTGAGCCAGCCATCAGCTGCCACTCCTAATCTCGGCACAAAAACAATTTCTTTTCCAAAGTAAAAAAAAAAAAAAAAAAAAAAATCTGTGTCAGTTCATAACTCTCGTTCCAGCTGTTGTCAATTATCTCTAGCACGGGGTGGTCAGAGATTTCGATTCCTTTTTACATAAATTTCTATTCTTCGTGTCAAAAGGAATGCAATCCGAACTAATCTCCGCGATGGGACCTTTCTTAGGAAAAAGGATCCCTCTCCCAGCAAAGAAATGCTATTCCCATTCCATTACAAGAAAAGAAAGGACTTAATGCATCTTACAAGTAATGCCATTTGATGGTGTGTAGGTATGCAGCTGAATGACGCTAACGGTGACGGCTGTTGTGCAGCCTTAAATGTGACCTGACACAAGGATTTTTTTCCAGTTTTTTTTTTTTATTTTTATTTATGGAAAACAGGTGCGAAACACGAACTGAAGGTGGCATGAGCCATCTGTCTCTTGCGTTGTAATTAATTTTCATTTTGATGCTAGTCACCCGAAGTCGTGTGGGTATATATACCCATGGGATCAATTTTGATTTTCTCAAGTTTTCTTTTAATTCCTAATTACAAAAGAACATCTTAAAGTGGAAGCCGAAGACAAACACAGACGCCAAAACTATACCAAACAACATTCCAAAAAGAGGGAGAGAAAATTCAGTTTGTTAAACTCGCATGTATGTTCGTTTGTCATCGTTTCCTCTTTATTTTTATTTTCCCTGAATGGTGATAGAAACGTTTGGATAAAATATGTGTAATTCGAA
Organism: Cheilosia vernalis; assembly: GCA_949126925.1. Lineage (NCBI taxonomy): Eukaryota > Metazoa > Arthropoda > Insecta > Diptera > Syrphidae > Cheilosia > Cheilosia vernalis. The sequence continues at coordinate 38,267,348 of OX421361.1, read as the reverse complement.
TAATTTTCTATATCAAAACCAAGAGGATACGAAGCAGAGAACGAGAGTTTAAGAGTTCAGAATTTATTCCGGTTACACAGGATGTTCAAGTTAAAGTGAGCATATGCTTGTCGTTTCTTATCCTCCCAACCATCCGTTCGCATGTGTGCATGAAAGCATATGGGTGAGCAAGCGATTTTGTGTCGTTGACAGTCGCCTTGGTGTTATTTTTTTTTTTCGTCCTCTTACCAAGGAATAAAAAAGAAAAACAATTAAAACACAAAGAACGCTTGAAAAATGAGAAAAACATAGAGTTGATGATGCTGCATGCAAAGGCAAGAACTGAGTTCTTGTAAGGACTCGTTGAGTATACCAACAATTAATATGGTCATACAAAGCTAAAGGCTGGGAAATGAAAAAAATAGAAAAAAAGTTGTGGATAGGGTTACTTACTGTCTACCTACAGTATCACCTGAAGAAGACAGTTGAGGCCGGGGAATGTTTCCTATCATAACCTTAAATCGCACAAATTCGGTAGGGAAGTTTATTGTGCCTATTCGTATCCATCGCAAAAAGTGATCGCCCATGAAAACCAATCGCAATTATGTGATAAGTCGTGATTGAAAATATATATCAAATCTTAATATAAGTTTCATGTCACGATCGATGATACGCTTTTCAAAGAGGTGGATTGAATATTTTCGTCTGTTCAAACCCCAAAGGTCCTGCTGCATTTTAAAATTGTTCCGCAGCTTTAATGTCATGATATAGGTATCTACCTCTGCGAGTTTTGCATGATATATTATTTTTTTTTGTTCAGATCTAAAATTGTCAACCACTTAAATAGAGCAATATGTTTTTTTTCCGTTTACAATTTATTATTTTGAGAGAAATATCAGTTGTGACAAAAATGTACTTGGTGGGTTTTCATTGAACGTGGACAATGCACGAGTCACGAGTTTATGAAATTTATTTTAGACATTTTTCGAATTTCTTGCGAATATCAAAAAGTAGACTTGTTTAAGCTTCTTAGGTCTGCCTCATAAATGTGAAAGTCTTATTTTATTCGGTCTTAAAAATATGAACCATAGCCGAATGGCTGTTAAATATATTTTTAAATATGTTACGATTTTTCAAATATGTACATCGTGATGTACACATTTTCCAAGTATATCGTGATATATTTTTCTGTAACTCAACATAACTACAGGTTGTTACACTTTCCTCCAATCTATGTCAATCAAATTACTCCGAACGGTGATTTCCCTGAGCCCATTTAGTTACCTACCTATCTATCCCCATGTCGTTATTAAAACTACCACTATTCACACACTTAAAATCGGAGCAAGCAATACATGAAGAAATAAATTAATAAAACTAATATCCCTGGGAGACCAACAAGATTACCATGCATTTACGATATAAATCATTAATGACACATGTTGTGACAGCAATTAATACATATTCTAGTACTACAGCAATGGATAAACCATTAAGAGGGTGTGGAGCTTTGTAGAAGGTTTTCAGAAGTTGTGTCTTTTTTTTTTTAATGAGGTCAGATCATGTCCTTGTTGTGGTATGTTTTTAGTTAATGGGTGTGAATCAAAAGGACATCAAGTCATGATTGATCTACACATGAATTATCCATTGCTCGTGCTGGGTGGTGATATTATTTCCCGTGAGTTGTATTCTAGTTAACTTTAAGCTTATTGTGAATTGGATTTTTTTAATGGCCGCAGTATTTTTAACTGTGTGAAGGTAGCATATTCATTAGTCTTTTAATTGAAGGCTGAAATGAATGGTTGGACGAAATATTAACTGTGAAACATCGGCCTCAAAATGTCCATACGGCCATTGAGGTGCAGCTTTTCACACTTGCTGCTTGTTGCGAGTTGTTTTTGAGTAGTACTTTGGGCTTTGATTTTAGTTGCGCTACTCCTAGAATACACTTTTCTTTTTAGCCAAGTATGGTTTACCTTTATTTTATTATTTTAAGTTTAATACTCATCCACATTGTATGTTTTTCAGTTACTGAGTTCGTATGTTATCGAAAACTAGTTCATGTTACAATATTTTATGAGTTATGATCACTTACCGAGGTACTAATAATCATTTTTAGTGTCCAGGCTAAATTTTCCGACCTCCCAATGGCGAAATTTTCCCTACAAAATTGCATATTGTGACCTAGGAACTATTTAGTGTGGAGGTTAAAAATGATTATATTAGTAAGGCCGTTAATCCTCGTGTATAATAGCTAGTTTGGAAGAATCTTCATCTAATTTCGTTTGGCCAGAGCCTTTGGCCCCTGTTTTTCAAGTTGTTTTTAAGAAATTTTGAACCTCTGTTAAACATGTAAAAATATAGTTTTTTTTTATAACAGGGTTCGTGTTTTATTGAAACTGAACAGTGAAGTAGAAGAATTTAAAGCGTTTACCAATAAATTGCATACTTAAGGAGTCTTTTCGAAATGCGTTGGCGATGCCAAACGTTTCCTCTCTCAAAAAGCCCGTCTCCACGTGTTATCAAAAATCTGAACGACTTTGTAAAACGCTTAAATGTGTCGAAATACCTTACGAGTGAATTGAATCAGAATACTGCATTTTATGTCTAACAAGTTTATCAGCACAACTTGTGTGATATATTTAACCCTACACATACACAACTGATGTGGTGTAGACTAAAATGGTTATTCCACTTGGTTCTGGCAAAAACAAAAAAATCCATCATCTTTCCATTTCCATAAATACCTCTGCGTTACAAATTATATTCGCAACTTAAATCAACTGAATTTACAAATAGGTAGACAGAAAAACGACGTCTGACTACACAATAATCAGCCGCAACTTAACTTCAGGATTCAGGTACACATTTCAAAAGTTGTGTGCTTGCATGCATTTTGAATGTCGGTTACGATGATAAAAGAAAATGATATACCTCAAAGCAATCGTGTTGTACGAAGGTACCTATATGCATTTTGTGACTATTGTGTTGAAAATTGTTTTCAAAAATTCCAGGACCAAAAAAAAAAAAAAAGATCACACGTACTGGGGAAAAACAATAAGCAAAACTCGGATGCTTCCCTAAGTAGAGGAGGAACACACAAAAAAATATCTACAAAAAAAAAAAAAGATCTAACGCAGGCGCATTCAATCTGCCGGTCTTATATCGTTATATCCACCTATCCAAAGTATACATCTTGTTGCCTGCTCTCTTGCTCTGTCTCTTTTCGGTATGGGTCCTTTGAGATTATATGGAACACAACAACAAACCCGATGGTATATCCTGTGAACTGAACTGACTGAAACTAGTAACGTTCTCTCCGTTTTATCGTATCCTCGATTCGTTGCTACTGCCGACTGGCATGCAGGAGCATTTCCTTTTTCAGTTAGTCAACCAGTTTGCAGTTAACAGTGGTCGCGTTCGGATCGTTTTATCGGGTATTTCCATTTAAATCGAGTTGTGTCTAACCGTGAGAGTTGAAAGAATTTTTTTTTTGTATTATTATTATTTCTATTTGTACTCGTGTGGTCGTTGTCCTCGCTGAATTTTAAATACCCGGAGTGCAATGTATATATGTATTTTTTTTTAATTATAAGCATATGCATAATTGAGGGAACTATAACACATTACTGGATACGAAATGTGAGAGGAAGAGTTGCACGCTACAGGACAAGAAAACAAAGGAAAATATTATATCTGTATTCAGCAAAAACGACTACCCAAGCAAATAGTTTTCTTTTTTCACTCTGTGTATCTATATCCTGCTTACGATTTTTGTTTTCCTGTCCCACTTTGGAGGCCGATTCTTTTTTTTTTTTTTTCTCCACATCTATCCATTCCAACTCCTACGCTAGTTTTTTGACTTCAGGGTGAGTCAGAGCTTTTATTGTTATGGGAGTTGTTCCCGACAAATGGGAATGTCTAACTTCATCGAATGATGGATGTTTATCAGTGTTGTGTCCCGCTGTTTGGATTGGTATTTCCAAAAATAAAAAAAAGATCATCAAGGAGTACCAAATTAGAAGATGACTAACGACTAAGGATAGTCAAGGCTGTGGTGAGTTATCAACAGAAAACTATTCCTAAAGGAAACAGAAAACATTTTCGTAGGTTGTTCGTTCTTAAAAAGTTTAATATCGCTACGGCCGAGGGTATGGGGCTTGCGTGCCAACTTACCGGTTCGAGGTCAGAAATTCAGAAATTATAACGACACTGGAAATTGAAGGGAGTTTTTGTTTTTTTTAATGGCGGCTTTTCACTGTATAATTTGTTGTGCCAATGAAAGCATATTCTGTCTAGAAAAAAAAACATGCACTCTGTACATGACCTTTTCCATGTACTCGACGGTTTGTGGCTGTAATTACACAGTAGTGTCTGCACGAGAAGGAAGTGTTGTTGATTAATGGAAGCGATATAGTGTCCATACGTGTACGCGTTTTGTGTACTTTTTCCATCAGTTTGTGGGATTGACCACATTTTGACCCATTGCTTCCATCTCATCCGGCGTAGTTATGATTTTGATTGATCGATGGGGCATAGAAAATTGTTTAGTTTAGTCTGAAATGTGCAGAAAAGGAGCCTGTGCTCTCTGATGGAATGTACGCTATTGGCATCATTTGGCTCTTCCCATTTCGAAATCCTTTGCATTGTTATAATTGAATAGATGTGTGATCTCACTACAGAACTCATCCTTGAAGTAGCTCTTAAGTGTTGCTATTTTATAATTGTTCGATTGCTTCTGATTGCATTGAGTTCTCAGCACTGAACTGCACCGTTTTTGAGATTTTTTAGCTTAAGACAGAGTCTAAAAAAATTCAAATAGCGATGAATAACCACGGCCTATATACAATACTGTATTCTAGTCGTCGAATGTGGATGATTCATCGTAGGATGGGATATTTTCCTTTTCATTAGTCACTAACGCCAAACATGCTTGTCCCTCGGGTCATTACATGCGTGCCGTCAACAATAATTGTCTTCCTCTGTCTATTGCATATTTATACTGACCAATGCAGTCACAGTTCGTGAGAACATCACTTGTCAAAAACTCCCCTAACTCCTCCTTGAAACATAATACGATACAAAAAAAAATATGCTTAGCATTTGTAGCTCAGAATTATAGATCTGCGCCTAATTCTGCGCAACATGTATTAACCGATTAACCCATATTCCAATGGTGAACATTTTTCCCACAGTTACAGCGCGTCATCCCTTCATAATCAATTGGAGATATCGAAATGTATCTACTCATCAACTTTGGTTTTAAGTTGGCTTTAGCTGGGATCGTGTGTTATTGGTATGGCGGAAGTCAAAAAGATAAAAAGCCGTTTGATAACTAATTGCGTCTCATTAATAACAAATTTAGTCATTACTTTTTTTTTTTAACTACATGGGTAGATTTAAAGCCAAATTTAAGCGACCGTGGCCTCTTTTTTTTATTTCGTATAAAGTGCGTTACGTCTGTCTACTCTGAACCTCTTCTAGAAAAGATTTGGTCAGCATCTAGCTATGCAAATCATTATATTACGGAAATATACGATTGTAAAAAATCGTGTCGATAATGCGATATTTACTTACTACACCAATTGTTTGGTTATATTCCTCGGCTAATTCGCTTCCTGGAGTGAAAACATTATTTCCAACGAATTTTCACGCAAAAGTCCGAAAGAAACTGTCAAATGCAGCCACAGCGATAAGTGAAAATCGGGTTTTACACAAAGCAGTATTATTATTCTACGTGTTGTTAATATTAAACGACTTTTGGCGTTTTTTGAAATCGGTATTACCTACATGTGGATTGTTTCTAGGCTTTTTATGTCGTTTAATGACATGTGGCGTTTAAGTAGTGTGGAACACAAGTTCTACAAGCGTCAAAACAGTTTTCCGCATTCTGGCAGTCGTTTTAGTTGCACAAAACGACTTTCAAAACGGCGATTATTGTCGATTACAAATTCTTAAACGACTATGAGGCAATTTTAAGTAAAAACGTTTGAGTTTTGGTAATTGTTGTCTATTTGCAGGGATTTTATAATTTTCTTATGATTAGGGGTGGAAATAACAAACCCCGATCTAATGAAACGTTTGGTGGATATTATAAAACTAAATATATCGTTGGCAACAAATTAAAAAAAAAAGTGTTCCACAGAGTTATGACGTGGAAAATAGGTGGGAGTCGGTAGCTTCAACACTCAACTATTTAGGACAACCTGTAAGAACAGAAAAGAGATGTTAGGATTTTACTTAGGGTTGGTTGGGCAAGACCCAAATTAAAATCATTCCCTACATCCTTTTGGTAGTCACCTCAAGAAAACGCAATTTCGAAGCCAGGGTCGGCATTCTGTAAGGCGAAACGTTGAAACGTTTTCGTGTGCACGAAGAAATTTGCATGTCTAACATAGGGCAAATCATTCGTGCGCACGAAAACGTTTGATCGTTTCGCCTTACAGAATCTGGCCCCAGTTTTAAAACGACTAGTTCTGACAAAGAACTCCCCGCGGCAGAAAGTTTATCTTTCACTTCATTTAACAAATAAACAATTTTGTACTAATATGTACCTGTGTACTTATTTTGAATCTGGTAGATCCTAAGGACCAATTGTTGGTGTGGAACTCATGTGGAATGTAAAGTAAATGAGAGTGGACACTAAAGGATCATTCACATGAGAGCGACCAACTACCTACGAACGAACGAATATTCGCAAGTTTTGACAGTCCATTCACACGATACATTTAATTTGGTCGCAGAAACCCGCGAATCCAATGACCGTCGCCGTTATTTGCCTCTATAACATTTTGAGTTTGAGGTTAAGTTCGAACGAATGCTTTATTCGTTAGTTTGTGGAACGCGAATTGAATGATGTGGATTGTGAATAAACTTTGACAATTCGCGCCAAGGGTGTATTCGTTCGCGGCAAAAAGTTTGCAATTCGAAATTTCGTTATTTAAACTGTTTATTAACATGTTTTCTTAATACATTTTGATGGGATAATTAACTATCCTCCTCTTGGAATAGTAAAATGTACAATTTTCTGTTCATAAATGCATCAAAAGTGGTTTGTTCGCATTTCAGCAATTCGTTCGCTCGCTCTCATGTGAATAGTCCTTAAAGCGACTCGACACAAAAAACCCCAGTTGTCTTTTAATATAAACGCCACGCGGAATGCACTAGTTGGCATAAGTATTTTGACAAAATAAAAATAGTGAATTTTTACGTTTGACTTTTAAACGGCTTTGTAAAAAAATTCTTCCTAATTTTTTCCTTTTTATATATAACTAATTCAGACTTAAAAATAAAAAAAAAACAAGATTTTTTAATAGAATCGTAAAATGATATAAATTAATTTGTAATTTCATGTGTTGGCATAAGTATTTTGACAAGAATGTAAAACTAAGAAAACATTGTTTAAACTTAACAAAAGTAAAGAAATGAAGACTAAGCTAGTAAAATGTATATCCTCCTTTGGCTTCAATAACTTTTTGAAGGCGTCTTGGTACCGAATCCACTAAAGTTTGGAGATATCTCTTCCCAAGGAGAAGTGATCTCAGAAATTGTCTCCTCCCTTGTTTTATTTAACGAAACTGTTCATTTGCGTTTCAAAAGAGATCAGACGTTTTCTATAATATTTAGATCCGGACTTTGAGATGGCCAGTCCAAAGTGTTAACGCCAACATCTTTCAAAAATGTTAAAACCTTTCGCGCTTTGTGGCACGGGGCGTTATCCTGTTGCAGGATAAATGATTCCCCAATAAGCTTTTCTCCAGAAGTAGGCATTATCATTTATGTTCATTAAATATTGGTTTTGGTTCATTTTGGTGATAGGAACCAAGTCAACCAGTCTATTATACGCCACACATCCCCAGAACATGACAGAGCCTCCGCCATGGCTCACTTTTTGACAAACGGGTCGTTTCTTTTGCCTAACTACCTTTGGCAATCTTACAAAAAAATTGTTTTTTTTTTTTAAGAGTTATACTCAAAGGATCTTCCATCTGTCCATAAAACGCTTCTCCAAAACTCCTTTGGCTTGTGCAGATGTTCCTTGGCGAAGGCCAGTCTTTAAAGCTTGTTTGCCTTCGATATAATATATGGCACTTCTTAGCTTTAATTGTCTTAAAATCTCCTTTCTTCAAACGTCGTCAGACAGTGCGCTCACTGATTGAGTTATTGGCCATCAAATTCCATTGATCTGCAGCAGATTGAGGCTTCAGAAAAATGTTTTTCTTAAATTCCCGTAGAAGGACTCGGTCTTGAGTGGGCGTTGTTTTGCACTTAGCTCCTGATCTCGTTAAGTTACTTATGTCGTTATGTTTTTTAAACTTATTAATTTGATAGTGCACAGTTTGACGCGACACATTAAACATTTTTGCAATGGGTTTTACTCGAGGGGGAAGTAATCACTGTTTTTGAGTGGTCCTTGACTACAGATTTGCTACTAGTAATTGCATGCGAATTCGTTTGAATGCACTGTCATACACTGAGATTCACCATGAATACGCACAGAAAAGTTCCTTGAATACACCTGATTACTTCCCCCTCGGTTTTACTGCCGTTCCAGCGTTAAACTTTGCTACCATCAAAGATCTGATACCCAAACTCAACTCTTCCTTTTTACCCATGGTTTATAACACCTTTTAATCAATATGTGTGTTTTTTATCAGCGTTTAATCAATTAAAGTTAAATACAAAAGTTGTTTGGCTTTAACATGCTCAAAAGTGCGAACATATTTATACTCAAAGGTTCCGTCAAAATACTTATGCCGCGCAAAAATTTGTTGTCTCCATGAGTTCTTATCAGCATGAAGAGAATTCAAAAGGTAAACGGTACAAAATTGGGCATGCATAAAGCTAAAAACAGATTCTTTCTTTTGCGCATCATTTTCGCCCCGTTAAGCTAAGCTTCATTCAATAGCCAGAAAATGGTTTCGTCAAAATACTTATGCCGACTAGTGTAAGGGTGAATACTTACTTTTTAGAATTTAAGCATGAATGAGCTTAAACAAAAACCGATAACCATCATGGTTCCAAATCTCACCTCCCTGAGTAATGTTGTTCTTTAGGCGTTTTTCTTTTTTAGTTGAGAGCTGAGCACTGAACTGCGTTCGAGCAGGGCGCTCTGAACCATCAGAAATGTTTTTTGATGTTTTTTTTTTGGTTTTTCCTGTTTATTTTTTCTGTCAAATGTGACTGGAAATGTGCTTGTGCATGTGTAGTCAGCTTTTTCCTGAATTTATTCTGAGCTCATAGAGCCCGCTCTGATCATGCTCTGAACGAAAAAAAGAGACAAAATCGAGCTCTGGTGTATCTGGGCTAAAAAAGAAAAACTAACTTTTTCTATAACAGTTCGGGTTCTGCTCTGTACTAAAGAAGAAAAACGCCTTTTATAGAATAATAGGTCGCCTGTGTTGCATCAGCTTCCTGTTGACGGCGCAGCTTATCTGCTGTTGCTTGCATTGTTCTTATTTTATTGAAAATCCATTTCATCTAATCGAAAGTTTGGAAAAATAGCGAAATAAAACTGTCCCTGAGTCAATCAGCCTGAAAGTCTGCAGTGTTTGTGATAAAGTGTCATAAGCTGGTATATTTAGTGTAGATTTTGTCTTCGGGATTTGGTACATTCCTAAGGTTATAAGATCACAATTTTCCTGTAAACAAAGTGGTTTAATGAACATATCTGTAGCACAAAAAAAAATCTTCATTGACACTAATCCGTTTAAACAACAAAAACATCTGCTATGTTTTTAACCTGTGGCATGCATTTGTCGCCCGTGTTTGGTGTACCTCTAATTCATCAAATTAATCAGAAAAATCAGTATAGCTGGCACATCAACCAAAAGTCTCCTGCCACAAAAGTCGCATATCAAAGATGTAAAGTAAACTTAGTCCTTCACCAGAGTTTTTATTGTTTCCTCTTAGAAATCGTTGAGTGTTGAGGTCGTGTTGCATGTAGTTGGAAAAGCACTTTCATCTAGGGAATAAAGAGTAGCCGAAGAAAAACTTAGTTCAGATTATGCAATCAGCGAAGGGTGAATTTTATCGCTGTGCTGGATTTGGTTGGGAACAGACCAAGTTCATCGGAACAGCTGGTGGTATAAAATAACTCTCAAAAGTGGCTTAATACAATTGGCATGTACTCCACCAGCGTCCTTGTGAAAGCATTTTTGTTTCAACAGGTTTTTTCTGCTGTCGGGATAGGTATGTGAACTTATTTTCAAAAGAAAGGGTTTTCATACGGTTTTAATAAATCCAACATAAAAAACATCTCTCAACTCGAAAGTTTTCACTTCAATTAGTAAATTGTTATTGTGTGTGTATCGTGTTCCTCATTTTTGTGCTATCTGACGATACACATTTATTTTATCTTCCTCTCTTTTGCCGAACGAAGACCAACAACTTAAACAGGAAAGCACTACCCGAGAATTGCATCACTTTGTATCGAATTTCCTTTTGTTTTCCTGCTGGGATGTTTCTCTATAGTATAGTCCATGCATATAGGTACAGGGTGGATCTGGTGGGATTTGTTTTTGTTCTCTTTTACTTTAAAAGTTATTTCGCCATATTGCATGCCCTCCGGATGAAGTGTTTTTTTTTTATTCGCTATTTTCGAACAAAGGCAAGCGTCGTAATTTTGCGGTCTAACAAAAAGTGTTGGAAATTATTTTTTATATGGATGAGGTTTTTGGACTCACTTTGTGGTGGTCATCTACTTGAACGGGTTGTTTCGGCCATTCAATTGAATGGGGTTTTTGTGCGAAATACCGAAATTCCCCTTTGAACGAGACGGAATATTCATTTAACAGCACTTGATATCGGCAGGGCAACATTTTGTGTTTTTTCAACTCGAATGAAATTTTATTGTATCGTGCTTTTGTAGTAAATATGTAAAGAATGCAATCGTGAAACAAATTCGGTTAAAGATTCATAGAGTTGTGTGCTACGCTTACCATCTCACCAGTTAAGGAGTTGCTGGGTATGTTTCCACTGGACAGGACACTCCTAGGTCAACAAGTCAGCTTTTAAACAACCGTTGCAAACACTTTCAATAAGGAAAAGAAACATTCTTAACTATCTCTGTAACTTTGCTCTTTTCTTAACAATATTGGCGAACAAGCCCCCAATTGCCAAATACTGAGTGGGGTGGTACACTTTTGTAATTAAAACATCTGATAGGACCTATTGCCTATGTGTGCTGTTCGTGGACAATCACCCAACCCTGCCTAAATCTCACTGCAAAACCAAGCACCAACAACTTTCTATATAGTGTAGACCTCCCTAATTCATTTCATAATCTAATTTTGAAATCTTTCTATTTGTAGAAAATCGGTTGCCGAATTTTGAAGGTCTTCTCGAAGCCAGCTCCTCAGAGTACCGATCGTATTGTCCAAATCGTCGGCAAACCTGAGCAATGTATCGAAGCCATTCGCGATGTGATCACCCTGACCCGAGAGGTAAGTCGAAATATTTTCCATTCCACAAGTAGTTGCATTTAATCACACACATTTCAATAATTGCAGACACCAATCAAGGGCATGATCTACAACTACGATCCGATTAACTTTGATGACGTGTACTCTGACGAGTATGGCGGTTTCGGAGGTGGTGGTGGCGGTGGCCAACAGAATGGTGGTAACGGAGGCGGCGGCGGTGGTGGCGGTGGATTCCGCGGTGGTGACCGTCAGTCAAGATTTGATGGTGGTGGTCGCGGAGGTGGCGGCGGCGGCGGTGGTGGTGGTGGTGGTGGCCGTTTCGGCGGTAACAATGATCGTGGCAACCGTGGTGGCCGCAACGAAGATCGCAGCCGTAGCGGTGGACGTCGCGATAGAGAATACATAAGTCCATGGGCGAATGATAATGGTGGCGGTATGGGAGGCGGAGGAGGTGGTGGTTTCGGTGGTGGCAGTATGGGCGGAGGAGGCGGCTCTGGTGGCTTTGGTGGCGGGAGCGGCGGTGGCTTTGGCACCGGCGGAGGTAGTAGCTTCGGTGGCGGCGGCGGCAGCTTTGGAAGTCTTGGTGGCGGCAGTAGCAGCCTAGGTGGCGGCGGCGGCTTTGGTGGAAGTGGAGGTGGATTCGGCGGAAGTGGATCAATGGGTGGTGGAAGCAATTTTGGCAGCAGCGGACTGGGTGGCGGAAACTTTGGAGGTAGTTCTGGAGGAGGTTTCGGCGGCGGCGGCAGTAGTGGTGGTAATTCGATGAGTCAGTCGGGAGGCTTTGGTGGTGGCAATCAAGGCGGTGGCTCTTTTGGTGGTAGCGGCGGAGGTGGAAGCGGCTTTGGCGGAGGATCCTCCCTTGGCAATGGAATGGGCGGACTCGGTGGAGGCAATTCCGGCGGTATGGGTGGCGGCCCAAGTGGCGGTGGCAGCGGAGGTGGCTCGTTTGGTGGCAGCGGAAACATGAATGGCGGACAGACACAGCATGATCCTAAGAACAGCACCCAAGTCACCATTCCAAAAGACGTAAGTAGATTTTATCTTTTGTATTTGTATTTTATTGTGTTTTGAGGAGACATCGGCGAAGACTTAATTTTATTTATTCAAATACAGTTTTAGATATGGCAAAATTCGTAGAAACGCTCGGGTTCATTATAATCTAAATGGATTCGGCTTTCTAATCTTAAAGCATGGTCTATGGACAGCGGCGAGAACTGTCGCAACACATCTAACTTACTTTCCAAGTGACAACGCTTGAGGTTCAACTACACATTTAGATGCTTTATTGATGGGTCGAGTTTCGGCGCTATATTTAGATAGGTTTTGAAGAAGAAAATGTAAACTTGGTTGTGGAATTAACGACATCTTGTAGCTTTCTTACTTTATCTAGAAAAGCGTCCGTAGTTTAATAAAAGTAGAGGCAAAATCGCGTACTGAAATATAACAGATAAAACCTAGAATGAAGTCACAATGATGACAGCACAACATCAGATCAAGGCAATCTAGAACCAAATCGATACGTCATTTAAGAGAAGGCCACTTTCTAGGGAAACCGTATCTAGAAAGGAAATAAATGACATGGAAGCCCTCTTCTGCTTGAACGCATCTTGGGCGACATTGTTGTGCTAATACCAGTTTTCCGAATTTAGTCTTTTAATATCTGCTTTTGATTTACTATACATCAACTCCTTCAAGTCTCCTGATCACACACAGAAAATAAACAAAAATCCCATTTATACCATGCCACAAATGAAATAAAACATTCCTCAATTAATTTTACAGCTCGCTGGTGCCATCATTGGCAAGGGAGGCGGCCGCATTCGCCGTATCCGCAACGAATCCGGCGCATACATCACAATTGATGAGCCCCTACCAGGATCCACAGATAGAATTATTACCATTTCCGGTAACCCAAAGCAAATACAAATGGCCCAGTATCTTCTCCAACAAAGGTTAGTATCTACAAAAGTACAACAAACAAACAAACATTCAATCCATCGCTTTTTTGCCATTTATTATAATAAATAAATATCACCTGTGACTAACCATCATTCACTATAAATTAACAAAGTTCTTATTAACAAATGCTATCAATGGTGAAACGGAACCGGACTCGTCTCCGTTTTTTGTGAACATTTATCGTAGCTGCTGCATAAATAATAATATTTATATCAAAACCACTTGTTGTAAACTAACTGTCTCATCATTTAACGATCCTTTGGCATATTTTGTATGGAAGACTAGTGATTTTGTTGTTTGGTTATTGAATTAACAATAAATCCCTTGTCTTTCTACAATGTATGTTCGCTATCTTCATTAATTTTATACATTTATAACTACAAAATACAGAAATATAATAAATACATCGCTCGCTTTACACATAATATTTCCCACCATCCCATTTCTCGCTCTTAACTTTCTCTCTATCTATACATATAAATTTATTGCATTTTGTTTGACTGGGATAATATTGTGCTTTCAAAATGGGAAAATAAACTGGCTATGCTGTGCCTTGTGTGTGTTTAACAATAAAAAAATATGTTTAAAAAGAAAAACAGTGCTACGTGCTAAAAGTGATTAATAACTACTAACCCCCCACATGTCCAATTTGTCTCCATATAACATCCGTTTGAACGAATATTTTTAATAAAGTTGTTTTATAAATTTCTTCTCTTTTCAGTGTACATGAAAACAGGAGAAATAATTTTTAAATTTTAATTCTAACCTTAATATCAAAAATACAACAAAACCACAAACAATCCAACCCAACCAGAGCATAAGCAGTAGACATTTTAAGAACTGAGAGGAAGAAGAGAACATCAACTGAGGATGAAGAAAGAGAGGACATCATTTGAAAATCGTGCTTTCCCCACTTTGACGCAACAGCTCCTTTTCACACACCCAATCAATATTTATAATATGTGTAACAATTAAATACGATTAGTACTCTTCCAATGAATACTTTTTACCACATTTAAAAAAATAAAAACATTTTCTAGAGCCTAAGAATATCAACTAAACAAGTCCACAGAATGTAAAAGAATTACAATTGAAATAAAACAGAAAACGAAATAGAAATAAAAATTAAAATTAAATTATATTTTACTTAGCAGCAAAATCACAAGTACAAATATTTAATGAAATCAATTCTGTCAACCGCGGTTCTCTTCCATAAACACCAAAACATAGTAGCATGTAGGAAAAACTATTAACAAACCACCCGGTAAAATGATGATTCTTCTCCACGTAAAATTATTGTCCAATAAGGATAACACACATTAGCCGTTAACACACTACCTTTCCTTAAATGTTTAGCCTATAAGCTGGAGAGATCGCTCCATTTTTTTTTTTATATTATTCTATTATTACAAATCATGTGCATTGGTTGCGCACTGCTAAGATTATGTATCTAGATTCGAGTAGTAATTTCTTTTACTTCAAACATTGTAAAATTAAACTTCTTTTTTAAGTAAGTAGAATGGCAGAGAAATACTGTTTAAACGTAACTGAAAATAATTGCGGATTATTTATTGAGATCAGCAAAAATTATGTCTTTATGTCTGTCTTAACCAAAAAGAAACAAAAAATAATGAAAAACAGTCAATAAAGCGATCACTTGATTTTGTAAAAAAAAATTTAAATATCATACTTGGTTTGATTTTGAGAAATAGGAATTTGGTTGTGTCCTTTGTATCAAAAAGTGCGATTAGTTCTTATGGTGGGTTCAGTCGGTTGCTGTCAACATTGAAGATGCGGTATGGCCAAGTTCATAATTGGAAACATGCTGCCAAATTATGAAATATTCACCCCTATCGTTAAATATGCATAGGGGAACGTTTCGCTCAAATTCAATACTTGGCATCGTTGAATACATTCGAAGTGAAAGACTCGCCATTCGGTAAAGTGAACACCATCGTTTAACACCATCGTAGAAAACGATCGAAGTGAAACTTCCCATACAAACGTTAACATTTCAAATTCGCTAATCCATTGCGTCGTATCCTAACGTTTGTTGTGCGGTTTCGTTGTGATTTTTTAACTTTTGTAAGTTCGAAACATCAAGGCTTATGAAAATATTGCTCTATTTAAAGAAACGAAAGCACTTGGGGATTTTTATATGGAAGTAAGTACATTTCTGGGCCGAAACTTGCTGTATTGTCCGGCAGTCATTCACTTGCAAATATTAGTTCATAAATGCAAATTTATCTCTGTTCCCATCTGCAGCCCCATAACACTCCCCACTTCCCTCGCGAACCAAAAGATGTCCAACGAAAGAACAAAACAAAATTCGGATGTTTATTTTATTTAGTTACATATTTAACTTTCTCCATTACGTAGTAAGAGGAAGTGTTTTCGAACTCGAGATCTGACACTACGATCATAGAGGAACTGAAAAAATGGGTCGCAAAATTGTGTCTGTTTTGTCCGTCCTTCCACAGTCCTACAGCCAAAATGGCTGTCCGGATTTCGTTCAAACTTTGGATTTGGGCTTACAGTTCCGGGAGTTTTTTTTATTGTTTTTTGCAAGGTAACCTCAGTATTAAATGTACTTCCCATATAAAATGTTCGTACCTGTTTAATTTGATCGAAAACGACCCTAAAGATTTCAACCAAAATTAATAATTAAGTAAGTGAGGTGAGGTTACCATGCATACCCAGGGGTGGAATCGTCTAAGGTTATAGTTGATATTTGACAATCAAAATCAAAGCTTAACGTCCAAGTAAATTGACAATCGTTTTTGGCGATCAATTTCATGTGGCAGCTATTTAGGTGTCTCTTTCATACATTTGTGTCATTTACATAGGTATGAACCTCGGCTTCGACTCCAAATAAATTAAACAAAACTTTCGTGAAAAAAAAATTTTTGTTTTGGGACTGCTTGGTTTACAAACCGGAATGAGGGCAACGCGACCATCCACAGTGATCGCTTTACACAGAGCAAAGAAGAGTTGATAATCAAAAACTACAATCAAAAAAGCGACAATCAACTATCACCTTAGCCGATTCCAGCCTAGTTTTTCGCTAAAAATTTGAATAACGGTGCTATCGAAAGTTCAGCTGGTAAAGCAAATAGATTGTAAGATTGTACTCAAATATACCCTTTGTTCCCTAAAAAGTGGCATCATGAAAACGCAGTCTTTATTTATTTTATTTTATATTATTTTTTCTTTTGTGTTTTTTGTGTTGCTTTTAATCCTTTTGATTCCTAGGTTCTTAACAAATTTTAATTCTAAATTCTCATTTTTAAAAAAGAAAAGAAAAATATCAAAAAGGATTAACAAGTAATAAGTATAAGTATAAAACTGAGTGCAGATGTTGCTTTTTTTTATATCTTGGCACATACATAGCTGCACGTTGCATCACTCCATTATCGCATCTTGCCACATTCCACAGTATGAGTGTGCTGGCCAAGTTTCTCTTTTATGAAAACCGCTGCCGTTTTGACACAGGTGCTTTTGAAATTTCGACAGATCTCGAAAACGGTCCATACGATTGTAACGAAAATTCATATCTAAGGCAATGTGGTCATTTATAACTTAATACAAGCCGAAAGCCCTTGAAGCTAGTGCTGTAAATTTGTATTAATATTGTAAATTAATTTTACTTATTAATAATAATAATATAACTAAATAGTAAACACAGTTTTTCTCTATTTTATCGTAGAATGGCTTTTTGAAAATACATAGTAAGTTTTTAAAAATTTAGTTTTGTTTAGTTTACCTAAAAACGATTTTGACCAAAACGCAAACTTAGAGTCAAATTGATGTTTTCAAAATTATTGTGTCCTTAATTTTCAATTGGAATCACCGAAAACTAAATTTTTAAACACTGCTCATATCTAGAAAATCCCATGTTCGATTTCGTCAAAACGATCACCCCTAACGGGAATTCCGAGGGAAAAATGTTTCCCCCGGATAATTTTTGTTCCCGGGAACTAAATCTACCCATTGTGAATTTCCATCGGAATGTTTTTCCCCGGGGAAACAGTTTGACCAACATTAAGATTCGTAAAAGTACTTTCGAAAATGTTTTCGAATGTTCTGACAGCAGTCATTCATCAAGTAAACCTGAAGTAAACAACATATCCGTAGAGATTATTGAATTTAAAAAAGTAAAAGTAATTATTTTAAAATGTTTAGAAGTGCGCATTTTTTATTAGCGGTAGAAGAACATGAGCAAATGGAGAGGGCTCGGCAAAGATCAATAAGAAGAAGTTTGAGGGATGCAGCTAATCTTTTAGATCTACCAGAAGTATTGTAAGTAGAAAGTAAAAACTTTTCTTCCTGCATCTTTAACCAATTTTCTTAGATTCCATAAATACTACCGAGTAAACAAGCCGATGTTTAAATACTTGTTGGAAGTACTCGAAGATTCTTTGCCGCAAACTAAAAAATCATTTGGAGTTTCCCCACTAGTGAAGCTAAGCGCATGCTTGCGTTTTTTTGCAGAAGGCGGATACCAAGTAGGTGTGGGAAAGGATCACGAAGTTGGATTAGCCCAATCATCTTTTTCTGAAGTTTTCTGGTTCAATTGCAACGTTTTTCTGATTTGCGATGATCCTGTGGCAATGTTTTCTTTTTGTGAGTCATCGACATCTTCCATTTTCCTTTTTTTGCTGCAAGAAGGCAATCCGAATCTCTTTGCATCTGAAGAACCTGCAACCGACAAACCCATAGCACAAACGTTGATGATTGCTTCTTCAATGGGGGAAAATTTGTATTCTTTGTAGGTTAGGTTAGGTTGAAGTGGCTGTCGGCAAGCCGACACACTTAGACCATTATAAGGTCCCTTGTGATACCACATGAATCTAAAATTCAATTCTGCCTACTCGTTGAACCAATTGGAGCTTCTGATGAAGCGAAGGAGATTACGAATGTCTATGTTTTTAAGATCGTTCAGATCGTTATAGTAGAAAGCTCCCAGATGGAGTTTTCGTCTTTGTGAAAGAGCCGGACAGGTGCAGAGGAGATGGAGTATGGTTTCTTCCTCCTCCTCGTCAAGACAACTTCTGCAAAAGTCGTTAGACAATACGCCAAGCCTTGTTGCATGCCTGCCTATGAGACAGTGCCCTGTGATGACACCTATTGTAGCACTGATGTGCTTCCTATCAAAGGAGATCAGGTATCTAGAACGTTTTTGATCCAGCTTTGGCCAGATCTGTTTTGTCGCTAGACATGTCGAGCCGGTTGTCCACCTAAGATTTGTTCTATTGATAGCATCCAGCTTTATTATAAGTTTACAAGTAGCGATCGGAATACCTAAAGAATCCGTAAATGGAAGCATAGGTAATGTGGTTCCGTGTTTGGCGAGTTCATCAGCCTTACAGTTACCTGGGATGTCCCTGTGCCCCGGCACCCAGCAGAGGTGAATATTGAACTGTTCTGCCATCTCTCTGAGAGACGAGCGACAGTTTTGGGCTGTTATGGAATTTGTAGAGACTGATTCCAGGCACTTGATAGCAGCTTGACTATCCGAGAAGATACAGATATCTTTAGCAGATATCACGTTTTCTTTCAGCCAAGATAAGACTTCTTTTATCGCCATTATTTCCGCCTGAAAAACGCTACAGTGATCCGGAAGACGGAAGGAGAGACTAAGATTTAGTCTATCGGAGAAAACACCACCACCGACACCGTCCACAGTCTTCGAACCATCTGTGAAGAAATGGATCGATTCATCATCCAGGAATGCTCCCTCTTCCCAGAATGATCTAGTGGGAATGGAGACCTGGAAATTCTTATCGAATTGTAGTTCTGGTGTAGTGTAGTCAATGTTTCCTGGGAGGTTCTTAAAGTCGTTCAGGATAGCGGCATGGCCAGTTGTTCTACTGGACCATTGTGAGGTAGCTTTGAGGCGTACGGCTGCAGAAGCGGCCGTTTGCCTGCTGAAGATGTCAATGGGTGCCAGATGAAACAGGATGTCAAGTGCAGCAGAGGGGGTAGTACGAAGAGCCCCGCCAATGCACAAACAAGCCGTTCTTTGGACTTTGCTTAGCTTATCGCGATTGATCGCTTTGTCCAAAGCAGTCCACCAGACAACCACACCGTACATGAGTATCGGTCTTATGACGGAGACGTATAGCCAGTGAGTGATACGAGGCTGTAAACCCCATTTGTTTCCTATGGCTTTTTTGCAAGAGAAAAGTGCCACATTGGCTTTTTTAACTCTTTCTTGGATGTTAGGCTTCCAAGTTAACTTTCTATCAAAAATGAGGCCCAAGTATTTAGCTTCATTTGAGAATGTTAGCCTAGTACCATTTATAGATGGAGGGTCAATGTGTGGAATCTTGTATTTCCTAGAAAAAAGGACAAGTTCCGTTTTGTGAGGGTTTACACCCAACCCACATTTGTTCGCCCATTTTATTAGCTTATTGAGAGCGTGTTGTAGGAGTTCTTTTAGAGTATTTAGGTACCTTCCTGACACAGCAATAGCAACGTCATCTGCATAGGCAATCACATTGTGACCCCCCGCTTCCAGGCATATCAGTAGTTCATTCACCACTAAATTCCAAAGAAGGGGAGATAGGACACCACCTTGCGGGGTTCCTCTGCTGACAGATCTTCTTGTAGACATCTCACCCAGACTTGAGTTGATAATTCGGCTATTGAGCATCAAATTGATCAGCTCGCCAAGTGAGGCATCCACGTTCAGAGCTGCCAGGGCACCGGCGATCGCAGATGAGTCGACGTTGTTGAAAGCGCCTTCTATGTCTAGGAATGCAACCATTGTGTACTCCTTATGGCGGAAGGACTCCTCTATAGAGCGCGTTAGCTTGTGTAGAGCCGTTTCTACTGATTTTCCCTTAGAATAGGCATGTTGCGCCGTTGACAGAAGTTTTTTGTCAATGCTTTTGCGTAGATGGATTTCAATCAGTCGTTCTAAAGTTTTTAGAAGAAATGATGAAAGACTAATAGGTCTGAGATCTTTTGGACTTACATGAGAGCACTTGCCTGCTTTGGGTATGAAAACCACTTTCACTTCTCTCCATAGCAATGGGATATACACCAGCTCCAAACAGCCTCTTAAGATTATCATTAGCACTGGCAAGATGATATCCGAGGTGTTTTGTAGCTCGGCTGGTATTATGCCGTCTGGTCCCGAGGATTTGTATGGTTTGAAGCTATGTAGCGCCCAAAGCACTCTGTCTCTAGTAATCAGACCATGTAGGTTGGTAGATTGCAGGTTTGATCTGTTTGGATCTTTGTGGGCAATACTATCTGAGCTGCCTGGGAAGTGGGTGTCAAGCAGCAGATTAAGCGATTCCTCGCTAGAAGTTGTCCAAGAGCCATCTGTCTTTTTCAGACAACTTGGCATTGTTGGGTTTGTCGAGAGTATCTTTCTTAGCCTTGATGCCTCGGAGGATTCCTCTATCTTGCCACAGAAGAGTCTCCAAGATACTCGCTTGGCTTTTCTAAGTTGTTTCTTATATGTCTTAAGGGCTTCCTTGTAGGAATCCCAGTCGGTCACTTCCCGTGTGTTTTTGGCACGATTGAAAAGTTTTCTGCAGTTTGATTTACTCAGACCTAAATCTGAGGTCCACCAATGCGGCTTTTTCTTTCCCCTTGGCAAAATAAGAGGACATGAGGAGGACATCGCATTGTTTAGAGCCAACGTAAGATTCTTGACCTTAAGATCAAGCTCATTGGCGTTACAGGGGGGAATAAAAAGCTCTGGGGTAATAGATTGTTCCAGAGTATCCCTATATTTTAGCCAATTTGTTTTCCTAGGATTTCTGAAAGGAAGTTGGCAAGGAGGTTCATCGGTTAAATTAAATTGAATATACCGATGATCTGAAAATGAGTGCTCAGCTGATACTTTCCACTTGGTAATCAACTGGCTAACGGTGTCAGAGACAAGAGTGATATCTAAAACTTCCTGTCGGTTTTTTGTTACAAAAGTAGGTTCGTTTCCTACATTACTTATGATAAGGTTTGTTTTCAAAATGTAATCAAAAAGTAACTCACCTCTATCATTTATGTCCGAACTGCCCCATACAGAGTGGTGAGCATTAGCATCACAGCCGATTATGAGGTTGGTTTTAGTCCTCTCTCCTTCCGCGATCACTCTCTCCAGTTTATCCCCAGGGAGAGGGCCCGTGTAGTCATAGGCCAGATATGCCGATGCTATCCAGTAGGTGCTTTTAGCAGTCACTAGTCTAGCTACAGTTAAATCTGGATCGCTGAAATTAGGGAGTAAAAGTAATTTAAGGCTACGCTTCGCTAGTATACATGATCTGGGTCTACCTTTGTCAGTCACATACAGCTTTTCGTATCCAGGAGCCTCGAGTCCACGAACCACGCTGTTGTCAAACCATGGTTCCTGAATCAAGACGATGTCTTCTCCGCCCTTTGAGAGGCGAAGGATGAGGGCGGCCGAAGCCTCTATGGAGTGGTGAAGATTAATCTGCACTAACTGCAGCATTCTTGCTACAATCAGGCGGATGAACCTCCACCACGGTGTTGTTTAGTTCTTCCGCTTCTGAAGATGAACCAAGAAGTTCGTCCTCACTCAGAAGAATCTTGTTGAAGTCGTCCATGTCCATGTCCGAAGGAGCATGATCCAAGGTGTTTGTACTGGAGGCATCGTCATCCAGTGATGGGAATGAAACCGATGCTCCAGGATCTAAGGTCTCAGGTTCTGAACCTGTGGGGTAAGGAGGCAATTTGCCTGAATCTAGCTCATCTTTCTTATAGACTTTTAGGGTGATAGATTCGAAACCAAATCTGATCACGCCTTTAGTCAATGTCAAGGGAGCAAGCGACTCTTTGTTTATCACAATGAGAGCACACCTGTAGAGACCTCTTTGTTCTTCCAACTTTACAACCTTCCAGTTGTAAGTCGGGAGTGACGGATTGCTCAGCCTAATCACATCGAGAATCTCTTCGCTTGAGGAGGGTTCGGCTGGGATCCAGGTACGAGTTCTAGGTCTGCTTGGGATATCCTCCCTCGCAACGACATCGAGTTTCGCACCTGGCCAAACTTCTCCCAGTCTGCTTATAGCAAACTTGTAGAGATCACAGGATCTCTGATCGTCGCAGGCGATAAGCTTCACATGGCCCTGATGCCATCCACCATCGCAAGTAATAGGAGGTGGTCCCGGGTTGTCCCTCATGACGCTCAAGAAGCTGCCTGAAAGCTTCGTCTTGACCACCTGCCACCGTTCAGGGGAGATCGTGCCATCATCGTCACTACGATCGATCACAGCGATCACTATTTTATTTTTGAGAACGTCACTGAACGACTTTTGAGATGTGACGTTGGGTGACCTTTTGGGAGCGACGGTGCTATGCACCTTAGGTCTTTTGGGAGCCGGAGCGGTCCCTTCCAACGATCTCTGGCGCTTAGACGTAGAGTCCTTGCTGGTCGTCAGTGGTACGTTCTGCAGAAATTTTTCCGCCCATTCAACTTTGCTGTTTTGCTCAGCTGTCCTATCAGCCTTCAAAGTTTCTCCGAAGACCTTTAGGATATGCTGAGCGTAACGGCGTTTGTTGTGCGTTTTTTTCGAGGGAGTGCGATGCCGCCCTGTCTCAATGGAAGACGCTTGAGCGGTCATGCCTCCTGATACGCTGGTAGCAGTGGTAGGGCCATGTAATTTCACAATCCCACCACTGCTAGGACGTGTAGGTTTTTTTGAATTTTGCCCACTACAGCTGCTAGCAGTAGAAGAATCATGAATGGTCACGATTTTTCCACCGCTCACAGCCGTAGGAGCTGTACCAATAGTCAGCGAAGTCGCCGCACTACTGCCCGGTTTAGAAGGAGAACCGGTCTCATTTTTTTGTTTTTTTAGAAATTTGTTTTTGTTCATAGTGATACCCACGAGTAGCGGAGAAATGAGATCCGTCTGTGCAGAGATCCGCATTACACAGACGAGGCTAGCTAATCCGGAGGGCGCCAGGTATCCGGATACTCCGTCTTCGACTTGAGCTATTTTTGAAACTGGGCCCCCAGCCAGGTTGATATTCGGCACGGGTCGTATGACACCTTTATCCAGCCCAGGCGGAAATAGGATGGGATAAGAGATAGGACTAGTAGGAGAAGGAAGGAGTGGGACAAGAAAGGAGGGAATGGGAGAGGAGAGCACCTTTTGGTTTCATGGTTCATCTGGAGAGATTCTCGAGAATCTTTACCATTACTCAGCCCCCACAACTCGTCAAGTTCGGTGCTAGAGTGGGAGTGTATTCTTTGTAAGGTGCGGAATATTTCGGGGAAAATTACGGTAATATTTCCATCGGAAATTTATTCACGATAGCTTTTTTTCCGTAGGATTTTTTTTCCCCTTTCGAAATTATTCACAATACCAATTTTTTCCGACGGAATTTTTTGTTCAATTTCGAAAATGATTCACTATACCCATTTTGTGAAAAAGGGAAATATTCCGGGGGAAGTGCGATTCCCGATAGGGGTGGATAAAAACAAAGTAAACTAAATCTTCCTATATTTGGAACCGTTTTCTGCACAGTTTTACAAAAAACCGATCTAACGAATAACTATTTTGACCAAAATAAATAAATATAAAAATTTCAAATATCTAAGTAAGATCCCGTACATAGTTTTCTTCAAACAAATTCGAACATCAGTTTTTTTAACTACGAGGGGAGTTCAATATATTCGCGGTATGGGGGGGATACTCCAAAGATTTGAAAAAATTATTTCGTGATTTTAGTAGCCCGGTTATTCAAGTGTTTTACTGTAAAATTTCATCTGGCTGTGATTATAAGTTTGATTTGTATTTTGCGTTGAACGAAGGTGAAATGGCTGGTGTCGCGATGATCACTAAAATTGAGAACCGCGCTGTGATAAAATTTCTTACTAAATAAGGAAAAAGTAGAAAAATTTTCACGAAGAGATGGTGGCTGTTTTTCGAGATTCTGCACCTTCGTTATCAACTGTTCAAAAGTGGTCAGGTTTATTTCAAAGTTGCAGGGAGAGCATTGAAGACGACCCTCGCTCAGGCTGCCCACTAACTGGCTGCACCGGAGAAAACATTACACAAGTCGAGAAACTTGAACTTGAGGATGTCCGAGTAAAGGTTAAAACGATACCTATGAAGATTAACCTTTCTATTGGTACCATACACACCATTCTTCATGACTGTATAAATCTTTCCAAAGTCAGAGCAAGATGGGTGCCTCGAATGCTCACATCGCTCACAATGCTCCGGTGCACACGGCATGGATTTCTAAGGCTGTTGTACGGGATTGTGGTTTCGAAAAAATTCAACATCCAGCCTATGGCCCGGACCTTGCCCCTAGTGATTAATTTTTGTTCCCAGATTTAAAAAAAAACCTTTGTGGTAAGCGATTTACCGATGATGAGGAGCTCAAAACTACAATAAATGAACATTTTGGAGAGAAAGATGAAAACTATTTTTTTGAGGGTATAGAAAAGTTAATCTCAAGATGTAATAAATGCATTCATGTAAGAGAAGATTATATTGAAAAATAAAAATATTTTTAATTTAATTCGTGTTTTCCTTCATGTCGATACCGCGAATATATTGAACTCCCCTCGTATTTCTCAAAAAATACTACAGAAATCACGATCTATGTATTTTCACATATCTACGGTATATTTTTTAAAATGCCCCATAGCTACGCAAAACTTATTTTAGCAAATACAACCCAACAATATTGAATTTATGCATCTTAAAATAATGCCAACCATAAATGTGAGCAATATCAAGAAAAAAACAATATAGCAACGCATTTTTTTTAATTTATACCTCGTATCGTGGAATACGGCGTATTTGAGATTCACTTTACATACAAACGATAGGATAAGCAATGAATAAGCTTCGTATTTGAAATATAATTTTTATGGGTGTTTCATTTCGAATGTATTCTACGACGCCAAGCAGAGACAATACTGAGACCCCCAACTCACAATCCTCTTGTCGCTGACGAATAATTTGATTTGTTTATGGTTAATAAAACTACGGGAATTCTTCACATGTACAAACAGCATATTTTGACAAACATAATTACGTATTTATGCCTTTTCGATATCATAACATCGTTTTAAATCAAGTGTACAATTTTCTTAAATAACTGATGAAAGTTTTTTCAAAATGTTTTTAGAGTGCTTCTTGAGTGAATTTTGCCTTTAAATCCAGAAGCGAAATTCTCTCCTCAGAATCACCAGAAGAGTATTTTTTGTGCCAATGGAACGGTTTCAGAAGTGATTTGTTCGATTCCGGACTCTCCCGGACGCTTCTTTTTGCCCAATGGAAAACGACATAAATCCTATTATTTGAACTCAATATTGGTCTTAAAATGTTGCTTATGAATTATAAAGTTAAATATTTCATTTCTTTACTGTTCCATCTGTGAGAAATATTTTTTCTGATGTATAATCCAATCAGTGGTGGTTGATTTGTTGTAATTGTTTTCTTAGGGACAATTTTTTCTGACTGAATTTTCGCTATGACCGTCTAGACAAAAAAAAAAAATAATTTTCATACTGTTCCAACTTTTTCTGTTGCATTTTAAGTATGGCTATAACTAGAAAGAAACAGCGATTGGCAAGAATTATTTTCCGTTTAATCTCAAACCTGTCATTGCCCGATTTGATGGCACGTATACTCACCGATTTGTTTACTATTAAAATTAAAACCATTTTCTAGCCGCAAGCTCTTGTCATTCAAATAAGATTCAGCAACAGTTTGTTTTTGTCTTTTTAAGTTTATTCAATAAATATGATAAAAATTTCATTAACATTAAGCCTAGGCAATACAAAAATTATATAAAAATCATGTTATTACATAATGTAAGTTATTATTTCAATATTATGTACATATTCATCAACAGGGTAGATTTAAATCCGTTTCAACTTGTTCAAGGCGTCTTTTTATTAAAATTAATTCATTTATTATTGCATATTAGGGGTTTCTCTCAAAGTTACATATACATGTATGCATATATTAAGGCTTAGTGACGTAAAGCACCATTTTCTCCCTCCGCTACCACTCAACCCCTATCCATCTGACTCTACAATCTCAACGAAAGTTATAGTTTTGTGTTACACATTTTTTTTTAGTTAAGTAATTATAAATATTTGAACATCAGTATAATTTGTTATTGTAACTAGAATTTTATTTTGTTTAAATTCCGTTCTAAGAATTGGATTAATCACTACAAAATATATTATTTTAAATGTTTAATATAGACTTCTTATCTAAATAAGAAAACGCAACTGGTAGTAGAGACGCTTGAAGCGTTCCCTATCAGCGCCTGTCCTTTAGTTTCTCTTTGACGAGTTAATCAAATATTTACAGCAATGCGTTAGCAAATGTTTCTCGCTGGGCGAATTGTTATTTTGTACTGTGACTCCAACTTCTCTGGTGTAGATGTCAAGACCGTACTGACCCTCCTCGGGGAAGCTGCAAAATAAATGGAACAAGCCTGTCATTTGGGACCAGAAACGGCGCATTAAATTTAAATATACTTACGTTATTGTGAATGTCACAATGTCATCAGATGTGTTGGTGTGTGCAACATATTTAGAAAGCTTCTTCTCTTCGATACCATTTTTGTGCAGTGTTGCCATAAAATCAGTCAGAGGCCGAGACATACGAAATTGTAGGTCCAAACTTCGTCCGGCGAATATTAGAGGTTCCTTTAAAATGAAAATGGAAAAGTGAAAAACGACATCCGGCAACGTCGGTACTACAGAGGGGTTCAAGTTAACCCCATGCGAAATGCACAAGATCGGGAAAAACTTCACAAACCGAAAGCAATTTTTATCCAACTATTCTACGAAGCTCTCTCGACGAACTTAAAAGAGTCTTCAGGCCGAGATGACGTTTAAACTTACCTGATGAGTAATTGGAATCAGTCCAAAAAGTCGCGTAGCTTTCGTTGGTCCCCATTCACCACTGGCACAGTCCGGCAAAGGCACCATAACGGTTTGCAGTTCCTCGCAACAAATCTGTAAAGCATCACAAGCTCTGCATTAGAAAAGCCATAACCTCGAATCACTTGACTGCACTAACCTTGAATTTGCAAACGGACTTGAATTTCATTGGTTCGCCCGTTAGGTATTCCTGCGGTGTGACTGCATTCGCAAATATGTCCAAGAGGAACGCGCCCGAGCACGGTGCATGCACTCGGAAGGCCACAATATTCCCAATCACCGATTGCATTACAAAACGTTTTAGGGACACCGCGTCGTAGGAATCCTCCTCACTGTCGTAGAACTTCAGATTATAATGGAAGATCAGGCAACTTTGCATATCCGTTGGCATAGCTATTCGGACTGTTGCTGCACCTTTTGAATAGAATCATTAAGGATGGCTAGCTCTCAAATTGTGACGGCTACAAACCTGTGTCATCTGTGAACACCACCGCACCATAGCCTTCATCGGCGAAGTGCAGGCCATAGCGGAAGAACAGCGATCGCACGAATGGTAGATTCTCGAACTCTCTCAGTGTGATGGGACGCTTTAGTAGTTGCCAGTCCTCCTGCAGTGGATAGAACTCGTAGATGAACTCACGCGGATCCGTAAGGAAGTAGTGATCGTCGTATTCATAGCTACAAAAGAGTACACTATCGATTAAAGAAATAATAAGAGGACTCTACCGGGGATGCCTTACCGAAGGCTGTCATTCTTGCCGCGTCCCGTTTTTGGTGCCTCCTTGGCATTCACCAGGTGTCTGGCTCCCCAATTGCATTGGACAAACCGCCAGGCTCCGGCCACGTAAACCGCATTCCATGAGTTTCTAAAGCGAGAGTCCTGGAATTTCACGCCCGGCTGGTAGCCGGCACTCTTCGAGTAGCCCTTGATCACCACACAATGAAGACCGGCATAACTGCAAAGCCGCTTGAACAGGACATGGTAGCTTTCAGTTCCGTACTTGATGCCACGCAATAGTCCCATTGGGGTGTCACCCCGCAAGTCGTCATCAAAGTGCATTGCGTTCAGATTCTTGACCGTTATCCAGCGGAAGATGGTACGAGCCTTCTCGATGTCGGTCGTGCATCGGCCCACCAGCTGACGTACAAGATCTGTGAATGTCTTCTGATCCTCTTGCGCCACCTACAAGTCAGAAATGATAATTCTCCGTGCATTTTGGATAAACAAGTGAAAACCTACCGAAATGGCAATCCTGTCAACGTCCTCGAACTCAATGGGATCTGTGTAGATTTGGAATTTACTGACTGCCGGCGGAGATGGAACTGGTGCTATTCCTGGGTACTCTACCGCAATGGCACCTTCGTTGAAGTCTTCGTCCAGGAAGATACTTTCGTTTTGCATGTACTCACTACGACGGGCGCTGATCAGTTCCAACATTTCACTAGATTGTCGATCGACAAGCGCCGCAGTCTCATAGCGTTCGTGTTCGAGCATTTTGCGTGTGATGCTTTCCTTCTTTTTGCTGCGACGCAATGTCATGTTCTTTTCGAGGTCCTCCTTCTGTTGCTCATGGCGGAGCGTGAGCACACCTTGCTCGTCACGATTCCGCCGTGAAGTGGCCAATTCCTTTTCGAATTTATGTGTCAGGCGCTGCAGTTCGCGTTCCCACTCGTCTTGGAACTCACTTTGGATCTTACGATCTTCCTCTTCTCGTTTTCGGGCGAATTTCCGATAAAGGTCGTCCTCTTCTTTGCGATGTTTCATTTCGAGGCGAGCTTGCTCTTCACGGGCCTGAAAAGGGAAACAAGGAAAATTGGTTGTTAGAGTTGTACCAAAAAGGATAGGAAGAGGGTTTAAGGTTGACAACATCTCGTTTAAGTAAGGGACGTAGCAAGCAACATAAGCCAACAAAAGTACACCCAAATTCAAGCTAAAAGTGTAAAGGTCTTGTATATATCAGGCAAATTAGGAAATGCAACAAAACGCCTTGACCAAGGGCACAACCAACTTCAAAATGTGCGCACTGGCTTTCTCCTTGTCAGTGCGGCCATTTTGAAGGAAATCCATCCGTTAAAGCTCATTTAACAATTATCAAGGCAGCAGCCTTTGGTTGATGACAAAAAGATTACACAAGTGGCGAAAGTAGTATCGAAGAATTTAAAAAATTGGTCAAAAAGTAAAGAAAAAAGTTGCAAACTACACCTGCGATTTAGAAAAATTAAGATGTGAAAAATCGGGCCCATATGTGGCTAATGATTCTCATCCTTATGAGAGGCGAGCCAATTCCTAATCAAAACAGGTAAAGTTATATATTGCCTATCGGACAATTAACGTTCTTCCAAGCTGAGAGTCACACAGTATGAAGTTTTTCGAGCTGGCTTTAGACGATCGGTGGCGGAAGCGAAAAGTGGGGCTTATTGCTGATAGGGGCATAGCTTAAAAGTGCCATGCTAGGTATAGTAGAGGCGAAAAAGAGCATCTTCTATCTTCTTCTTCTCCGTATTCTCCTTATATAGTTTCGCGATTTTTCTCTACTTTATTTAAGTGAATGTCATGCATTTTGTCTGGATTTATTTTACACCTTTCCAAAGTTTTTATCTGAGCTTTTGTCTATTGATCGCCGAAAATTAGTGGATATTCTGAGTGTTCAGTGGGAAATAAAAATAAAGGCACCTTTTCCATGACTCGGATTCAGTGATTCCAGATTGAGGAGCGTTAATTTTGGAGCTTCAATAAAAGTAGAAAACAATGGACAAATTTAAATAAAAGT
The DNA here is from genome assembly GCA_949126925.1 of Cheilosia vernalis. Lineage (NCBI taxonomy): Eukaryota > Metazoa > Arthropoda > Insecta > Diptera > Syrphidae > Cheilosia > Cheilosia vernalis. The sequence goes on along the minus strand of OX421361.1, from coordinate 38,237,319 downwards.
TTAAAAGTAGTATTTAAGCGTTTTTTTTATTAAAAACAAATTTCAAACTCAGAACGGAATGTTCATACTGAACATGAAAGAAAATAGTCCAACGAACGTCTACGCACATGAACGCAAATTCATCGCGCTTTATACATAATTTTAAGCACTTTAAAAATCCAGAATTGTTGTTATAGAATTTATGATTTTTTTTTAATTTTTTTAAATTTGTTTTCGAAAAGGTAACTTTTTTCCAATTTAGGCGAAAGCTAAAACTTTTGCTGATAAAAAATGAAGGGGAAAACAGTTTTCGAAGTACTAAAGTGTATCGCAAAATTCTGTCCGTCTGCCCTATAGCCTAAGCGGCTACCCTAATTTGGTTCAAACTTTGGATTTGATGTTTTAAAAATAAAAAAATTTTGCGTTCTTAATTTTCAACTCTATTTTTAAAAATTGCTCATAACTCGAAAACCCTATTTTCGATTTCGATGGAATGTTAAAAATCAAGTAGTGCCTACAACAATATCCAATACTCAGTTTTCAGCTAACTTTTTAAGCAATAGAATTTTTCAAATTTGGTAATGTTTTGTCTTAATAATTTTGCGAAAACTGTTCTAACAATTTTGATCAAAATATGAGTACCTACATATTTTAAGTATTTCAAATCCTATTCAGTTTTTCTCCAAAAATTCGAATAAATCAGTTTTATAATTATTTCTCAAGAATGACAAAACTCAATACCGCATTAAAAATGCAGTAACAGCAACTCAAAACTTATTTTTAGAAAATGCTAGTACAACCCGCACTTCTTCTTTTTTACTTTCTCCATTACGTAGTAAGAGAAAGATATTGGTTTTGTACAAAATTTCGAACTCGAGATTTTAATCAATTCTGATATTACGATGATAGAGGAACCCAAAAAAGTGGGTCACAAAATTCTGTCCGGTCTGTCCGTCTGTCCGTCCTTCCACAGGCGTACAGCCTAAACGGCTTCCCGGATTACGTTCAAACTTCCGATTTGGAGTTTTTGGGCTTACAGTTCGGGAGGTGTTTTTTTTTTGTCAAGGTAACCTCAATAATGGTACTTCCCATATAAGATTTTCGCACCAGTTTGATTTGATCAAAAACGGCTCTAACGATTTCAACCAAAATTGATATTTAAGCTTAAGTGTATGAAGTTACCATGACTGCGTACCCAGTTTTTGGCTAAAAGTTCGAACAACGGTACCTACTTTTTAAATTTCGACATATATCTCGAAAACGGTCAATACGATTGTAACAAAACCTAATTTCTAAGGTAATGTGGTCATTCCGAACTTAACATCAGACTCAGTTTTTCTCTATATTATCGTACAATGGATTTTTGAAAAAAGTAATTTGTTTAAAATTTATTTTTTTTTCAGTTTACCGGAAAACTGCGATAACGATTTTGACCAAAATGCAAACTTGTAGTCAAATGGATGTTTTCAAAACTATTGTGTCCTGAATTTTCGATTTGCTGAACACTCTTAAAGTCAGTCAGACTCGCATTTAACGAGAAAGTTTCGTGCGACCCAGTCGTGCACTTTATTTTTTAGCCATATTGAATGTGGCCACAATTAAAGAAATCTATTCACTCTGTTTTTTGGTGGCAGTTGAGGTAGTGAACTAAAACAAATAAGGTGTCATGGATGTTCTACCCATAATTATAGATACGCAAAACGGAAATAGACGCAGGTTCTGCTCACCAACACTTCTGTAATTGCTTGAAAACATTTCTATTTCTGATTTGAAACACATGAAATGAGAGTGGTAATTAGTTTCAGTAAATTAAACCAACAGCTCATCAATCAGTTACACGAAAAAAATAAATATTTGTCCGTTCATCATTTCCGGAAGCCATATTTTTTTTATAGGAACGCGGAATTTCTTTAACCATCGCTATAAAAATATCAACATGCCCAGCTTTCCTATAATTCCTATCACGTAAACAAAATGGCCGACCTATATACGATACGTGTCACGTTTATTTTGCGTGTTAGGTAATTCTGTCCCTTTCGATGGATAGTATTTACCATCCCTTTAATCTTCCGTGATAGGAATGTGTGACCGTGTAAATGCAGCATACCTAATTCTCATCAAAAAGTTTTAGGCCCATTTTATTCACTAGAAGTTGAACACAACTTGGGAAGTTTTCCATATAAAAATCCGCAAGTTGTGTTCAACTTCGAGTGAATAAAATGGGCCTTAGGGCCTTACCAATAAACATTTTTAGTTTCGACTCTAAATTTAAGTAGTTCACAGTGGCTGAATTTTCCATACAAATTTAGCAATTGTGAGCTTCCGTAAATTTAAAGTCGACACTAAAATTTTTTATTACTACGGCAGTTAGACTCATGATAAAATTGCTGATCCCTTCCTTTTGTCTTAACATTAAAAACAACGAAAGGTTTTGAGAAGCAAGGCAGACTGATCAGTTGCGCTTATTTATTTTTTCTAAAAGCGAGTATGAAATGATATGTCTTTACCCAATTAAGGATAAAGAGATCGGCAAGCGTATCTACTGAGTGCACCACTTTCAATTTTTAATCTATCGTACCTACTTCCAGTTAGAAAAAAAACTTTTCGTATTCGCTATGCGATATAGGTATCGAGTATACCTAAACAACGCTGACTCAGCAAGTTCGAAGGCTCTTCTTAAACCACTTTACCTGTCACTACACCGATTCCATAGGCATTCCCATATGAATTATCCCCCATTACACATAATAGAGTGTACACAAACATGCACAATCACTTGACGCGAGCACAATTTAATGCCACTTACCATCGTTAATCTTCGAATCATAGTACAAATGCGATAATGACACTCATTTATCACTCATTTTATTTGACACCAACCGTTTGTAAATCGGCATAGTGTTCATGAGTCGGAAATCTGATTGTAAAGCCTTCCTCTCAACCGGACAATTATAAATATCCATGTCTATGCTGGCACTGTCCACTGTCAACCGGAGATTGGTTGTGTCCATCAAAAGCCGGCCGTGTCTGTGATTCGAATCTAAACCAGGAGCACCGCACTGATAATTTCCTTTCAATGCAATTTAATTGACCGTAATGTTTTAAAACGAAACAACAAACACAAAAAAAAAAAAAAAAAAAACAATTCGTGGACTGGATGCAGATACATATAATTTGTCGGGAAATGCATCTGAAATATTCAACGCACGCAAATGGATCGTAAAGTGCACCCCCCAGACCCCGCAACAACCCCACCACAACATCTACGATTGCAATTACCTGCGCGCACTGATTTAGGACGATTTCTACACACACTTTCTGCAAGTTTTGCAATAAAAAAATAACAACCATTGAGAAACAGATACCGTTCGAGTTGAACTGTGTACAATAGCTTAGGGAATACTGGGTTATGGTCGGTTGTATCTGTATATGTATGATGTACATTCCCGTCTTCATATAAATGTTTGCCAATATAATTTGAATTAATTACCCCACAGTTTGGCATGCATCAGTTGAGCGGTAACTGACCGGTAATCATGCAGTCAGTGGTTTCGGTTGTTCGCATTCCGCGTGTAGATACAGCTTGTTGGCCGTTTGCCCTAAGCCTATGTGGGCTTGAGCCATAATTCGATGGATATGCAATCTAATTAGGTGGATGTGGTCATTTACAGTTGTTAATGATAATAAACGATATTGGTAATTGATAGCTAGAACGGTTTTTTTTTTGTTTTCTGTGTTCTTCTTTCATAACTAACCTATTGGGGGGAAGCTATTATTGATTTGGTTCCTATTTTCCTTCATGTGGTAACGGAGAAATTACGGTAAGGCTCAAATGTGGACCAAGATCATTTGTTAAAGAGGCAACAAACGATTTTATTCTTGATTAGCGGAGGTTGGTTTCTTATTTTTGGATCGAATATATTTTTTTTTGCAGGGCACAACAGTAATAGGAGACCATTGTAGTGCCAAGGTTATAGGTTTCTCCTCTTTGTAGTTTCGACCTAAAGCTTTTACACGTGCGGCACGAATTATGAAACAAAAAAAAAAAAAACTGAAGACGATCAATCCAGAAGCACATTCTAAGTGAGTTTGGAATGTGCCGTTCATTTCGAGCGGATGCTCGAGGCAAGACCACCAATATCATTACATTATTACATAAGTCAGATGGAACTAGTCTTTCAGAGCAATGCGGCCTTGTCAGGTGATGTCATAACAGAGATTAAAAAACTGTTGAGGATCGAGGGTATGCAGAAGTTAGTTACTAACAAAACAAGCTCTCACTGAAGAAGACAGCTTTAGAGTATCGGACATGAAGAATACCCAGCCCCGAATGGAGAATAGATTCCCTTATAGCTTCAAGCTTCCTATATTTTTTTTTGTAATGGGGGCGTTGTTAATGACTTCATGGCAAAAGCAAATAAGACAATGACATTGGCGACACCGAGTTCAACAGAAGATTTGGTATTGTCAGGTTGTCAGGTATACGAAATATGTAAAGGGTGTTTTTTTTTTTAGATGTATAGAACTTTAAGTTGGCAACACTATTTTAACTGGTGGCCAATTAGTCAGCTGTTAAGTGATTTACTTTTAGTTTGGTTCGGCATTTCAACACGAATAGACTGACGCCTGAACAACGCTTCCAAATTGTGCGAATTTATTTTGAAAACCATGGCTCTGTTCGAAATGCGTATCGCGCACTTTTCAATTTTCATAAGCTCACTTTTGGTTAAATGGATACGTCAATAAACAAAACTGCCGTGTTTAATGTGATGATAATCCTCAAGTGTACCTAGGTATGTTGAGACACCGTTACATCCACAAAAAACGACTGTTTGGTGTGCTTTATGGGTTGGTGGAATAATTGGTCCGTATTTCTTTGAAAACGATGCTGGCCAGAACGTTACAGTCAATGGTGACCGCTATATAGCCATGATTACTGACTTTTTCGCTCATCAATTGAACCACCATGATGTGCAAGAGCTGTGGTTTCAACAAGACGGCGCAACATGTCACACAGCTCGTGCCACAATTGATGTATTGAAGGAATTGTTAGGTAACCGCATAAAGTTTCACGTTGCGGACCGTGCGATTTAACGCCGCTTGACTATTTTCTGTGGGGATATGTGAAGTCGCTAGTATACGCCGATAAGCTCGAAACGATTGACCACTTGGAGGACAGCAATCGCTAAGTTATTGCCGATATACTGCATGTTGGAAAAGTCATCGAAAATTGGACCTCCAGATTAGACTACGTCCGAGCCAGCTGTATACAATGCCAGAAGATTATCTATCGGATGAAGCAAATTTCAAGCCAAATTTAAAAAAATCATATTTGTTTTGTTCCATTTCAAAGTTCTATACCTCTTATTTCACACATCAAAAAACAGAACTTTGTAAATCGGTTCAATAGTTCGTAAGATTTTTGCAGACATACAATTTTGCCATTCAATTTTGAAAATATAGATTCAAAAAACATTCTCGTGCAAAGCGAGGTGTCTCTGATTTTGCAGAAGGAGGCCAGTCTTAAAATAAATAAGGAAGGACATGATTTGCCTTGGCCGTATGGCCACAGCAACATCCTCGACTCGTTACCAAACGGCACGATCACGTTTCCAACCGACTACATCACACCACAACTTAATTTTAAAAAGGTATGTTTTCCGTCCAGAGCTCAGTGGAAGGGAAACGAAGTAGTGCAGGGTTTCGACACGGTCATATACGCTGACGGATCTAAGATGAACTGTGGTGTGGGGGCCGGGGTATACTCCAGAATCACCAAACATATTATCAGAATCATACCGTTTGCCGGATTTTGTCAACGTTTTCCAGGCTGAATTACTGGCTATTCGGGAAGCCTGCGCGCTTTTAGGGCGTGACACTACTCACAAACAAAACATCGCTATCTTTATAGATAGCCACGCCGCCATCAAAGCCATCAATTCGGCTACCATATCCTCTAAACTAGTGCTGGAGTGCCGGAACGAGCTTGCCCGCCTGGGTGAACGTTTCATAGTGTCACACTTCTCTGGGTACCAGACCAGGGCATAGTGACATAATACGTAACGAGCGTGCAGATGAGCTGGCCAGAAGGGGGTCAGCTCTGCACAGCTCACTCGCGGCAAGTGTCCACGTTCCACTAGGAGTGGTCAAAGGACAAATTCATTCACATTTCCTGCAGAAAGCCAATCTCCAATGGGAGGGGTTGACCAACTGCGTCATATGAAGGAAGATATGGCCCACATACGATCAAACCAGAACAAGGAACCTGCTAAATAGAACCCGCCCAGATATCGCCAGAATCACGGCAATAATCACGGGGCATTGGCCAATTGGAGACCATGCGCCCAAACTTGGGATCCCACACAACACCCACTGCCGCAGTTGCGGGAATGTACATGTGAAAGAAACTCTCTTCCATTTCCTCTGCAAATGTCCGGCACTATAGCAAGAGCCAGACTGCGCACACTGAACCAACCCTTTTTCGACAACCTTAGCGACATTTCGGGTAAAGGGATATTATACATAATTCGTTTCCTCAACTCCACAGGCTGGATATAGGCACCGAATGCTTTACACCCCTAACAAACTAGGTAACACGAGTCGTGGTAACAAAAAGGCACATCACAGTGCTACTTGGGTTCAAAGCTGGACCGCCACTTCTACCTACCTACCTATGATCTGCCTTAACGCCAAATATCTATCTCTGGATCTGGAAGAAAGGATAGCAAAGGGAAGATCCTCGGTCAATATTATTTAGGGCTTAGAGACGGCAAAGCCACCCAAGTAACAATCTGACTTCGGTAAGGGGCTAGTGAGTCTATTTCCCGTCCCGCAATATTGACAGCATAATAGGCTTTTCACACCGAGCCGAAAACCGAGTTTTCGCGAATACGCTCGAAAACTTCTACGAAAACAAAAGTTTTCCCGTACATATTTCAGTTTTCAAAACGAGTCGTTTAAACTCGTTTTCCACGAAAACAACTTTTAAAATCATTGGGTTGTTGAAACCAACTCACCTTTTGCAATATTCAGCAAAAAGGCTGACAGAACAAATGTCACAACTCACAACTTAAAATCATTTTCCACACTTAATTGATGGGCTAATATTTTTTGAAATGCACCAAATTTATTTTGTTTGTTGATTAATGCGATTGAAATTTGTAGCCACAGAAGTTTGCACCGAAGTTTAACGATTACTGTCTCACACACAGCTGATTGAAACGTCAGACGAAAACTAGTTGGTGGTCGGTGTGAATGCATCGATGAGTTCACGACTTTGGGCTTGGTGTGAAAAGCCTATAAAGCCTAACGGAAAAACATCTATCGCTAATATGGATATTTTCTTGTATAAGACTTTCTGAACAGATTAGAAAATACAACTTCTTCTAAAAAAATAACACAAGCCCCATCGAAGCTGTTGCCTAAAGAAATTACAAATTTGAACCTTCCCGAAGTCAAAAAATCGGGCAATGTTTGTTTTACAAACACATCCGGTCTTACACATTTTTAGTTTGACCTTAAGTTTTAGATGTTCACAGTGGCCATTGTGTCCATACAAATTTTGCAAACTGTGAACTTCCGTAAGTTAAGTGTTGAGACTAAATTTTGTCATTAGTAGGTTCTGCGCTGTAATTAAGTACCCATACAATTACAGTACATATTTATAGATTATAAAAACATTTCACCCATAAACCGCATCGCAAGCAATCGCATAGTTTGCCTACAGACAATCTTGACTCTCGCTTTTGCGAATTAATTTTTAATTTTTCAACAATGGTTAGCTCAGCGAAAAAAAATTCCTTGCGCCATCAAAAATCAAAATCTAACCTTGACAGTGTTACTACCGAATAATCCAATTGGTAACACACTTCAAAAGTTAAATCATAAATTATAATCAGATAAAGCTCTAAATCGGTCAGACAAATACCCAAACACTGTCAAGTTCAAGTTGTCGTCGGCATTATCCAGAGTGCGGGTGGTGTTGTTTTGGTGTGAAGAAACTCCTTCTTGTCACGCAGTCGACTTCAACTTCTCACACCTACACACAGTATTCAGTATTAAGACGGCTTGGGAAGAGATGAAGCACTAAACCGGTAACAATCGCATTTGTATTCGTATACAATGAGATTTTGTTTCTATTGTTGATGCCGCTGTTTCGATTAAAAATCCATCTGAAGGCGCTAGAAATGAATTTGATATGTTACATTTTGGCCAAATATTTCTACCAATATGCGGATGATGATGGGGATTTAATGCCAAACTGAACGTTCGTAGAAATGAAGTGATCCCACGAAATATTTCGGGATATGAAAAATTACTTAAGAATCTCACCGACTTTTACAGATTCCAGCCAAGCCTTTAACAAAGCCGTCAGTATCTGGTTGTTTTGAAAATTACAAAGTAAACAAGCTTAGCGAGCATCACCGTCTCTCATAAGCCTATGAACGATGATCATCATTATGACCATCTCCTTATGGGTGCACCCAGTTGCGAGTTCCATCTCACATATACCATAATAGTCTATAGATTGATTGATTCTCGTCTAGTCCAGCGCTGAGTGGTGGTGCATCTATAGACGGCCTGTCGTGTCGCTCGTCGTCACCATTCATGCCGAGAACAAATATGTGTGATTACGAGCCCATTGAGAACGTCTTCGGGATTCCAGTGCGACCGTAGATCTAGAGTGAAAGTATTTCAAGCCGGGTCTGTACATAATGCATAGCACCCCATGTAAAGAGCTTGTTATATGTACATAGTGGCATCTCGGGGAAGGCTTACACAGGAAATGATGTATGACCAGGCCAGTGGGTCTTGCGCACACATCTATCTGGTGTTCTGACGGACCTACTCGCCGATAATCGCGCGATACGTTTATGCCATGTTCTTTGTGTGTTTTTCTATTTATGCACTAAATGTGGTAGAACTCGTTTCGATAGATAGAACACAAGAGCGCATGCACGGGTGGTTCGCGAAAGGAGGGTACTCGTATCTGAGCTGCGATCATCATTTGGACCTGATTGAAGATGAGCTTTGATTTTAGTTTTATGGTTATTGCCGGCAATATGAGCAGCGCACAGGATGACATTTACGAGTATGGCACCTGTTCGATTTGTTGTTTTCGGTTTATGGCGATGATTTCATTAGTTGGCCACTTATTGGATTCTTCTTCTTTTTCTTTTGCAAGTCGTAGGTATATATATAGTGAGTCCGTTTTTAGATTGAGAAATCTATTTCGTTCTAGAGATGCTTTGTGGGATATTGTGAATGGGCGGTGATTTCTGAGGCAAGAACTGTGCACTGACCTGTAGTTTGTCTACATACTAATCCTATCGACCATGAACCAAGACTCATTCGGAGTATAAGTATGCCCACTTTTCATTCCCTATTTCGAGTCTTTTATTTCTATATCATTACAAAATATGTGTGAGCTGTTATTGACAAAATTAAATAATTTTAATTTAATTTAATTTTAATTCATTTATAATACTTTCACCTTATATTCAATGCATCTTTTGCTTTTTATATACGCATAGAATATTAAAATAACGGGTTTTCCAATGAGAGGTATTATTGTGAATGACCCGCTATTTCGGTAGCTGTCACTTTTAAAGCTTTTATTCTTTGACATTTGACAAGTACAAACTACGCCATTACTTAAAATGGAACGATACTCGCTTCAACAACGCATTGAAATTATTAAAATTCACTACAAAAATGGTGAAGATCTTGCAGTCACAGCTCGCAAAACTTAAGCATTTTTGGTTGAAGAAAACCCAGGTTTGTCCACTAATCGTCGTTTTTTGGAATTGGTGATGATTAATGATTTTTTATGGTCGGAGTTGGATGGTATTGAACTGGAAAACGTTTACTTTCAACAAAACGGCGCTACGTGCCACACAGGCAACGAAGCTATTGATCTTTTACGGGGAAAGTTTCCGGACCGTGCTATCTCTCGAAGAGGTGATCACAATTGGCCACCGAGATCTTGTGATTTAACACCTTGCGACTTCTTCCTTTGGGGCCACGTGAAAGATAAGGTCTACGCACAGCGTCGATTCAAAACCTCAAAAAATGTCATTTTTCGGTGCCGTGAAATAAGGCCAAATCTGACAATTTGGCCTTTTTTCACTTTACAAAAGTGAAATAAAGCCATATTTCAACAGTTGGTCTTATTTCACTCCGACGAAGTGCAATAACGCCAAATTGGTGTTATTGCGCTTTCAAACTATGAAATCTGTATGGGGGGGCATGGTGCCCCCCTGCAACCCCCTGCTTGGGTTTATTGTTGGATTACGGGGTGGGTGCAAGTTTGGTCTTATTACTCAAAATTTGATGGCATTATTGCACTTTGTCCGAGTGAAATAAGACCAACTGGTGAAATTTGGCCTTATTTCACTTTTGTGTAGTGAAAAAAGGCCAAATTTTCAGATTTGGCCTTATTTCGCTTGGCCTTATTTCACGGCACCCATTTTTCTTTGAATACCAAAATAACACCTCTTATGGGAAAACCTTTTTACAATTTTATTATATTTTAAGACTTCTTTAGATTTGATTTAAATATCTATGGGATATATTTTAACACCAAAAATGTTTTATTTTAATATACATATACAAAAATTTCAAATTTTCCGTAGCCTTTTATAAACTTTGAAAATAATTCTATAGTGCCGCTATGCTTAAAATTTTATAATGCTTTTGTTCGTATTTACAAACAATGTTAACTAAGTCCTTTATGGTTTGGCTTATGGCCGTCTAAAAGATTGACAATTTAGCTATAAAAAACTATGCAATGACTAATGACCAATGTTAATAACCTCATCCAAACGGTCAAGTAGGTATGCAAATATGTGAAAATGAGTGGAAAGGCTATAATCAACCAGACGAGGTGAGTAACATTTTTCACAATCTCAAACATCAGTTACACTTTGAGAAGTCTCCTTTTTCCAAAGGATAAATTGGTGGTTCCAACGGCTCTTCAGGAAAAAATAGTTAAGTGATAGCATTCTATAGCACGTGCAAGAATGTTATTCTTTTGGCCCGGAATGAATGCAAAAATCAAGGAAATTGTATCGTCATCTGTGCAATTTGTGTTCGGAATCAACAAAAAGAGCCATTCACACAAGAAGAACCACTTAAATACCCTTTTCACAAGGTATCAATGGACTTGTTCGAATATGCGGGTCATGATTTCGTTGCAGTCATTGATGCATATTCAGGATTCTTAATTGCAGATTGCCTGAAATATATAGAAAACATCCGTACACATTATTGAAGTCATTTGCTGATCGTTTAATAAAGTAGGCAGCGTTTCCAAGCCATTCTGGCATTTGGGCACCGTTTTTAAAATTGTCAGCGTTAATTTTGACCTCTTGGGCACCAAAACTGTATTTTTTTTTAAAAACAGCTCCTAAGTAGATAAATAATAAAAGTAAAACAACAACAAAATCAAGAAAAAGTTGTTATATATTCAGTCATATTATGGCGATTGAACAAATACTTAATAAATTAAAATAAAACTTAAAAAATAATAGGTAGGTACATCAATTTAATTTGGTTTTTATATTGCCCATGTTAAAATAGCACTGAAATATTTTTTAAGCACAAATAAACGCCCTAGCGCTAAATCTACTTTGTCGGCACTGACATGCAATTTTGGGCACAAAATTAACGCTGAAAGCATTCAATTGGTAACGCTGAAAGTAGGGTTTTCATCAATTTTGAGATGTGACAATTTTAATTCGAAAGATTAGCGAATGATCATAACAATTAAATTCATTTCTCAATCCCTCGATATCCACAAAGTAATGGATTGGTTAAAAGGTTACAGTTACTGCTAAAAACACACTTAAGCGATGTTATGAGGCAAATGAAGTCGATCAATTCTAATATCATCTACTGGAGTAGGTATAACGTAACGCCTGTGCCAAGCATGAAAATGGCCCCAGCACAATTTATGTTCTCGGTAGGTCCCTTAAAAACAAAGTGCCAGTTTTAGAATACAGACTCATTTCATGGTGAAATTGTTCAAACAAATTGTTTAAGCTATGGAAATGAATTTTTGTTAAAGTCATATGGACCGTATTCGAAATATGTCCAAATTTCAAAAGTAGAGTTAATCGATTTTTTAGCCAAAAACTGGGTATGCAGTCATGGTAACCCAGGAACGGATACTGAATATGAAAAGTTTCCGCATAAACTAACGTTTGAGATCAATCGCAAGTTGCGATTACCAGATTTCATAAAGTCTTCGAAACTTTAAAACAGTACAGATGACGCACAGGTAGAATTTTCAAGTCACAGACCAAAGGGTAGATAAGAAAATTGCCTTACAGGTTTTCCGCATAATTTTCTGAGGATATATTTCTGTATTATCAAGAGCGGCTGTATTTTGTTTTCATAAGAACCTGCCCAGCAAGTAATTACATATTGTAGTTTTGAATGAACAATGCCATAGTAAAATGTTTTAATAAAGAAGCTGAACAAATACTGCTCAGATAAAAAAAAAAAAAATGCCGAAGCGTACCTACAACGAACATATTATGTCCTCAAAATCTCTATATGAGATCGAGAAGCTCAATCTCGAATCTAATGTGATACCCAAGTAGTCGAATCCCTCTAAGTCGAACCTCCTTTAACTCAAATTTCCCTCTTAACTCGAATTTTTCGACCCAAGTTTTGCATTCCCTCCAATTTTTCATAGAAAAGTCATCCTCTAAGTCGAATTTTTCCTCTGAAGAAAACAAAATTAAAAAAAAAAAACTCGGAGCTGAAGAAGAGTTTGGCGAAACCATTACTAACCATATGCGATGCCGGAAAAGAATGATATTGAAAACGCAATCGAAATATTGCAAACTGTAATTGAAATGACCGAAGATGTCCCAGAGGAGATTCACTACTGCCTATTTCAAATAGAATCATTTATTAAAACGAGTGAACACTGCTACTTTCACATCCCAAACAAAAATAACAAATTTTTGATCAAAATGTATACCTACTTTCCTATTTATTAATTTAAATAAATTCGCTTAGAAAAAAAAATCCCTCTAACTCGAATTTTTCCAGAAATCCCTTTAACTCGAACTTTTTTTTAACTCCCGTGAAAATTCGACTTAGAGGGATTCGACTTATTTCAATTCATTAACTTGCAAGTTTGAGTCTTTGGCACTCAGATGCGTGAAAATAAATATTCACATTAAAGTCAAGTAGAGACGACAAGCTTAAAATCTTAATTTTAATCTTTGAGCTAATAACTAAGCTGTGTTTCGAAAAGCAGATTTTATAAAAGGCTTCGATCAACGTTTATGTCGGAAACCAGATCGAGGCGACTAGCCTAACCATAAGCGAAACCGATGTCATCTGCAAAAGCAGTTGGAACACCTTTAAAGTCAAGTGTAAAAAGAGAGTCTATGAAGATAAGAAAGAGAATCGGACCTAGCACAGAACCTTGGGGTACCCCTAAGTTAATAAACATTCTATCACTCTTTATGTCATGAATCTTCTACCATAAATCTCACACTTTGTGACCCATTTTGAAGGTAAGATCTAAACCAACCTAACATGAAGCCACTAATTCCCCCTTTTTCAAGTTTTTCCGGGAGAATGTGATGAATGATGATTGATCATATCGAACGATTTGGTAATATCAATAAATAAAACTGTAGAACACTTTTTACCATCAAGGCAGAAGCCTTTTCAAACAGTGGAACTATAGCTGCACACTTGAGCCCTTCAGGCAAAAAAAAAAAAACTGTCGCGAACTGTAAGCTCACACAAACTCCAAGTCCGAAGCTTGTACCTAATCCGGGCTGTAGGCCTCGGGATATACGGACAGACAACCGAACAGAATTTTGCGACCCACTGTTTTGAGTTCCTCTACCTATTAATCGAATTGTCAGAAATGTTTAACATCTCGAGTTCGAAATTTTGTTAAAATACAATCAGGCCTATTCGGCAAAATCTTTTATCAATTTGTTCTGTTATTCTGTTATGAATTTCCATACAAAAGTTGGAACAGTCAAAAAATCTTTTACGAGCTCTAAAATTGGTATTCTGTGTGGAAAAAACTTTTATGAATTAAGTTAAGAATCATAACAGAATAAAAGATAGAATTTTGTGACATTTATTATAAAAGATTTTTAGTAAATATGAAGTCTTGGATTGAAATGTTTCTCTATGTAACTCCTAGGTACAAGTTTTTTGTTTCGAATTTCCGGGCCCGTTGCTTCCAGAATTTTGGGATGCTAAATATTTCGAAATCAGAAGTGACTTATGGTACTTCATATTATACCTCTATAAAACTATTTAGATCTCTAGAATGCAGACAGATTTTGGTAGTCGAAAAATGTCTTGGTATCCTTGTTAGCACTCTCACACGAGTATAAGGTGTTCTTCTTGTAGTTCGCTTCGCTGTTTCGAGGTATAACTTTGTAAAGTTCCTCGCAACATAAAATATCGTGAACGCTTTTGTTATAAAAAATGGTCGACAACTCTTTCTTGGTATCCTGGTTACAAACACAAGTCTACTCAGTCACTTAGTATAAGAGTTATTTGCTGCAAGTGCGTCAATTTAGCTGACGATCGACACTGCGACTGCGACTGCATGCTTTGTGCATTCACAGGCTAAGCATTCACGCTTGTAAAGGTTCTCAGTAACGCACGTGACAGTCCCAACTTTCCATAACAAACAATGTGTCGAAACCGTACCCATTTTTGATGACACAGTATAGACGTCAATCACACATTTACGTGCAATCACTACTAATCCGTAGAAAATTGCTTTCGACGGCAGCATAACGATTGCCAAATTATTTATCACGACCTCGTGACCATGAACTGGTGGCGAGAAAGTGCAACGAAACTTTAAAAATTCCCCAACGTGCAGCAGCAGCTGTCAAACAACCCGTGAAATTTAATTCGAAAAATCTTTTCGGCTTTGCATTAAATTATTGTGCGTGGGGCTATGCTACTGTATGTGCGCAGGCACACGCACAAACGCCGCAAATATCGTGTCGCATTTAAATGCAAAAGCAAAAATTTGAATTTCAAAAAATAAAACAACCCACGGACTATAAACAGAAAATTAGCAATTCGCCATTCATCTTTTCCTGGCCTTGTTCAGCTGGTCTCGAATTGCACTGCGAGCTTAATTTCAAACCGCCTGTACCAACATCTATCTCTTGGTTAATGACCTTTTGGCAGCTTTCGCCCTAGTGAATGTGATGGGTACAACTTTGTGGATGGCTCTAGTAAGCTCGGCTCGTGTTATGCCCTGAATACTATCGCGATACTTTAATTACTCAATTACTCTTCTTTCGCTTGCGATCAGCATGCAATCTTTTTCCTAAAAGAAAGTTATCATGCAACTCTAGCGTTGGTAAAAAAATAAAGCAACTGCACATGCGACTGCATATGGTGAATATTATAAAGATTTGGTAATAAAATATACTCGTAGTTACTAGTTTTCATTGCTTAACTTACCAAGTAGAAATCGATTGGTTTTTCGCGACGCTTGTTGTACGCCTTTTGGATTTCGGTCTGCTTGAGTGCGTGTGCAATGTGTAGCGCGCTGGCATCGAAGCGTCCATACTTGTAGTCGGAGTCATTTTGTGAGGGCGAACTAACTTCGCGACTGCCATAGCCATTGGGCGTTGATTGACGGGAGTTGACACCTATGGTGGTAATGAAAATTTATAATTAGTCTCCAAGTATGTACGAGGAATGCTTTTAATTAGTTGAACAAGATTCGTTAGACATGCTGCATGTATATCTGGTTCAGTTGGCAGGCAATTATTGGGTGAAAGTCGAAGTCGCAAGGCAAGACAAAGTATTCAGGGCCTTTAAAGACGAGGACTCTAATTGGTCTACAGATAATTGTTATTCCGCTTTCGAGGTATCAGCTGCATTGGAACATATGTGATTATGGAACTATAAAGTTGACAATTAAAATTGTGCAGTGATGTGATCGGAAAGTATAAAGGAACCTGCATCTATATGATAGAAAATATTTTTCAGAATGGTTTTTGTTCTAAGACCTTTTCAACAAACTTTTACCTTTCTAACATACAGTGTACCAAATAAAGAATTTAATTTTTTCATATTTTTTCCCTTTTGGAGGTTATAAAAGTTCTTTGAAATTTATAATGGATATAAGGCCGTTAAAATCAGAGACAAATTATTATACTGAGACCCCCAACTAGCAATCCTCTTACCACAATATTTTCTTTTTTCTGTGTGACATGCTAAAACATACAAAAAATATAGAATAATTGCTGCCAACATCTGCCAACAATGGGGGAATATTAATATTGCTGAATACTATTGGTTAATTATTAAATATTTGTAAAAGGTGAATAATAGAACGTGTTTTGTTAACAAAACTACCTAAATGAGATGTCTTATAAACAAGGACAAACATGGTTGTGTATTTTCAACTTTTGAATATCATTAACTTCGATTTCATGTGTAAATTTCTCTTAAGTAATTGAAGAAAGTTTGCTCAAAATGTTGTTATTTTCATACAACAATTCTACATTGTTGATTTTTCATAAATATCCTCACGTAACGAATAATATAAACATTTAATAATTCTATGAACGCTGTCAGCAACTTTGCCAACAAAGGAAGTGGTTAATTTTTTTTCAGAGTATGCTGGTGAACCGGCATTTTTGAAGTTTTGTGACATTTGTCAATACGAATTTGTATGTATCAATATAAGGCACCAAATAAAGGAAATTCCGAAAGGATATTGCTTGTATAGGCAAATCGGACGAAATGATTGATTTTGTTCTATTCTAGTCACCGATCCATTGTTATGACGCAGCGAGAACATCGCCAATAATTTAATTCAAAATCAGCTTTCAGCTCCCACAGCCTTCGTGATTAGGAGTTAGGACCACCGTTTAGGTAGACCGTTTTGAAGAACGGGGTTCAGTGGTCGACCGGAAGAGGTGTTCATCGAAATATTCGCACCACTTCAACGTGGAAGCTGTGCGGCAGTGTTACAAATGATCCATCTGTCCCAACTCGTCCCAAATATACCCATAGAAAATTCCAAAACTGTCCAAACACTGCTAAAGCAAAACACACTGCTAGGCAAACTTTGGACATGGTGTGTGAAATTTTTGGCGAGCGTTTGGTTTCAAAAAAAAATCAGATTTCCCTTGGCCACCTCTACGTCCATACAATTTTGTATGAAAATTTTGACATTCTGAATTCAAGTTTGGTACAAATGAAGAAAGACATATTAATGACCATCCGGAGCTGACGACTCTTATCTCGGAACTTCCATAACTTGACATGATCTACAAGGAAACAAACAGCCTCCCAATAACATTGTTGCTAACTAGTAAAAATAATAAATATTTTGTATGTCACAATAAGTAATTTTATATAGAAAATTCCGCCATTAATTCCGACACTAAATATGATTATTTGTATCCCGCATTAAGTTTTAAAGAGTTCGCGGAGTTCAGTTTCAGTACGAGTTAGCACCACGTAACTGCCAAAAACGGCCTGAACTTGTATACGGATATTTACAAAATGGACTCAAATGTGGGAGCTGTTATTCATGGAACAAATTGAAAGGTCTCAATATACCTTTTGCACGACGCTCAGGTATTTTCTGAGCAGACTTCCATACCATTTAGAAATCCGGGAACCTTTTTAACATATCGGGCCATCAACAACACCGACGGTTAACCCCCAAAAAAAGGGCATCACAATGGGTCCACAAGGACCTAAGTGTGGTATAGTTTAACGCTGCCCTTATATCAGTTTTCCTAGAGAACAAATTCTTAGATTTCGTTTCTGCAATCGACCGCATAAAAGAAGTTCTGAATTCTCTTAAGAACATGAGAGAAAATGCCGACGATTTCTTCAGAAACGCTTTTCAATCCGGATCCCAACTTGCCGAGGACCTATTTGAAGTTCAGTTAAGAGCTCCAAGAACTTAATTGAAACAGACAATGCGTTCCGATCCAGAAAACTCTTCTATACTGAAACATATTTTGGAGTGTCTATACTGATTCCTTTGCATAGATTCGTTAATACGAAACCTTCATGTTGACCACGAAGACGTTCTACCATCGTTTCAAGCTCTGCTCCCAGGTTTTGCCGTAGCTGAGTGAGTGAACGAAATAAAAAAGCTTAGCTGAATTAAACCCTCCGGTGCTGCGCCCAACCAACTTGGTGGTCGCAACTGAAGGCCGAAGGTTAAGGCTATACTCCGCCCATCAAAAGTAAAAGTTAAGCTCGCAACATCCCATTTCAACTGTAAATCATTTCCCAATCGGTTCAGTGCCTCCGAAAACCATACCAGTAGCCGGAAGAAACACTCAAGCGTGCTTTTTAAAATTTGTATAACCTGTACACTCTCTTAATACACAACTTACCATCGACACCATCCAATCGCGAACCTCGGATCTGTTCATTTACAAATTTATTAGATCGCGGCACATTCAATGCCTGTCTTATGCCAACAGACGTTTGATCGAGATGACCAGGTCCACTCTTTGGTACATGTGAACTGCAATACACCTGAAATTGTAACAAAAAAAAAGAATGTTTTCAGTCAACAACATCTATTAGATAAACATAAACAGTAAACACTCCTGTTCCACATTCCCGCATTGAAAACCACACTCGCTGCACATATAAGCCACACTTTCATTCAATCCACATCCACACTGTGTTCTTTCTGAATGCATGCAGCTATTATGTGTTTCCTTCTAACGAGTCAACACCGCACGTTCCCAATGCAAAAACAGTTGAGCTATGACGACAGAGGGAAAAAACAAAAACACAGCCGCCCCTTGTTAGCACAATAAAGTATAGAAACAACAGAAAACTGAAAAGAAAAACTAAATTACTGGTAATTACAAGTACAAATGCTGATCTCTCTTTTTCGAACGCAGAAATAGCGTTCAACTAGAAGGTGTTTAGCTAACCAACGGATACATGTAATACATCTGTTTCGGATCAACTGTCCGTCCGTCCGCCGACAGTACTCGCAACTCGCAAGTAGGTATATAGCGTCTTCGAATTTAATGCTGCTGTTGAAGTTACTGCTTGTTTTATAACTTATCCTTTCCTGTAATGCCAATTTGGGCCTGATTGTGACGTAATGTTTGCCAGCGCCGACGAATTGTCTTAAAATAGCCATCACTGACAAAGTGTGCGTTGCGATGATGGTGGGAGTTGAGACTGCGACTCAGACTTTACTTGCCACAAGCGGTGGAAATTCAGAATTGAGTGGCGTGGCCTTATTGAGAAGGCCGTTTGTGAAAAATGTCTGTAATCGAGTTGAATGAAGTTTTTTTCTTTATGAATGGATTTGGTTTGAGAAATTATTATAAAAACAGACAGTTGCAACTGGTGGGAATGCTACTGGAATGTCCATTGCAACATAGATGCAGCAGCTGTCATTGAAATGTGGTCTTTCTTTTTAAAAGTTTGTTTTTGTTTGTTTGCAATTGCTAAAAGTTAAAAACAATGATTGGAACAATTCAAAATAAATTTATAAATAAAGAGCAGTGGGCCCTCTTGGGTGGCTGACGTCAATCTCACAAGCCTATACTCAAGCTAAACTAGTTTTATAGCCCAGAAAGTTCGAATGGTTGACTTCCTCCCATCTCCGGTAAGGGGTCAACTATATATAGAACAATATTAAGGTCTTTTTTTTTTTTAAATTACTCACAACAAGAAATAGTTTAATTTGCATCCCGAACGAGGTCGTTCATATGAGATTGGACTTTAGGGAATATTGGATGTCTTAATGAGGACGGGATCTTCCCTGAACCATGACAAATAAAACATCAGGTACCACTCGGAAAACCATATCGGCCAGAATTATCCTGGGAAAAAAACAAATCGGAATTATTTAACGAACAGTAGGAGTTTGGTTAATCCAAAGAATTTTTCAATAAGGACGGGTCAATGTTGAAATCGAATAAATCAAGTTGTGTGTGAGGCTATAAAAAAATTCCTTCTTTTTTTTGAAAGGCCCAAGTATGAAATATAACATCTTTCGAATGATACTTTGCGGCCTCTCACGGTGACACGAATACGAGTAGTTGAATTAATAATGACTTTGCCGCATAGATCCGGCTGAATTCGAATTGGTTATTATTGGCATAGACCTGCGACTTCAGGAAACCCGACAAGAAAAAGTCTTGCGAGGTCAAAGCGCACGGTCTTGATGGCCAATTCACGTCACCTCTGCGAGAGATAAACATATACCCTCAAATCGGCCATTGTGACATCTGCTGGGTGACACGTAGCCCCGTCCTGTTCGAACCAAATGTCTACCTCTATATTTCGTTCAATCTGGTTTTAAAGAACTATTAAATGCATTTCAAGTAAATTTTAATTAAATTTTCTTTTAAGAACTGTAAGTGTAAGTATAGCAAAATTGTTGTTAATAAAAAGCAATAAAAATTCCAAAAAAAATCCCTTGGCTGATGATGGTCATGGTTTTATCGAGGTCATTTTCAAAAAAATACGGTCCAATGACGCAGCGAAGTCGCAAAATCCGCCGCTACCAATAACTTTTTACGGATGCATTGCCACCAGGTTAAACTTGTATCGTCCCACATATACTGTTGCCATTTCGCTTTCATAGCCATTAATTCAAAAATGCATCTCATTGCTAAAGATGATTTTGTAGATTTTTCGGCCCAAATTGGGCTCCTCTTCCAAACGCTTCGAAGCCCAGTCAGCGAACAAACGGCATCGCCTATGGTCATTCATTTTGAGCTTCTGGGTCAGTTGGATCTTGTACGGGTTTAGGTCCAGGTCCCGGATACAAAACTCTCCAAGTTGAAGTCTGTGAAAGGCGGGGAATTGACTACTCGGGTGGGTCTAATCTGGCGATTCTTTGAAGTGTTGGTTGATTTAAAAAAAAAAAAACTCAAAATTAGAGTTGTCTCAAAAATTGGAAAGTTGACTTTGAAGGGCGTTAAATGGGAGCACTGACTCTCACTTTGATAATAGATTTTTATCATTTGGACGTAAAACTTGGCATGGTGTGGTGATTGCATCAATGACTTAATAACAAACAAAGACTAGACAGACGACTCTAAAACAACATGGTCGCCACACAGTGCCGTAGCTAGGATTTTGTTTGGGGGGGGGGATGGTATATAGGTATATTCCAATCTATTGATTTTTATTAGTTTTCAAATCGTATGTACTCAAACGAACAAACTTCAATTATTTTTTTTACACACTTTTTTTTTAAAGCAGAAGAAGTCTTAATTTTTTTTGACAAGAGGCTTCAGCAGAAGACGTTTCTGAATTGG
Organism: Cheilosia vernalis; assembly: GCA_949126925.1. Lineage (NCBI taxonomy): Eukaryota > Metazoa > Arthropoda > Insecta > Diptera > Syrphidae > Cheilosia > Cheilosia vernalis. The sequence continues at coordinate 38,216,044 of OX421361.1, read as the reverse complement.
AACGTATTGTCTGTTTCAATAAAGTTCTTGGAGCTCTTAAGTGAACTTCAATAAGGTCCTCGGCAAGTTGGATTGCGGATTGAAAAGCATCTCTGAAGAAATCGTCTGCATTTTCTCTGATGTTCTTAAGAGAATTCAGAACTGCTTATGTGCGGTCCACTGCAGAAACGAAATGTTAGGATTTTTTTCTGCAGGAAAACTGATAAGGCCAGCGTTAAACTGAATAGTTTAGTAGGATACAATTAGGTTTACTAGGAAACCACTTTTTTGGACCTCTGTCAAAAGTGTTGATGCTTTTGAAAACATCGCCCACGTTGTGCTCATTATTTCTTCAAGACTTATTGAGATGCATTTGAAGAGCTCTACAAAGGAAACAATACTTTTGTGCCTTTCAATGAATCTTGTTTCATAAAGGCGTAGAAGTCGAGTTTTTCTTTTAATAACATTTTTGAAATTTAAAATTTGCATTTGAATGGTTACGGAAGAAATTAGCTATTTCACTAACTACACCAAGGCAATTCCGAATTGCAGGAGTTGACATGGCATTAGACAAATAGGCTTCAGTAGAAGAGGTTCAAGCGATGGCGTGCACAATGTACACACCTAGTGCATACCTAGCGTTTAAACACTATTGCCTAATCCTGCACTGTACTACACTTAAATTACCAGCCATATTTGCGGCCCCGTCATGGCTAACACAAAAAACTATACCTTACTATTACCTTATTTTTATAAATTTCAATACATATTATACAGAAGGTTTTTTTTTTATGTCTCGTTTGGGGGGGGGGGGGGGGCTTCAGCCCTCAAGCCCCCCCCCCTGGCTACGTGCCTGTGAAGCCACAGTGTGCCAGCATCGACCCGTACCAATTGAAATACCTTTTCTATTCTCAATGTAGTTCCTCATGTTTTCTCGTGAGGTATTTCCCCTCAACGCAAACAGGGACTAAAATTAGTCGAATCATTTCCGTTCAAAGCAACCGGCCAAGCAGTTCTTTTTCCGCCTTTGGTAAAGTCCACGCTTCTGCGCCATAGGTAGAGCAGCACTATAAAATGACGTGCTCCCGGTATAGAGGCAAGCTTGATCTCTGATATGGTGTCATTCGCAAAGTCCCGGCTTCGATAGAAAAATAAGCTACTTCAATGTTATAGCTGTGAGTTTTATCCTTTTTTTAAATCAAACTTCTAAAAGAGACTGTTTACAACCTTAATGGAGCAGCAAGTGATGGCAATCTTTATGTTCTCCACAACCTGATACCTGACGTGTTTGGCAGAGATGTTCGAAATAGACATGTCTCTGCATAGCTCGTCTCTTTAAATGCTATCACATGCAGCTCTATAATCGATAAAAAAGATCTGAACTTCTTGTGCTTTTTTTAGATCTGTAGTAGTAGGAATATTTAGTTGGACTTGCCATTCCTGTAACCACCTTAATAGAAGCCAGCTAGATCGCTGACAAATGGGCCAGGCATTCAGACAGTATACGACAGTAAGAATCTTGTAAGCAGTGTTAAGGAGACCGGTCAAACTATGATGAGATTTCAATAATCAGGCCTACGTTTTTTCGGCCCAATCTTGGAGATGTGTTTAGTTATCGTTTCGACCAAGTCTTTGAGCTTTCCTTAATTAATTCGCCCGATAAGTCGTCTGGGCCAGAGGTTTTGTTGGACTTGAGTTTATGTCCTCACTTTACTCCTGTGGACCGCAGTCTTGGGTCTCGACGTTATAGTTGAATGATTCCTTCTAGCTGATTATCTTCACTGTTTGAGTGTGGATCTTCTTTATCTATCCTCTCAATACCGAAAGAGATTCTACTACAAGGTTTCCTGACTCATCTCTGTCCCTGTTTGGGTCTTGCTGGGTTGATACTTTATATACTTTTTGATAGAACTTCTGAATATTGTATGTGAACTATCGCTTCCCAAATTTGTCCGATCGGGCGACTCTCGTATACTTTCTTTTTCGTCAAGAAAAACCGATGTCCTTCCCTCCTGTTTTGCACGTTTGCGAGCCGCTATCTTGCTTCTCTGAAGAGCAGCTTTGTATACAAGTTTCTTTTTTCGCGGCGCATACTTTCCGGACCGGACGTCTTTTGTGGGGTTTGTCCAATCTAGAACCTACCTCACACCAGATTATACGAAACTTCCTGTAAGCTCGTTTCAATAGCAAAAGCAGCTCTTAACCTCATGTAAATCACCATCCTTTCTGTCCCGCTTATGCCAAGGATTCCTGATGTCATCTATTCAAGTGGGGCGTTCATAGGTAACTCATGTTCTTCCACCACCGACGGTAGATCCTCAGGGACAATCCGCACAATCTTAAAGGAAATGTCAAGATTGATTCAATAGCAAGTTAACATGCGCGCCTTCTTAGAGGACCTGACGGCATGTGTTGGAAGCTGATTTTTGGACACGCGCCTACTCTTGACCAAACAACAGAGGCATGCATTGCAAGAAGTACAGGTATCTACTCGTACTTTGCGAAGTAGATACCTCACGTACTTTGCGTCACACATATTTTCACTACTGAGCAATTACGACAACAGAGCTTCTACCACCCAATGTCAATTAATTAAATAATAATAATAACAGACCCCAGTTTGTTGTTTAAAAATTTCATCAAAAAGCGAAAGTATTCGCGAGTCGGTGAACCCATTTCTCGCCTATAATCGGAGTTAATTACCCCCAAGCAATCAACGGCCAGGCGCCACTTTCGCTCAAAGATAGGAATCATGTTTGCAGATCAACGCCTATGGACCAAAATCGCCACCTTCACCGCCTTCTTTTGCCAACCGAGGTTGGCTCAAATCGATTTTAATTCATCAATGAAATGTACAGCATAGAGCATACCCCCCGCCATGTTCATCGACCGCGACTAAACATTCTGCCCAAGTCGCAAAACAGAGAACACAAATATCAACCAGATCACCCACACGCCAGGCAATTTGACATAGTTAATGTCGCTCCATACACTCACTCACTCACTCGCTCACTCGAATAAGTTAGATTAGTTTTAGCAATCAACTCACCTCCTTGTCATCGTGCTTATGCTGACTGTTAAAGTACGTCTTAAGTGTTAATTTCGTCCCACAGTGGACGCATTTGAAGCAACCCGAATGGAAGAACGTAAAGTCTTTCAGCGGTCCAACGCGGTCCACCTGGTAGACGATTTCGTTGCAACGCAGGCATGTGGATTCGTAGAAATTCGGCCGATACATGTTTGGTATTTTTAATTATTCGCTAAGCCGAGCGAACACTGCGTCTCTATGTGTGGATGGCGTTTATTGCATTAGCGGCCGCGATGCCTTGGGATCCGATTTTGAAGTTGCTCTCGATGCGATGCAATAGTTGCACTTAATTCGTTTGAGTGTGCTGGATGTACTTTCGTTCAGCTCAGCCAGATTCATAAAATTTACAATTTATCGACATTTTTACTGCGCACCGTGCAACATCACTTTGTGGTAGCTGAGAGTGATGAAATAAGTTTTGTGCTCCGGGCCAAAGACGATGCCGCCACAAGTCGCTGGTTGCACTGGAACAAGTGGATGGGGAGTTTGTATTTTTTTTTTTTTTTGTCTGAAAGGAGAAGAAAATTCAACTTTATTTTATGCATTACGAACTGGGACTAGTTTTAACTGTGAAAGGCTAAAAATGCAGATCATCTGATTTCGCTCTAGGGGGAGTTAGACAAATGATTTGTTTTTGTTGTTCGTCTTGCTAAGAATACGATTTTGTGTAGGATAATTATATGTGAAGCCTTTTAAGAGACTTTGAACATGTGACCTGGAAGGATAAGGTCAGCTATCGGGAGGTGAGTTTGGCAATCCCTTCTGGGTAGTTGACGGAACACTTGATTTTGATAATACTGCAGCTATCAGTTCGTTTAATACATTTTCTTAGCTTTTAGTTTTTCTAACACCTCGAGTATTTCAGATAGCACCGCCTTTGATTGAGAGGGTCGAGTTCTTCAGAGACAAACAAAACTTTGTATTGCAATCGCGCAATAGAAAGAGCAGGAACTAAAAGGTCTTAATGTTCACAAGCCGGCTTGTTCTGATGGTATAAACAGATTTCTTACGAGGATACTATTTAATAGGTTTAACAAAAATGGGTGTTGTATTTCTATAGGGAAATTCAAACTGAAACCTACAAGCAACATTAACCATTTTGCAGCGAATAATAGTTTGTGAAAGCAAGATGTCAGACTTTTTGTTCATCAAACTCAGGAATGAAAAAAAATCGGCTTCAATTTTTCCACATTCGTTTCGATGTAGGCAGTTCACAGTGGCTATATTTTCCATACAAATTTCTCAATTGTGAGCTTCCGTAATTTGTTATTTGTACGGCGGTATCTGTATCAAGAGACATGGTTAGGTTAGGATAGTTTGAAGTGGCTGTCGACACACTTAGACCATTATAAGGTCCCTTGTGATACCACATGAGGCATAGTTGAGAGGAAAAAAATACGCATGACGTTTCCTTGCGTTGAAGATTCCGCTACTTGTGCCCTGGCATTTTCTTTTACCTTGCGCAGATACGTGACTATTTTAGAAAAAGCTATTAAATGTTGACAAGCTGTCAGATTTTACAAATGAATTTTATTTATTTTATTTATTTATTTAACGTACCTACAATTTATTGTCAGAGTGACAAGTGTTGAGTGTACAAGCAATCTACCAAATAAATTTTTACAAATTTGTTGATGGGGAATAACATAAAAGAAAACAATGGCAACAATTTATTACAATTATTTTAAAAGACAATGAGAAAAAAAAGAAAAGAAATAAACACCAGACATTCAATAAACAATATTAAAAAAAAAAAACCTATTTATGACTGAATAGTCTAAGGACAACAAAGATTTCTTAACACCTTTTAAAAATATACATTTTTATTCCTCCCACACCTAATAATATATCTGGAAGTAAATTAAACAAACGGTGTGCGATGGCATAGTAAGATCTTTTAAAGCATGCTTTTTAAATTGTAGGAACAATTACCAAATTTCTAGTATTGACCCGCAAATACGAGTTCTCGAAAAATATTTTTAAGTTTTTGTAGGAGTAAAGATGCCTTAGCGGAAGAATTTCAAGGTTTCTGAACAACAAAAGACTTGGAGTTCTGCGATTTACTTTGCATACAATCCGTATTGCATGTTTTTGTTTAATCAATAGTGGTTCCGTTTTATTAAAATGTGCACCACACCAACAAGAGATACTTGAGGAATCAGTCCAATGTCATGGATATGAAATTAAAATTTAGAATAAGTAGGTAGTATTGCATTTTTGTTTGTTGGATGTATGAGAAATTACAGTTCTTTATCAAAACAGTGTCGGGCGGCAAAGCCAATCTCATTGTCACCTGTAGAGTGGCGCTGACTTGGGGGATATATTTTTTTACCCTTATTAGTTTTATAGGTAAAACCGCAATAAAATAAACAAGTGTGGTGGTAAGGAAGACGGGTTTCGGTCTCGTTTTTCTTCCACAAGCAATAGAATTTGGTTCGAAAAAATTGTCCCCTGAAGACACGCATCATCCATTTCGTCAAATAAGTCGGTTCACGGTCTACACATAAGTAAAGAAATAGTTGGTCCGTATAGGTACCCTGGGTCTAGCCTTTTATAATTTGGACGAATGCAAATAATGATCGGCTGAATTGAGAATTTTTCTCAGGGCAGTATATTTTCCGATGTTCGTCAAACTAGTGTTCCTTAAACATCGATAGTTTAACATTTCGATAGTATCGATAGCTTCGGAGTCAAACTATCGATAGTATCGATAGTTTTATGTACATACGCTTTTCTAAAGACAGGGTTGTAAATTTGTCCATAATTTATTAATAGAAAACATCCTCAGACTCAGACAAACCATCTTGATCATGAGAAGTTCTAGCGAGCACTTCCGACTGGTGCTTACGCTTTAAGTGGTCGGAGAGATTACTCGTGTTACCAGAGTGCTTGTACTCCTTTTGGCACACAAAGTACACTTAACAAGTTTATTGTCACCTTCAACATATTTAAAAAAATTTCTACGCAAGCGGATATGCACATAAATGCAACGATTGTTTGTTTGTTGACACAAGAAAAAATAAAATATGTACAAAAAAAAAAAACAAAAAAATCGAAATCACTTTCACCAGCGCCAACGGCCACTTGTTTCGTGAAAGGGTTAAAAGAGAAGATACTGGCATATGCACATTCCGCACATAGTCGCGCAAACACAATTTGTAGTAAAGAGGTTACCTCTCTTTTGTCAAAGTTTTGTTATTGTTCTTCTTTTGTACTGCTTTATACGTTGAAAAGTAGTACTCCTACTAATGAAGTACTTCTTTTTTATTTAAGAACTACACTTTTTTTTACTGTAGGTAAGTTCCACCGACGGACGCATGGCCACCTATACTAGTGCAATGTTTGCTTTTTGTTTTATTATTCTTCAACAAGGGACCGAGCTACCAGCGCCAGTTACCCACTTCGGTATCGTAGGCAGTGGGCCTTACTAATAATTATTTTTAACCTTCCCATTAAAATGCCAGCACTGAAAATGTCGCCATTGTAAGATCGAAAAATTAAGCCTGGACACTAAAAATTATTATTAGTATCGCGGAGTGCCTACATACCTATTTTTTCTTTCAACTCTTTTCCAATATAGTACCCCTGGAAAGTGGAAAGTCCTTATAGACTATAAACGAATAAATATAGCTTCTCCGGTGGTCGTCAAAGAGGAGGTGTCTTCATTGGTACCACGCTTTATCCTCTATAGTCTCGGCGTTCCAAAAGGTGTTTCATTACCAAATCGAGCGATAAGGGCACATCAAGATCTATAAATAGAGAGGCACAGAGGTAAAAAGTATTACGTTCTTATATAACCGAATCGAATCGCTAAACCTTTGAACTACTTGAAAGTCATGATCTTCAATCGATGGGGAACAAAAAAAAAACGGCTATCATACCACCACACAACTCCGAATTGATAAATCGATATATTCGGATCATCAGCAACACATGAACTTGCGGCAGCAACAGCAATGTTTTCGACTGAGCGTGCATTACGATGACGCACAGGCCTTACGACATCAGTAACGCTTCCACTCTCACTGCCCATCGAACGTCTACTTAAAAATTTTAGATTTGACTAAAAAAAATGTTTAATTTTTTTCAAAATTTTAGGGAAAGAAAATTCTTTTGTTCATAGAAAAAAGGGGAAAACAGTCTTCAAAGTCTACGAGCACTGGCTGCAGCAAAGAAAAGTGATGATTGAGTAGCAAGGATTTTTTGTCTATTTTTTAAGCCGTAAGATACAAGGTCTGTTCATTTACTATTAAATTTTAGGTACGACTTTTACGAATTCGTACTAATTGTTACTCAATGCCGTTCCATAACTCGAACAATTCATAAAAGAGATCGTCATCGAGAGAGAAAAAATTACCAATCCACAACGAAACTTAAGAACTTTCACTCAACAAATTTCTCGGTGTAAGAATTGGAAAAGCTGTCAGTCAACTGACAATTAACAGATGATTTGAAATTCGTTGTCATATTTGACATATTATGCTTGGCATTTGTTTCGATTTCTTGTGTATTAAAATTGTGTCAACTGATACAAGATTCTTTGCGAAAGTGAGAATGAAATCCTTCCCCACTATGAGAAGCGACAATCTCCTCCACGTGATTGTAACATCGTGTCGCTTTTTCGTCTTTTCGAATGATTGAAGTTCAATCTCTACTAACTCTTCCATATATAACTCTTCATCAAAAAGAGGTTCGATTAATTCCGAATCACTTTCATCCCTTAGTAAATGAATCACCTAATTGTGTTGGTAAATTAGTAAATTATTTGAGTTTATCAGACATTTTAAAGACTTTTCGTAGCACTTTTTTGAGTTTTTAAATTGCGTAACTGCCATTTTTCATAGATTACTACAAAAGCGTTGCCTAACTTGTTCGTAAGTGTCTCTCTCTGCTGGAGAATTTATCCCCACCACTGCCATTTTGACAGTCTTTCCCATTCTTACTTCAAAAGTAAAGGAACAACCCTATAACCTCATTACGTTCCTCGAAATATCCGCGGTATAAATGTGCCTTAAGAATATGCATTCGCAAGCGGATTATCTCCTAAGCGCCAGCGGTTGCACATTTGATACCAGTTTGGTTAGTGATGACATCAATCTCTGCCTTTCTTCTTCTAATGACAGATTCAATAGCCTGAAACTGGCCGCACAAAGTCTCCCTTTTATGGTATTTCCTCTAAACATAGACCTAGACTTTGCAAAAGCCCAAATAAATAGCTCTTTAGAAAGGCAAAGCGTAGCGCAGGCAGCTTCTTAGTTTAGGGCATAGTAGGCAGTCAGCTATTGTTTCCGCAGGGCAATCAATTTTTAGTGTCAACGTTACTGTCCCTCCCCACCATAAATGCTTCGAATGGCCGATCATTTCACTCTTGACACATGTGGGTGACATTTTCATCTTCCGATCGTTTTGGTCATAATTCGATCGCAAGACGTCGCTATACATGTAGGGCAGTGAATAATGCCAAAATTCAACATCAAGTTGTGGGTGACTCCGTCGTCATTTCGGTCCACCGGGAATCACCATAGAGGGAAATATTTTCCATCCACTGCGTGGTACGATTATTAACCACTAAAAAAACTTCTCCCAATCCATATTGTACTAGAATCAAATTAGCCGAGATGAAATAAATAGGTCAATTTAGTGAAAAAGCGACGTATTGTCAAGCCATACGAGACTGTGTGAATAAATGATGCTTGGCTAAGCGGTAGACAAGGCTTCCTTCTCAGCCATTATTATATGGAACCAAAACAATACCACCATTTGATGGTTTACATTGTGTGTGCATGTTGCGAATAAAAAGGCAACAGCCGTTCCCAGCCGACTCTAATTAGACCAAGTTTGATTTTTATATGGTCGAGTACCTGTATTTTCCCAGGTTTGACATGCTCTCAGTCTCCCGATTGGCATTATCTCAAGCGACCAGATGACTTCATCACGTCAGATGGTGATCGTTTCTATGTACGATATAGTAAACTGCAGTGAGACAAAATAATTTCTTTCGGAGGAAACGCGATGTTTGTTTAAAAGAAAATTCCATGTACAAAGAGTGGATGGTGATGACAAAGATAATAACATGCCGCAGCAGAGTTGCGGAGCAAGTAAAAGTACACGTGTTTGCACTGGAGATGCGATTGTATCTGTTGCGCTTGAATTGTGTTTTTCCTTGCAACGCGGTAGGTAGGTACCTATATAAAACAAATTGCTTCAAAGTAATGTTCTGTTGCTGTATATACAGATTTTTGACTTTAGCTCCGAGCAAGTTAGGTAATAGCCGAGGAAGGTAGATCTTTCTATATCTGTCAGAGTAATTATCTTATTCGAGCTGTAATTGTTGTCATTCCAGTTGTGCTCTACTTTCACCTTTTTCATTATCAGGCAACATTTTGTATGTGGTCTAAGGTATGGAAGGTCTGAAAATTATACAGTAGATTGCCATAAGAGATTGGAAATTTTGAAGGTATACAAGACTACTAGCAGCCACAGCGAACTTCGTTCCGCACAAATTCGTTACCTAATGTAATGAAAATAACAATTCCGAGCATACGCAATTTACATGCTGCTTTATTTAGTTCGGTGAATTAAAATTCTTTATTCAAAACTATATAGCAATGTCGAGGTGTTTCAATCAAACCGCAATGATAGACGTGTCGGCCGACCTTCCGCTTTTTTACTAAAGTGCATTATGGTACACAATACACGACGTTTGCACACACGTAAGCACGCCACATACAATTGACCATGAGAGTTACATGGAAATTCAAGATTGATGCAACATATTTCCAGCGATTGTCCTTGCGACTTATTAATTGTCACGGCAAATTGAAGACGCTTAAATAGGATTTGCAACTCGCTCTGAATAAGAGGAATCCGCGGAATGAGATGTTCGCCTTTGAATTTTCCCCTCAAAATCATTTGCTTGCATGACAATTTGATTTGAGATTCAAACTTTCGGAGCCTTGAGGTAGCGCAACAAAATTATAACTGAGCCGACTTTCAATTTCACTCGGAACATCCAAAGAATTAAGAAATTAAACATTTAAAATAATTTTCGTTGTATTGGTGGCACTACACGTTTATCTATCTGATGGTCTATTCGTTTGAAAGTGCGGTTCCCCATACCGACTTCTATCCCCTTAAAGTTTTGTTTTTCACGACAAAAGGTAGCATAGTCCTTACGAAATCATTTAGCCCGAAATGGTAAAAATCGAGAAATCCGTTCCACAGTTTTGAGAGCACATACGGACGTAGTCTTTTTTAAATGTAAATAGCTGTACCCACCCGTGTTTGTCCGTGCCTTTCATATTAAGTCCCGACCTTATTCTGCAAACTGCTTTATTTTGACGATTTTAATTATACAACTTTAGGTTTGAATTATTTTTTTTTTTAATGGGAGGTGCCACAACCTGTTCTGCCATCCCTCTAATCTTTTGTCATCTTAAGTTTCCAAAACTATCCAAACTTTCAAACTGGAACCAACCATACCCATCCACAAAATTTTATTGAAATCGGTTGGTTGTTTCGGAAATCGACAACAGACTGATCTGTTGGGTCCAGAAGTATCGTAGTCTTGCTAAACAGTATGTAAAATAGATTTAAGAAAACAAACATTGTATACCGCTGCAAAGCAATTCTGATATTGGTCTTAAATATATAAATTTGTTCTTTGTTCTACTGATATTTGAATATTCACGCCTAGGAAAAATTTACATTTGTGGTTGAATGCGTCGCTTTTCTTTTTGGATACATGTATGGTATGTATTTCATTTTGGTGAGTGAATTCGCTCGCAATAAGAGAAACTAGCATGCCCGTGCGAGAACTCTCACATGTGGGAACCGGAACCTATTACTTTCTTCATGCAAGTTAAAGACATAAGCAAAACATTTATTTTATATACCTACTATAATCAGTGAGTATGTACTTTGTAGGTGTACCCAGGACTTTCTCTTTATTTATCCCACGAAGTGCAGTAATTTTTCCCATTTCACAGAACTGAAATTCCCTTAAAAATACCTCCATACTTTTTTGCGAAAAATTAAAATTTTTGAAAGTAAAATTTCTATTACACGGAAAAAAGTAATATTAAATGAAATTTCAGTATTAAAATCGCAGATTGTACATGAGCAATCGTGGTAAAATGTTTTGATGAAATTGCAGCAAAAATTCATGGTTTGAACGTTTTTTGTAAGATTCCTTAAAATCCCACGATTTCGTACTGCTTCCTTTTATTCCAAAGAAGACATTGAAAATCCTTGATGTCGGTAACAGTGTTGCGATTTGAATGGTTTTTTCCTATCTTAAAAGTGCCCGCGCCCAAAGAAGTTTTCACTTCAAAAATGTCCCTGAACTTTAATCTCCAAATTTTGTACGAAACGGAACTAAGATTTATAGTTACAGTCCACACAAAGAAAATTTTGAAAATTAAATTCACTCTTAGATTTTCTATCTGTGAAAGTGAATAGTGAATACTGATTTTTTGAGCTCCATAATATGTACGAGACTTTTTACCTCGAATTCATCAAATTCTAAGATTCCTGATATCACTCATTTTTAGTTTAACAAATTAAAACAACTTTTTCAATTAATTCTATCATTATGCATAACGCGAGCTGAACAGAGGATCCCATGCAAAACTTCTGTTTTATAAAATGACCTATGTAATATGTTTTTGGGAAAATGTTTTTAAAGTCAAAACAGCGGATGAACCTTCGTATATCCAATCTTAAAAGATTTTATTTTAAATAGCTTATCGCTTCCACATTCCTTTGGAATAATTATTGTTGAAAGAATGTTTTCTGTAGTTGATTTATTGACCTTACACAATAATTTGTTGAGCTTAAATGAGGCGAAACCCTATGATTTCAATATAATCAATGCAATTCTAAATAAATTTTTAATTAAAATGTTTATGCTCCAAAATTTCAAAAAGTAATAACATTAAATTAGTGACAAACATTTTTTTCCGATATTAATATCGAAAAACTAAATATAAGTTTTATCAAAAGCACTTCAAAATTGTGTCTTATATTTCGTTCCTAAATATTTCCAAAAAATCTTGTAAAAGTAATTTTTATTTCAGAAAAACAAGAAAAACAAGATTTTCAAATTTTTCATCTGGGAGCACTGCCTCTAACAAAAATTCCCCTTCACGCATTTGCCCATATACCTACCTACTTCAATAATATAAACATCTCAGGGAGGGCTTTAAGAGGCCAACCATACGATTATATCTTAAGTGAACCTAAACTAGTTTTAAATTATGTATAAAAATCCACTCAAGTTAAGTCAAACACTTGATATGGAACGTCAGCCCTATATCGGCCATGTAATGCAATTTGAACGCTAACTGCACATGACTTGAGCTAGATTACTCCAATACAATCCTTTTACCGTGCGCCCTTACATCTCTGTTTCCAATTCATTTAGAATCACTTTTTATTTGCGAGTAGTAGACTCCCTAGTTCTTATCTAAAGTTATTTTCTTCCAAAGTTGGTCGATTTGAGTTTTGCAGCTACTGCTTCTGTGAAAGTCTGAGCTCCCGAATCGCAAACTTCCAAACCTATTTCTCCTAAATCAAATAACAAACAGTTACAACCTCTAGATTTTCTTATACCCCTCAATAAACAGAGCCGAACTCTTAAAACTCTTATTCATAAAACCCAAACCTCAACTCGTTGACTTTCTCGAAACTGGTGAATGTCTCTGCTCATAAATCCACCAAAAGCAATCCACATCTGGGGAAATTCCAACAGTCAACCCATCTGCTCATTGTTATTATAACCTCGTCGTTCTATTACCGCTATAGACGAACACAAGTCCATCTGCAGCGTGTTACTTTCAAGCTAATAAATCATAGTAAAGATGCTGGCAGACCCTAACTACAAGAGGCAGCTATATTGCTAAACAATAAACTCAAGTACACCGAGCGAACGCTGACCGCATCTTCAAGTTTCCTCAATAAAAGAAATTTCTACGGGCTCGACTTTGACTCGCGTGTACCACACAACCACACGGGCAAATGAATTTCTTCACACCGCGTGCACCCATCTCCTTGGGTATCCTTAATGATATCGCAGCCAAACAAAATAGACATCAAGAAAAAAACAGTAGAAAGTCTTTCGGCTTCTTGACCAACCAACGCACATACGTCAAATGGAATATAATTTGCAATTTGTTTTCGAGTCGCACGTGAAATTATACGTTTTGGCCATATTATGACTGAAGTTGGTTGCACTGCGTCCGCGTCGTCGTCGCTTGGTTGGCTACCTGTACGCTGTACACTGCACTTATAACAAAGCTGCAGCCAGTGACACATGCAAGAAAGTGGTTACGGTCGATGCACTTGCAACCGAGAGAAGCGGGAAACAAAAAGAAAATCGATGTGCAGTAAATTTTTTGTTTTTCTAAATTGTTTTCCTCAACAATTTCATTTGTTAGCTTCGCGCTACCGCTTCGCCGCACCGACACAGGGACCAAAGAAAGTGATTTTTAGCACTTGATCAATGTCTGTCACTTTGCCATGGGGTACAACCTTAACTGTTGTGTTACTTGGCTGAAAATGGTGAAAAATGGAAAACACAAAACCCCAACGGCGGCGGCGGATAGTGCGTATACTCGTATCTATGCATCTGTAGATGGGTTACCAGATAAAGATGGACATGACGTATGATGACACCATCAGTTTAAAACGGTGAGCAACGGAAGTAGGTGTAGTTTAAGGCGAGAAGTTGCTCGAAAGGTTTGTTTAACAAAACTGTCCAGATAGGGGAAATGAGTCATTTAGCTGGAGGTTGGGCGGTGTAGTAATCATGCCGACGAGAGTGAATGTCGGAAATTAAAATTAGCTAATATACAGTTCGAATGGGCGGTGTGGTATTGTTACGTCATATGCACGAGTTCTAGAAAATCCACACCTTGAATTCGGTACTAGGAACAACAAGTCTGAGTCATGTGGCACAGATTGCAAAGTGTAAGAATCACTCACTGGTCACTGACCACTCAAAACAAACACTGATTGATCAAGTAGCGAGGCAGACAAGTTCTTAGCCAAGGTCACCGGGTGTTGACTTTTTAGCACTGCAAGCGCAGTCTATTGGTATAGACTGAGTAAGCATTTCAAATGCAGGCACACTGCTCAACTAATGATCTCATGTTGCGATCGTAACCGCATAAAGGTGCGTCCTTGACTGTGGAGTTATGGGGGATATCGGAATGTCAGATGCATTCAGTTTAAATAAGAGCCTTTTAGATGGAGAGTTCTCATCGCGGGATGAATATGCCGTTGCATCTTTTGGAAGCAGCTTATCTTCAGAAATATTGTCAAATGGAATGTGCTTCAATTTCTAGCCTACTGGACATATATATTTGAAGCTTCAGGGTCAGCTGTGACCAAAAGTGGATGGAATTTCCGACAAGAGAAAGCTGCGAGAAACATACTACAACAAATACCAGCTTAAGGACGACAGGCAATCGATTGTTTTAACACTAAGTAGTACGCACGCAGCGGACTTGGACCTGAGCTGTGTACCTAATCCACAGAAGGAAGAAATTTAGCTGTCGACCACTTTGCGGAAGTAGTTGTTACCTAAACCACTTCGTATTCGCAGTGGAGTCTGGAACGGAGTTGGCTTCCTATTTCGATCGACAAGTGTTTCAGTCGTTGCATGTAAAACAAAAATAAATCACAAAACTGCAAACGATCAGGTTCTAAGACAGGCGAAGAAATTGCTTTTATATTACAATCTAAAAAGGGACAAAGCAATAACAACAGGTTCATAAAGGGCCCTATGCGCAACTTTTGTTTACCAATTGGTTGTGTGAGTTTAACAAAGAATAAGCCGACACATCCGTCTCAAATTGATAAAAGGACTGGACTGAAAGAAGTGCTCGAAGTTAGATAGTCTTTCCATCGCTGAGAAAGTGCAAGGGCCCTTAAATATAATTCCCCGAAGCGAGGAGCTCCAAACGAGAGAACAAATTTTCTCAGGCTATACGCAGATGGCACAATGGAGGTCAACGCAATAAGTCCTGTCGATCACTATTATTATCATCAAACCCCAGTTCGCAGTGCGACTCTTTTGTTTTCATACGCAATTGGTGTGACTAAATTGTTTAAATTTGCTGTTGCTGATGGTGTTGAACGTTGCAAACTTAACAATTAGGTTGTGGTTAACGTGGAATACTCCGTGCCACACCCAGGTCAATATTGACCCATTGCGATGCCCATTTTGGGAAAAGATTGTCCCTTACCCATAAAAACCCTGTCTAAAAAAACTACCTGTGATTCATGTCCCGGAACCCAGCAGAGCAATACCTTGTACTCAGTGGCAACAATATTGAGCTTCTCGCAATAGCATTTCACGTTTCACATTTCACATGATTTTATTTCTGTTGCAGTTAAGACTTTTATAGCTGCCTGGCTGTCGATAAAGAAGGTAATACCTTCTGCAGTTACCGCAGACTCACGGGCTGCTGTTATCACTGCCAAAACCTCTGCTTGGAAGAAACTGCTGTGGCCGGGGAGGCGTACTGATTTTAATATACCCAGCGACTCGGAGAAGACGCTTGACCGGACCACGGTTTCCATTTTAGATCAGTCCGTATAAACGGCTATGGATTGCGTTTTGGGTACGAGTCCGTCTCTCCATTCTTCCCTGCTAGGATAGGCAATCGTGAAAGGTCTAGTGAACTCTTAGTATGGCGTAATGTAGGCCGTGTTTGAAACATACCCAAAATATTTCTGTAGGATCGACGACTGACCCGTTTACTGATTATGGCTTATTCTCATGGCACTTATGCTGGCTGAAGATTGTATAAAGATGTCTAGTGGCAGCAGATTGAGGATTACCTCAAGACCTGCGGTTGGAGTTGCACTAGTGGTGACGATAAACGCTTGTCTTTGTACTTTCGTAGTAGCCTTTAGGTAGGTGGCTTTGTTTGTTGCCGGCCACCATACGAGGCTGTCATAGGACAGTACAGGTCTGACTATAGCCGTGTACATCCACAGTTCAGGGTGGTATCCAGGTTTTCAAAAAATGTTGCTGCAAGAGTAGAAGTCTATAAGACAATTTCAAATTTAGTCTTTTGTCAAGTATAAGCACTTCACCTCATGGGCGGAGACTAGATGGTTGAACCTGACGAACTGCGTCATTTCAAGGAAGATCTGGCCAGCCTACGATGATGCCAGAACAAGCATCATTTTAGCCAGAACGCGTATAGATGTTGCTAGACTAACGGCAATCAGTACGGGTCATTGGCCTTTAGGAACTCACGCAGCCAAGCTTGGCATCCCCCACAATACCCATTGCCGTAGCTGTGCTGACAGAAACAAGAGTGAAACAGTGTTCCATCTTTTTTGTGAGTGTCCGGCCCTAGCCAAAACCAGACGCAGTGCACTATAGGTCGTTCCTTTTTTGATGACCTTTCGGCCATTCAAAGCATCCATTTTCACAAGATCATCAAATTTCTCAACTCTCTCTTCTCTCACAGGCTGGTTTTGAGCTCTCTTAACTTCCTTCACCCCCTTTTATTTCAGGTTCCGTTAGTTGTGGTTTCAAAACGGCGCTCAATGCGCTACTTGTGTTTTTCCCCCGTCGGGAAATACAGCCACCTAAACCAACCAACCAAGTATAAGTCCCATATATTTTGTGCTGTGAGATATTCTGAGGGGTATACCGCCATCAGAAGGCGTGACAACCTGTGGTGTTTTCCTTTTACATATTTGTGTAAATAGCCAGTTCGGGTTTCTGGAATTTACCTATTGCCGACAACACAACGTCATCAGCATAAGCCGTTGGTCTAAGGCCACTGTTTCTAAGCTGCATAAGCACTTCGTTTAGAACTATAGCCGACAGCAGTGGGTATATAAGCCCACCCTGAGGAGTTCCTCTAAAGGCTTAAGCTTCTCGCTTAGAGCCCCCAAGTTCATCTATAATATGTCTTTGAGTATGCTTGATGGTTTCATTATGAAATGGATTGATCAATGTTAAGCTTACTTAGCGTTCTGGGTACGGTACTCGTTTTTACATTGTTAAACGCTCCTTCAATGTCCAAGAAACCCGCTGGGGTATACTCTTAATCATTTAGAGTTTTTTCTACAACACAGTGTAGCGCGGTTTCCACACTTTTAAATTCCGTGCAGGCATGCTGGCCCGGGGATAAGTCTTCCGGGAGTAGCCTGTCACGAATGTGTATATCTATCAGTCGTTCCAATGTTTTCAGTATGTAGGAAGTGAGGCTTATTGGTCTGAAGTCGTTGTTGTGACTTGATTTGCCAGCCTTGGGTATACAAATAACTTCCATGTTCTTGGTCCATACACCTGTGTGAGACTGTCAATATAAATTTCTTTTAATAAAGGACTGATAGTGTTGGCAGTTATTTTCAACATGATTAACACTTATTCATTTGGTTTAAGAAGGGCTTTGTTTACAACAGTATGACGCCACACAAACTGTCAACAAAATCCTGGGCCATTCAAAGCCTTAATGGTAGCAAGAGCTATTTTTGTTTGGTTTTGCCTAAACCTATAGCACTAGCATCAGCTACTTCAAAATAACACAAATCCCCCTAAAATAATAACCAATTTGTCATCTCTTCTCCTCTGTCTGAAAAATAACTTGAAACAACAAATTTGAATCATAGGGCAGTAGAGCTCTTAACTTTATAACCAACAGTATCAACACAAAGGTTTTCAGTTTCACTTTACAAATTCCTCCCGAGCTTTGCCGGGTGTACAAACAGAAGATATATAGAGTGCTTACCATTATAGTCTAAATCGACTCTTTTCATTTAAGAAAAACTCAACTGCCACCAAATTAGCCCTTTGATGTAGCATACGCATACCAAAAGAATTGGCTCAGATATTAGAGTCTGCACAATGGACAAACACATAGTCCAAAAATTTATTTTAGCCCTCTACGTCATTTCTAAAACTCTTCGGGGACTTATTCCAAATTTACTTGACAGATGTTTTGATCCAAAACTGGGTCAACAATTTATGCGAATAAGTATCTTCCAGATGACGAATAATTGTCGGCATTAAAACTGAATACCAAATCATTCTCTCTATATGCGGACGTCCTAAAAGCGACATCTTTTTTTTTCTAGTATAAAACTAAATGGCTATCTTCTGGGATTGAAATTCTCCCAATCCAACTCCCAACTCAGCCCATTGTCAACGATAAGAACGTGACTAAATCAATTCCACTCATAGGTGAGCTATATGAGCTTATAAGCAAAATAAATCGTTTTTAACAAAAAAAAAAAAAAAACCCGAAGAGAACAAAAATCGAAAGTCGATTAAATATGCATGGCAGCACTGAAACGAAAGTGACAATGAAATATTTGAAGCCAAAAGTGAATGTTTTACAGTGACAGCCCCAGCATGTAAATAGAATTGTTGGCTGTGTAAAATTTAACATATTTCGTGCGTTCAAGAGTGCGGACAAGTTAGGAGAAAACTAAATTCTTTAATAAAAATTGGGAAAGTGGAAAAACGAATAGTAAAAGATTTGCATTTTATCTCACTAAACAACAACATTTTTTTTAATTGCTAAATGCATCTTGAATGGATGTCATAAATAAAGATAACGAAATGTGTGTAAAGTGACTCGTGTTCATGGCAATACATTTGTTAATAGTTCAAAATGATTAGTTAGCCTTTGGGGAGTTTTTAATTTTTATTTTTGTGGAGTTCACTAAGCATTATAAATCGAGTTCTCTGGTGTCGATAGTACGGACGTAGTTGCAAACGTCTTATCCATTAAATCGACATCGGTCGGTATTGATGGAATACACCCAGTTTCTTCTAAGCTACTACCCTCTGCTCCACCCATTTTCAATACCATTTTAATAACTGGTGTTTTTCCAACCCAATGGAAGCTGGCGAAAGTACTACCAATCCAAAAGAGCGCTAATAGTCATGAATAAAAGCCCATTTCCAACGTGTTTGAACGAATCATGCAAAGGCAAATTAATGCCCACATTCACTCATGTAAACTTCTATATACAATCGGCCTTACTAATAATCAATCACTAATGTCGACAACTAGTTAGATGTCAGCTTTAGTAAAAATGTACAGCTTTTGTGAAATGGTACCAATAAACAATTAGACCTCCACATTTACTAGTCCGACAACTTTCTTAGAATCTATTACATTTGTTGTCATTGCAGAATTCAAATTTCATAATTTGTTTTCGTGAAAAACAAGGTCAATGGTCTCTTTCACAAGGAGGATTTTATTCTAAAAGAAGGAATACATAAATTGCAATTAAATCTGCCCAACACGTATATATTTCCAATGCTCTTTGATACTTATTATAAGCAAAAAACAAAACGCAAAATAGGAAATGCACAAAATATCCGCTGATCTGTCAAATATCATATGCAAATCAGTAATGCCATATCGTTCGATCGGACACAATTTTCAGTACTTTTATGGTACGCTTTCCATTGTTTTCTAATACTACCTCACGATTTCTTTATGAGTGCATTTGTGTCGTAATAAAATCCCTTTCAAATTATTCAATAAACAAAGCACAGTTTATTCGAATGGTTTCATTTATTCGTAGGCTGACGATGCAAATCAAAACTTATTAGAGGTCTAAACATCACAATTACGTCGTTAGCAAGTGAATATTTTTGAAAATAGAAATAATAGCTGGCTCATTCATTTCAGAATGAATAACAATCGCACGTAGGAAGCGTGTTAAGAACTTATCGCTTCCGGGTTTGAAAATAAATACAATTTAACCTATACAAAATTGTAAGGCTTATATATTACTGAATTCGGGAAATTTAGAAACCGACAAAAGTTGAAATTGGAACTGAAAAATATAAAACGCACATTTTTATGCACACGTATTCTCGTACTACTACTACCTGTTAGGCTTTTACCCCTCCAGAAGATAATAAACTTGTTATTTTGCATGTATTTTGCTGAGTGCTCATAATTATATTTTTATAACTATATTTTCCGCGAAGTGAACCTTTTCACACCAACCATTGTCTAATTAGAGATCCTTCTCGGTAAAGAAACTCCTTTTGCAAAGAGTTTTAATAGGGTTTGAGTGCAACAAAATATCTACCTGATTCGCCAGAGGTAGTGAGAATTGTTGAAAAATTGTATGAGCCGTCCAAACTTAGCTAAGAAGATATTTTTTTCTGTTTGCGACGACTGTCAAGAAAGTCTTGGAAATATCCCAAACTTATATTACATAAATTAAATTCGTTGCTCTCAAACTATTTACCAAAGAAAACCATTAAAAAAGCAATAACTAGCGGTTAAACAAGATAAAACAGAGAAAAATATATGCTTCACGTGTTTAGAAATAAAACAAAAACGCAATATTTTTCAATATTTTGCATACATTTCCACAAATTTGTGTGTGATAGACTTAAAAACCATTTGCATTGTTGTATTACAACGAATAAAATTAGAAAACATTCTCAATTTACTAAAATTAATTAATAATTATAAACGCTCAGGCTGAACAACATCGTAATTAATTCTCTCCTATTTCGAAATTTAATACCGCGATTTTGGATGGTTGGGCAACACTTGTCTTCAAAATGACATAAGGGAGGATTTATTTAGCTAATGTCCGAGATAAACATGGCTTTCTCAACACTAACATTTAACCCTACAGTTAGCGATAGTCTGGCGACTATATTTGTTTATTGGTAAAGGGATTTTGGAAAGTGTGGAGTCTTTTCGTAAAGTGCCAGACTAAAGTTGATTATTGGTAAGGCCGAATGCAATCCGGCTTCCGCAAATATCACAGTTGTACATCGTACAACCGCAATGTTGTAGATGACATAAGATGGCCACGCAACTTTTTTGGGTATTCTCGATTTTTCAAAAGCATTCGACACTGTTCTGTGGATCACGATAATTTGTGAAACAAACTAGCACACAGTTACCATAATTTTCTATATCGGCCACTAGATTAGTGTCTTGCTATCTTAGGTTACGAGAACAAGCTGCTGCGATTTTCCATAATGCTATCTGAGTTTCTTCCAACAACCAGAGGGGTTCCCCAGGGTTCCATTCTAAGACCTCTGTTCTATTCACTATATGCCCCTTCCATAGTCAGTTCAACCTCCATACATATGAATGCTGATTATGTTCAATTGCTTAATAGTTGCTTTCTTGGTATGATTGAATCCTGCGCAGGTAGAGTTAACATAGATTTGGAAAGGATCTCAGTATGGGCGGAGAGGAACGGACTATTTCTTAATCCTACAAAATTTCAAATGTTTAGTGATTAGTGGGGAGCACGTTGATCTATCATATTTCCTTTAAGTTCATTTAAACGGCTTGACCGTAGAATATGTTGAAATGGCGAGAAATCTTGGAATGCTATTTAACAGGACTCTATCTTGGGATACGCATAATAATACGACATTAGGCAAAGTTAATGGTGTAGGTACTGCGCACTTGCTATTGAAATTAATTTATATCCGGAACTTCCTCTTCTGAATTTGTAGGTATAGTTCTCTTTTCCGAATGCGTTGCTATACGAGTTATACTTTAGAAAATGTTCCTTAAATAGGTATCTCCCACCAAAACATTGACATTAAAAAAAGTACCAGTGTCCGTGATTCTTATACTGACAAGCCTAATCAAAAAAGAAGAACATATAACAGTATAAACATATGGCAAGGTTAGGTTCGCTCTCAAGATGACGGCCGATGCCCTTTTCGCCAGAGTATGCTCAGATATAGTGATTTTGACTTTTGACCACTTTGTGAGGGTCTCTGTTAAATAAAAATGTCACTTTAGTGTCGAAAGGAAAACAATGTTTATAAGAAAATATGTGTAGAGCAATAATGTCTCGACTTTTGCCACGCCTCTTTTTCAGGTGCATTTTTGACCCAATTTTTCGACACGAGGGCAAACACGAAAAAAGATTATTTGGGAAAGATGGTTTTCGCAAACAAAACTGAATTTGGTAAAGTAGATACATATTTAAAGTTTTATTTATTTTAAAATAATAATTATTCAACAAAATACCCGACTATAGATATAAAACAGTACGGAACCTTCAAATAACCTTCAGATATGGCAACTTTTGATATCGTAACATTTAAAACTAAAGTCGACGAAAAATTAAAAATTAAATTTGGCAAGAAGAAGACATGAGAATGATTCCATTTCTTCTGCGCATACTGCGATTGTCCCAGAAGCCCGCTACCAAGGAAGGCATTTTCCGCAATCGTATAGGGTCTCCCAAACAAAACTCGTCTGGGTTCCAAGTGCTCCGAATTTGACTGAACCAGATTTTGTTCTATGGGATTGCTTAAAAGGTAAGTTTTAAGTAAATAAAACCACTGCGTATTCGTACGCGTTTATTGTCCGCGACATTAAAAGCTTGTGAAAATTTAACATGATCGAAATAATGCTGTTATTTTTTTAAGATTAACCTGTACATTTGATGTTTATTTGGTCAATAAAAATAATAATAATAATAATAATCTGAATAAATTGTTTTTAAAGGCGACAATATTAAATTAAAAAAAATAAAAAAACACAAACTCGTAAATGAGAGAGAATTAGAAAAAAAACATTTTGCTGGAAGGAGGCATACTTGGACAGTGTGTTTTCTTATTCATGTATACTCGTATAATTTTATGAGTTGATTTTACTGCTGAGATGTGAGAGTCTGTTCAAAAACTGTATGAGAATGAACTTGGCTCATTTACGATTAACTGTATAGAACTTTAGATATAAGAAAAGAGTAAGTTCGCATTGAATTATAAATACATAAGGATCCTAAAACTCGTCAAACTTTAAAGTAAATAGCCCAAAATTATGATAATTCCCAAATGGAAATTTGAAGGAGCCAGCTAAAAGTTCGAATTCCAAATCGGAGATTAATAGCCAGTTCTGGTAACACTGTTACTTCTGTAGAAGCTAATCGAACTCTCCAGAAGTTATTTTCCACTGCCGGAAAAGTTCGTTTCGGAACAGGTCCGTTCTACCAATTACAGTAGACAATTTTGTCCAAACGAATTTCATGATAACTTCCCCACCCAAATCTACTTCAATACAGTCTATTTTGTACTTTTGTACTTCTTGACCTACAAGTTGCCTTACAGCCTCGCATGTGATTTGATTACTTTTCGTGGTGGCTGTCTTATTTAATAAAAATAAGGTTTGCTGTGCCAAAGCTCACACCTTCGCCGAATGTTTCACGGATTGCCACTAAAATAATAGGTTTTTATAAATTTTTGTAGGAGACTTTTGCTGAAGTTCCTACTCTTTTCTGACAACTGAATAAGTTTAGTCCGTGTACATTTATGAGAGTTTTAGGAATTTAATAGACGGCAAATAAGTTTATTAATTGAAAAATATTAGAGATGTAACGGATAGTGATTTTGCAAAATACCGGATACCGGATATTCGGCATACACTTTGGCCGGATAGCCGAATATCATAGCGATGCATTCTAGTTCAAAAAAATTATACTGCGACTGATATTGAACTTTTTTTTAAAAAAGTTCGGACTGATCGGAATATGAACCCTTACATGGTGGTCAGTTAATCATCGACAGTTCCCAATTTTAGCAAAATTTGTGAAGGTATATTTTTCATCACCAAGTAGCAGCGTATACGGCGAGAGACTGTTTTCTAAAGCTGGCGCTGGCTTAGGGTATCAAAATAAACGCAACCGTCTTTTACCGGTTAATGCAGAATAAATAACTTTTAATCATCATAATCTGCCTTTAATTAATTATAAGTACTAATTTTGTTACTTGTTTAAGAACTGTTAATAAAAAAAAAAAAACTTTTTCAATCGACTTCTTTTTTTTATGTTCTATTTTACCTATCCGGTATTCGCCGAATACTTACTCTCTATCCGGCAATCCGGCCGGATAGAAAAAAAGTGGCCGGATAGCCGGATAACGGATACTAACCGGATATCCGTTACATCTCTAGAAAATATGTTACAACAAGTTCGTTAAGAGTTTTTAAAATCTAGGACTTTGCATGTAATAACATCTCGAATCTTGTTAGTAATGGGCCTTACTAATAATAATTTTTAACTTTCACACTCAATATTTTGCAGGGCACAATATGCAATTTCGTATTTAAAAGTTCGAAAATTGTGAGTCCGAAAAATTTCGCTAGACACTAAAAATAATTATTAGTATCGCGGAATGTCTTTAATACCAGTACCTAGCAAAAATTAGGATTGTATTGGAACCGGCAACATTTTATCGAAATAATTATAGGTACCTACCATAGAGTTGGCTAAGCAAATATAATTTCGAATATGTCGCATATCTAAACGAACGGAACATCAATTTGTTGAAGCTGGAAAGTTTGCACAGTAAAAACTGAAAAGCGTAAACAAAATACAAGCGTACACCACCTGGTAAAACCAGTCTACGCAGTGTACAGTGGCGAAGACCAAGCCAATTACGAATTTAATTAGAACACAAAATTAAATCAATGAAAGTAAGAACGGCAGAATACAAACACGACGGATAGAGAAAAACGAAATCTCCATCAGCAGACAGCAGCTAGTTGTTAGTTAACCACTTAATTTGTTGACATTTTAATTTTGACATTGACATTGAGAAGGTATAAAAGCGAGCATATCGAACAATCTAGCGGCTGTCCGTCATTTATTGCACGCAATCAATCATTAGTCAAGCTGACAAAGAGTTGACCACATGGCTTCGTGTTGGTAGACTTAATCGCTTTGTTAATTGAATTATTTTAAGTCAACTTAATATTGTGCAATTCATTAGGACCTACTAAATCAATTTTTGACAGCTTTCATCTAATCCGTATGCATGCGCATTTTCTTCATTAACATTTTACCTTTAAATTCGTAGCGTTTAATACGACATCTGTTTGTCTTTGCTCATTTTCTGTCTTCCTTTTTGTATTTATTTACCAAGTTTGTCAAAGCGATGATGTCAGAAAGGGAGGCAAACAAGTAAAAAATGTAAATAAATATGACAACGAAGAGACAGCCAAGAGATAAATTACAAAACTAAGTACATGAGCTAAAAGCCGAGCATATGACAGTAGGCACCCGGTACCTATGTGTTTTACGTTTGTAATTGTGAGGTAAACTATGTACGTAAATACAATGTTTGCGTATTGTTTTTCCGCAACAGAGAACTTGTTGATGAAACAAGCGTAGTGCAAGTCATTTTGAATGCGTTTGTATTCGTACATAATTTGACTAAGCTTGAAGGTAGGTACGAGTATCTTAGGATAAAAAAAGTAAAAGGCGTTTAACGTATATTTATGAGAGTAGACCATTTTGGTTTAATTAGTGTTTTAAGTGTTTTAGGAACTGTTCAAATCCGCATCACTTTCTACAACGACAGTAGAGAGTAGACAATGTGCGCAGAACTGAAATGCGTGGCTTTAGGTAATGTCAAAAATGAAGTTTGGGACTACAAACGTTAGGATGCGTCGAGAATGATCCTTGTCGCTGGCTGTATACTCGTGAGAGGTATTTCAGACGAGAAATAATAGAAGAGAAAAAAATCCAGAGTTAGGGTTTCTCTAACTTAATTCGAGAACTTGTTTTGAGAGTTTCGGGGCTTATGGGTACCTACATCATTAGTCTTCAATGGCACCGTTAGCGGGCAAATAATTTTTAATCGGACTTGTCCGAAAAGTAAGATTTCTATACCCTTGACACCGGCATTCAAATAACAGATTTCTGCTTTAAGCCGCTATAAGTTAGCTATTACCTATCGGTGGTAAGGACTAGGTGGTTGAAATCTGTTAAATACTATCTAAATTTGTGCAACCAATCTAGAACATAAGACACACACATTTTTAAAAACACTTGCAAACATCGCCAGACTGGTGGACATGAGTACCAAGGAACGTTAATTTTTTTCCCATTAATCTGTCATAAAAGCATTCATTCTTTGTTGATGGCCAACTGTAATCTTGGAAATCTCATAAATACAATTTAACAATATTATTGGCTTTCTCAACATCTCAAGAAGGTTAAGGCCTTGGCATCTTCATTTTTTAAAGGTCTCTTTTGAATTGGTAAAAAAAAAACAACGCCTTAGTTTTAACTTCGTTTTCTTGTAGGAGCCATTTTGCCTACCTATCACGAGAGGATGTCTTTCGAAGGCCTTTTTAGATAGTATTCAACAGCAAGAAATGTTCTAAGACACTCATTTGGCTGAAGTAAAAGATGGAGGTTTCAACAAAGACGAAATATCGAACAAAACAAATCTGCAATTAGTATCTAAATAGAGTGACGAGTTTTCTAACCTATAGCTGCTACCGTTTTAACAATATCCGAAATAAAAATCTTTTTGTGGGCAATGTACAATTGTACACGTCATGTAGTTTAGAACAGTGAGCCTTAAGCTTTGCCAAAAAGAATGAAGCGGAAAAGTTTCCTCTAAGACAGTAAAGGAACATTAAATCAAAGCCATTAACACCTGGACGAATTGAGATACCTATAGGTATAAGTCAAATATATTTAAAGCATGAAGCTGATGTTTCTTAATGTTGGGATAAAGATGATCATAAGCAAATCGGAAATGATTGTATAGTTTACCCTATTCAAAGTGCTCCGGAATTTTAGTGAAAGCCCTTTGCAAACAGGTGAGAAGTTCAAGTATCCTTCATCCGAAGTCTTAAAGTCAGGAGAGTCATCCTGCCTGCATAAGTGCATACTCAGTTGACATTTCGAAGAGTCAAATTTAAAATAAACAGAGTGGCCGCTCCAGAATTCTGAAGAGTTGAAAAAAGGGCCGGTGAGAGAAAAATATGTCATTTCTAAAGCTTCTCTTGAAATTTATAATATTTTTGTGATAGGCAAGCATGTTACATTTTAAATGTACTGCGGGATAACATTTTTTTGAAAATTTACGAAGGGCTTTTTCCAAAAAAAGGGCAATATCAAATAGAGGTAAAGCTGACGAATACAAAAACAACTCAATTTGCCCTTGTTCGGAAACCTACTCCCGACAAATGTAGGTAGTTGATGTTTTACATAAACTAGGTATCCGAATGTCGCCAAAGATTACAGATGCATACTGCCACAGTAGAAGCTTTCTCCATAAACCTGAAGTGAAGTTTGTCTTTTTTAAACCGATGCAGTGTTTTTTTTTTGTCATCGACTCGAATTTAAGGACGCCACAATGACAATAAACATTTAAAAACAGTCGAACAAAAATCGTATCCAGCTAAAAAAAAACAGCCGGCTAAATGCGATATATGACTGGAAAGCAGTCAAAATGGCAACGTTGATTATTATGGTGCAAGTGCACTCTGGGATAAGGGGATTATTAGGATAAAGAACAACTCGAGAACTGACTGAAAACAGGTAAAAATCGCTTCTTAACTAGATGAACACTTCTACCTGCAGTACTACAGAATGAACAAATAAGTTGGGTTTTAAAAAGCTGTCAACACAATAAAGTCACCTCTTATGTAACGTCACTCTTTAACTCTCCCGATCCTGAGACAGAAAAACGAATGCCAATTAGTCGTCATCTTTGACCACGAATGGGATGCCGTGTCAACATTTGTCCCTGATGCCAGCTACTGAAACTATACCAACAAACGCTACTATTCACCACCACTATACTCAGTGGTCAGTGATGGCAACTGGTGTTGTTGTTCTCCCCCAATATTTCACAACACCAACAATTACAACAACCACACCAATAACAACAATAATGCCAGCTACAGCAACAATAACAACTACAATGACTACAACCACAACAAAAGTTGCTCCAAAAACAACCCAAACAAAAACAACAACATCAACAATAACAACAACGGATATACATAAATGCCCCTGGCAGGCCAATGTGCCTTGAAATGGGTGCCACGTAGTCCCACTAAAGCCAGACAAGCTGCACCCACTCTAGTCCCCAAGTGCTTCCACTCCATTATTTTTTTTTTTCCATCCGGTTATACAATTCATAACTTATTTAACGAAATCATTTATTGTTAAAAAAATCTTTTAAAAAACACGTCCCAAAGAATCGTTTTTTTCGGGAATCGAACCTGGGACCCCTCGTTTAGTATAGTTCTACAAACTACTTTTATTGGTATTTTCAATTAAACTTACGTTCACTCTAAACTGATTAATATCCTTAGGTAGTCCAACACACTAACCACTAAGCCACTGCGCTAAATATAGCCATCCGAATGTTGTTGGCTGAGTTAAACTAGTTGTTAGCAGGTGTAAGTGTCAATGCAACGTTCAATTGTAAGTAGGCTGCACTACTCAGCGAGGAGTATCAGGTTCAACCCCCGGTTCCATTTTATAAGCTTCTTGCTCCCACTATATATTTATTTCCTCTTTCAAGCCAGCTCATCTGCATACATATACTTGGTCTTGCTGTTGTTGTTGTCCGCATACCTGTTCAATTTCGATTTCTATAATGAAATGATGCAAATGTAGGCCACCTCCGATTAACATACGACACAGAATAAATCTCTATCCGAACATCTCTCATTTCTCATCATGTGAAATGTGAAGCTCTAATCCGTCTCTTTCAAAGTGCGGTGCCGCAAATGTATTCGTATTCAAATAGCAAAACAAGTAGAAATGAACTTTCGTTTTTATTCTCCTTATTTATTCAAGAGGATAGATAAGAGGACCGCGACTTATGAAGAACCATACGATTCATTTCCGAACAGCAACAACAATCGAATTTGAGTCGGTGGGAGCTGCCATTACAAATTCTGTTATGTTGCGATTGTATTTACATTTTATTCGCATGCGTTACACATTAACAACATCCGCATTTATGGTACAATTCACCACCCACTTCGAAGATTGGAATTTAATAATTATTTTTTTTGTTGAATGCCAAGAGTGCCATATTGGCGCTATAATATTATTCATTGGGCGGTATGTTGTAACGTAAAATGTATCGACACCTACAGCAAAGTAACTCGATAGGCTTTCAGCCTTCTGTTTCATTTCTTCCGACACTTTCAACGATTTGGTGAACAAGTTCAGCGCTCTTGTGTATATGGTTTCGAAAACTTGTTTCAAATGTTTTTCTCAGTTATTTACGTATAATAATAAGCGTATAGCAGGGGTAATTTTTTTTAAAGGTCTGCGAAAGGAAGTTCGACTTTTAGTGGAGCATCACAGCATCAGGTGAGTTATTGTTATGGAAAGGGGAGCTGTCTTCAATTATGTCACGAAAGCGTTTAACTTTTAGGTAGTGGGAACAGCCTTTACGCTAAGGTTGGGTCTCCCAAGATGGGTATTATGGGTTATACCAGCAGGATAATGCAGACGTCCATAATCAGGAGAACAATTCTGTTCAAGAAAACGGGTTGAATAACCTCATCCGTGATCGAGTAATACGTGACTGAATTTGCTATTGTTTTGCTTGTAAAATCCACAAAATCCAGTGACGTATGGCTCGCTGACGGATGCGGTAATTCGGCCCCAGAATGTGGATTTGATGTCATGGCCCTAGTGTTTTAAAAATTTTTGCATTTGAACTGTATGTCATTGGGCGATGTATACAAGGATAGTAATTTTAATCTTTAACATGATCATTTTATATGAGACCGTTGATACCTCCCTAAATATATCCCAAAATAAAGTGATGTATAAACCTCTGCGGTGGGTCATGTCCCACATAAGTTAGCAAAAAAAAAAGAAGAAGGTTTCAACTTTCTGCTGTTAAAAAAAAGACTGTCTGGTCTTTTGGAAGTCAGTCACAGCGTTCGGCTCTTTCCTAGTTCTTACCTTTGACCCAGACTCCGCACGCTTACCCTTTGGATCCATTTAGAACCAAGTTCGTTAACCGTTGGACCTGTTAAAAATCACGTTTTTTGTTGGTCCGCTTTCTGACACCTTGAGCCAGGAACCTTACTTTCCTATTAGGTCCGCTTGGAACCGCGTTTGTCTTTGGGGCGCCCTGATTACTGTGACAATCCAAAGTTTGTGTTTCTGCGGGAAGACCCTGAATCGGGCGAGTTAACTCCAGTCTTCAACACAAATGCACCAAGAAACCACGCTCAGCTCTTTGCGCTGTAAGGACGCAGCTCTACATTAGAAACACTCTTTTCACGGCAAACAGCAGAATATTCTCTCAAATTTATACAGAGAACTGAATCGTAGCTCAAAACTGAATTCCCATCAATAGAAAAGCTTTTCTCTTTCAGATTTCGTCCATAATGTATTTGGTTTCATTAGATTACTCGAAATTGGAAGGTATTTTTCAATGGAATGTTCCTTAGACGTGTTATTAATGCTCAGACAGATGCTAAGCCGAGGGCTAAAGCAGTAGAAACTCTGAAAATCCGTGTGAAGAATTTTTCAAAATTAAACTCCCAGACAGATGCTAAGCCGAGCGCTAAGGCAATAGAAGCTTTAAAAAAAGCTCTGAAGCATTTTTAAAAATTAAACTCTGGAAGTACTTTGCTATAGAAGGATCTATAACTGTCAGACTCTCACCCAATAAACACCATTTGTTAGAGAAAAGGTTTTTTTTTTATCTTTATTGTTTATTGTACTCCACTGTACTGCAGACAATTGTGTTTTTATTTCTTTTATAGCTGCATTCTTGTCACCCCTTACTATACCTGCATCGGCCATCACAGAAGAAGCCGGCACACATCATCAACCCTATATTTTACTATGGCAGTTTCCCATATGGTGGTTGGTGACCACCAAAGTGGCCAATTAGCTAGCGGGACATTACAAAAGTTCAAAAAGACATCCGTGAATCACAACAAAATAATGAAGACGAGGGATGTTGCCAAATACAAAAACTCAAACCGTGGGACTTATATAGCAATTAGAGGTCTGAAATTATTTATTTTGAGGACGCATCATGCAAAATCTAGATTTGATAAGACCCTTTTGGAACGCCCAATTCCTTAAGAGGGAAGAGTGGACAATGGAGAGGTGATTTTGCATATAAAACACAATCTATTACTGTATAAAAAAACGAATAATGAGGTATGCACTTTATGACCCTAACCACCTAATCCCTAGGACCTAAAAAATAACGTGAGCTTCCCCGAACATGACAACAAAAGACTGTGAGTCTGCGGTAGAGGCAATACCATCGGAAGGAATAAGTGTCTGTATATAAGGAGAGCTAAACAAGCAATAGCTACCACAGAAATAAAATCAAAGCTTCTGAAATGCTATCGCGAGAAGCTCAAGGCTTTTAAAAGCAAGGACCAGATATCGCCCTGCTTAGTCCCTGAACATGACAACATTCTCAGACAATGAGAAAGCGGGCTTATCGGAAAGACACGATTTGGCAGCTGTTTTAAACCAAGTCAATACTTCTGTGAATAGCCCGCCTTGCATAGTCAAGCCTGAAGCTAGAAAAAAACCTACAAGAAAAGGGAATGTCAGGTTGACTGTGATCGAAGTCTTATATATAAATAAATAGTTAAGAACCACTTTGACTGCCTAAAACATACAATATTCCCCTTATTATTTTTTTCATTTATAACGGGTGATTTTTTAGCTGGTTTGGTTTTGGCAACACTGGTTTTGACAGCTGACGTGTGTTTAGTACCTTGTGTCACTGTCAAACAGCTTCAGTTTGGTTTGCAATTTAACCATGGATCGTCTTACAAATGAACAACGCTTGCAAATTATTGAATTTTACTATCAAAATTCGTGCTCAGTTCGAAATGTTCATTTTCGCTTTTTTATCGAAAAATTGTGTTCAGCGATGAGGCTCATTTTTGGTTGAATGGGTACGTAAATAAGCAAAATTGCCGCATTTGGAGTGAAGATCAGCCAGAAGCATTGCAACAGCTACCAATGCATCCCGAAAAAGCCACTGTTTGGTGCGGTTTATGGGCCGGCGGCATTATTGGGCCATATTTCTTCAAAGATGATGCGAATCGCAGCGTTACTGTCAATGGTAAACGCTACCGAGCGATGATAACAAACTTTTTTTTTGCCCGAAATCGAAGTTCTTGACTTGCATGATATGTGGTTTCAACAAGACGGTGCCACATGCCACACAGCACGCGAAACAATGGCGCAATTGCGAGGCGAGTTTGGTGAACAGTTAATTTTACTTTTCGGGCCGGTCAATTGGCCGCCTAGATCGTGCGATTTGACACCATTAGATTATTTTTTGTAGGTGTATGTCAAGGCTAATGTGTATAGGGACAAGCCCGCTTCGATTGACGCACTGGAAGCCAACATCCATGCATTCATTCGTGAGATACCGGCCGATATGTGTGAAAGAGTATGCCGAAATTGGACTCAGCGGATGGGCTACCTGAGACGCAGCCGCGGTCAACATTTGCATGAAATTATCTTTAAACATTAAATTGCAAGGTTCAAGCTATCGATTCAAATAAATATTTCATTCATTTTTTCGAATTTTTTGTGTTTTTTTTTTAAAAAAAGTTCTAAACCTCTTAAAAAATCACCCGTTAGTATTATTACAAGAAACCTTGAGCTTCAACGAAACCGGGACCGAGAGACTCGTACTCAAGGAGTAGAGTGACATAACGAGAAAAGTAGCTCAGTGACTAGTTTGCGAGAATACTGAGCTAAAGGTCTCAGCTTTGAACCCCAGAGGAACGCAAGTAACATTTAAGGCCTTTTCCGATGCGCCATCGTCTGACAAAGATCCGAGAGTACAACTGTCGATGAAAGAGCTTCTCAATTCAGCAATTCGGTTAAAATTAAAGGTCCCTTCCCTTCCATTTTGCCCTTAAATGAAAACTCGCACAAAACGAATTAATGTGAGAAGCTAGACCTAGGGTACCTATACGGAACTGTAGCGCCAATAACTATTTAATATTTTATTTAAATATTTTATAAAAACGTGCCTACTCTCGGAGGAAAAAATACCTTTATAGCCATCCACAAATGAGTTCCCCGAACACGCAAGTCACCATACAAAATAGTGCGGTCCAAATAGAGCTTGGCATCAAAAGACATTGTCAACCCTGTTTCCTGTTCGGGTCAAATCCAGAACCTCATTCACACGCTATCCTGCCACATAAAAAAAATACACCTTCCTTAAGGTGGTCCAACAAACGACCATAACAACTTAATGGCGAGATCATCCTCATGTCTTATACGTCGTTTTATCACATTTGCCCTCTCTCCCCATTCCAATCCGATCTCCCGACTAATAGCGTCCCAGCAAGAAACAAAATAATTCACCAAGACATTCCATAGCTCGAAAAACGAGAATTTAAACTTTCTACCCAAAAACGACAGAGCAACAAAAATAAAAAGACGTACTATCAAGTAGCCAGTTTCCGGAAAACTAGGACGCACTTACGCATACGCATATTATGACCTACCCAAATAAAATAAAATAAATAAAAAAATCAATAACTATCAGACAGCATGAATTATTCACGGAATAAAAATAAACCAGCAGAATTGGCATCCAACTCATCTGCCCCATTATTTACACCTACATCGCGGCGGAGGCTTAGAACCGACTTAGAGTAGGAGCCTTTTTGCGCAGCGCCGCCGCCGCGGCCTCCACCACCACCACCAACCAGACACTCAATCTCCATTTCGATGGAATTTTATAGAAAATCCATGAAAAGAAATGGGTGGAAAAAAAAAAACAAATATGGCTGCACACTGATGTGTTTTTTTTTTTTTTTTCTTCTCATACGGATGCTGTGGTGAGCCTCAAAACGAAAGAGCTGTACAGCGAACTTGTTTTGGTACAATTTTTGAATCTAATTCGATTTTCTGCCATTAAATTGGATTTGTTTACTCACTTTGAGTTTGATTTGGTTTCGACGGTGGATAATCCCTTAATGAATTTCGTTCACTTGTTGTGCCACTTGATCCGTGTTGCATTCACTGCAAGATTCACTAACACCACAAGAATACAATTTTCCAAATCGAATATCGTTGAAATTTATGTTAATTCGGTTTTATTTCTTTTATGTAAAACGAAAAACTGATAAATATACAACACAAGGCAAGTGGAAAATGATCACATCAAACTTTCTTCTTGAGAAATTTCACACAAACGTCGTCGACGTCGTCGTATAGAATATTTATTTTTTTAACAAAATTTTTTACTTCTTTTTTATTTTTTATTTATCTTTTTATTATTTTACCTTTCAAGGTGTGTATCTGAGATGATTATACACTTGTTTTGAGGTGTATGTGTGTGTGGGCTGTATAGTAAATAAATAGTACAAATATTTTGCTAGCGATGGTAAACGGGGGGCCGTGGTACCTGGAACGAGTGAATGCACAACAAACACATGCAGAGAGAACACACACGCGAATAGTTTTGAGAGTATAAGGAGTTGAACACAAGAACACAAAACAGCAGAAAAAAAAATTTTTCCGATCGCGAGCGCGCACGTTTGACGTATTCGACGGTTGGCTCAAAACTGAAATTCGTGAAGTGCTTCTCAGGTGAACAATGCTGCTGTGTGAGGTGGATCTGGATAGTTTTAGGCCTGGCACTGGTAGTGAGTTGGACGGAGATGGAGTTGTTTTATGTATGGTCTTGTTGTTGTTCCCACTGTACGGTGATTACGACTACGATGACGATCACAACGAAAACAGGTGTAATAGGGTTGCCAGGGGAATGGGTGAAGTTGTGTGCTGATTTCCTTAAATTCCAGGAAAAGTCCTGAACATAGTATAGGTATATGCATGGCCTCTCGACCATTTATTCTAAGGAATCCATTTCAACAACATCATCAAATTGCTCAACTTCAACCTCAACTGGTTTTGAGTTTCTATATAACATGACTCTCCCTCAGTTTTGGCCCCAAAACGCCGCTCAGCTCAAGCGCTACTTGTGTTTTCCGTTGACAGGAAACCGGGAAAACAGTCACATTAGCCAACCAACCTAAATAACACCAAAAGGTAGTTTACGCTTTTGCTATTTCAAGGAAATAACTGGAGGATTAGTGTCACTTCAAAAATGGAACTATATTTTGACGTTTACGGGTAGTTGGAAGAGCTCTCTGTGGTGGTTGGAACTGGTGGATTTTGGAGTTATATTTTTGACAGCCCATAGGCTTGGCTAACACAAAATCGAATAAATTTCGTATTTAAAGCTGAGCCTTTTTCAAGCCAGTTAAATTAAAATTGGAATTTTTTGTGATGACAAGAGAAAAAAAAAAAAAAAAAAAAACATTTGTCAAATTTATGGGTGCGTTCATTTGGTGAAATACCAGATTTTTTTATCTTGTATCTTTTTTTTAAGAAAACGATCTATATAAGTTTAAATATGAGCCATTTCTTGGAGCATTGATCCATGAAGAAGTTAAGTTGAATTAGCAAATGGGTACTTCACCACAACGCTACACACGGCACAAAAACAAACTTCATCCTAATGCTATGTTTCCACCGGGGATTATCTGCGAAATTTAGGAAAAAATTCCGTAAGTCCCGCATAAATCTCGGGGTTTATTATACAAAAGTTAATATCATAAAAAGGAGATTAAGGACTAATCTCCATAGGACTGACAAGATATACATGTAGAATTGTAGAGTCCGGTGAACACACTCTCCACAGCTCGGAATGTCAAAAATATTAAAGCAAACAGAGCTTTATTTGACATTGTCATAAAAAAAAACATATCCGAACTTATTTCTGTAATATAGCGACTTCTCCTAGAAATGCAAAATCAAACCTTTCATTATATTTTGTAGAATTAAATTATAAGATAATAATATTTAAAGATTTCTGGAAATCATGTTTTATCAATTTAATCTTTTAATTTTTTTTCCTATTACCTATCACAATTTTGGGTTGCTCGATTTGACAGTAGTTGGTGAAACGTCAAATCTCGCGATTAGTGTCCGGTGGAAACGTAGCATAACGTTGTATATACAGGAATGAGACGATTCGACCCCAGGTAGATCTGCAATCTATTCTTCTCATTTCTTTTTACTTAGAAATTAAAAATAATTAGGTACGATTGACCGAACTACTTACTTTTTACACATTTAGCATTGCTTCACGCTGTTTCAAAGGTACCTCCTTAAAAAGTACCTCCTTAAAAAGTAAGTCCAAACCGCTTTAAAAAGCTCTATTAAATATATTAGTATTATTTAAAGCAAAAGGTAACAAAAAAGTACCTACATACTTTGGAGAAAATAAATGTCAGTGCAGATCAGATTTCCATATGTGGAAACTCGCTTACCATAACCGATGACTAGGTATAAAAGGCGATCAACTTAGGTACCTAAATCATATTTTTTTCTAGAAAGAACTGCTCCGCTAATCGAACGTTATGAACTTAGGCAGACGTGAAAGAATATTCTGGTACTAAATATCTATGCATCTTCAATCCGCTTCATAGCAGGACTTAGGTCATTCACCATAAAAGGCGGATAAAGTCCAACGACCTATGCAGAAGTGAGGTAGAGTTTGATTCAAATCAACATCTGCTTTGCTAATGTACCGCTGTTCAAGAATGCCGTCCACGTGCGCCCTAAAATGTAGGTTCTTTGCATGTATCGCAGATTTTAACTGATTCCTACTGCCACGCACTATTATTTACATAGTAAGCTATCTGAGTTATCCGGACCCCCCGAAACTATCCGAGTAAATGAAAATATTGAAAAGGCACAAAACTTTCATTCTAATCGAGTCTTATTTGCGGTTCTAAAATTAGTTCTAAAATTTGCAGCACACCATCTTTCTACTGTACCCGTACGATGCAGCATATATACTCCCTTCTATTAAAATTATCTTAATTCTACAATTGAGTCAGTCCAATCTGAAACTGAAACGTTAAACAAAGGGTTTCCTTCAAAAATACATGTTTCATTTTATTGCGCACATGCAGCAACTCTCCGCTTTCTTTTGTTTCAAAGCAATAGGCGAGATTTTTTTTAACCTCTATCTTAGCAAGGTACGTATACGGTAACGGTATACCTAAAGTAAGGGACTATACAAAGGAGAACGAATTGGGAACTGCGAAAAAGCAAAAAATGTTCGTAGCTTTTGATATTTCGTTCACAAAAAAAAAAACCGCTACAGTCACATTTGTGCTTGTGGTACTGCAATTACATAAAGTTGCGTGTCTCGACTTTTATTTTGCAGTTTACTAGTCATTTCCAAACACATCACCAGAAAATTTTCGATATAAGTTAGCAGCAGCTTAGCTATCAAGTTACTTCCACTTGGGATAGATTTGCAGGGTGCATCTCAAAAATATCAAACTTTTACTTTGCTTTACTGAGGTAGATGCTCAAAATATATTTAAATATGAAAATGGCAAAGTTCGGACAAAGGACTTTCTATTTCTTTTGCTGTAACCATAACTGACACTAGTTATAAATTTTGTTCAGTCCGCAGATGTTGGTATATCTATTTTATTAGGTAACGTACACATTTTTGGGGCAACTATTTTGGAGCTGACTGTAGGAAAGTCATCAAATTAAAATACTTGCATACATTGTGGATGAACATGAAGCGCTTACAAAATGTACGAATTATAGTATAGTTTTAGGTATTTCTGTAGTTCCAGTGTTTTTCTTAATTGGATGGGAGATGGTTATAAGATCTTTATTATTGGTACCTACCTACCTATGTTTATAGATTAAAATAATCAGGGGCAGATCATGTAAGACGCTGGTTTTTTATACTCTAGTCTAGACTCTAAGGAGACGATATCGTTTTTGAAAAAAATATTGATGATCAAAATTCGTTAGTTTTCAATTCATTTATGGAGAATGAACTAGATGAAGCTCGTACTTTTTGCACTTAGTTGCTATACTTTTGGAGGTGTATCGCTTCGACGAAAAGTAACGTGAGTAGACCCCAGCGTTCAAATCCCGTAAGAGCAAAATGGTCAACGACATCCTTTCGATGTCGACGCTGCTTCTACTTTGTGTAACAACTAAAAATGGTAATCGCAACGATTGAAAGATCATCTTCAATGCCTCACTGGTCTGGACTAGGTAAACGAACGGGTTGAATTGAGGGGTTGACGCTCGGGGGTTTATTTTGAATTTTGTCACTTCGAATTTGCAACTGAATATTCAGGCAGGATTTTCTTGACTAGATTTGTCGGCAGCCCCTCCATAAACGTCTAATGAAAAAAAACTATTCACTTAACCAATCTATATCTACCAATATAAAACTGAAATATATCAAGTCAGCCAATTGTCAGACTTACTAATACTAAACTAGAAATACGAATGTCCCCATTTTTAACTTTCTCCATTACGTAGTAAGAGGAAGATATTGGTTTCGTACAAAATTTCGAACTCGAGATTTTAATCATTTCTGATATTACGATGATAGAGGAACTCAAAAAAGTGGGTCGCAAAATTCTGTCCGGTCTGTCCGTCCTTCCACGGGCCTACAGCCTAAACGGCTTCCCGGATTACGTTCAAACCTCGGATTTGGAGTTTTTGGGCTTACAGTTCGGGAGGTGTTTTTTTTTTGCAAAGGTAACCTCAATATTAATGGTACTTCCCATACAACATTTTTGTACCAGTTTGATTTTATCGAAAAAGGCCCTAACGATTTCAACCAAAATCGATATTTAAGCTTAATTAGGTGAGGTTACCATGACTGCGTACCCAGTTTTTGGCTAGAAATTCGAACAACGGAACTTTTGAAATTTCGACATATCTCGAAAACGGTCTATACGATTGTAGCAAAAATTAATTTCTAAGGTTATGTGGTCATTTATAACTTAATAGCAACCTCAGTTTTTCTCTATATTATCGTACAATGGATTTATGAAACGAGTATTTTTTTTTAAATTTAGTTTTGTCTAGTTAACTTAAAACGGCAATAACGATTTTGACCAAAATGCAAACTTAGACTCAAATTGATGTTTTCAAAACTATTGTGTCCTTAATTTTCAATTCGAAGCACCGAAAACGCTAATTTTAAAAACTGCTCATATCTCGAAAACCCCATCTTCGATTTCGATAAAATGTCAAAAACGAAGTATTTCTTTTATCCGGAACAATATCATACAGTCAGTTTTCATCTTACGCAATAGTATTTTTCCAACTAAACAATGCAATATTTGCAACTGTTACGTCTGGATAGTTTTACAAAAACAAAAACTTCATTTGACCGCACACACGAGCATCGGGATATTCAATTTATAGCTACTAATGCAAATTCACAAACGCCTGAATTATTACATAATCTTTCTAAAGATATCGGTCTATCACGAGCAATACTTCCAATAATTGAAAACTTAAATCATATTCCAATCAAAATTAAAAACATATCCTTAGGTCAAAAACAGAAACTGCTACTAGGTACGCTTGTCCTGTACTCAAAATTCGAGTGAGAAGTAAGACCTTATAAAATAGTACAGTAGACGCTTGCGACATTGCCAGTTACTGAGAGCTTTAACCTTTAAAAACTTATATTGTTATTTTAGGTATATAACTCTGCCATACCTATAAGATGAACATCCAAAAGAGGATTTTGTTTTCTTTTGTCTAGTATCGAGAAAGTTTCGTTCGACCCAGTCGTGCACTTTATTTTGTTTGGTAATTGTCTTGAATCAAACTAAAAACGAAATCTTTCTAATGAATTGTTTCGACGACGATCGTTTTATAAATTTCATGATTCGACAATAGAGAGCAGGAGTAAATACAGGCACTCATATAGGTATCACAGTTATTTTGACACAGTTTGTTGTGAATCCCACGCGACCGTTAGAAAAATTTTAAGTTTTGCGAATCTAGGATTAATTCCCAATTTGTGAGCAAATTTGTTTGGGGTCCTAGGGAATTCCGGGAATCGTCTAGCTCTAGACAGTTCAAAGTTATACGATTTTATGCTTTTATTAATAAAGAAATGGATATCAGTTATTTATATTCTATCATATAAATGAAAATACATTTCTCGAGTTGTAAGTAACAATAACGTCTTAAAAAATAATGGAAAAAAAGAGAAAACGAAAACAAATTAAATTCACATTTTATTTAAGCTAGAAATTTACATTTACTTTTACTTATACAGTAAATTGCCTGATCATTGATTTTTTAAACCAGGTCGTAAGACCTACCGAACAAAAATTATTGTAAACCTGATTTTGGTATTTAAAAACATTCTATTCAAATCTGCAGTAAAAAATCCAAGAATGTCTTTTTCGACATCAACCCATATACCTTAAATTTGTATGATTGCATTTTACAGATGATTAAATTTTGTGTTTGCTTTTACAAAATTTACGAGTTCAGTGTATTTGTGTTTAAAAATGATTTATATGATATAGTTGACAAGTACCTTTTAGTAATCAACTCACTAAATTTAGGATCATAATAATATTTAATGAAAAGTCAAGTCCCACCCAAGTATAAAAAGAAGGAATCTGTTCACCTTCCTAGAGTATACAATCAGTTTTGGACTGTGAAGGGAGTAATCCAATGGTAATAATTGGCACCGAATCCTCGACTCATGCTTAGAACCCTTCTTTGAGTGGAGCAGGTCGGCCACTTAATTGCCATTTTAGGCTGTCTACATTGTTCCACAGTTGACCACTAAGGTGTTCTGTCATTATGCATTTGTGAATCAGCTGTTCAACCATTCATCTGACAATCGAAGCGAGTGGTTCTGGTCCCAGCAACTTCGTTGCCTACGATCCTTATGTGTCCTCGTACCCAAGTCAGTGTTACTTCATTTTTAGATGAACACTTGAGCTTGAGTACACATTCCAGTGCCAATGGTGTTGTAATGTTTGCTTCTTCCATGCGTGTGACCACCGCCTGAACCGGGACTCTATGGACACGGCTAAAAATATCTGGACTGTCCAGCGTTTCCCGGACATTATCCTAAGCAAATAATACGTTGTTAATATAAACGTTCTACAGCAGAAACAACCCGATAACAGGTCAATATAGGGTAAAACGATTTGTACCTTTGATACAGCTTAAAGATAATAATGATCACCTGTAGGTCACACCGCAAGTTGAAATATTTACACCTGTGAATCGCTATTTTCAGGCCTAATACTAATGTAACCACGAATTAGAGAGAACTAATAAGAAGACTCTGTACAGAACCGCATTAAGTAATCCGGTCCCGCTTGCCTTTACGGAGATTTGACTCTACGTCTACTCTGCTTTACAATCCATACAGCGACATTGATCGCTTCCGAAGAGTGCAAATAATGTGCCTAACGATTCGGCAGAAAAGTTGTTGATTCGCACTTAAAAAAGGCGCTCACAAGCGATAGGACACCCATCAAATTAATTAAAAAAAAAAAAAACATTATTAAATTAAAAAATATTTTTTTTATTTATTTACGTTAGGTAATACCTGCTATAATAATTGCTCAACATCAAACAATCAAACTTAAAAACTAAAAAAGACTCTTACTCTAGTGTTTGCCAATCGAATCGAAAAACATCATTATAAACTAAATGCAGGCGAAGCTAAATAAAATTTTTTACATTTCTTTAACAAATATTATTCTAGTCAAATCGATTTCTTTGAAATTTGCCTGCCCCTCCACCGCCACCA
Organism: Cheilosia vernalis; assembly: GCA_949126925.1. Classification (NCBI taxonomy): domain Eukaryota; kingdom Metazoa; phylum Arthropoda; class Insecta; order Diptera; family Syrphidae; genus Cheilosia; species Cheilosia vernalis. The sequence continues at coordinate 38,174,558 of OX421361.1, read as the reverse complement.
CACGTAAGACGTATAATAAAATAAATCATTTCTGATCACAATTAATTATGTACAACTCGATACTTTGTTTTATTTCTAATAATCTATTGCTTAGTAGAATAATGCTAATATAAGGCTAACGAACAAGGCGAATTATATCATCACTGTAGTCCAATATTTGCCTGGGCTGCATCGCATGCGCACACAGACTTTCTTTCTAATTAGTAATTCCTTTGAACTTTCAATAAATACTTGTGGGTTGGTGTGCTTTCAGCACGTGTGTGAGTTTGTGTTAAATATTTTATTTTACTCAGTATATATTATCTTATCTAAGAGGTATGCTTTAAGTAGTCCTATTTAAATATATTAAACAAATATCGTTATAGAGGTGAATTAAACATAATAATTTAAATTAAATATAAGCTAAAAGAGCAGCCCGTTGTATAAATAGCTTGTATGGATTAAAATTTAAAGGTTCTTGTCTTGACTCGGTTATATATATTGTAAAACAAACGCGTTGTCTTGGTTTTTTTTTTTCTTCCATTACATAGAAACAATTATTTTTAATTTACACGATAAGTATATAGATTTCTTTCTTTAAAATTATATTTTGAACAGCAGACTATGGAAAGGGAAAATAAAATTATTGTGGGCGTTTTGTGTATATTTTTTTGTTTAGCTTGGAAGACACTTGAGGTGCTTGCAATTTATATTCTCTGTTTGGGTAGTTGGTTATAGTGCACTGGTCTTGGTCTAGGAATGGCCATTTGTGATCGTCTGGGGAGGCATATGACTGTCTGGTCGTGTAGTTGGCAAGTATGACTTTTCAGGGGATCTGTTGAATAGATCCGAGACGAAGTTTGCCTGCAAAAGAAATAAACGAGAAATTAAAGTATTTAGAAGTAGGTACAAATGTGTTATAAATAAAAATACTTTTTTAACGATATTAAATAATTACAATAAAATTATTAAAATAAATATTTACTGCACGCTAGTCAATGGCAAAATGTGGCTTAAAGTCCAAGAGGCACTTACGAAAAAGTTAGTGAACGCTTTTTTAGTAATCTATGAATAATGGCAGATGCACAATTCAAAGACTCAAAAAACGAAAAGAAGTTCAAATATTTGATAAGCTCGAAGAATTTGCTAATTTACTAACAAGATTAGCCTATGGAAGTGATCCGGAAATAATCGAACTTCTTTATGATGAATCCGAGTATGTGAAAGAGTTTGTATACTGATTAAATTGCAAGCATTCAAGAAGAGGAAAAGGCGAAGCTACATTAAAAATTGACATGGAGCAGATTGTCTCTTTTTACAGCAAGGAAGAATTTCGTTTCCACTATCGAAATCGAAAATAATCTTAAGGAGAACATTCAATATTATTTTGCCGCCTGTTGATACCATTTTAATATGCAAAAGATCCAAACAAATGCACGCATTATGTCAAATGACATACCAAACCTAAAATCAGCTGTTAATCGTAAGGTGGCTGACAGTTTTACCACTTCCTACACGAAGAAATTTGTTGAGTAAAAATTCGTAATATTCTCAGTATTCTCTTGCTCCCTCGATGACGCTCTCTTTCACGAATTTTTCGAGTTAGGGAACGGCAATGAGTAAAAAATCGTAAAAATTAGTAAAATTTAAAAGTAAAGGAACAGACCTTTTGTTTGCAGATCTCCAACGCAGGTTGTCATTTGAAAATAAAATTTGTGTCCAAGATTGGAAATAAAAATAACCAACTGTAGCTAAAAACTACTAAAATATTTGAAGGCCGAAATATTTGTTAACATAGAACAGTCAGACGAAAAAAAAGCGTTTTAGGTCGCATAAAAATTAAAGTCTAGTTTCTTTTTTCATTTCGTAAAAAGATGACCAAATGGTGATTTAATCATTATTCATTATTCTACATCTCTACTGAAAAGAGAAACCAATCCTGGTATTTCTCTTCGAGTCAACATAGCAAGGAACGAAGAGTTCCAATGGGCCCTTATCCAAAAACTTTAAAGTAGGTACATCTATGACAGCTTTTTGACTGTTTCAAGTTTGTTTTTTGTGCATTTAAGTTCCTACATCTATTTAATGAAGAGGAACAGAGAAAGCATAACATACTATAGTGTAAACTGTCAGAAAAGAAACCCAGCTTATAATTGCATTCATCCGTTACACGATGTCTCCACGTGCAATTTTTATTCCATGCAATCTGTAAAATTTGTTTGTATGAAAGAACGACAGTATGCAATAAAATGTAGTATGCAATAAAATGTATGGGCATTTCATATCATACAATTTCATTCTTTGAAATGTCGCTGAGCAGAGCACATCGTTGCATTCTCGCATTAGGCTATGAAATAAAGGATCTTTTCCCATCTATCATATTCTCGTCCTGACTATACTTGTCTCTTTTATTCAAATACGTAGTTTCAGCGCTACAAGCGACCCCGACCATTCGCCACTCAGCCATCGTGGAAATGAAAAACAAGTGTCAAACTGCACAGAAATTTCAGCTCGTTTCATGAAATTTCGTGAAATTTGTGGTCTTCACGTCTTCCATTGTATGAAGTAGTTTACGAAGTGAAAAATTACACGTAGAGACACCGGGTTATGGATATGGAATACAATAGCACTGAAATTTTCTAAACTGAATGAAAGAAAAAACAATACCAATAAAACAAAGGTTTGCATTACCCAAAATATTGCTTAGAGTTGATTGCATATTTAGGAGGTACCTATGGTATTCAAATGAAAACAATATTATGCCAAAATAATTTCAGCTTTAACAAATTTTAAAAAGCAAACTGAATTCGCAGCAAAAAGCTGCTGAATTTGACACTTTTCATGAGTCTGCTTCACCTTAGAAGGAGGTACTAAAAGCGTTTCTATTCATGCACAGGGTTGTCAGAGTGGCGATTTATCACCAAATGGGCGATTTCAAGTCTAATTTGGCGATACGAAAATCATTTTGGCGACATACCCAAGAAACGTGCGATTTTTCATTTTCGAATTATTAAAATCTTGCAGCCGTATTAATAATAGTCGCGTAACTACATGTTAGGCCTAACTATTGGCAAACACATTAGTTAAACTCAAATTCCTATTAATAAACATTTTTAGAAGATAACTAACGCTTCGTAACTTTCATATAACTAACTAACGGCAGGAGGTCTGTTAGCGAGTGAGTAAATCATAAAAAATTCGTTCCCGTCAAAATGACAAATAAATTAAATTTAAATTTTGAAAATTGTGGAACAAAATGGCTGACCAAACCGAAAAAAGTGTACCAAACAAGAAAAAAACTCTATTTACAATTAAAAAATATAAAAATTGTTGTCTGTTGTTTTGTTTTATTTTCTGTTGTTTTTTTTTTTCTTTTTCATTTGTCACAACTGAAATTCACCAGCCAGCCGTGATAACTGATGATAGCCAATATGTAATAGTTTTCAGCTGTTTTCAGTACAATTTGGTTAGGTGATGTCAGCTGTTTTAGAGAACAGAAAATATTTTCTTTTATTAATAAGAATATGTAACTCATATGTTATTTATTTAACTAAGTGCTAGGTAATTTTCCTACGAGTTACAGATTAGTTACGGGTTTTTTATTAATACGGCTGTTAATATATATTTCTATTTTCCATTAATTCCAAGAAAAAAAAAAAAAAGGTATCGGCTTCAGAAAAAATTGTCGATTTCCGATTTTCAAATGAATTTTTTGAATTATTCGAAGTAAATTTCACATCCCTATAATTAATGACATGATTGTGTCAAACTAAAAGATTCTGTCACAATAAATTTCCAAACTTAGCCATTTGATTGTGCAAATTAAAAATGAAACAATAAAATGAGTACAAAAGCAGAAAAAACAGCGGATTTTTTAAATACTAACGAAAGTGGGAACAATTTCAAGATAGAATAATTTATCTATCAATAATGAGTACGCATTCATTGGATTTGCTGCAATAATTTAGAGCCTTCTTCTGAAATGCTTTTGGCATTTAATGTTAAGATTTAGGAAGATGGTTTTGAGAATGAAATAGATGAGTAATACAAGACTGATCTTTTGGTTTTTATATTGTTTTTGTTTTATTGACAATATTAACTGAAGTTTGTATCAAATGAACTGTTTTCGTTTTCTTTTCCCTTTTTTAATAAATGTGTTTTTTTTTGTGTTTTAAATAGGTAGTTAATTGCTTAGTTCTATTACATTTTGCAAAATTTTTAATTTGGCGATTTATGGCGATTTTAAATTTAAGATTGGCGATTTCTATTTTAATAACCTGACAACCCTGTATCATGAAACACAAAAAATAGTACTTTTTCGTTATTATAGATATGTATGTACATATATCTAGTAACCAAATTGAATTTAACAAGAAAAAAAATCCTGCTTACATAATAATGCAGTGTGCAGTTGAACTGTCTTAAACTATTGCAGAACTATTCCCATTAATTTCATAGGGCAGACTAAAAAATCTAGTTATCTTAAGTCGACTAGATTGATCAGGAAAGGATGTAACCTGAACGCTTAAACTAAATTGGTGGTGGTCAGTTTTCCTACGTCACCCACATAATATGAGAACTGTCAACTTAGTGCTCAATCACGAATTTCTTGCCTAGATTTGTCGTCTACCCCTCCATAAACGTCAACTCAAACAGCTATTCATATGACCGATTAAAGCCAATCAAAACTGAGATACATTAACTCATATGGCTGAAAGACTTACTTACTAAACTAGATACATGAGCGTCCGACGATCAAGACTGAAAAGCTGTCAAAATGTTTTGTGACATGTTTTTTTTTTTTGTTGTCAAAAATACCTTTCAGTAGGGTTTAATAATTATTAATATCACATGCTTTGTGAAATGGTTTCGTAAGTGAAACAATAAAAAGTGCAAAGAAAATAAAGAAAGCGAATAACCGGCTACAATATGACACAATCTACTACATACTTATTCCTTTCAAAAGACAAATAATCTCTTGCAAAGCAGCTTCATTTACGAAACTAAACCGTTAAGTTTATGTACCTACATTGAGGAATCACCTCGCTCAACACCTTGGTAGGTAGATCATAAAATAACAGTTAAAATGTTGGTAAATGTGTCGGCAATGTACTAGAAACTAGAGTTTAGTGTGGCAGACATTATTGCGTCATATGGACTAGAATAATCCCAAAGCATTCCATCATTCATCATGTTCTATTACAACCTAAACGTACCTATTCACTTTTTATTTTATTTCATTTATCGATTTTCCAAAGCAGTAGTACAATTCGGCACTTCTTCGAACACAATTTTAAGTCGCAAGATACATAATTTATGTCAATGTCATCATTACATAGTTGAAACAATAAAACCATTGAACACATTCAATCGAGTTGACCTGTCTAGGAGTTAGAGGACGCTGACACATTTCCTCAGAAAATTACCGCAGCGAAATTTTCTATTTGAAATTGCATAATTTTAGGATAATAAAAAACGTCATCCTAAAAAGTCATTAGTATTTTCGGCACATGATCTATGACATTTTTATTTTTAGAACAGCGATAGGTACTCATCTAGTTAGAAAGAATTTGTTTCGAATCGATAGCATTATGAAAAATCGATTAACAAAATGATTTAATTGCTGCCATTAACACCAATCAGCTTCATACATTTCGGTGATACCATCCACTATTACATTTCGATATCGCATGCGTAGATGCCTACACGAAGTTATATCAAACAAAATTGGATGGAAAATAATTCCTCATTTGTCATTAGATAACGTGCTGAGTATCGAGAGTATACGAAAAATAAATGCAACACCTCCGGAGCATGCAAACAGCACCGATCTAGATGCAAAAATAAATGAAAATAATTGAATTCCAACTTCTTGGCCCGTTTTCCCAATGGAAGTGCGCCAAAAGCACAAGATCGTTTGCGTGTTGACACGCATTGCAAATCAAGGAAAGACCATGTTCTGCCAATGGAATTATTCGCATCGAACATCCATTTGTGGTTGTCGAATGTGAGTCTACTGGTAATTGGATTACAGAAAGGCAAAACAAACAGAACTCGGAGAGTCGGAGGATCTGGATCGAGGACATTGGAGAATTTATACACGAGATGTTTGCGATTTTAATTGAATTTCTGTCAAGCTCAGGGCATAGGTAGGTACAGCGGAAAAGAGAAGCTTACTGGGTTAATGTTGTACATCCAGGTTGACATGGGTTTCGTGGTTACCAATGCAAGTACAAGGTTGGATGGGAACAAGGCCAGACAACCGCAACTTTTTGTAGTTTTGTGGTATGTTAAGTTAAATTGTGTGGAATGGGTTGTTGGCGTGACGAGCAAAGTAACGTTTTGCGACGGTATTCCATTTAGAGGTTTGGTTTTGGAATTGGCATCACTTCTCAAAGTGAAAAATTAACTGCAAGCTGACATCCGATTTGTGATCATTTTGGTTTGCGATTTCGCCATGGTTTCGAATAGGTTTAGGAAGGAACAGTCACAGGCATTCATTCCAATTTGTTTGTCTGGGTACCCAGAGAAACCGACCGAAAGCGACATTGCTAGTCTTGGCATAGAGCTGTGACCTGTGAGTATCAAAACTGCCTCTCAACAACTCAAAATAGATGAGCAAAGGTCTTATAAATAACCACTAATTTATTTTACTTTGTCTTCATTTTAGCTCATAATTTAGCCGGCAAAAAAAAAAGTCATTGGTTTTGCTATTCAGTTCGTTTATTAACATAACATGAGTTATACGGAAAACATTTTACTTTACACTTGTTAAAGAAGAAAAAAAAAAAAAAAATAAATAAATATAGAAAACACTTTAAAGGAAAAAGCAAAAAGATTTAAAAAATTTGTATTCAAAACACGATCAGTTCGATTTAGTTTCTTTTGACTGCGGCCATACAGTGCACCAATTAAACCAACTCGATGGCAGAGCACTCGTCTAGAATATACAATAATGATGGATTAGAATAATGCAGAGTGTGGATTAGGTAAAGCAAAACCGGCAATTGAATTGTGTCAAGTTGCTGACGGTCTCCATTGCAAAAACAAAAGGAAACTATAGGAAAAGCAAATTTCCATCTATATCGGTTTGAGGGGAACTTATGCATGCATTTAACAAAAAAAAAAAAAAAACAATTTTGATGTTCAATTTAACTTTATACTATGGGGAGTGGAAATATTGCGTCTCTCATTTGCTTAATAATAATAATATAATTTTTGGCGCAACAGGTCCGTAGGGACCCTAGGCCTAGCTTCTCGCAACCATTCGTTTTGTGTGAGTTTTCATTTTTGGAACGAATGGAAGGGATCTACAATTTTATGCCGATTCCAAACGGCTAATTGAGAAGCTCTTTCATGACAGTTATACTCTCGGATGTTTGTCAGACGTTCGCGAGAGGTGGCGCAGTGAAAAAAACCCTGATTTGGAAATTGGGTTTTTGCGGGATTCGAACCTGAACCCCTCGCTTAGTAGTCCAACACACTAACCACTAAGCCACTGCTTAAGCTTTGTTTAAAAATGTATACTTATTGTTATTATGTACAGAATTTAAGTAAGGCCCCACTTTTACATACGATTTCTGAGAGCAGTATTTAAAGGAACTTGAACGAACGCTAAGGCCCAGTACGTAAAAGCACATGAATATTGAATATGTGTCAAAAAAAAGTAGTTGTAAGAGTTTTGGGGTTATAGCAATATAAAGCGATTTCTCATTAGTGTTTGAAAACGGGTACTAAAACGAGAACCGAAAATCATCTTCAACGCTGAGTTATGCACACATGTTTTAAAGGATTTTTTTAGCTCGAAGATAAATGGAAAATGGGGATACATTTTACTTAGAAGAGTTCCCAAAGTTTTTTTTTTTTAACGAAATGTAAGACTCGGAAAAGAAATTTGAAAAAAGTTCTTATGTAGTTGGTCAATAAACTGCCTCGGGGTTTTGCATTTGAAAAAGAAAAGTAGCAAATATTTTGAAACGTGTTTACTACCCGCACTTTTGATCAACATGAATTTTCATTTTTAAAAAAAATTCTTGGCAAAATTTGTATTTCAATAATTTATGGCTGTTTGGTAAAATTAAAGGTAGTTAGGTTTGGTAAAAGTGAGTGGGAAAAGGGGGAACTTTTTTTCAGTGGGGAATTTTTGTGTCAAACTTCTGGCACTCCACGTCACAAAGCCAGTATTTTATTTTAATTTTCATGCGATTTGACCCCGCAAGACCTTTCCTTGTGGGGTTTCGGAGGTCCATGCCAACAAGCCGCAACTGACCGATCCCCTTATAGGAAACATAACCAATTCTGTCACTTAAATTCAGCCGCATATTATATGCAAATATATCATTACAAATTGGACCACTTGGATTCGTGCTACTGTGAGAAGCCGCGGCAGGCATTTGAACTATACATACATATTATATGAAATATTGAAATGGCATGCATGGGCCTCTCAAATAAAAAAAAAAGGTTCCATAACAGCGCTGCAGCTAAAAAAAAGTATAGTACCGCAGAGTTCTAAGCTTCCAAAACCAAACCATAAAAAAAACTCATTATATTGCTCTTTAATTCGTCAAAATAAATTTTTGAAGTATAAATCCAAGTGTCTTTTTGTTAAATTTAGTGTGATTTGAAACGTATTTTTTCGGGTTTTTCAATGCAATATTGGAAGGCTTCTTAAAAAAAGGTAAGATTCGTTTTGTATACGTACACTCCGTGTCTAGACGTGATTTATATTCCGTCCATTTTTGTTGATTTTTCTGACGTTTTGGGGTGAAATGCCAAATTTGTTTCACACCAACTGGCATTTTACCCACCAGTGGCATACATATAACCCCTTTTGATTTTAATTTCTTGCAGAAACAAGAATGCCTCGAAAATATCAAAGAAAGAAATGCATGCGGATGCACGAGGATTGCTTGGAAAATGCAAGCTGCCCGATATGTCCCATCGATGAAAAATAATTACCATAATTAATATTTGCTGGTATTTCACCCCTTCAGAAGTGTCGTATTACCCTCACGTGTGGGTAAAATGCCACTTCATAAGGTTTTTTAAAAATGTATTTTAATTTTATTTATAAGGTTTTTTGTTATGTTTTTCTTTATTTATTTATGGAATAAAATAATATTCCAATGAAATTGAGAAAATCTTGTACTAAACTTGTCATTTACTATTTCACTTTATTTGTTTATTGTTAAGTGTGGCATATTACACCGACTCACCCTAGAAAAAAAAAAAAACAGTGCCTAATGTACCTACAACTAAAAATAACAATGCATCATTTTTTTGGACTTCGATGGAGTCCAACAAGTTAAGCTACTGTCCTTTATTAAGATTAACTCTGATAGTTTTTAAAAAATTTCATTTTTCGTTTTAATCGGAAGAAACATTTTTCGTGCGAAAGGCTCAACAGAGTCCCAATAAAAACTTTTAAATTTGGATACATAATACTTTCCCAAAAGTCTGCTTCAATTTCTTCAATCTTGCCATCACAAATTTGAGGAAATAAATGAAATAAAGGAACCGTACTGTCACTTAAATTTTAGGGCTTCAGTTTCTGCGGGTGAACTAATGTTTCATCTTTGACGTTGAAACGCTTCAATATACTTCAGTACAAAGCTTGATCAATTTTTGTTTGCAGTGTTATTTTATAATTTCAACTAGCTGACCCGGCGAACTTTGTTCCGCCCAATTTCTTTAATGTAATAAAAATAATAATTTCGAGCGTGCACAATGCTAATGCTACTTTATGTAATTCGGTCAATTCAAATTCTTTTTTAAAAACTTAGTTATGCAATAGAAATAACTGAAGTATAGCAATGTCGCAAACTTGCGGTGCATTGATGTTTCACAACAAATTATAACTGGGCCGACTTACAATTTCAAATTGTGTAGCGGTAAGCACGGAATATCTAAGGAATTCAAAAATTTCAAATTTTACATATTTTTTGTTGCACCTATTGGAAGTGGCACTATCCAGTAAATTTTTTTCAAAATGCGATTCTCCATACTAAATTCTATCCCCATAAGGTATTGAGTTTTCTCGACAAAAAGTAGCATAACATGTTCTTTTTTAAACCAAAAATAATAAAAATCTAAAGATTTATTCCCGAGTTATGAGTGCACATACGGACGTCAGTCGTTTTTATATATAGCTGTACCCACCCGGCTTTGACCGTATATTTCGTTTTAAGTCTTGCTCAGATTTCTCAAAGTGCTTTATTTGGACCATGTCCATTTATGATTTTGCCTAATTATACAACTTTATAGAAATAGCGTTTGATTTGATTTTTGAATGAAAGGTGCCACAACCCGTTTTGCGCTTATGGTTTGCAAGTTATCACCTTTAGGATGGTGTCCTATCTTTCAACCGGGAACCAGCCATAAACATGCACAATATTTCAATGAAAAGAGTTGTGTGGTTTCGGAGATCGACGACAGCACCAGCTATCGGGTCCATAGCCCAAGTGGAAATTGTTGGTTATAGTGTAAGCGATGTTCCTACATTTCTGACATGCTTCCGTAATCCGTAACAGTATAACAGTGTGCATAGTGTATCAGAGTGCTTACTAAAGGGTTTTTCAATAAGAGCGCTACAAAAGTTTTTTTTAAATAAAACAAAAACGGTTTTGGATATCAATGAAATTCTGTATTTCTGTGAAAGTACGTGCGATGCCATTATGTATGGAACTCGATTTCTTTTGCATGGCCACCACGGGCACGCTTGCAGAAGTCCAGACGCTGAACCCAATTTACGACGGTTTTCAAGCATAAATCGGCCGATTCTGCTGCAATTTCACGTTCGATATTCCTACGAAGTTCATCAATCGTCGCTGGCTTGTTGGCATAGAGAGACCATAGACTTGACGTAGCCCCACAGGAAATAGTCTAACGGCGTCAAATCGTCCCTGTTGAAAAACCCTTTATTTCCAGTGCAGAATGGAACGATGGCCAAAGTGAGGAAAAAGTTTTAGCTATTTCGGGAAACACATATTTTGGGTATGACTTGTTACCGGAATGTTCCCGAATTTAAGTGAGCTGTCAAATTAGTTTTCATGTGTTTGTAAGTTGGTTCGCACGAAAAAGAAAATGTGATATAGAAATAGGTACTGGTACCTTCCCTCTTTAATGGGGATGCTAAAGTACCTAAACGAACAAAGTGTCATGAAAATGGTAATGGAGGTAATATAATGCGAATTTAATAATTGCATATCTTCGTACCCGAGTGCAAAATATTTTAACGAAAATCTGTTTTACTACAAATACCACGCGCTAAAGAAATATTCAGGATTCAGATTCAGCTGGCCCGGCGAAATACAATTGCAATAACCGCAGCGATTTACTTGTCATAGCATAGCATTTGTCGTTCCATTTACGGGTGCGTACACGTACCAAGCGAGAGGTTTGCCGACACGTGAGCACGCCACATACAATTGACCATGTGAGAAACATGGAACGCTATGCTGATGATGATTGTGTGGTTGTCTATCTCGGTCTCCAGTATGGACGACTGCATGGTATTCTTTCCTGAAGTTCCGAAATATTCTATCGATTGTTAATATTCCGATCTGACTGTTCGTCCTGATTTTCTGCGACGTGAAACGTTTGACCTTCGCACTGGCGGCATGATCAAATTTGTCTTGGAATCGCCGAATCCCACACAAACTTTCATCCCCTATATCATCCTGTTAAAGTTTTGTTTTCGAGACATAAAGTAGCCTATGGCCTTCCTTGGGCCCAATCGAAACCATCAAGCTCAAAATCTTTAAAAACTAACCATCCTCTTTCGAGTTATGTGCGTAAAAACTCAAAACGCTCGACAACTCCTGTGTTGCTTATCATCATCATCATCTCAAACATTTCAACTTACTCACTCTCATACTAATGCAAGGATCCTGAAAATAATTGGCAAACAAAAATGGTGCATTCAAACACCATCAAACAAATCGAAGTATCTATACTCCATTTCAAAAAGCTACTTAATGTGACAAAACATAAGCAATCTTATTAGGTGTATTTAAAAAAATGAAATTTCAAAATTGTTTGCAACAACAATTTGCTTGCAAAATAATTAAAATAATTGACAACAACAATTGGCATTAAAATTAAATTTTTTTTTTTTGTATATGAAGTATCACTACTCGATTTCCACCCCGTTTATTTTTTTTTCAAAGTGCATTTCCCCATACAAACTTTCATAACCTTTTTCATCCCCTCAAAGTTCTGTTTTCGCGACAAAAAGTAGCCTATAACCTTCCTTGGTCCAAAACGAAACCGTCAAGCCCAAAATCGTTGAAATCCAACAATCCTTTATCGAGTTATGCGCGCACACACGGACTTCATTGCCTTTTATATATATAGAAGACTAGCTGACCCGTGCTCGCCTTGCTTCGCCAGAGTTCCACTTTTCAAATTTAAAACAAAATAATAAGAGCTATACAAACCCACTTCGGTGCTGTAAGTGACGTGTAGCAAGAAACAAAGGAAAGAATGACTTAGTTTTATAATAGTAGGGATTTTTTAATTATGTAGTTGTCGCACATAAAAACGTCACCTGCTCTTTTTTGTGTTGATACCTATTCGTGCGAGTTGAATATGTACAGTCTTCGACACTTTTCTAAGCGATTTCCATTCACTGGTTAAATTTTGTATTAAAACATTAGAAATATCCGTCCCGATTGATTATTAAATATTTATACATAAATAATTTACAAAAATTGATTCACTCGATGCAATGCCTTTCTTTGCTGGAGAAAAAAATCACTAAAATGTAAACAAACTCTACCAGTTGTCAAATTCAAACGCACTTGCTATTGGTAAATCTGAAAAAATATCTTGGTTCGCAAAAGTGCTCTGAAATTTGAAAAAGATTGCTTTATTTGTACCAAGCGAACATATATATTGCTCTGAGAGAAAAAAGAGTGCTCTCAGAGCGCCCAATCGAATACCACATTACATTCAAATTATTAAATTTCCCTAGCGAACAAAAAAATCGACAACGGCGCCACCTATCGGGTCCAAAACTATCCTATCTTTCTAGCGGCACACAACCACAAACACAAACAAAGTTTCATTGAGATCGGTTGAGTTTCTCAAAAAAATCGACAACAGCGCCACCTATCGGGTCCAAAACTATCCTATCTTTCTAGCGGCACACAACCACGCACACAAACAAAGTTTCATTGAGATCGGTTGAGTTTCTTAAAAAAAAATCGACAACAGCGCCACCTATCGGGTCCAAAACTATCCTATTTTTCTAGCTGCATCCAACCATGTACACAAACAAAGTTTCATTGAGATCGGTTGAGTTTCTCAAAAAAATCGACAACAGCGCCACCTATCGGGTCCAAAACTATCCTATTTTTCTAGCTGCATCCAACCATGCACACAAACAAAGTTTCATTGAGATCGGTTGAGTTTCTCAAAAAAATCGACAACAGCGCCACCTATCGGGTCCAAAACTATCCTATTTTTCTAGCTGCATCCAACCATGCACACAAACAAAATTTCATTAAAATCGGTTGAGTTTCTCAAAAATAGCGACAACAGCGCCACCTATCGGGTCCAAAACTATCCTATCTTTCTAGCTGCATACAAAGATGCACACGAACAAAGTTTCATTGAGATCGGTTGAGCTTCTCAAAAAAAAAAACGACAAAAGCGCCACATATCGGGTGTCGGTCGCTCGGTGTCGATGACGCGGTTTCGTTTTCAAAGTAACCCAAATTCATTAATTTCTTCTTATCTAAAAGTGCCCAACGCGCCTAAAGAAATAATAACCTCAAAAAAACATAAGGCAGAAAAGGTGCAGTTGCATATACATGCATACGAAAAAAAACAATACCGAGCACAAACGGGATTCGTTCGTGGCATGCATCATCAGATCACAATCAATATAGCGCATTTTAAATCACAATTGAGTGTGACTCCCTCCCAATCTCAATTACATAACATTACATACCTGACCTGACCTATCTCCCTCCCACCCATGCACCACATTAATACTCCACCCATAAGGCCACAACTCCACTCTCTCCACTATCACCAGTTCATTTTCAATTTAAAAGAAGTGAGAAAAAAAAAACAACACAAAGCACAAAAGGTGTATGAAAAAAAAGAGAAACAAAAAGCATACAGCATTCAGCAGAGAGAGAAACAGGTTTTGCCGCACACACACACAAAATTTCCTCCACTGAATGCCGGGCAAATCCAACGATCTAGCTTCAATCGAACATTTTACTTTTTTTAGCTGTATAAAATTTATAGTTTAATGCTTATTGTACAGCTTCAGGACTACGTACAAAGATGATTTATATCTTAAAATCTTTGTACATAATTGAACTTTATATTAAAAAAAAACCTATTTTATTCGGTTGAGTCATTCCAAAGCTAGGAGCTAGAAGGCATTCGAGAATTACAACTTTTGTTAGATATCAGCTTAAATCTCCGCTTCCGGACAGCGGTTAATGATTAAACATTATCCTAAATTCTAATATCGACAATTTCCAATGCAATTGTGAAAACCGAAATCAATTTCGTGCAGTACTTCTTGTGCCTTTAGCACACAAACTATTTAAAGCCTGAAAAAAGTTACAGTTTTATTATTAGTAAGGAGTAAGGATAAGGATAAGGATAAGGATAAGGATAAGGATATCCTCAGTTTAAATTTCGTTTTAAGTTAAAATAATCCCAGTTCGCAGATGTCTATTTTAAATTTGACATAAAAAGCATATTTGGAAAATTTATAGATTTCGAGTGCCAATGAGTGTGTAAACGGCAAACATGTTTGAAAAATCCTGTTGCTTGCAGCGCTGTTCGTTAATAGCTACCGACCTGTCCTTACAGAAAAAGTATTTTATGTGGAATCTAGAAACTTATGACAGCATATTATGTAGACAGGCTATCGGGACAATACAAAGATGGTATAAGTTTGCTAGTCAGCAGTGGTAACAAATAAAACTCTAAAGTTTCCTCAATAACTGTTGAATATTAAACAGCCTTTTTATCCTCATCAATTACAAATCATTTTTAAACTTAACTATACACAACGATATAATTCGCTCTTTTCTGAAATAATCTTACGACCACTTAAGGTCGAAAAACGGGGGAAGAAATATTTTTCGATTCAATCTTAAATAATTTGTAAACTAAAATGCGTTTATATTTAAATGGATAACTCCACAATTGTGAGTTCGTTAAATGTAATCAATAATCAACAAGGTTATTAGAACCGCTAATAACTGACCGACTTTAGACGCGGATCATAGAGAGAAGAGAGGCCACTGAAACACATCGGTGTTTAAATAAATGTAGTCTACCAAAAAAAAGTAAATTCTTAAATCTTACAATAGGTTTATAAATATTTCTTTCGGAAATCGACGTAAAAACATTTTTGTTTTCGCAGTTTAATCGAAACATCGCATTAAGTGAAGTGTTACCTTAAACCCTGTTTACAGTATCTACCTATTCGCCGTGTTCCCAAGCGCACACTAATCCGGAATCACAAAATAAAAAAATAAGCCAGCTCACACGAACTAAGCTCTTGTAAATTTTCAATAATACGCGTACAACTATTTTATGGCAAGGGACTTATACATTTTTTCCCTTACGCACAACAGTGTGCGTTATCACATGCTACTATCTATGGTTCCCTACTCAGAAATTCAAGCATTTTGGAACAAAAATACAAGGCTTCTAAGACGCCTGTTTATTTGGAGTTACCATATTGATGCCGTCGATATAATTTGTTTGTTTCAATACTACTACAAGTTTAAGAGAACCACTTAAGGTAAAGCCCCCAAAAAATACTACTGCATTCAATTTAAGTTTGTTTTGGCTCACTTGTTCTCATATGTACCTACAGCCTTAGTTTATTCATTTTAAAAAACAAACTCTTTATAAGAGTATGACAAGTGGCAATTTGTCACCAGACAATTCATTGGTTAGGAATTTAACTGATTTTTCCTTTCATTTTGAAACTTGAAAACGCACACCAGTTACACAATAACAGTGCTGATTTGACAAACGAGGAGTCCCTACTGGTTGGAACTTGTAGTTGAATTTACTAAACGTATGATACCAGTGCTTTAATTCTCTATACTTTTCCTTAAAAACATAGTTAAACAAATACAGTAGTTCCATTAATTTCATTTTATGAAGACAAAAATGATGAAAGCAAAGTCATTTGCAAGTTTGCGCACAAAAGTGTGCGTTCATTATCCTTTCTTTGGCAAACTTAAGAAGCTTCTTAGCTTGAGGATTCAAACATTGTACACATAGACAACGTTTTAGGTTTTAAACAATAATGCTGTAGAATACAAACATGTCCGCGGATAAAAGCGTGCGCTTTCATAATCCGCGTATGTAAGAATGTTTCCCAAAATTCAAACTTGGAGCTTTAGATCTTAAGTACATAATTTAAGGAGCTTAGCCATAGATTTCAAAACTTAACGGACTGAAATAAAAATACTTTCGCCCTCATAAGTGTGCGTTTACATAAAATGTATCAATGCAGAGCTTCAGATCTCCGATAAACAATATTTTTAACTCCGAAATCTGTTTTCAAATGACAATTTCGAAATTAAGATGGCTTACAACATTTGCAACGTGAAGGTTTCAGCAACGCATTTCACAACTACTTATGACTAAACAAAACAAAAGTTTAAAAATGATTTAACAAAAACAATTTGCACAAATAGCAGGCAAACAAGTGAATAAAATTTCGCAACTTACCACAACTATAGCTGCAATAGAACCAATTGCACCGCCACTCAAAACATCCGACCAATGGTGCTTGTAATCGGAAACACGACTCAAAGCGGTGAACCAGGCAGTCATAATCAACAGGAATTGCAGGAAATGCTTCAGCAATTTGGATCCCTTCCAGTTCATGCGAGCTTGCAAGTACAACTGTAAAAAGATACACAAGCACAAATCACGATGACGATGAATATCAAAATATCAAAACAAAACTATAATCCAATTGACATTCGGTGTTGGAGGAGTGCATTTGTATCCATCAACTCGTAGACACCCTGGCGACAGCACCGCTGTGTCAAGTGGATTACATTCAGTATACTTACAGCCATGTATAGCATCGCGAAGAAGGCAAAATTCGAATGACCGCTGGGGAACGAGAGGCGAACTTCAGTCAGCATACGTGCGGAGGAAGTCATGCTGCTGCATGTGAAATCTTCTATGTAACGTCCGTGGTTGATTGGATTCGAGCAATCAGTACCGTCGGCCATAATCGGCTGGCATACCTGTGTAAAATGGAATAAATTAGTTTCGAGTGTATTCGGAGGTGGATTCAATGGAAAATATTTCTTTGTTTTTGAGCGTAGAAATCGGCAGGCAGATAGATACGAGGCTGAGATTTCAATTTGCACCGGCGGCGTTCCCACGCATATTATGGGTTTGGATTATTATATTTTGCACACACTCGCAACTAGCCTCTTATCGCGGAAAGGAAATATTGTCGGCTTGCGATAGATATATGGATATGCCTACCTAAGCCGAAGCTGGGGGTCTTAATTTCAGAATTTCGTTTGTCTATCGCAAGCACTTGATCTTCCAAGCAAACAGAGTTGACGTTTCCTTTTTGCTTTATTGGTTTTACAGTCTGGTGGACAGCGGAGGGTTGACGTATTACAATCATGTATGAATCTGATTGGGATACTTCAAAGGTATATCGGGATGAGCTGGGTTCAATCCTCTTATCGGCCACAGTGCAGGGATGCACGATCGCATAAAACGTCCAAGCAGGAGTTACAAATAAGAAAACCAACAAGAGAGTGCTCGTTTTAGTTACATAAAAGTTCTGGGGAAATAGTTGCACATTTTTCTCCCAAAAAGGTTAGGGGACTGCGTTTTTTAATCGTCGAACTTTCCGACAAGAATACGGCCTTACTAATAGTCAATCGCTAATTTTGAAAATTAGTTACTAAAAATGTACACCATTTGTGAAACTGTACCAATAAACAATTAGACGTCCACATCTATCTACTAGTGCGACAACTTTCTTAGAATCTATTACATTTGTTGTCATTGCGGAATTCAAATTTCATAATTTGTTTTCGTGAAAAACAGTCTTGTACCTAATTTTAATTCACGAGATATAGAGGGATATGTCTTGTTTTGAGAAGTCTCGCTAATCCACCAAATTCTTCGAGCAACTTTTGGTGCAGTTTGCGTTGACAGGAATAGAGGAGGAGATTTACGAGTAACAGCAAAATCTATGAACTGTACAGTGACATCTATCTATAGTCAGAGAAGTTCGAATCAGTTCCCATATGGCTAGGACTAGGATATCTATAATATTTATAGTGGATGCACCCGAAGAGTCTTCGAATCAACAGCATGTGGCTTTCGCAAAGGTAGGTAGGTAGTAGTGGCGGTTTATTTTAAACCCAAGAAGCAATATGTGCCGTTTTGTTACCACGACTTATGTGATCTCTGGTTGTTTGAGATTTTCAAATAGGAGAGTTTAGATCCAGCCTGTGGAATTCAAAAAGTTTACCAATTCCCTAATACTTTTCTAGACCTCGCCTTAAGGGAGTCGAAGAAGGGTTTATGAAGAGATCGCTGTCTCACCCAGTGATGCCAGATTTTTTTTGCCTAAATTCCCCATTTTTGGGGATTTTTTTTGAAAATGTTCCCCATTTCATATCCGTTTTTCCCCACTTTTTTCCCCATTTCAATTCATTGAAGTAAAGAGGCATTTTTAACATAATAAAAATTTGTTTTCTTTTATTAAGCACTTTTTTTAAAAAAGGTTATACAAATATAAAAAAAAACAAATAATATTCAAAGTCCTTCACTTTAAAGTAAACTAATGGAAAAAAAGTAAATTAAATGCAAATATTGCAGGTAGGTTGAATAGTTTAAAAAGGCACCATAGGTAATTCATAAATAACGAGGCAGGTTGAAAGTAAATTATAAATTTAAAAGGTAAATAAAAAAATATTTCAAGTGCTTCAATTATAAATTATATTAAGCGAGGGGCCCCAGGTTCGAATCCCGCAAAAACCCAAATTCCAACTCTGGGTTTTTTTCACTGCGCCACCTCTCGCGAACGTCTGACAAACATACGAGAGTATAACTGTCTAGAAAGAGCTTCTCAATTAGCCGTTTGGACTCGGCATAAAATTGTAGATCCCTTCCATTCGTTCCAAAAACTGAAAAACTCACACAAAACGAATGGTTGTAAGAAGCTAGGCCCAGGGTCTCTACAGACCTGTTGCGCCAAGTATTATTATTATTATTATAATTTGAGTTATTAAATATAGACACACTAATCGTCATTGGACTGGTACCTACCTACATATTTTTGTTGTGCCAAGCATTTTTTATCGATGCAAAGATCAGCGCAACTTTTTGTACAATTTTGCAGCATACATTTCGACTGTAAAATTCCGCAAAATGTTCTTTATGTTCGGGAGATATTTGAAAGTTAACAACACTAGTTTTATTTTTAAATTATGCAAAATTAATAAACATTCCTGGATTTCCGTTTTTCCCCATTTTCCCCATTGAGTGAAAAATTCCCCAAAATGGGGAAAAATCCCCACATCTAGCATCGCTGGTCAGGCGCAAAAGTAGTGAGTGAGTGTTTGCTTTTCCGCTGCGTTATTGCAGTCATTCGGCCTTACCAATAATCAACTTTAGTCTGGCACTTTACGAAAGGACTCCACATTTTCCAAAATCCATTTACCAATAAACAAATATAGTTGCCAGACTATCGCTAACTGTAGAGTTAAATGCTAGTGTTGAGAAAGTCATGTTTATCTCGGGCATTAGCCCGAAGACAAGTGTTGCCCAACCATCCAAAATCACGGTATTAAATTTTGTAATAGAATAGAATTTAATACGATGTTGTTCAGCCTTAGCGTTTACAATTATTAATTAATTTTAGTAAATTGTGAATGTTTTCTAATTTTATTCGTTGCAATACAACAATGCAAATGGTTTTTAGGTCTAACAAACACAAATTTGTACAAATGTATGCAAAATATTGAAAAACATTACATTTTTGTATTATTTCTAAACAGGTGAAGCACTTATTTCTGTGTTTTTCTCTGTTTTATTTTGTTGAACCTCTAGTTCTTGCTTTCTTGATTGGTTTTGCTTTTAAAATAGTTTGCAAGCATCAATGAAAGGATGCCTACTAAAAATAAATTTTATATAAGTTTGAAATATTTCAAAGGCTTTCTTGACAGTCGTCGCAAACAGAATAAAATATCTTCTTACCTAAGTTTGGACGGCTCACACCTTTTTCCAACAATTCTGAGTACCTAGATATTTTGTTGCAACAAAACCCTTTTAAAACGCTTTGCAAAAGGTCCACTTCCCCGAAAATGTAGTTATAAAAATAGAATTATTAGCACTCAGCGAAATACACGGGAAATAACAAGTCTATTAATTTCTGAAGGAGTAACAGGTAGTACGAGAATATGTGTGCATAAAAATATGCGTTTTATATTTTTCAGTTCGAATTTCAACTTTTGTAGGTTTCCAAGTTTCCCGAATTAAGTAATATATAAACCATACAATTTTGTTTAGGTTAAATTGTATTTATTTTCAAAACCAAAGGCTATTAGTCCTTGACACGCTCCCTACGTGCGATTTTAATTTATTCTGATATGAATAAGCCGGCTATTATTATTTCTATTTTCAAAAATATTCACTTGCTAACGATACAATTGTGATGTTGAGACCGTCAATAAATTTTGATTTGCATCGTAAGCCTACGAATAAATGAAATCATTCAAATAAACTGTTTTCCGTTTATTGAATAATTTGAAAGGGATTTTATTATGACATAAATGCACTCAAAAGGCAATCGTGAAGTAGTATTAAAAAACAATTGAAGCGTACTATAAGAGTACTGAAAATTATGTCCGATCGAGTGATGGGGCTTGGAGCATTACTGATTTGCATATGATATTTGACAGATGAGCGGATAATTTGTGCATTTCCTATTTTGTGTTTCGTTTTTTGCTTATAACAAGCCTCAAAGAGCACTTGAAAGATTTCTGTTGGGCAAATTTAATAGCAATTTATGTATTCCTTTTTTTTTTAGAATAAAATCCTCGTTGTAAAAGAGACCATTGACCTTGTTTGTCACGAAATAAAATTATGAAATTTGAATTCTGCAATGACAATAATTGTAATAGATTCTAAGAAAGTTGTCGGACTAGTAAATTTTCACAAATGCTGTACATTTTTATTAAAGCTGACATCTAACTAGTTGTCGACATTGGGCCGTACTAATAATCATTTTTAACCTTCACACTAAATATTTTCTAGGTCACAATATGCAATTTTGTATGGAAAATTTCGCCATTGTGAGTTCGAAAAATGTAGCCTGGACACTAAAAATGTTTATTAGTAGGTACCGCAGATTGTGATTGAATATTAGTAAGCCCGATTGGCTTTAGCCGAAGATCTTGCGAAGTGGAGCTGGTGTCTATGTCAAATATCCTCGTCGAAACAATTCGATTGAAGGATAGCTACTTTGCAATCGTTTCATCGTTCTTGGTCCATTTTTGCAGTTTTAATTAGAGAATTTCAGTTTTAAAGAGAAAAATATTTAAACAAACAATTATTTAAAATTAAAACGCACTTATGTTCTTTTTGGAGGCACTCGCTCTTATCCAAGTTGTCAAACAATGCATTCTTTGCAAAAAAAATGGTAATTATCAAATGAATTTCATTTATTTCTTTCATAGTTGCATATATTTTGAATTAGAAAGAAATGTTATCATAAAATTGCATTCATTGACTTCGTTTTACAACTCTACCCTTAAATAAATATTCTAATTTATTTTTGCATTAAATGACCATTTTCGTTTCAATCAATGACAACGAAGAAAAATAAATAAATTCAAGGCAAAAAAAAACCCATACCATTTTTTGATTTTTAGGTGTCAGAGTTTGTTTACAGTCGTGTTCAAACTGTTCAATATGAAAACGAAGAACGATTCGATTGAACGATCCGACGATGATGTTATATGAAGCAAACTATAAAAACGATATAGTTTTGTTCAATCGTTTCGACGACTATCGTTTCATAAATTACGAGATGAGGGGCCAGGGTACGGTGCATCCGATAGCAACGTTAACTCAATTTTGACATAAGTCGACTTATGCTGTTTTTCCTTGTTGCCACAGAATTATAACTTTTGTTTTTCTGAGGATCGAACCTGAGACCCCTCGCTCATTAATCCAGTACATTAACCACTGCGTCGACCATCTCCATACAAATTGACGATATGCGGCAAATGTGATATTTCTTTCCCCACAGACTGTGCCCGATTGCCACACACACTCAAATTGTTTATCGTCCGAGTTTACTCAAAAGATCAACGAAGATTGCTTGAGGGGCGACAAAGAAGACGTGCAAATAAGCATAGGCTTTGATTCTACCGCAAAATGGATCAAATTTCACCGCACAGGCACAGTTCACAATTTCACATTGTAGAGAAGCGCTTATGGCCACCTGTGGCTGTCTGTTCGCGCAACTCGTTTTGTATTATAAATCTTCTCCACCGCAATCAATTGGTGCTATCGAAAATCACATCACAAACAAGTGGTGGTGTATATAGATAAATTATCCCACAAGCAGCAACTCTTATATCTGGTTGGCGGGCTAATCCAACGGTCCACTTATATTCCTCCCCCAACAAGTCAATTGGGATATTCGGACGGGTCGGGTAGTTGAAATTACATTTATTTCCACAACGGCATCATATGACAAATTGACACTTTGCATTCTGTTGACGGGGTATCTCAATTCGCATATGCACAGATACTTTTGACAGATGAATAAAATGATTCGCTGCAATGGGCAAATTTTTTTCTATTATTTTCTGCGACTACGATTTTCATACGATGAATGAATGCCAACCACTGAATCGGAAAAGAGTGTTGGATTTCCCTGACCGGTTGTGAGTGCATCTTGTATACAAAAGTCTGGAACTATTTAACATTCCTATATTGACAAGCCACAGCCTTAATTGCGTCTTTTGGTTACAACACAACGCACTCGTCTGTGGCTCCCTTCCTGCATCTGTTCTAGGGCAACAATTTTAATAAAAAAAAAAATGTCAGCAATTTAAAAAATATGTTTTCATTCACAACGGATGCAGGAAATAATGCGTGATTTTGTGTGTTTATGAACCACATGTGACACCAGCACAAGCAGCGCAAATATTCCAAACAGACGGAAAGACTCGAAAAATTCCAAATTCCAAAAAATGAGATATTACCATGAAATCGCTGCACATTGACATTTGGTCTTGAATTGAAGTTGGTTTCGAATGAAATGCACTGCTCTGCCATGGGAGGAGTTTTCTTTTGAAGCACGTGCGACTGTTAATTGAAGAAACATTCTTTATCCGTCCTTAATAAGGGACACTTTGGCGGGATGCTTCATCTTGTGATTAATAAATTATGTTGTGACATTAAAAGATGGATATGAGGACGAGGCCAGAGAGTGGAATGAGGGAGGAAGAATTTCTGTTCGCTTGGCACAATGAAATTCTTGTTTTTTGTGCAGGGAGATTTTTTTGACGTTTGCTGGAGGGAAGTCGTTACGCAGAAACGTGCCAGTTTGAAAAAAGTAAAAGAAAGCGATTTAAGCAATGTGGAGTTCGGTGTAAACGAAGTAAATGATTTAATATCCATTTCAAAACCATTCATTTGTAGTAGAAATACAGTTTATTGACTTTCGGCCTTACCAATAATCCACTTTAGTCAAAAGACTCCACACTTTGTAAAATCAAATAAACAATAAACAAAAATAGTTGACAGAATATCGCTAAAGGCACCAACTGAAACAGAACAGAAAGTTTTTTCGTTCTGTAATAAATGCTGGTTCTGTTTACGTTGCTAGCTCAGCTACACAAAACTGAAACAGAAACATATCCATAAAAACATGGCTGCCGCCTATTCTGTCGAATTGTGTTTCATTTTCGATAACATCGATAACATTTTAGCTTTGATTTCAACGAAAAAATGGAACAGATTTGAGAATGCCCAAAACATTTTCAGTAGCAATAGCGACTTGAACCAAAAAAAAGGTCAGATGCTTTATTAAAATTTATTACTAGAAGCAATCTTGTTCTATTGAAAAAGAGTACAAATCCCATTAGGAAGAGAGGAGGTACTTGACCTTTTATTTTGTCTTCCTTCCCCTATTGAGTTGAGGAAGCCCGTGATGTTTTCAACGATGAATCAATGTAATGGCAATGTAGGTTGACATAATGCAGGTCGCACACTAAGTGCATCACTTTAAAATGCAACATATTTCACTCTAACATACGAGGCACTAGGCTTCGCACTCTGTGGAGCCATGGTCACATTGCTCGATGGACATGGTTGTTGATTTCAAAATATTTGACCGCCCTTTTAATTTGTACATCGTGTTGTCGAACTTTTTGAATTTGTCTTTTGTCGTAGCCGTAGGTTGTCTTGATAATTTCGACTGAGAAGAGCCAGTGCAGCTGATGTTGTCACTGATCGTACAGTCGGTGCTGCTGTTGTGATCGCTTTTGCTGATACCTCAATGGCATAAGTTCAAGATCTTGTAAACTATTTTGTCATTTATCAAGTGCGTTCAATGTGTGGTTTTCAATTTTACATTTGGTCAAGTGTACGATGGTATAAACTCGATGAAACCAAATGTGCAGTTGACCAATTTGAGAAACAAAGTTTGATGGAAAGAACACAAGTTGATTCCCTAGGTTGACAGAACCTTTCACGCATTGAAACAAAATAATCATTTAGCTCATCAACTAACTAGTACTAGGCGATTCGCATTTTGTTTGCGTTCAGTTACCTTGAAGAATATTTCGTTTGCGGGCAAGTTCTTCTGCGAATCCACGTGTAACAAATTTGAAAATAAAACAAAGAAACACAATTAAAAAAGAAAAGGACTACCGGTCGAGAGTAAGGCGAAATTAAAAACAAAAAACTCTCAAGGAGTGATGTTGATATTCCACTGCGAAGTAAAGAACTTCGTTGAAATAGAGATTTTGTAAAAATGGTAAAAACGACGGACATTATAGGAATCCTCTAAAATGAAAATATAAATTGTTTTTTATATCCAAGTTGCTATTATGTGAAAACAAAGTGACACCATTCGTATTTGACGTCGTGACGCGAATGTCGAGTTGCAAGAATCACCAGCGATTCGCCAAATCCCACGCGAAAGAACAAAATGCGAAGAGGAAAACAATGAAACTTTAAATTTTAAAGAATTTCGAAAAGATGTTGAATTTTGGACGGACTTGATATATTATTCCTACGACGACCACTTGATTCTTTAAAACATAAAAACGAGTTGGCACATTTAAGAACCTAGCTATATTAAGTCGTATGGATAAGATGTAATCTGAACGCAAAAACTAAACTGGTCGGGAACGTCACTTTTTCTACGTCAGCCACATATGCGAACTGTCAACTTAGTACTCAGTCACGATTTTCTTGACTAGATTCGTCGGTTACCCCTCCATAAACGTCAACTGAAACAGCTGCTCATTTGACCGATTTCAGCCAAGCAAAGTCGTGATACATCTAGTCAGACAGCTGTCAGGCTTGCTAAACTAGATACTTGAACATCCTGATGAGTTCTTGTAATCAACAAAAATATTTTAAGCAACAACTTGTAATTTTTTTCGAAATCCCTAAATTCTTCTCCAGTTTTTTTTTTTAATTTTTTTTCCGAGTGTAGGTTCCACGGTATGGAAGCTATAACCCTCTTGGCATCAGAATGAAAAAAAAAAACTTAGACCTTACAAGCGAAAACAGGGTTGTCAGGTTATTAAAATCGAGATCGCCAACCTTAAATTGAAAATCGCCAAATTATTAAATCTCTGTTTCCATAAACCGCCGAATTAAAAGTATTGTTAAATATAATAAAACCAAAATCGAAAACAATTAGTTCGATACAAACATCAGCTAATATTGTTAATAAAACAAAAACAACGTAAAAACCAAAAGATCAGTCTTGTATGTACTCAATGTTCTCATCTACCTACCTATTGCATCGTGAAAACCGATTTCAAAAGAAAATATGAAAAAATTAATTGAACTCGTAAGGGAAGACCTGGAAGAAAGCAGAAAAGGCGGACGCATCCCAGTCAATTTGCAAGTGATTTTAATTCGAAAATGAAAAATCGCCAAAAACCGCACATTTTTGGGTACGTCGCTAAACTGATTTTCGTATCGTCAAATTAGACTTGGAATCGGCCGTTTGGCGATAAATCGCAACATCTGACAACCCTGGCGACAAATCGTTCAAGTTTTTTTTATCCCAGAGATTTCTTTTATCTAACCTAACATTCCCAAAATAAATAAAGTTAAACTTTGACAGGAGCCGGTCATTAGATCGCTGAAGGAAACAGAGAGGCTGACGAACTGACAAGAAATTGGTCTATGGGGATTTTAGTGATCCATAATCTTCCACCAACAAGCAATTTCATGAAAACGCGAGTTTATTATTATTATTATACACTTTATTAATAAGTAATAAATTACATTATCAATAGCCGAGTTTTTTTGAGCTTCGATCTCAGCAAAGCAAAGCAAAGTAGGATTTTCAGCACGCAACTACAACAACTACATTCCAATTGACACTTCGGGACTCGCAATAGTTGTTGTAATTAGCGTGCTGAGAAGCCTACTTTACTTTGCTTTGCTGAGATCGAAGCTCAAAAAAACTCGGCTAATATAATAAATTTGCAGCACTAGCTACCAGGGCGTTCAGCTGAAGAAAACCGAATTTATTTTATTGGTATTACATGAAAGGGTTTTTGACGATCTTGGACATCAAAAAACTTTTCAGAACATACCAAAAAAATCCCAAAACCTAAGATGGATATCAGAAAGCTAATGTATTTTCATTGAATCCTACCACGAAAGACCTTATTCTTGACAAGCAACAACTTTCCAATGATTTCCACGGCAGGAGGGCCCAATTTTCACAGTACCAACAACAGCTCCAGGTGATTCACGTTTCAGACTTTCCCTATTATTCCACCGCCAAAAAACGCCTCCTGCTATTCGACCACACCTAAGCCCACGCTATACCATAACTTGTACTTAATGCCTGTTGAATCTCATTAAAAAGTCGATTGATTACTGAATTGATTTCGAAAAGAATTCAGCTGTCACAATAATAACATATATACCTACCGACTCCTTGCCGATAAATCAAACTCAACGAACAACTTAATTTAAATTCCTGTCAACAGTTACGCTGCAATACCTATTCTACTGTCTATATATACTTACGTCGAAGAAATGCGGTCTCAGCCGGCCAATGGAGTACTTGGCAATGTCCGTTGCCAGTTGACTCATGGCGGCGCCAAATGCAAAGACTCCAAGTTTCTTGTAGCATTCTATCAACCATTCTGGAACCTCCCATCCGTTGAAGATGTACCGTCGGTTGTTGCTACTTTGTGGCTTCAAATTGGCCCTCACTAGTTCCACTGTGAGCACCTGTAACAAGAAGGAGAAAATTGTCATTTAAAAAATTGATTTTCCAAGTTTTTTTTCATCTGTTTTTACAATGCAAATGCACACGATGACAGTCGTTTAACATAAATCAACTGCGCGGATGTCTTCTCTGACGAGGTGACTAGACACCGTTGACATGGTAATGTGGAAATAGATTTATATCCCCACGATGGCGGAGAAGATTGCCCATTTCCATATATTAATTTGTGGCGCACGTTCATTCTCCTTGTGGTCGCTTTATGATTAGGCTGCGGCACCTACGCAGCAGCGCAACGAATCGAATTATATCCTCTTTATCGTTGCAGCTCTACATGTTTTGGCAGATATAAATACAGAAACAAGGATTAGAAAGAGAGATTGGAGAAATGTGCGCATGTTTATGTGAGCGCGCATTTGTAGGAACACAACGAGGAAATTAATTCACTCGATCCACGTACTCTATGAAACAGCATGGGGTGTATCTGGTGGTTGCGACTTAAGAGGCTAAAACACGCGAAATTCATTTCGACCGATTTCGCCGAGTCCAGACAGCGGTAACGCTTCTGATTCTTCATTAGCGGCCAATTGTGCGGAGGGAGTGTACCATATGGATCCAATCCAAGCAGGATGTACCGTAGTCCCACGGATCTACGGATAGTGCACAGTATTTCGATGCGATTTATGGCTTGGCAATAAATTGACCTTATGTTTGAACTCCATGTGTGTGGAGCGAAACAACTCCCGCAGCGATTGGGGAGTGAGTGATGAGTTCGGCTGCATAGTAAAATGCTGAACATCAAAGGGAAACAGGAGAAATGAGCTTTGATTGAGCGTTTAGTGTTGACGGAGGTGTAATTTACGATTGAGCCGTAAAATCTCCGCCAGCGTAATACGGTGCTAGATTTTATGGGATTTTCCCAGAGTTTTATAACCAATTGCTTGAATACTTTGTGGTTACAAAGGAAATTGGTTTTCTGAACCATGCGCAGTGTGTGGTTATGAAGATGAAGACTAGAACGTGAGTTGTAGTAGTCCGTTTGTCTCGAATGGATGGTATTAACAAATGTGAAGGAAAATTCGTAGTTGTAGCCCACTTTCAATATCCACGGTCGATTAAGAAACACAAGACGGAGTCGGAGCTGATGTCCTTTCGAAAGATCTCCATCAACCTCTCCTTCCATCTGCTGGGCTATAGCTGCGTCTTACAAGCCAATACGGCTATTTGACAAGCTGTTGGTGATAAATATTTTATCGTGTATAAATGTCGTCAAATTATGTACCTTTGGCACATGCAGCTAGTGTAAGCTTAAAGGCTGCGAAAGACTGCGGCATATCTCTAACCGCTTTAGCCAAAGAGTTGTACTCCACATTTTGCTGGGTACCACTCATTCCTTAACTTTTAAGACGATTATCGTTGAAACGGCAGAATACGAAAACAAGCAACTCAGTGCAAGAACTACGAGTTTGAGAGCTTAATGCGGTTCATTTTCCACAAATGGAATGAAAGCTGACGACAGTAAACAAAATTCAGCCAGAATATCATGAAAATTTCAAAAACGATATTGTCCAGTCCAGACGATTGTTCTTATACGAAATCTAATCTATAATTTGCTAGCAGAGGGTCATCCACTAAACAAATTGTGTAAACGTGGAGAGTCAATGTCGTTTGCTAAGTATAAGGTACTTGGCGACATTCTAAGGGAAACGGATATCAAATGGATCCGCCTTGATCGATGTATACCACAAGATATTATTTACCGGACTTTTTTTCATATAAAGGAGGCTCCCTCTCTTAGAAAAGTTCCAGTCGTACTGCAGGCATAATGAAGCAAAGAAGCGCTTCCGCCTGGTATAGCCCCAAGCACCCGGAATACTATACCAGTTTACTACCTTTCCCACAGTATTGTACATAATTATTTTTATTATTGGTAGCGGAAACCGACACCCGTTTCCACATCAAGCGACAGCAAAGTGGATACATAACTTGGCTTAATTGTGGCCCTTTGAGGACCACTTAAAACCAACCAGCAGGGTGACCGCTGCAGAATTTTAAAAAGTGACAAGAAAATGGGCCGATGAGAAAAAAATGGGATTTTCTGAAGCTAACCGCCAGGACTTTTTTTGCCAGAACTTAAGAATATTTGTACTGTTTGTTATACTTAAGAGCTTCTACACAGATTTAGTTCGAAAAACATAACAAGATAACATAACATAACATAACAAGCTGGGATCTGTTCAAGAGTCTACGAATTTTTTCGGACGGGTGCTAAATAAGATTCTGGACTGGTAATTTAGCTTTAAAACTATCAGCAGTTGCTATAAAACAGTCCTAAAATATGGGGTACTTTACAGCATTGCAATACAAGTCCTGTGCTGCATCGGCATCCTAAGTCGTCGAAGTGGGTAGACGAGGATAATAATAATAATAATAATAGTTGGCGCAACAGGTCTGTAGGGACCCAGGGCCTAGCTTCTTACAACCATTCGTTTTGTTTGTTTTGTGTGAGTTTTTAATTTTTGGAACGAATGGAAGAAGGGATCTACAATTTTATGCCGGTTCCAAACGGGCCGATTGAGATGCTCTTTTATGACAGTTATACTCACGGATGTTTGTCAGACGTTCGCGAGAGGTGGCGCAGCGGAAAAAAAACCTAAGTTGGAATTTGGGTTTTCGCGGGATTCGAACCTGAGCCCCTCGCTTAGTAGTCCAACACACTAACCACTAAGCCACTGTGACCAACGAGGATAAACCATTTTTAAATAAATAAAGTACACTATACTATGGGTGGAACGCAGAGAGACACTGACCACTGACCAGGGCTTGTAATCGGTTTGAAATCACTCTCATCTGGGTTCCCGGCCATATAAACATTGAGGGGAATGAGAAAGCCGATGAACTTGCCAGACGTGGCTCTGCTCTGTGCGTGTCTCATGCGGAGGAAGTCTTCCCTCCGCTGGGATATGTAAAAGAGAAATCCTCCTGCAAATCACCTCAAGGGCTGAGACTAGATGGACGAGCCTGAGGAACTGTGTCATTTCAAGGAAGATCTGGCAAACCGACGATGATGCCAGAACAAACAACTTATTTTTTTCCCTCGTCAGGAAACGGGAAATACAGCCACGTAAACCATCCAACCAACCATGGCTGACCTACTTTATTCTGTTTGCGGACCCTAGCGCCGCAAGTTTCCACATTCCCAGCACATTTGATATAGACCTTACATTTTTGCGGACGGCGGAGGCGAAGGTTTAACGTGGTCACTTGTTGAG
The DNA here is from genome assembly GCA_949126925.1 of Cheilosia vernalis. NCBI lineage: Eukaryota > Metazoa > Arthropoda > Insecta > Diptera > Syrphidae > Cheilosia > Cheilosia vernalis. The sequence continues at coordinate 38,143,814 of OX421361.1, read as the reverse complement.
TGGAAGATTACGACTCATTTTTCCCATATCTGACAATTATCCATCATTTGTAATGAAACATTTGCAGAGCCAAGCAAGTGCTTAATATACGAGAGAAGAGTTTGACTTGTTTAAGAGCAATTGTCCTTAACTTATCTTACAAATGTCGAATGTCTGATTCCAAATAGTGTTGTATTGATATAAGAGAGTTAAGAACAAAGTCATAATAAATTAGTCGAAATGATATTAAAAGTGACAAAAATAGGCCAAAACATAAATACAAAATGTTAAAAATCTTTTTAATTCGATGACAGTTTTTCTGATCTCCTTCCAAACCTGTCATTTCGATTTTCTTTCGCTTCGCGTTTCCTGAAACAAGATTTCGTTCAGCGGAAATCCATTTAAGACTTAAAAAAGAAATATATTTCGTTTGAATGTTAGAGGAAGAAAAATGCACGCGAATGAAGAAAATGCGAACACCCACAGAACGATTTTGCGAAGACATACACACACGAAGATTATGCGAACTTCAGGGGGAACAATATCCAAAGTAGAATATACGAAATATGCCAGAGCTCTATTTTACTTCTGCAAAAGTGCTTATTTCAAAAACGTAATTTGTACAGCCCAGTGCTTTGAAAAACTTCATTGGATATTTAAAACTAAATATCAATAAGCTGCCATGGGGCGATTCTTGGGAAAATTATTATTTGGATAAATTTACTTGGCGCAATCACATATTCGGAAGATGCCATTGGTCTTGGATTTAGCGAGAAGTTGAATCAGTTTTCTAAAGCTAATGATCCACGTAGCAACTTGGCTCTGGCCAAACGGTCAAACTGCAAACCAAAAAGATTCAGAACTCGGTTGTATACCGATGAGAGGTATAATATTTACAGAGAGCGCTAATGTGAAACAACACTGGACCACTACAGCCACATCCTACAAGGGTTTTATTAGAATCTGAGCCATTGATGGCTGCTGACTTAAGGACTAGAAAGATAAAAAAAATGTTAACACCCAGGTAAATTTTGTTAGATACTCTTGAGCTACATGCTGGGATTCATCACATTTTTACGGATTTTCAAACCGCATATATAAAGGTATTCATCGTTCAAAACTTTTTATGATATATTGGGTCCAGAATGAGGTGAAAACTATCGCAAATTGTTTTGGTAAAACTAATGGGTTTAAGACTTGCGACTCGAAGAATGAAGTAAATAATCTTCATAAACTTTATTCTTTCAGTCCGAGTTTGTAGCGTCAAGTGCTGCAGAGAAATAAGGAAGTAAGATAGGCTGCTCTGATGGAGGAACAATTTTAGCTACATTGGTTCGACGTTCGACAACATAAAGCAGTTGGACCAGCGTTGTAGTTTGGAACCTTTTTGAGCCTCAGGACCCTTGGGCCCTACTTTTTTAAAAATGATCAGAATGGCCCCTTTTTAAGGTTCCGTACCCAAAGGGAAAAAACGTAACCTTATTAGTTTCGCTCGGATGTCTCTCCGAACCCACTAAGCCAATTTTGTTACCAGGTCTATCTCAAGAACCGATTGACATAGGAGGCTAAAATTTACACACAACATCCAGTATAACCTCTAGTTAAACGACAAATACCAATGGAAGGAATACATCGATTGGTTTTGGATTAATTAGTAATCTGGTGAAAAAAATATTTTCATTCGCCCAAAAAACGGTTTATTTCTTGATTCACAAAAAAATACATAAATTCCTTTTTTGTAGATCATGTTCTTATCTATATATGTGCTGAATACTGTTTTGTCGAAAAGTTAATAGTTTACAAGATATTTTCAAAAAAGATAATTTTACCATGTAAAATACGTTGCTCTTATAAGTTGTAATCTCTACTACGCAGTTGTGCACAATTGACCCCATCAAAGACAGAAGAGAGTCACTGGTGGTATACCACCAGGGTTCCCGCTTGCTAATTTCGTTGGGGAGTATAATACATTTTTTTGGGGAGTACAGAACAAAATAAAAGTAATATATTTTTAGTCAATAGTTTTTAATTGGGACAGGTCGCATACAGAATGGAAAATTGGCGTGGGTTGGGTACTAGGTAATAATTAAAAAATGAGATTCATGTGCGAGTAATTTTTGAGAGTAAAAATATTAAGTAATTAAATTAAACTAAATTGTAATGAATTCATGAAGAGGGGAAAGATTGAATGATATAGATTTCAAATAATATCTGATGAGTTGGACTTTAGCCAAATACGGAACCTTCGGTGCGCGAGTGACACTCGCACTTGGCCGGTTTTTAAGTTTAAGTAAGATTTTATTCTTTATTGAACGAAAAAGAATGCAAACATATAAAAAGAAGTGTTTCGTAATGAATAAATTTTTTTTTGTTAAAAACGAATGTCAAAATGTTTTTTTTTTGTTCTATTACCAAGTATTTTATAGGAAGGCCCTTTTTAGTAACCTTTTTGAAATTTTTCAGCGGTAAAGCTGAAGAGGAAGAAACGGCCCGTGTATCCTAAATGACATTAGACAGTATATTCATAGGGTTGGGAGTTCGGAAAAGTTAGTTAGTTATCGTTAATTTGTTCGTGTTGCCTACAATTATTGTCAGTATTTAAAAACCTTTAAATACTGGTATTTAAAGGTTTTTAAATACTGGCAATAAATCATTTAAAAACCTTTAGGTATGCATACTATTCTTACTCCAAAGAAACTCTCTATAACTTGATGGAGACTCTTGAATGTTAATAAGTCAAGAACGTGAGATTAATGACGATTTTTTTTATTAATTCCCCTTGCCTCCAAAAAAAAAAGTAATAAAACTCCATGTCAACTTATTATCACGTGCCATAAATCATTTTAATTCCTCATTACAAGGCAAATACATCACATTTATCCACCGCATCGGACATGCGTTGGACTATTAATCAATCGGTTCACTTATGGCTTCAAGAGGTGAGTGGGTTCGGTATACCTACAACTTCCCCCCAACAAAATACAGCGTTCCAAAAAAAAAAAAAAAAATCAAGTGGCTGCTCAACACCCGCATAATAAAAACAAATGTCTGCAGCGCCCAAACAAACCTAAAAATAGTCAAACACAAAAGTGCGAATAGATGGGTGCGTTCCGTGTTCACACTCCAAATCCACCCTCTCAATAAAATTGTAAATAAATTATTGAGAGTTAGTTTACCTAGACGGCGGCCCTCGAATGCATTCTAACACCGAAAATACGGAACTTGAATAAATAATCAACGATGGAACATGGCACTTTGGGGGCTGACTAATCACATAAGCAACGTCTCGGTGAGAACGATCAGTTTACCCCGCTGTATAGATAAATTTCCAATTGGTGATACCACAAACAACATCACGTTATTTCCGAACCGACACATGGAAAAAAAAAAACATCTCGAACGAAAAACCATTCAATAAAAGTGTCATTGTCCTGCAGTTAAGTGATTTCTTCCAACGGTCGTTGTTCCCGCATCCCACTCTCTCAGATTGTTCATGGCATTCAAATTTGTGTTGCTCAACAAATTAATTCTCTCACCCCTACGAGTATAGGCGCTGTGGGTTGATGGCAACGCAACTGATATACGTCAAGTGCTTTAGTATTTGGATGCATCCAAAAATGGACCCATTACTTATGTTTTCCACTGGTCCTTATGAATTGGGAATCCAAAAGTGACCCAATTCGAACGTCTTGACTCCGGGAGGTTATAATTTATCGCAGAGATTCTCTTGAGAGTTTTGAAATGATAATTGCTGCTGTTGGGGAATTTATGCAGATGGGGGGATCGGCTGTTGACAATAAACTTGGGAAGACGGTCGACTTATTGGTGATAGACTGAAGTGCTGGCAGCTTCAGACACGCTGGCGGAGAAATGGAAATTGTGCAATTAAATAAAGAATACTTGGTTCTGAGTGAATAAAATCTGGAGAAATGTAGGTCATTGGGGATGTCTGTGGGTTATCAGTTAGATGACTCGCTCTAAGCTGTGATGGGGGCTTTTGTATTCTGGCCATCTGGGCAGATTTACAATAAAATAATTAAAAGTTAGACTGACAAGTTTGTTTTTAAAACAAACATTTGCTTAAGAGTTTCATTCCCAAAATGAGTTTTATGGCCGAATTAAATGGCTCGATTACGATATTTGTTGGCCCCTTGTGCAAATTGGCAAAGAACACTTTTTTTATTTGCTGTGTACATTATGTAGCCGCCACGATAATAATTTTTAACAATTCGTTATTTTCAAAGTTAAATTTGTCTGCATTATTGTCGTATCAAATTATGTAGTATATTCACTTTGACTTAGCAGTCATCCTTAAATTAATTTTACATAATTTCGATATATTACTTTTTCACGTACATTGAAACTGTGTGCATTTGAGTAGTTAACATTTTTTTAAATCTAAGAGTCGACGACGGAGTTGTCGAAAAATGAGGGATTAAATCGATAACACGACGCGAGTAAAGTAAATTTAAGAATATTCTTAAGGTTTTAATTACAACTAAAATTCGAGACCATATTTTTGTAAATTAAGTTTATTTATCTGGAAATAAAACAAACAATTAACTACTCAAATTATTGTACGGAAAAAGCGCTAAACATATTCGTAACGTCTTAGAGATCAGTTTCGACTTGCCAAAGTAGGTATATAATACCTTACCGGAGGTGATAAGAAGTTTACTCAGAAATTAAGGGTTAATCTGTGGAACTAAGGTTTTTCAAATAAAATAAGAAATAAAAACAGTAAGCTCTGCTAGCTATTTTTTTTTCATTTCAGGTAATACACAGACATACAATATTTGACCACTTAAATTATATTTTAATACAGAATAAATTTCTTGGTCTTAGAAGTTATTTAGTGACAGTTTTCTGATTTCTATGAACATTTGATCGATAACAGAGGCCAGAAGTAAGTATCTAGTCGATAACAGAAAATCGAATCAATCTTAATCTTCTTATGTCAAGAATACGATGGTGCAAATGTTATTGTAAGGAAATATTAATGTGTGATTTAAGGAAAAAGTTATTGATATAAGTGACAACTTTTTAAGCGTTCATTTTATATTTAACAAATCAAATAATACTGCAAGATTTAAGAAAAAGTTGATTGATGTAACAGCAAAGTTTTGGGGTAAAATTTCGTAATTAAGTATTTTCTTCATGAAGAATGATTCTTCAGAGTTCCAGAAATAAATTCTTCATGTAAGAAAAATGTTCTTGGGGAGACAATTCGAATTAAAATATTTACTTCTCGTTTCAAGAATAATTGTTCTGGATTTAAGAAAAAGTTGTTGGTATAAGAAAATAGTTCACGATTTCATGTGTCATTACGCACAAACAGGCTCTTCCTTCTATCAAGAAAAAATAAGAAAGATCATAGACCAAAGTTTGATATAAGAAAAGAAATAATTTTCTTGTACCTTTGCACGTTTTGGAAAAAATAAATCTTATTGGAAGAAAGAAATTCTCTTCTTAAATCAAGAATAATTTTCTAAATTAAATTTTTTTCTCTCATTCTTGAATCATTCACAAAAAATGTTAAAAAGAAGAACTAAATGGCTTGTACCAAAACCGTACATTATTTCCTTGTTTTGAAAACTTCTACTTCCAGTCTAGAAACAAATTTTTTCTATAGGCATCTTGCAAATATTTGTTGACACACTAGCCAATTATTTACAAAAGACCTACGAATTACTAAGAGGTTTTTTAAATGTTAACTTGCATGTCTTTCACCATTCTGTTCTAAATATGTAAATAAATGTGCTACAATATTATTTTGCAACAGGTCTGATTCAGCAAAATAGCAGACTTGCTACGTTTTATTCATAGCACCCATAATAGCACACTGGGATTTTCGTGTCAATTGCTACGTTTTATTCACACCGATCTGAGTTAAAGGTAAGTGGCACACCTTGTCGAACATGTCAAAAGTTGATGTTAAATCAAATCAGTTTTTAATCATACGAAACTTAGCAAATGCATCGATTTTGACATTTCTTTCGAGGTAAAGCAATTGCTACGTTTTATTCATACCATACATTCAATTTTTAATCGTCTTTAAATGTCGACCAAAAAGATCTATTTAGCCACCATCAGAAATACATTAGTTAAATAATTTTCGATGAACATGACAGTGCTACCAGCAAAGATCTTGCAATATTTTCAAGAACCATTTTTTTCTTTTAATTCTACAAAGAACTGGGCTGTTTAATAGTGGGTACTATGTGCACTTGGGCACTTAAATGGTATAGGTTAATTTTTACTAAAATCTGGTGAATTGAAAAAATCATATGGTCTTGTCGGGATCATGACGTAATCTCGAATGACAAAAATCTCGAAGGCTAAAAATCTCGAAATTTTTTTTTTAATCTCGAATGCAAAAATCTAGAATGTACAAAAATCTCGAAAAAATCTCGAAACTAAAAAGTAAATTCGAGATTTTGTTATCCCAGGAAAAAATGTTGGGCCTTATGTCCCACCCAACAATTTGAAAATTCAACAAAAAATATAAGTAAAAAATCTCGCACCCACCCCGGGGTGGGCAGCATGCCCCCCCCCCCCATACATATTTCGTAATTTGCGCAAATTGTTACCATTGTCTCAAAAATTAATATTAGTTCGACATTTTTGTTATTCCAGATTAAGCTTTCGAAATTTTTTTTTTCGAGATTTTTGCTTTCGAGATATCGTGGTAAACCCGGTCTTGTCGTCGTCTTTCGTGAATTCAATGGTCCGTTATTAGTTCCTATGGGTCGTATATTACATACGATCGTTGCAAGTTTTTTTATGTGATCTTTGCACTATCGGGCTCTCTAATTTTGCAAACTTACATTAATAATAAACAGAAAATAATTAAAAAGCCGGCTCCGTCAAAAGATTGAGTCTTATTTTCAGGTCGGAGTCGACTCACATACGAGTTCTTACTTCTAAAAGATCATCTAGCAAAATGACATGTCTTCTTTAGAGCTTAAAATATTTAACTTCTAGCATCATTACTATCAAGGGATGGCACAGAGTTCTAAATTCTGGCAAAGTAATGTACCTACTGTTTGTGTTGGGGAACACACAGACGGATTTCCTTAGCGGTGCCGGGATTCGCGAAATGCGAAGGCTTTTTGAAGACCACGCATTTCAGCCCCTTAACAAGTTCCTATGGGCCTTCCTTAAGAACGAGTGCTACAAACACATTATGCTACCGTTCTCTATTGAAACGTTCAATGTAATTTTTAACAGAGTTAGTTACAGAGACACTACTGAAAAAATGGATTTGTATGCCGAACTGAGCCAGCAACAAAATTAGTCGACTAAGCTAATCCAAACCATATAAATCAGACATAAATGTTTTTTTTTTCGAAATTGATTTGTTTATAGAGATGGACTTTGAATTAACAGTGTTCTGCTAAGTTAACAGACTGAAGCGATTGAGTCATGTAGAGCTTGACATTTCCCACAGAAAAGGAATATAAATCAGACATTTTTATTATTTTACTATTTTTAAATATTCGACCAAATTGTGTTGGCGCAGGGTCATAAGTCCACAGGCCAAAAGTCCACAATGGACTTTTGATCCACAATTGATTTGTGGACTTATAACCCACCCAGGTGATCCAAAAGTTCACACAAAATTCTTGTGAATTTTTGACTCACTGATTGTGGTCTTATGGCTCACGGATGAAGAAGGTGAAGAAGAGGACAACGAGCTTGAAAACGAAGCTAAAAATTCTAGTGATGACCTCATTTGCGGTGTTTGCCTCCAAAACCCACAAGACACACTTCTCCAGCATTGCAATCATTTTAAGATTGCGCTTTCAAACTATGAATTCTGCAACCCCCCTGCTTAGGTTTACTGATGGATTACGGGGTGGGTGCAAGGTTCTTCTTATTACTCTAATTTTGTTGGCGTTATTGCACTTTGTGGGAGTGAAATAAGACCAACTGTTGGAAGTTATCCTTATTACACTATTTAAGACCGAAATATGGTACATTTTTAGAAGTTGGTCTTATTTCACGGCATCTATCAAACATTCCCATACTTTTTGAGTTGTTAAAACAACTCTTTTTGTCTTATGGATAATTTTGGACTTTTGGCCTGTGGACTTATGACCCTGCGCCAATTGTGTTAACATTTTGCTGTTAATTTAGCAGAGTGAAAGAAGCAAGAGCCCAATAACATAGCCCAATAAAAACAGAAAAATCAGTCACATGGAATTCCTAAATTTACGATGGCTTTAGAACTCGCCTATAGTCTTTCCCAAGTGCAAAATGCAGTTCATATTCTACGTTCTGTTAAAAAAGACTTGACTAATAGTTGCATGCAACAATGAGGAAACAAAAATCACAAGTATTGCCCCTTGTTATCGAATGCCTACCTCAGTCTTAAAGCCGGACGGACAGAAATGAGTCTGAACTATTAACTGGAAATTCAGGCACCTATTTTGATTGCCTGTCAACAAGAGCCGACACACTTCGATGATTTTAATTGACTAATTTTGAAGGAAGAACCCACAGATAATCGCTTGTCAGACGAGTCTGCATCGCAACATAACAAAGCTTCCAAATGTGAATTAATAGTATTTTCAATTGCTTTCTCTTGGGTCTAGATGGTCTTGTGAAATGCTTGTCCCAAACATATAAACCAAAGTGCTTGCAAGAAGCTAAACCCAAGCCACCATACAGAGCTGTGGCCCCGAAACGATTTTTTCTTTGTATACACAAACAACTTATGGCATGATGTCGACATGTGCTGTAAGAAATGCTATACAACACTGCTTTGGGAACGTTCTCTGAAAATGTCAACAAAAAGACATCGCAGTGATACAAAAGGCGATTGCGCCATTTGCGAATCGTTCATCGACTTGTTCCCTCTGATTTGAGGGACACTTCTCTAACGAATTTTAAGAAAATACCGTCATGGCTTTTTGCATCAACTGGCGGGTACAATAAAGTCGTGATTGTGCACCCTGTCCAGACGCAATAAGTTCACCTCCACTAAACCGAAACAATTACAATTCCAACCCATGGTAGGCATGAATGATTTTACTAAAAAAAAACAAGACTTTTCCATTTTCCACAAAACGTACTCAACTTGACATAAGGCGACACTCTTCTTATTAGCTGACAGTCGTTTGTTCCCTTCTTCCCTATGCTCGCCCCCGATTCCGCCTACCGCGCCGCCTCTTCTACGCGCGTATTATTAATTAAAACTCCGCGTTATAGCCACGTACCACTTTCCATCAGGCTCAATAAAAGCGGTTATAAATATTAAAACTACTTTACGATCTTTATCGTCAAAATGTTGACACACAAGGAGCACATCATATGCATAGCAAAGAGATAACGAGAACGTGGTTCGCGCGTCTCATTTGCAACCACGTTGGTCACTTATTTTCCTCTTTTTAGCGATTACACGCGTGGCTGAATTATTTATCAGTCTAGGAAGGGTGCCTATGAGCTATACGAGCGTATCTAGGGAACAACACCTTGAGCGGATTCTATATCCAAATACACACACACACACAGATACGGCAGGTGATAGCGCCAGGCGCAGTCCAATGCATCATTGTCAGTCTGGCATTAGGCTCGTTAGCTCGCCCAGATAACATCGCCGAACTGTCAGAATGTCTGCGAGTGCACCCCATTAAAGGCAACTCACGAACCGTTGTGCGCTTCCTTGCTGATGCATGCGATTAAATTGACGTAGATCTCGGCTCGGTGCTATCCCCAGTCACTTGGGACTCTATTAGCGACAACGATCATGGTGTTTGGCATATTTCGTAGAAATGTCCGTTTCTCATTATATCGTACCCGACTGAGCGCGAGCACGATTCACAACTCACAAGCCTAGGGGTGGGTATATTGAAATTCATTAATAAAAGATGCAGTGCAGTGTTGAAGGTTGAGATACCTGCATAATTGACACCTGAAATATACGAGTAAGGTACGAGACACTTGTGTTTGTGTTGTTGCCCTTCGTGTTAGGTGACTGCTGACTGCAATGGGTGTTCTTTTCCGAGGAAAATAATTAGATAACGTGATGGCATTTACAAGGCCGTCCGGCAAAACAATGTATCTACCTATGTGCGGCCAATTAAAGTCGATCCTGAATGATAAGTAGGCTCTTGCAGACTTGACGCGACACACGAACTGAGTTCGTCTGCGGGCAACATTGTATTTTATTATTTGTATTTTACTTACAATTACGGCTGGTATCACTAGTCCAATGATGTACAGCATCCAGTTCCTGACAGTCGAGTCGTGGAAGGGATGCATCAGGGATTCATCGTCGCAGAAGAAGCCCCTCTTGTATGGCGATCCGGCCAGATAAAACACCAGAATTGGAAATCCAACTGAAAAGAGAAAACAAACAGAAACGTGAAATTATTTTTAGACTGCGTGTGCAACATGTGTAAACAGATTGCCCTAGAAAGGAGTTATTATCGGAACGCTGCCACGGTCATGACATTCACTTATTGAACACCACACTAATTGGTACTAGTAACTGATAAGAGCGACAAAGACAAAGTTCCATTTGAGATAACCCGACGGCGCGGGCACACTTTCGATGGGGAGCTCCCTCGAGATCTTGCGCGACTTCATACGATGATGAGTCAATTAAGTCCGCGAAATTATGCGATGCCAAGTAATAGTTCTATTCGATCGGAGCGAGCTGGTTTTTCAGGACTGATTGGAGGGAATTTTAATTTAAAGCGATGGCAGTTCGATTGGCGGTAACCGGATGGGCGAATTTATGCGAACTAAATGGAAAAACTTTGGTTTAATTAAACCAAAGTGGTAGTCAATGTTTATTGCGTGCAAATAGTCATATTTCTGGTTATTTAAATAATTCAAAATGACATTAGCCGCATTTTGAAATGTTTACCGAGCGGAGCTGATGACCCACTGTCGGAGTGTTTTTAATATCGGTTGGAGTGGCTCTAAACAAAACACGTTCGGAGTAATTAAATTGATAGTGCCGCACTGATGGGCTTATGAAAAATGCGCGTTTATGACCCGTAGGATAATTAATTGGCCGTGGGGTATCGTGTTGAACTTTTGTGAAGTTGAAATTTAAAATAATGAACAATAGAAAAAGAAGCTAATTTCAGCACAATTTGTTCAAGATCAGTTAAGTTTGTGAAAAATAAATCATTAAATTCACCCTAAAAATACTATCGATAAAAGTTTAACCAGAGCATTAGGGTAAAGGCACTGGTATCCGGACAATGCTAGTTTTAGAGATCTGTTTTTGAATTTGCATAAGTAGTTATGAACAAAATATGCCAATGGTCGTGTGTGGGGTGCAAATGAAGTGGGGGTTTCCGATTGTGTATGGCTGCAAGTGGTTGAAATTATTTTAAGGTGCAAATTCAATATGGTTGAAAAACAGAAGAAGTGTTTACCTAGTATCTGATAAAACGAAGTTTTGCGAAGCTGTTATTGGCTTTTTATTGGCAGTGGTTCCTTGAGATTATTACGAAAATATACTATGGAAATGTGAAGATGGATCGCGATTTCTGTACACATTTTTGAGAAATAATTAAAAAACTGGTTTATTCGATTTTTTTTTTTGAGAAAAACTAAGAATTCTTCTTATGTTATCCTTTATGTATTTTGATAAAATTCATTAGAGCGGTTTTTCTTAAACTACGCAATGTTTAGTTTGGAAAATACTATTGATTTACTATTAAGATAAAAACACGGAGTATTAGATATTGTTACTCGGTTTTTAAAGTTTTATCCAAATAGAATATGGGGCTTTCAAGATACGTGCAGTTTCTAACATTAGCAGTTTCGATTATTCGAATTGAAAATAAAGGACGCATTAATTTTGAAAACATCTATAGGTATGCATTTTGGTCAGAATGTTGTTGCGTTATTCAGGTAAACCATTGGTTTTATATTTGTTTTCGAGATGTGTCTAAAATGTTAAAAGTGTCTTTATTTGATTTTTAAGCGAAAAACTGAGTAGACAGATAAAATTTTTTACTGTTCTCAAAAGTTTTTACAAAGGCTTGGTTTTCATTTTGCTAAAATTAAATTAAATGGAAATAACATTTTTAGTTACGTGTTTATTGTTAAAGTGTTTACTGCAATAAATTCATTAGCTTAGCGGTGAATTTACACTTTTAGGAAAATATTCATTAACAATTAGGTTTCGGTATCTTAGAGTGATTTTTAAGAATTTGTATACAGTTGACTATAGTTTTGTCCGTTGAGAATTTCAAGGAGCTGGTCGCTGTTTAGACTTTCACTTCCAAGGAACAAAATTATACGTATTTTCAGTAGCATCAAGGTAACAGATTGCATTGAGATTGAGCGCACCGAGACTTTAGCAATAATAATACTAATCATTTCGCGTGAGTTATTGTCTTCGAAGTAGTTTGGCACCTAAGCATAGTTCAGGTTACAATACTCTCCATGAAAGCGTGATTGAAGCGCCCTGTTTGTGTGTTCTGTCCAATGTCTTTCTATGAGTTTTGTGCAAGTTCTGTATTTAATGATTTCCACTCATACTTTCTTGACCAGTTAAACTCAATGATGACCTCATTAAAGAGTTTTGACCAGAAAGTTTGCTCGGCAGTCTGTTTTCGGGAAGGGTGCTTACTCTTTAGATGTACATATTTGAAATGGAGTTCGAGTGTTGATAGGTAGGCTTTTGGAAGTTCTGTTTCTAGATTAAGCACGTACTTTGGTGTGTTACTAGGCAAGGAAAACCTTCGCAGTTTTTCGACTTCGATATGGTCGGAATAACCCAAAACTTGCGCACAGTAGTGCATAACTGATTTTGAAGCTGCTTCATATATTTTGTACTTAGCTGGGTATGTTTTTGTTTTTGATGAAGTTTGACCAGGTAGCTTTTATTGAATTTTTAGACATTGCGAGTCTCTGTGGAAGATGATCTGTCCACGACATATTGTACGTCAGAGTTACTAATAGGTACTTGTATTTGTTAGATATTTTTATTTCATCGTTGTTAAAAGACCATTTCTGATTTTCCTAAGTTCACAAGCAATTTACATTTTGTACAATAATTTGCGAAGCTATTTATCATTGATTGCAAGGAAGCGGGATTATCGGAGAGTAGCACAATATCGTCTGCATAAAGTAGGACTTTTAATGATATGACTTCAATAGTTACTCCACCCGGTAGATCGGAATCGAGGTCGTTCAAAAACGCAAACTGAGTATGGAATTAGGTACATTAACCTCGCCTACGTAATCTATTCATTTTGTTTAAAATCGCTAGAGCCGTTTTCGAACAAATCAATTGGTATGAAATTTTTAAATGGGAAGTACCATAAATATTGAGCTTACCTTGCAAAAAAAAACAGAAGTTTGCACCAAATTATGGTCGCCGTTTAGGCTAGGGAGCATGCGGACATACAGACAGACACACAAAAAAATGGACGTAATCGAGAAAGTTAAAAAAATTAGGATAATTTAAAAATTTTAAAAGTTATAAAATAGGAAATGATTTCCAGAAAATTTTTTAACTTATTATTTTGAAAAATGTTGTTTTCTGTTCAAAAAAATCAGTTTTTACTGTCCAAAAACAACTCTTAAAAAATAGTTCTTCCTATAATATTGAGTGTCCGGATACTCAAATTAAAATTTGTACTGATTCTAAAGATTTAAGAGGAGAAACAAATTCGCATTTAGATTTTCTTAATTTTCTTAAAAAAAAAGGAAATTAAGTTTTTAGCGCACGTTTTTAGTTTTTGAGCAGGGTTTGCTAATTAAGAATATACCTGTACTGAAATACCTATGTATAAGTTTCAGTTTCCGGACAACTACGTATTTTTTAATGATATTTTCAGCTTTTCTTTTTATTGAAATATGTATGGGTTTAGGTAAAAGATTAATGGGTGAAATAGAGAACGATATGTTAAACAGCATTGGTCAGTATTACATTATAAATGACCTGAAACAAAAAAAAAATAAGCAGATTTGCCTTTGCCCAAAATTTGGAAAATTTAGAGCCACCAAATGAAAAATAATATTTTTTTATATGTCTATACGTGAGAGAGAAAAAAAACTAAAACATTATTCTTACAAAATGTGGGTGTTCAAATACTGAAGTGACTGGGGACTAAGTTCTGCTGTCCGGATGCTAGTGCCAATCAAATTTTTTTTAATTTATTTTCATAAATATTTACAAAGCAATATTTGAAAAAAATATGAATGTAGTATTATTAAGAAATATCTGCAATTAAATGAACACTAAAACATTTTGCTTCAACTTTAAAAGCGAGAAAATAAATGGAAGTCGAAGTTCATAAATACTGCAAGTGCCCAGAAACTGGTGTCTTCACCTTACATTAACTCGTTTTTACAAGTTGCAAAGTGATCAGTAGCAAAAAACGAGCTAAAATAGATTTCCCCATTGATCCATTGGGTTTGTTACAAAAATAGTGTCCCTCAACTAGTCAAAAATTAATCGATATCAAGATCAGCATCGTAACAATGAATGAAATTCTCACAAAGCTGCAAAAAATCTAGCACGCAATTTTCACTAAGGTACTCTGTATATGAATTTAATTAGGAAGAACCTTTCTTTACCCTACAAAGAATTAATTCTCATTTAAACAAACATACTCCATTGTGTCCTCGACCATATTTAAAATTTCATATACAACGACCCTGTGCGCTAGGGGAAATAAATATATTTCCATACCATTGAGTATAAACCGAAGTCCAAAGTACCTTACAAGTTGTAGGTATTCATCGTTTGTACTGTGAGTGCTTTGTGGCTCTTTTTTATGCACGCTCTACTCACCCCTTTCCAAAATTCCACAAAGTGTACTTTTCTTGGACGCGCAATAAAATCCCATTCAATCTTATTTGAGGGGAAAACAAATTCGGGAAAAAAATCACGTCTCCGATGGTAGGTACATAAATGTATAGAAAAGTAAACAAAACCGTCTTCGAAACAACACGTCTTCTAAACAAAAACACACAACCAATGTGATGGTAAAACAAAAACAACAACAGCTATCACTACAATTTCATAGACATGAGTTCTGTGAATTTCCTTAAATTGTATCTGCATTTTCGTTTGAAACTATCCAGATCGTGCCTTTAGCTTGTTAAATTGGGAAAAAACAACCATCGCAACCCGATCTGCACCTGTTTTTGAATATTCGTCAGAAAATCATGTCGGTAGGTCCACATTTGTGTAATAAAACTTTATGTTCACCGCATTGCAAGTGCCTGGTGGCCCGTGAGGCCGTGGGTATTCCTCATTCCGTTAATAGGGCAGAGCTGGATGCATGATGGGCAAGCCGCAAGTGCAGCGGATGCATAAAATGTATAATTACAAAATTTATGAAGCTCTCCGATTCCAACGCAAACTATGGCAAGGTGAAAATGAGCTAAGACCGGCACCAGGGAAAATTAAAGTATGTTGCGGAGTCGAATTTCGGCAGTTTGGTTAATTGCCATATCGACGTGTTGTTAATGGAACTATTTGTAAAGTGTAGTAAAAGGTTATGGGGTTTGATTCGTGTACTAACAATGATGTCCAATTTATATTAAGTAAGTCAGCAATGTTTTGAACTGAACTTGTGAACTAATTTCATCTATTATACAGTTTGATTATGGTGATGAATAATGTTGTCAATTTGTCATTCTCTTGTCTCAATATTTACAATTTATTAGTCAGTTAACAAATTCGAATGCCATTTGGACGGTTTCAACGTTGAAGTTATATTCATTCTAATTTTTTGCCAGGGGTTATTATGCAATGTCAGAAAGACGTTTAAAAAGTTTCCCAAGCCAACTCAACAAGTTCTATGGCAGCTGTCCTAAAACGCGGACAAGCGTTAACGTAACGAAATCGTAAACCCGTGCCATTGGCCAAAAGTTGACCTGTATGTAACTTTTGACAAATCATCAAGTTGCAAAAAAGTACTCTCTCACCCATGAAGAGAGAATAAAGTTGAGCTCAGGGTGGGATTCTGTAAAAAAAACGAAACGAAAACCACTTTCGCATTGCAAGAAACGAAAGAAATCACGCCAAAGCGAAAATTTCACATAACTGCTTTCGTTTTCTTCTTCTCTTTCGTAAGTAGGTAAATGAGAAACGACAAACAAATAAAATTGGCTGTATTCCTTTCACATGAAACGAAAATGTCTTTCGTTTCTGGAGTTAATTGTAGCAAAGCGTTCGTTTAAACGAAAAGGATTGAACGTTTTCATCCTACGGAATCCCTCGACAGATTTAGACCTCAAAGGTAGCAGATCGTGTTTTATTATGCTCCTGGCAAAGTGCGTTGCACCCCAAAAATATGTAAGGAAGAGTTTGACCGACATGCACATGTTTGAAACGCATAGTACAAAAACAGTTGCCCTCTTTCGGTGTCTATGGAATAGATGCAAAAGGAGAGCGCCATGGTCTGCGCTATAGTAACAATTTTTGGTATCCACCTTTAGAGTTACACATTCCAAGTAGCGTTATTTTATTTAACAAATTCTCAATTATTTTTAAATAATAATCAGTAAACGGGCCTCACAAAAAATCATTTTTATTTCCCACTTTAGATTCCTGTTGTTCGTTCCCTTCATCGTCGTAAAATCAAACCTGACTGGAAACAGAAACAGTTTTTATGACCAAAATCCACATCATCGGAGAAAATTCTGACATTCCTACCAGTTCATAATTGGGTTACGCTACGCTCATCAAAAACGAATGCTCTTTTCAGCCGAAGATTGGTCAGTGAATTGGACAGCATGGCGCCCATGCTATTGTGTATATTATTCCGGTTCCACAGATTTTTCAAAAAAACACGTGCAACCGCAATAAAACAGAAACCGAGACAAGATGGACTAATAAAAACAAATTAACACTTTTCTCTTCAAGACTCCTGCCCAGATGAAGCACCCTAAAGTCACAACTCACAACCATAGGTAAGATCCACTCTTGTCCGAACTAGATACATTCGAATTCCTCATTATGGTAAAAGAATCCATAATACCAACTACCAACAAAGCCGTCCATAAATTCCAAACAACAAATTAAAGGCGTTTCACGGGTGACGGGTCCCGCATTTGTCTTTCCGGGCCATATCGTTCGGTCGGAACGTGAAACATCGTAAGTGTCATCGACACATTTATCACCATGTTGAGCAACCACTGTAGGCACCCGACGAAGACGAAGCACACAAAACATTATTTTTCGATGATGGATTGCTGACAGTTGGAAAAATGCTCATGTCTTCGTCCACGCGAAGGAAACTGTTGGACGATGACGGCAAACGGCACCGATGGCAATGCAATTAGTGTGAGGTTACCTTTGAGCATAATGATGATTGCAGTCGATTTGTTGTGTCAGCCAGGGCAGAGGAGCAAATTATAATAATCGTATAGGCTCATAGACTATATTCTGCTCAGTTTGGAGTTGGTAGAGTTTCGTTTACAAAGAACGCATTAACGAATTAATCCATGGGGACC
Organism: Cheilosia vernalis; assembly: GCA_949126925.1. Taxonomy (NCBI): domain Eukaryota; kingdom Metazoa; phylum Arthropoda; class Insecta; order Diptera; family Syrphidae; genus Cheilosia; species Cheilosia vernalis. Next base: position 38,126,390 of record OX421361.1, on the reverse strand, counting down.
AGCATTAATGATCCGATGTTATAGATACACGGGTTGAGTATACCCATTAGACGGAGGGCTTGACTGGGTAATTAAATGGAATTAATTAGGTGTATGAATTTTTCTTTGAGTGATTGAGCGATTTCCGATAAAAAACAATTCAGAAAAAATCTATAGCTTGTCTAAATTAACGATTGAGCGACGTTAAATATTTATAAAAGGCTTTTAGGGATGTAAGCGTTAATTAAAAAAATCAATTTGGGCAAGTGTTTCGCGCTTAAGAAAAACTCACAGATGATTACTGGTAATAGCTCTGGACATGACAAATTGTAGAAAAAAATCCGATTTAGTTGTTCGTATGCCTCGACCAGAAAATCTATTACTTTCTACCGAGACATCTTTGCACATAACTGAAGGCGTTTCACCGCAATATCGGGCCGACCTTTTCAACAGAATTGAACCGTGTGTATCAAGCCTTAAAATTGCACGATTTATGGCTGTTTTAAGCATGACTGAGTCTTACACATAAGTAAGCTAGTACTGTCACCGTTTCCAAAAAAATGTTGTTTTTCCTTGGCAAAAAAGGTGCCACGAGTGCCACCAAAAATATATAGGAAAAACAGCTTCTTCAACTTACTAAAATTTAATAAGTCTTTATAATAAACAAAACTTTAATAAATAAAATAATAACAACAACATTTTTTACAACATAAATTAAATTCAAACAAATTTATATATATACAAAATTAAAAATGGTGTGAAAAATGTATAGTAATTCATCAATTGAGAACGGCTGGACCGATTTGGCTCAAATTTTGTTTCAGTTGTTCGTAATTGTCAGGAGAAGGTTTTTACGAAAGAAAATTCTGGAAAAACCATAAGGAAAAGTCGGGAAATTGGAAAAATCGAAAATTTGTTTTTTTTTTGCATGGATTTTATTGCACGATTTGATGTAGGAGTGGAAAATTCGTTGTGAAGCTTGGAAAATTTCGTCCATAATCATTTATCGAAGATCCTCGACTCAACGAAGGAAAATATGTACTTTGAATTTTTTTTGGAATTTTAACGCCAAGCAAAGCAGACTGGGCCCCTCTAATAAATAAATCAAATAAATAAAACAAGGACTAGAATTTTGTTTTTGGTGTGGAAACATGTCATATGTAAAATTTTTGTGGCACACTGCCATTTGAATAAAAAAAAATTATATAATGGCACGACGTGACACATCAGCAACGTCGTCTATTGCCATCTGCGCATTTCCATTTCAAAGTACAATGTCAATATCCCCAATGGCCGGTGAAATGTTTTTTTTTTCTCGTTCCGCTCCAACACAAAACGACGCACAGTATTTGTGTGCATATGCTAATCGATGTGCACCCACCCCTGGGTAAGACCAGGGTACGAATATTGCTCCCAAGGAAGGTTGGCAAAATATAGAAAAGCAGAAATATCGAATTGACCTTTTATTTAGGTCGACGACGTGTCTTATTACCGCTCTAAGTGAGTTAGAATCTTCTTAACAAGAACATCAACTCTTCAACCTTCTGATGGTATCCAAAACACTAGTGGGTGACCTATGCTTAGGTGTAGCTACCACTATGACAGAAATTTTAAAGTCGTTAAGGAAATCCTTCCTCGAAAGGCGACTTATAACGGAGATCAAGACAGAAAATCAATGAACATGACCTGCTACAAGTACATGTGACAACTGGCAACTGTCAACCGGCGTCAGATCATCAGCTTTCCAAAACTTCTTTGGCAAAGAAGAATTGGGAACGCATGATTACCTGTGCTTTCTACATGGGTTAATAGACCTATAAAACGTCTTGAAGTTTGGCAAATAAATGGTCCCAACTTGACAACTTTCTCAAGCCTCCACACAGAGAACAGAGGAGAATTCCTATGTTGCTCAAGTATATATACTTTCTACACGGGTTCATAGGCTAAACGTTTTTAAATTCGGTAAGGAAATGGTCCCAACTTGACCATTTTCAGAAGCCTTCAACATAGAACAGAATTCCTATGAAAACCATGTGAAATCGAAGTCAGCAAGACCAGATATTTGACGATTTTTAAAGATTGAATGCCCGGCATACCGTCGAAGAAGTTTTACTAATAAATAGTAAATAATAACAATCAAACATCTCCTAAGAGACGCACCAACTTCTTTTAGTTGCATTAGTTCAATTGATGATTGTATTTTATTGACAGAGTCGTGTGGCATTTTCTCAGTAACCTAGAAGTTAAATCGACGAAGCTTCTGGAATTTAAAACTCATTCTCATAAAGCTTTTTTTGGTGCACCTCTGAGTAACGCAAAAGGCGTTGAAAAACTATTTTGGAAAAACATTTCTTCAGAGGAAAGATGCTATATAGACTACAGGAAGCTTCAGTTTGTCATCTTCGAAGAAGATCCTTACACCTTTTTAAAAGCCTATCCTAACCTATACGTTAGTTGAGGTGGAATTGGAATGCGTTTTACCAGAACTCGACATTCACAAAGTCCGTTCAGTTGGGCTAGGAAGCTGGATACGCTGTTAGACTATACCTGACAAGGTTTGTGCATATTATGACGCCCTTAACAAATATTTTAAGGTTTTTATTGAAGGAGTCCGCAATCGCATCGACTTAGACCGATATAACTTATTCCCTTATTATATTGTGTTAGCCCGACTTATTACTAACAGACGCCATTTGCAGGATACAGAGTACCCAGTTTACACTACTTACAGCCTTCCAAAATAGTTCTCCCTAACCTTAGCGGCAGGCACAGTAAAAGTCATACCATAATTGAAAGGTGACGTGAAATAAAGCCAAACGAAATAATGCCAAATTCCAAAGAAAAAATTTTGGGCCTAATGTCCCGCCCAACAATTTCCAAATTCAACAAAAAATATAAGTAAAAAATCTCGCACCCACCCCGTCATCCAACAGTAAACCCAAGCAGGGGGGTTGCAGGGGGGCAGCATGCCCCCCCAAACACATTTCATAGTATACAATGGTAGCAACTCGCGTGCGCGAACGTCTCGTGGACTTATGTCCCTGCGCCAAACGAAATAATGCCAAATTGGTGTTCTTTCGTTTTCAGTAACGAAATAAAGCCAAACTACAAATTTGGTTTAATTTCGCTTTGGAAAACGAAATAAAGCCAAATTTTGTGAATTCGGCCTTATTTCGTTTGGCTTTATTTCACGTCACCTAATTGAAATGGAGTCAAGAATATTCAAGTGTCCCACAAGATCTCTTGGTTTAAACTTGTATTCTTTGAGCTGCAGTTTCATTACAGCCGATTTGTAGATTTGCAAGAGTTGGTAAGAGGGCAGCCAAAACTTAGCTGCGCACTTACAGGTTATTTAAGCTTTCATAGCTTAGCTCTTAGATGACGTTTTCCCTTGTCTGTTGAACAGTTTTCTCCCATCACATGATGAAGAAGTTTCTAACTTCCCACTTGCATTTGTGGTTAGAGAAGTCGTTTTAAAAAGGCTAGCAATTGAAGGTATTGCAACCTCATAAAATAAGTTCTGTAGCAGCGGACAGAAGGCAGAACCTCGCTAAACGTCTTTGAAAGCTCGGTCAAATAACAGAAGGGTATGACCTCTTACAAGATGATCATTATATCGACAAGGAATTCCTTGAATCTTGATGTGGGTACGTGCAGCCTGCCCTCGGGGTGAATAGAGCGTGCGGGTATACAAACGGCCGTCGCGAGCCTCATCAAATACATCATATATAAATGCTTTAAAGGCAAACAACACTGGGCTCAGCGGAATGGGCAGTTTTACGTGGAAGTTATTAACAAACTCCATTAAATAATTGGCACCGTGGGCCGAGTACGAACGCACCCCTTAGACAGAATAAACAATAGGAAATAGGGCGGCCCCTTTAAGTTTCGTCAAGAAATGTGGTCATTCTCTGACTTTCGCTGTGCGTGTGGAAATGGTGGGCTTCGACGCAATCAATCCACAAAACCTTTCTACCCCAAACCGTCCGTATTCAATAAATGAAACTCGTTCCATTGTGAAGTACTCCCCCAAAAGTCTGCCACAAGGCAATAGACAGAAACACTGAAAGCCACTTAATTATTAATCCACCACTAAGTGATGAGGTAACTCTTGCCTTCCGTCATGCAAGTCTGAAGCTATTTCTATAATTACAAACAGGAGTTTTTTTCGAATTGGCATGGCAAAAAAAAAACACAAATCGAAATGTGAACGCTTAAAGCCAGCTCCGACCCCTCATGACACAAACTTCGTCTAATTCGATTAAAGTGATAAAATTTAAATTCAGATGAAGATGCCTTTCACAGTCGACTTATGGACAACAGCTGCGTGGCTCCTCTTCATCTATAGATCTCACATATTCAGCGGACCTCAATGGTGGCGCAAAAATGATTAACCATACGCAGATACCGAAAGTATGTGTACATAGTCGCTACTCTTGTGCATCGTAAGTGATGGATCAAAGTTCATAGCGAAAGGGTCGTTCCTGACTTCCGCGAACCGTTAATAAGTTTTAATTTTTCCATAATAAAACCGTGTGCTCTCACATATAGCAAATCGGATACAGACGGACTGTTATGTGTTGGACCTCTTTGTTGCCCGGTTAATTGAGTTTGATTTCTGCGTTCTGCCTTCTGCGGTTCATTGTTCTTTGAATTTTTGAAATGGAAGTGTAACTATCCCGTATGAATAAAAAAAATGCTCCACTTTCGAGTGGACACCCTAGTGGATTTGGTTTGCTTAAACTGAGTGATAACAGACAACCAGCAGAATTTACAGATCCACCCCATGCTGCTGTGATTTTTCGTGTTCTATGGAAAAGCGGAACGCAAAACAATCTGTGCTGTGCTATCTACGTTTGAATTGGGCTTTACGCTTAATAGCAATTTCCTTTTTGTCGCACACCAATATCAAAACAACACACTTTATGTGGGGGGTTTGTGCAACTGATGGTGGGTGACAAGCGCGATCTTCATTTAGGGGGAGCGATAGGCTCTGAGATAAATTTTTGTTTTGTTGTTCGGTTTTTATTAATATAAACTTGACACCATTTTCAGTTTGTTGGTCGTGTTATCGGGCAGAGTATGTTGTGCATCAAGTGAGACGAATTTTCTAGATTGTTGACGGTTGCGAAATTGACGCCAAAAATTAAATACACCTACGACTTTATATATGATCATCTAAGGATGAGCATTGAGACTATATAAAAAGGGGCTTCGAAATGGCCCACTGATTTTTTTGCTGGAATTTGGACCGAGAAAGAAAAATTGCTAACGATATGACAAAGCTTTTGGGGTTACTTGAAACTACTATGAGAATTTCAGAGCAGCAATAATTGGACTGAGAAAATCATCCTACAGGGAAAATCTAGATCTCGACAGGCGAAATATCGATAAAATGCTGTTAAACTTAAGATCGTAATAAGCAAAGCGCCTGCAAAGTTTATACCATGACAAGTATACACGGATTTAAATTTTGCGACCACGACAAGTTCAGTGACGATGATCTTCAAGAAATGCAGGAAGCCGCCAGTCCACTGCTGAAATTTTCAGACCGTGACATACAGATAAGAGGGGCAGTTTTGAAAAATTTATTTTCTGGTGGAGTACCACGAGGTATTTTTTTTTTCGAATCATTGACAACCACAAAAATCGTTTGACGAAAAGTTAAATTTTACTGAGGTATAGTACGACGAAAGTATGGTATTGATACTATTCACAAGTCGCGATACTAATAATCATTTTGAGTGTCCAGGCAAATTTTTTCGAGCTCACAAAATGTTCATAAAAAATTATACATATTAATAATTAATAAAAATATTTAAGTGTCATGGTTAAAAATGGTTGTTAGTACGGCCCAAGATGATAGACTCAGATTTTGGCACCTACTTAAGGGAAATTTATTCAGAAGGTATAAAAATCGATACCTTCCCGTAAGAATGTCTTAAGGGACATTTTCAGAGTTTCACAGAAAACGATAAGAACTTCTTGTTCAGAAATATATTTGTGTATTTTTGGAAGTGCACAGTTTTTGAAAGGGATTTTCCAAAAAAAAAATTACTTGAAATTATTACAGAGGCGAACATGGCGAACTTGCAAAGTAAATTTTGTTCGCTTACTTTATGCATTTCTGCCGTCAAGACATTGGAAAGTATCGCTTAAAATAAGACATTCTTCCGGGAAAGAAGAAGAGCCTTCATAGAGCTCTGGCACAGCGGCCTCTCTTGACGGAAGGTATAGTGCCTTCTCTTGTGAGGGTCAGATCTGTTTTTTTTTTTCAATCCGGGGGCTGTCAGGAAGATAAGGATCGTTCCTGGGTTAATGTCAAAAGGATTTGCTGAAGTGACGATTTTCTCACCAAGGATTTTCAGATATGAAAGAGTAGGTATGTGAAGAAAGGATTCCTCACTATCTAGACAGACTCTGGATGTAGGGTGCATTGAGACGCCAAGGCAATGGTCTGGTTGTTTTTGTCCAGATTAATTGGAAAGGAGAATTTGCTGGATGAGAATTATGGAAGAATTATCCCGTGCAGCTCTGCCCATATGCTTGAAGGTAGACTTCATTGGATTCGATACAAGATAAGCTCTTGGTAAAGTTCCTAAAATAGTTTTCGCTATTTACAATAAGGGAGGTGGCATTGTTGCGCCGATTCTAGCCACTCAGTCGTCGCCACCAAAGCCCCTGTGGAATGGAGAATGACTATCTTTTTCATATAGAAAGTTTGTGATAGTTTTTGAGTTTCCAAGACGAGCTTCAATTTCATGACAGATGAGTCAAGGGCATTGAAAGATGTTGTGCTGTCTAAGAAGATACATAATAGTTTTTTCGCGTGGCTATAGAGTTTAGATTTATGCTATCACAATATGGTTATTTGCAATTACTGACTGGTAAGTTCCCTTGAGGGGGCTCTCCATAACTGTCAGATCCAGTCCATAACTCGAGCTTAGAACCGTACCAGACGAAGTGTAGTCTTGATGGATTGGGTTTGTATTATTTCGATTCTTTCCTAGGAGTCAACACTACGCTGAAAGATCTCCGTCTTGCCGATCGCGATGGTTAAAGTGTTGAACGAAAGTCGTTATACCTAAATCTACCCCAGACACTAAATATCTATATCAGTCCAAATTATTCGTTCACACCAAAACGTTTGTTCGTTTCGCCTTACAGAATCTGACCCCTGATTTCTAAAAGTTAATTTTTCGTGTGAGTTTTTATTGCTTTTTTTGGCAGCAGTCATTTTTTGAGAGCGTTAAAGCTTTAAAAAAATGGAAGGAGTATTAGCGAGAAGGTCTTGCAAATCAGCGTTTCTGGGATTGTCTATGAAAATATTGCGCAGGGCTGAAATAGGAGTGGGCAAGGCATTTAGAAATTAAAATACGTTTGACTTATACGCATTTTGTAGGTTTTTGGGAAATCGCATTTTAAGGTTTGTGGTTCAATTATTGAAAGAAAACGAGTCGCTGGGATAAAATTTTTTTTAAATGTTACTTGTGATAGTTTTAGAAAACAATGTCTGTTTAATTTTTGGAGTTGTCCTCAAATTCACATAAATCACTTTTTTCGCACGTCAAAAAAATTTACCTGTATGACGTTGCAGTAATAAACAAAAAACTATTTGATGCGGGTGCTGAATAAAATGCTACAATGATAAAAACTTAAAATGTATAAAGGTTTGTCGGTTGTCTTTCTTCCTGGGCAATTTAAACAACCAAACCTATATTTTTGTCAATATTAAGCTCACAATTGTAAAATTATGTTTGTTATAACTTTAATTTTTATGGAAATACCTAATCAATGAAAAAATTCATTTTTTAAATGTGGTTTGTTGCAGGGTGGGGATTGGAAACCCAATGTCTTCAGCTTCTAAAAAACTCACTTTCTTATCGCCACTCATTTAATCATCATCAGCAAATAAAAAAAAACCTACCAGAAATGCATAAATCAAAATGGGGAAAAAATGTCCGCCAACCTTTTGAGCTTTTTTATCAACCCTTCATTTTATATACAATTCTTCCTTATTTTTAATGTCTAGGATACCATGCGGTGAGCTCTCCTAATGCCAATGAACATTTTTTATTTTTGCAAAATTTCTAATATCCAGCCTGATTTAGAGTATAAGCCTTAAGAGGCGCTTCTTACATCTGGATTATTCTAGTTCAACTGTTTAGTAGGCACATTTCATGTAGATCGAAGAATTTTTCAAATCTTAATTTAAAAAAAAAAAATCCTAAGCGTACATTTCCAAGTTTATTAATTCAGAAAGGATGTAAAGCACATACTGCAAAAGAAGAAAATACCATTCAGTGGTCAAAAGGTCCCCGATCCAACGGCACACCTCAACTAATTGCTCAATCGCATATTAAGTCAATAGTCGTTGGAAATGCTTTGTAAGATAAATAGAAAGCAGTCGATTGCTGTGCTGGTTCTACAATGCAAACCAAACTTCGATTATCAAGATTGACGTTGAAGATTTTCTCAAAAAAAAAAAAAAAAAAAAAACTATCGTCTACCATTAAGGTGTAAAAGTGCCCATCCCACTCGGTCGGTCGGAACAATTACACAACACCTTAAACTTACAAAAAAATACCCATTATGCTACCAAACAATTGACCTACCCTACCATATCCATTGTCTACCCAGCCTGTCTCGATGTATTGAATTTTGCCTGAGCTGCCTGTCAATCTTTGATGCACCTGTGAATAGTTCACCGCCAATTAAGAGAGGATCATGCATTTTTTTTACGTAGAAGGACACAAAGTAAACAACTGAGAGATGGATTTTCCAGATTCAGAGCAAAGTACCTTTTTCCTTTATCACCCGCCTACAGTAGAGTTCGCGTGAGAATTTTCCCATTTTCTCCTAGTAACATCCAAACAAAAAGACAAGAATAAAAGAAACTCATTATACCCAGAGAGCAAGGTTGCCTACACATCCATAGAACACTAAGGGACCGCTTCTGCGGTGTAGCTGCAATCAAAGTGTACAAACAAAGAACACTTTCTTCTCGAGAGTTTCTTCTGCATTAAGTCAATTGCATTCCAAAAATAGAGAAAGGCAATGCACCTTCTAACCTTCATGGGCAATAAAACCCCTGTATGGCTTTGTGTGCGTTCCTCGCCTTCATATGAAGTCATAATTCCCTAACGACCTGGCATTGAAAACCGACTGTAATCTCCCAGTTGGATCCTCCGGATTAGACTTGGTTGAGTAATACTTTTTGTTGGCTGTTGAATGTGACACGGCTTGGTCGGTGTGTATGAATGGAATTCATATTCCCCCACTCATATAGGGATTAACCGTGTACAAGACCCTTGGAGGAGGATTCTCCAAACAACTTGCATCTGTGTTCTATTTTAAGGACGAAGATTGCCTGTTATGTCGATTCAAGATGACATTTATGTACCATTGCATTGGTGAATGGCCTGTCCAATAGAGCGACTTGTTGTTCTTTCGATTTGGGAATTTTATAGCACTTCTTACTGGTTTTATGGATATTTTAATGCGTTATCCAGCACAGGGCCATAAAATGTTCTGTGGTTTTCCACTTACGTATGGAAGTGGGTGCACGACTTGTATTTGGGTGTAAAGTGGCCTGTGAAACGGTAGCTTGGTGGATTGTCTTGCAGCATGTCGAATTATTTTTATAGTTAGGATGAATTAGAAAATATTTATGAGTATACGAGCTCGAGCAGTGTGCCACGGTAATTGACGATGAAAGAGTTGCAGGAATGTGTTAACAGTTTAGGTGACTTGTGCTGAGTGTATTATGCATTAGGGAGGTGTGGCATTTTATTTTGGGAATTGAACATTTTTAATCGAATCGACATAAGAGGGTCTAGCTTTCGGAATCTTGTGCAACTATTTTCTTCGTAGATATTTTTTTTAAACTTTAATAGCATGAAGGGCCTAATGATAGATTTTTGAAATATAAAATTCGAAATGAAAAAAATTTCCTTAAAAAAAAAAGAGCACCAAAAGTGGGCGTGGCTAACTTCGAATGGATTGACAGAAGAGGATTGTCTTTCTTACAGATTTAATCTCACAAATTCCTCTTAAAATTATAAAAATTATTAAATAAATCTTTCAATTATTGTTACGACACAGCGAGAGTTAAGCGGCCATTTTAAGTTTTAAGGGACTCACCTAGAGTTGCCATTAGCCTGAGTGTTGCCGAGGCAATACAAGCCGCTTACAGGCAACTGTCGACGAAATTCCTGAACCGTAGGCAAGGCATCGCAGCTTGTCGCAAATAAATATCAAACTCACAAATTTGCGAAAAATATTAAAACTAGTACATCTATCCCTGCCTTACCAAAAATTTGTTTTGCCCCAAGAAATCATCAAACGGTGTCTATAAGACATAACAGCTTTCCCAAAAACCTCCTCGAAAACTACAGGTAAAAGATACGTTTTTGAAACATACCTTTTGAAACTTTCAGCGCATTCAGAAAAACTGCTGACAGGATAGCTCTTCATCGCTGTTTTCGTTTCTACAGGCCTGTTCTGAGCTTTAACAGAAAATTGTACGTCCCTTTTTTATACTATTTCAACTAAGTCACTCACTATATACAGTGGTCGTAAATGTGGTTCCATCAAAATGGAAATACTACCATGACAGACATGCAAAGCGACGGGCAAAAAAAAAAGTTTACTTTGTCTATGAAACCAAAAAGAAAACTTTTAATCAGATTGGAAGGTAGGTACTGCCTAACCCACTTACACCAGGTCAAATGGAGTTTGCGAACAAAGTCAATAATTTCAGTGAGGAAAAATGGAAATGTTTAGTTTCTGAACTTCTAAAGCAAAACCTAAAAATTTGTATTCTTTTAGGATTTAGTTGGTGCTTGAACTTTAGGAAAACTATAGGTAGTTCACGGGGCCGTCTTTTCGAGGAGTCGAAGGAAGTTATCTCCATGGAATAAAACAGCATTCATTAGACACGCCTGATGCAGCACGGTGCAGGAAAAAAGGTGGTGCGCTTCCAACTGGGTATGCAACTAAATGGATATGAACGATGTACATCCAATCAGTTTAGTATGGTTAAGTTTATTGCAATTGGTCAAATAATAAATAAATAAATTCAGAAATTTATACGAATTTAGAGTTTCCTTAAATGGAAGAGTCTATTCCCAGCTATTGTACATGGGGCCTATAACACAACATGAGAAGTTGACAAGTCTAAATTCACTTGTCCGACAAGTATACAACTTAATTCTTTAACAGAATGCAAACCGCTCGCACTTGTAAAAAGAATTAAATTCACTTGACTTTTCGGCATTCTTCGACAAGTGTTTAACATGTGAAGATGGCAAAAATCACGACGGACAAAAACAAATGAAGAGGGAAATTATATAATTTACCACTCGTCATCTTCGATCGCGACAATTGTTGAAGTGTTCATGGACTTGTCGTTTTCTGTTACTGAATTTTTTAAAAATTCTCGAAATTATCTTGTCCTACGTGCGTTGTGTTGCAGGGTCCTAATGGTGTTTTGTGACGATCTCAAAACCCCACTCCATGGGTATTCCAATCGCTACACGTAAACTCGTAATAAAGCTGGATGCTATCAATAGTACAAGTCACTGGTGGACAACCGGCTCGACATGTCTAGCGACGAAACAGATCTGGCCAAAGCTGGATCTAAAATGATCCATATACCTGATCTCCTCTGATAGGAAGCATATCAGTGCTATAACAGGTGTCATTACAGAACACTGTCTCACAGGCAGGTATGCAACAAGGCTTGACGTATTTTCAAACGATTTTTGCAGAAGCTGTCTTGAATAGGAGGAGAAAGAAACTAACTAGCAAAATAAAATTTTCAACCTAGCCTAACCTAACTACAACCCCACTCAACCTAACCTAACCTAGTCCTCAGCCTCTCAACTAGGTCACTTAAAAAAGTGAAATTTCATCAAAAGATTACAGACTGCTGGAAAAAGGGGCGGTCTTCCAAAACAAGATGCTTTTTATTCTTAACAATGATTTAGCTAAATAGTTTTTTTCATCGATCTCACCCGGTATACAAAGTAAAGAGTCTATTGTCACTACGTTTTTTATCAAAAACTTGGGAATTATTAAGAGCAGTGTTTCCGAACCTCGGAATTGATAGAGGTTATTATTCAGAATATCAGCCACAGCTTCTCAAAGATCTCATACCGTACACCAATTGCAAACCTGCCAACCCCAGTTCAACTAAATAACCAAATTAAAGTACTGTAATCTTTATTATATATTTATACTTTAACATAGTCTTATTTTTTAAATTTAACTTACTGTTCATTCGTTTTAAAAACACGCTTTCTATCAGTAATCTTTTTATATTACATTTACCTAAAAAGTCGTTTTCTTTCATTTTGGTTAAAATTGCAATCGATATATCTGGCATAAAATAATGTCAGATCATTCAGTTATAATTTCAAAAAACTTTTAAAGCCAAATAATATCAAAAAGCAATTACAAACATTCTATTAGTTCTATGGGCATAAACCCTACTCCATTTTAAAGTAATATATCATGCAAACAACAATTTTTTCACAGTCTTGTGTACATTTTAATGTGTTTGTAAAGGTTTTGTAGGTTCTTGTAACAGCTTTTGTCGTTATGACTGCGATATCACTACAGAAAGACCACGATCACAAGTCCCTTTGTGGTTTGATCAACAAATACCAAAGTGACCATATTACCCGATACAAAATATATTATCTAGTTTTTATGACATAGTTCTCATTAATTTATGAACAGGGCAGCTTTAACAGAAAAAAAGGTGAACCTAATCTACTTAGCATGCCTAATACAATAACCATAAAAAAAAAGCCACCACCCACTTTCTTTGAAAACTATAAAACAAATATTATTCCATGCCTCTCAGAATTGTTTTCTCAATTTTCTAGAAAATTAACACGGAACCACTAAAATTGTAAATGTCAACACGACTGACCCGGGCTATCAAAGGGATAGAATCTCGTGTTTGACAACACAATTTAATTGACACTCATAAACGACGGCATGATGTTGTGCATTCAGATAAGACGCCATCCAAGGAATACTCTTATGCTGTGACAGGTGTACTGTAAACTTGACTGAAATGAAAAGATATGAACGTCAAAGTGACGTTGATTTGAAGATATGATTGTCGGAGTGGGTGCCTGTGCCCTTCACTCTAAAACGATTTGCTGACAAAATATATTGACACGACCGAAGAGGAGCGCGTGTTCCGAGGAGGAGTACACAAAATTTGTTTAGATAGGCTGCACCGAATGTCATCCATCCATCATTGTGCTTTATGACGCAGAGTGACGTTTCTGGATTTGGTTGTATCTAACCCGCATTATCATTGCGATAGATTGTGAGTCAGTTAATTGAATTCAAACGTTCCACAAACCATTAGATGTACTTATAGGGAGAAGGGATCATTTTGAACAAAGTCTTTAATCATGCCTGAGAGGGTGGAATTGGAATGGAAGTGCGTTTTCACTTTTCACATTCCCTATGTAGGTCACTCATGTAGTACGTGACAATTGACAAGAGTGCTGCTGCTGTGCATAGTCTAGATTTGTTTGAATTGGTCGCAATGTGGTCTAGTGTTTGTTGATTGTTGTCTAGTGGAGAAGGGTGGATGAGAGTGCTATCGGAGCAAAAATTTTCGACTTTGACGTGTTTGTTGAGTGCGCATTTATGATCGCTACGTGCTGGGGAATTTAGCGCGACGTTCTGCTTGATCTGAAAATTCCTTGACAAAACAATAAAGCGACATAGGCGGGGGTGTATTTAGAGAAATTGTAATTCTTTAAATTTTTGTTATTTTCTTCCAAAAACGTGATTTAATTCAATTTAAATCTTTAAATTTGAGGAATGAGATTAGTTTTGGGGGAGATCGCACTTGGAAATGTCAGAAGTAATGACGACAAATCTGTGGTCGCTGTCATTTTGACACCCTCAACCTTTTGAGTAAATGAACTAAAGATAAGATCGCAAATTAAGTAGGAGTCTGAAAATATTCCATGTAGTGGAATTGATATCAACGTAAATTTTTATCCGGGTAAAAAAACGAACAAATTAAGACCAAATTCTGTCACGTAGCCTTTTTTTAGAACGTTATCCCAGGCTGCAAAGGCTTTCATAATAAATTAGTTTTCTATATGAAATATCATTGTAGGTCATGAGCCACAACTTGGTTGACGTCGATTTTAGTCTTTATTGGGAAGACGTGGTCTTGTTCAATGAAGACCAAACAAAATTGTATAGCAGCATTGTGAGACATCTGGCAGATCATATATTAAGCTCAACGTCTAAAGTCTTAACTTTAAAAACAAATTCAAGAGGATCACGAATTTTTAGTCGAATTTTATAAAAGGCTGCTACAAGTTGGTGGGCAAACTTCGCCATACTAAATTTAGAAACTCTTCGGAACAGAAATCAAACTTGATCTTTTATCGCTAACAGGCACCAAATTTTGAAGCTTGCTTTCTGTAGACATATTTCCAGGGGACTCACTATACAACTTACAACAATAACATTGTTGCAGAAGTAACATCGATGTACAGGCACCTAGGGTAGGGGTTCTGTTGGAGCCTTTACTAAGAGAAGTATGTAAAAAAATGCATTGATTCATCTTCATTGCAGAACAAATATTTGTATATTTGGTACTGTGGATTATGAATTTTTGTCTAGCATTTAGAAATCCAAAATGAAAGAGTTAATTACGAAGAATGACTTTTTTTTTAACTATCTGTCCCAAACCACTCAAAGTTGATGCTTCGGACTTTTTAGACACGCAGGTTTTGAATTGGTCAAAACCCAAAAGGACGACTCAAATACGCCTGCTGGTTCTTATAACTAGTTCCGATTTTGAGGTAGCAGATTAAGAGTTTTTGCTAGCTCAAAATGGCGACAGAATTTTTAACTTTCTTTTTTATATAATATTCGTAATGGGTTCAAAATTTCGATGTGAATATGTCGGCTTTTGTAATCCAAAGCGGCAGCTTAAATCTTTCGATGTTTTATTTTAAAACTTTAATATTTTAAATTGAAATCGAAGATTTTCTTTTCGGTGACTACGATTTTCAGTTCAAAATTTAAGAATGATGACTTCAGGAAAACGGACGCCATTTTTTTATGTACCTACTGAGATTCGACCTGTAAAAGGCTTAAAAAAAAGTCGTCTCATAGTCGCAAGCACGATTTTTCGGTCAGAATTAACAAAATGATGAATTTTATCTTATTTCGACTGTATTTCCGATGAATTTTTAGATAGAGGCAGAATTATTAAACTCCAAATAAACCGAAAAAAAATATATGATGTTCAGAGACGTTGATTATAAAACTTTGATAAAGTCTCAAGCATTTATTCTTTTAAATTTTTAGTCAAGATTGTCCCAAAAACTTAGCAACTAACTAGTGGTCTTAATTGTACTCAAAACTTATACCAAGGATTTTTTTATAAACCAGAACGTTTTTGTAACTTTTTTTCAGAATTAAGCATTCGACAGCGGTTTTTCAAAAATGGCAGCGGAATTTTTATATACATACATATAAGAGTATAAGCATCGATTTTATTCAAAATTTGTAGTAAATATATGTTGCTGGTGAGCGAGACCGCTAATTGAAATATTTTGGAACAAATTTATAAGTTCAAAGTTGTGGGTACAGTTTAGCTGAGGAATGTCTTATTTTGAACTCCAATTGTTTAGGGTTCCGGGATGGATCTGATGCGTATGCAAATTTATTCAATTGTGATATTAGTATTCTAGTTCGCAGTAGGTGCTTCACAGTTGACAGGCGAGTTCTATCATTTAAGTTAGTACTTGACTCACAACTTCTAGTTTTGGGTTTATTTTATTAAGGTCCATCAGGGGCCTGTAACTCAACGCAACAAGTAGGTAGTTGTAGGACAATTAAACACAAAACGAAAAGTCCGTGAAAGATGACAAAGCGTTTAGAAGATGAAGGGCCCAAGTGAATTTTTTTTTTTGAAATTTCGCCTTTTTTGTTACGGATGAAGGTCCTATGTGAAAACTTAAATTTATGTCTCATATGGACTTCTCTTATGCCTCTATATTATGAGTTAGCAAAGGATGCAGGTTTGAAGGTGTTATGCAACCACTTTATTCATAACCTTAGTGGAAGAAGGTGTTAAATGCGCTCAAGCCCCTTATCTTCTAAACGCTTCATGGTTGAAAATTATATAATCTCCCTCTTTCTGCAACAGAACACGACAAGAGTCAAGAACTGTGTTTCATTGAGGACAGGTGATTTGAATATTGTCAAAAGCTGACAATTGCAAGAAACTTAGTGTAATCTTTAAGTCCACCCAATTTTTCGGAACTATAAATGAGAATTAAAAACCTCTTTCAACTTCTGAAGTGCCTTTTTATATTTATGCATTTTGACGTCGATTCTCAAAGGGGTACAACTTTGTACGTATAGCTCATATGCAAACAAATTGTACAACCATTTAGCTAAATAGGCAGTTTATAGTCAGTTTGCACAATAAATTCCATGCGCCAACTAAGACCGTCAACAACAAAGAGCCTTTGAAGAAACAGTCGACAAAAAAGAGTTCAATCCACAGCCAAGTTCTATGCCCCACATCTAACCATATTGTCAATCATTTCCAATTGTACAAACACATCTGTTGACAATCGTGCAATTTAGCTGTGCGACAGACCTTTACCCGCCGTAGATTACCGTACAATACCGAAAGCTTTCCGTTCATTATTCAAAAGTAATTTGCATACAATTGCTCTGTAATCGCACGATAAATCATAATGAAATCTGCTTTTTTTCTCCTGTTGTTCTCTCATGTTGAACATTTTTATTCACTGACGGCAGACATCGCTGGAGACACTTTTATTTTTCGCCATTCCATTGTGTAACACGGGCACAAGATGAGTGTGGAACGAACGAAAACAGCTTCTGAATAACCAAAGTAGATTACTTCAATAATTAGTCGGACTATCAGTGAACAGTGGGCAGCAGGAAAAAAAAACTTTCCCTTATCAATTTCTGGGTCAAGTGGTAATCTCACGTCAACCGATATCGGATGAGCATGAAGCTTTCTAAACAGCGCGAGAAAATTATTAAAAGTCATAAATGGTAAACGATATAATTTATAGACTGATTGAATTTCTTTGAGTTGCGCAGGGCTAGAGATTGCATTTGAAAGTCACCAAAGAAATGCTCGGTTTGGTTTTGGAAACATGTTATCGCGGTGCAAGGTTTTAATGATGTTCGGAACCAGATTAGCCGCGTATAGACTGCGGCAAAGGTTAGGTTGAGAAGGTTTTGTACTTGTTAGTAATTTTATAATTGTGGTCGTTAGTGTAGCCGAAGATTTAAGGATTATAAACTATTTTTTAAAAGGATTTTTATGTTATAGCCTAATGTTGTATTGACAAATCAGCTAAAGGGTTGAGAAAACATACCACTTTTACATGCATTAGTACTTAAAAGTAAGGTACCCTTTAGTAGGAGTCACGCTGTGAATTTTCCTAAGACTTATTGAAGATTATTTGGATCTGTAACAGTAGGGGATTCGATATATAGAATTTTTCACGATCAATTTTTTATTTGGGAAATTACTCCAAATCGGCAACACACCATGAAGCAGTCTAGAAATTGCATAACTTTTTTTTTTTGGGATGTGTCCTAAGAACTATGTCTTTATTTGGAAAAAAAAAATCAAAGACCATTTAAAAAACGTGTCTTCATCACAGCCAAAATAAATGGTGCGTCACTTAAGGCTTTAAATGACAGAGTATAAAAGCAGCGAATGCTTTCCACGCATGTAATCGAGTCTTTGACAGAAAGTGGTCACCAAACTTTAAAATAGTCATGTGGATATGTATCCCGTTGCATATAGCAGCCAAGTCCAATGACTGACAAGCCGCAAGGAAAACAACTACTCTTAAGTTCATGGCATGAATATAAGATCGAGCATGCACATATTATGTAAAACCAGTAGAGTGAAAGCGACACTAGACTGGGGTCGATTCTCAATTTGATACTTCAAGACCAGTTGGTTTCGACTTGCACGAAACAGCTGTTAAAATCGTCTTGTGGATTCGCATACCAGAAGCTGTGGAACCTAGGTACCTTTAGCCATGTACAGAGCCTAAGGTTTTGTTCCGCAGTGTACTACTGATCTTCGCTGCGTTCCAGACAAAAAGCCGCCAGTAAGTAACTGCCGAAATGGAATAAAGGCTTCTGCAATATCAGTGATCAATTCGAGAAGGGGATTCAAATGATGATCAACAACAGACGAAAGTTTTGACATTCGCTTTAAAGAAAATGTTGACAAAAACTAAATAATCCTCGACCCGGTTTTGAGTCTACTTGAACCGATTTCGCTTGTTGGCAACTTATAAAAGAGTTTGCCCTTATACACTCATATGGACTTATCAAAGCAATTTTTAAGCCGCTGAATGTAGAAGTAATACAAATTTTAACAAATAGGGGAAGACGGGGCTGTATAGGTTCCCCTTAAAATGGAGAGCCACTTGCAAGTGAACAATTTTGGTGTTCTCCAACCAAACGACGTGCCGTTTTATAGTCATCGTCAGTTGGAACCGTACGGCGCGCGTGAGGTCCGAAAAATTGGATGATTTGTGACTCATTTTTTTGTTGGTATTGTTGGTATTGCTTTTCAGACTCGGGAAATACAGTGCCGCAGTTGTTTTTTGCAGCTATGCGTTCATATTTTGGTGAATTTTGTACATAATACTTATAATCGTAAAACTATTTTGTCTTAAAGTGTAAAATTCCATAAATAAATCTAAATCTATATAAGCTTTGTGCGGGTCCCGGTTTTTATTTTACTGTGTTCTTTGTGTGGAGTTCAGAATGCACCATTTATCCCAGAGGATGCAATGTCCTTCTCAAGGGCAGGAGTCAGAAAATCAGCGATTTTAACAGATACCCCATAGCAGGACGAAGTTGTTACAACCCCTCTTAAAAAAAAAGAACACCGAAGTTTCGACACTTGCTTAAACGACCCCTATGAAAAGTGTGTTCCGCTCTTACGGGGTTGCGGTGTGCGATCTTGATTTTGATTTTATTCCGTTTAAGGGGGCCAATACCTCTAAGTGGGTTACTTTTTTTTTTCTTTGAATAACTTGAAATCTAGTAATAGAATCTATAACGGCAAAAATAAGGCACGTATCTCAGCATTTTCCAAAACTTTACATGTTTCAAGTTTACTTAGGCTCTTTACAAAAAAAAGAAGAAGTATGAATAACATTTTAACAAACTCAATATATTACCTTTCCAGGCAATAGTATATTAACATTCAATAACTGTAATTCCTGATATTGATGCCAACTGGATATCGGGCCAGAGAAAGACATGCCATGTCAGTGTCAGACCAGTGTCAGGTTGGAGACTTGCAATTTGAATGAACCAACTAGTTTCAAAATCCTATAGCTAACCAAGGTATACAATTTACTACCATATGAGTCATGGTGATTTCCACACTACAAATAATCGGATAGTTCGTCTAAGTCAGCCAGTAACAAGAAAACCTATCACAATTCGCCTTATTTTGCAACGATCTATTATTTTTCAAAGTGCCGCAGACGGTCTGAACAAGTGAGATAAGCGTCTGATAATGTGTCCACACAGTTTTTTGCGATAGTGTGGAATTCCTATGAAGTTACTATTTTTCTTCAGCACTCATGCTATTTTATTCCATATGCAACGTGAGCGATAAGGTCACGTTTTTAGGAAAGTTGTCAGTTGTGGGTGTATCCATCATAAATTGCGGTTGATAAAAATCGGAGTTATAGAAAAAACTATGTCTATATTATGATCATGATGTCCGAGCAGCCCTTAAATAAACAGGTTCAAATGGGAAAATTATTTAGAACTATTGAGAAATCAGGGCCCTATTCCACAAAACAATTTATATACTTTGCACTTTACATTTTGCAAATTAAATTTTTTGGCAAAGTGACAAGTGTTTCTGTTCCACAATATTCTTTGCAAATCTCACTTTGCAATAGAAAATTTTTGCAAAGACTTTGCGCTCCTGCAAAGTCTTTGCGATCTCCTGCAAAGTGAGTGTGCAAAGTGTTCCACAAAGCATTTAATCATCTTTGCATTTCTATTTTATACCTTTTTTTAGTTTTTTTAGTTATCATTCTTTATTACTTGCCCATACACAATGTACACGTGTAATCTTACATAGAGATGGCGCTCTGACAGTCGACAAGTGTCATATCGTTCATTTTTTTTTTTGGAATTTCCGTAAAAAAAAGATTGGTCTCTTGGATGTCGACCAGCCTAAGAAGAAGACGTGTCTTTTCATTTTGCACTTTTTGTGATTTCCCACCCGAACGAAAGTTGCAAAATAAAAATTGAGAAAAAACTTGCAGTGTTAAAATTGATCAAAGAAAAAATAATATTTTATTTGCAAATAATTTAGACACGGGAATCTTTCTTTAAGAATGCCAAAACTATTTTCAATTATGCGCCGTGTTTTTTGTGATGGCAACGATTGAAAGCCTCTTCAGCAGGGTTATCGCGATTTTGGCGTAATGGTGGTATCAACCAGTTTTTCAGCCCGTAACCACTATCACCCAAAACAACAACATCCGGAAATGGTCTCCATCCATTGTCAAATCTTTGACTTAAAGCCGCATTCCGTAACACCCTTGAGTCGTGAACGCTGCCCGGCCAACTTGCATTTACACTGTAAAATGTGTAGTCTGGCCCGCATATCATCATCACATTCAATGAGTGGTTTCCATGCCGGTCCACATATCCTTCCTCGTGTAATGTAGGCGCATCAATTTTAATGATTGTGCCATCCACGCAACCACACACACAAGGGAATCCACCCATCATAAAAAACTTTTCAGCAATACCACTGACGTCATCGGGCCACCGCACTATGTTTTGAAACAAAGCGTCTATTATAACGTTGACAACTCTATGGATGGTTCTGCAAACTGTTGATTTTGCAACACCATGCATAGCTGCAACACCATGGTACTGGCAACCATTTCCGAGCCAATGCAAGCACAGTAGCAGTTGATTTTCAGCCGACAGAGCATGATTGCGCTGTGTATTGTGCTCTAATTTTTTTCCAATTTTATTCAAAGTAAAATCAACTTGAATTTGATTTAACCGAAAGCACTCTTTAAAATTAAGGTTTTGTAATCCCGAAAAATTAATTCGGTCTCTATAATTTCTTGTTACAACCGCGTCTTCACTATCGTCGAACAAAAACTCACGTCTTAACATTTTGAAAGCTTCACTAGTTATAATAATATGAATTTGTAGGGCGATCGTTTACCTTGCAAACTTTTGACAAATTTATCAAAATTCGCTTTGCAAAAATAGAGTTTAAAGTTTTTGTGGAACGAAACAGCATAATTATTTGCGAAATCTTTGCAAATTACACTTTTTAATATTTACTTTGCACTTTGCACAGGAGAACGTATGTGGAACAGAAACTGCAAAGAAAATATAAAAATTGCAAATACTTTGCAAATTACACTTTCAATTTCAACTTGACAATTTTCAAATTTTATAGTTTTGAGGAACAGAAAGTTTTGCAAATTGACGAAAATTTTGCAAAATGCAAAGTAAAAAGTTGATAAATTGTTTTGTGGAATAGGGCCCAGTTTGCAAATTTTGCAATAGTAAATAGTAGATTTAGATAGACAAATAAATAAATAAATACGCAAGCAAATAAAAATAAAGTGCACTACTGGGTCGCACGAAACTTTCTCGTTTAATGCGAGTCTGTCTGACTTTAAGAGTGTGCAGCAAATCGAAAATTGAGGAAAGGATAATTTTGAAAACATCCATTTAACTCTAAGTTTGCATTTTGGTCAAAATCGTTATCGCCGTTTTCCGGTAAACTGAAAAAAAAACTTAATTTTAAAATTTTTTTTTTTTTAAATCCGTTGTACGATAATATAGAGAAAAACTGATTTATAAATGACCACATTACCTTAGAAATTAATTTTTATTGCAATCGTATAGAGCCTTTTCGAGATATGTCGAAATTTTAAAAGTACCGTTGCTTTAATTTTTAGCCAAAAACGGGGCACGCAGTCATGTTAACCTCACCTACTTAAGCTTAAATATCGACTTTGGTTGAAATCGTTAGAACCGTTTTCGATCAAATCAAACTGGTACGAAAATGTTGTATGGGAAGTACCATTAATATTGAGGTTACATTGAAAAAAAAAAAACACCTCCCGAACTGTAAGCCCAAAAACTCCAAATCCGAGGTTTGAGCGTAATCCGGGAAGCCGTTTAGACTGTAGGCCCGTGGAAGGACGGACAGACCGGACAGAATTTTGCGACCCACTTTTTTGAGTTCCTCTATCATCGTAATATCAGAATTGATTAAAATCTCGAGTTTGAACTTTTGTACGAAACAAATATCTTTATCTTACTACGTAATGGAGAAAGTTAATAAATAATTAATTAAGTAAAGAATAAATAAATAAATATAATAAATGAAAAATAAAAATGGTTTTAAATGAATAAATAAATGTTAAATAAATAAATGTCAATTTCCCACCTAGAACCAGTAAATTTCTACAAAAAAAATTACAAAATCATATTTATTCATTATTGATAAATGGAGATCCTTGTCAAAAGCTTTACAACCTCTCAGTATTATTTGCCGTCCTGATTTGTGCACAGTGTTCCGAAATGTCGCAGACAAAAGGCGACAAATTCAAAAGCTTATGAGTGTGTGCAAAGGCAATCCTATTACTAAAGAGGTCATATCTGGCATATACCTTTCTTGAATTGCTCATGTTTCAAAAATACTCTTCAACCAAAAACCATTCAATGCGAAGAGGGTATAAAGAAAACCAGCCACTACCCATTTCAATAATGAACGTAAATAGCTAGCAAAAAGTCCCCAATAATGCCAACCTTAAGCATGCTCTCTGCTTAATGGCTAAGCAACGAAAAGCACTAAAATAAAAGCCTACAATTACAAGCAAACATTATTCCTTTCCCAAGGCAAAGTTCTCTCGGGCATGCACTTGTATACATGTACATGTCCTTTGCGAATTTCGTTTCTATGCCATGAATCCGACTTTTCGTCGACTCTTTTCAACGCTGCTCATCTATAAAATTCCGTCAGTGTAACGTGTAATCCGTGTCATTGACAACGCCAACACGACTACCTGTTGCCTTGGTCTAATTACCCGATTTCAAGTCTCGGCAATGACGTCGGCCGTGCCGTGGGATGGCTTATTCAAGAACGAATCCAAAAAATCGATATGAAATCCAGTTGCACTGGCTTTCTCACGAACGGCACGCCATTGACAATAAACAACAAATTCTTATGCAACAAAATGAAAACAACAACAATTACAGTCCGACCGCGATAATATGGCGAACATCGATTTGAGTGTAAGTACCGCCGCGCCAGCCGCCGGCTGCCTTTGTCTACAAGTGCCAAGTGTAGCACAGCCTACACTGCACTATGTGAATGGCAGCCACTTGGTGGCGATAACCTTGAGCTTTCTTTCTATTTATATGCCGCCCCGCAGGCTATGGAATGGATTCCCGTCTGCACGGAGTATCTGTTTCCTCGTTCCCGCAAAGAGTCGTTACGTTACATATGAATGGGACACTATTAGCGCAGCCAGTTCATTGAGTATAGGAAGCAGAGAAGGTGCCGATGTCGACGGTATCGTTGACTAAATCTCTATAAAGGCTAATGGAGTGATGGGCGCACTCAAAATGCAATCGCATGGACGTTTGTAGATCAATGCTGCTGACATGAAGTGGGGACTTATGGACTAAGTCCGCGGCACACATGGCCTTCGGCTTATGAAATTTGAGTGTTTTGTTGGGCGACAGATGTCATTGGAGACATCTGGGTGTTGTTTCGTGTATATGTCGTTCCCACAATGAGAACCCAGCGACAGGAACGTTATGATAAAGTTCCTATGCTTTGACTATGGCACATATAATTTATGACACAAGTTGGAAATAATTTTATTGCACATTTGAGTAGGATTAGGCTTTTATGGCACATACCTCTCCACGCAGCCGAAACGCAATTAGCTTGGCAATAAAAGTGATGTCGCTGTTCCGGTTTACCTGGCCCGGTTATGGCGCTTGTCATACGCGGTGTGAACATCGAAAATCTTTTTATCAGTGCTGGAGAGTGAAATGTTTACTCGTTGCAAATAAACAGATTATACGCGAGCATGAGTATAGTTCACATGTTTAAGCGTTTCCCAACAAAGGCGCTGTGTAAGTGGGAGCGCGCTTGTAAAGGTGTACTGTGCCCCTATCTATGTATGAAGAAGCTTTGTGTGGACACTGTTGGGTTTTATTTATTTCTATCGCATTGTTGTGTTCTGTCGCTCATTGTTTGCAATTGAAATCTGTGTTTGGTTAAGCCTAAGTAGGCAAGGGGCACATATGGGATTCCCATAAGAGTTGATTTCCGCTAATTACAGATTGTTTCACACGGTGTGGTGTATTGCACTTTAGTACGTATACTGCTTCTCGATTAATAGGCTATTTTTTCCACTGCCCTTTGGTCAACAAACTTGTGAGTATTTCAATTTAGAACCAAGACTTTGCCCAGCTACTTTGTATCATTTGTAGTAGAAGACCTTATTTATTTTTAAATAACTCTGAAACATGTTGGTGCACTCGGAAAAGTTTGACCGCAAGACCTTGCACAGTGAGGCTAAAAATATCCAGTTCGTCACTCATTTGCTGTGCTACTTGCTAAACCAACTTTTAAGCTATTAAAGATACGCAGATCTTTCTGCTTATCGGCTAAATATGGTGAGATCTTTAACAACAAAGAACTACCTTGAAAACGGGCTTCCATTTATTGGGCGACCTCTTTTTTGCGCACTGCCTTTAATTTCAGTCGTAAAATAATCGAGGCAGGTGGGTTATATCGGGTCTAGCGCACCTATTGCACTACATTTACTACCTATTGTTAACTTGAACAAGTAAATTCATTTCGTTTTGAGGGTGTATAGAGGTAGAAAGTTAAAAAAGAACACAACGATACAATTTAACATCAGGTTTGTGTCGTCAATGACTGAATTAATTTATGCGGAAATTTCACCACATCAATATCTAAAGTGCATGCAATCAGAAAGCTCTTTTAAACGAAATCGGTTTCCAAGGAAAAATAAAGCTGCTTATAAAGTTGACGCAAAACAAACTAATGATAAGTATTCACTGCTTATAAATCGACAAAAGCCTAGCACGGGGCTTTTGAAGATTCTATTGTGCTTCTAGTCTTTTATGACAAAACAATACTGCGGGAATTCACCTACGGAAATGCACCTCTCATTTGGTCTGTATTTTATAAAAATCAGTTTTCAAACAGTAATCGGTACGAGAAGAAACGTGTATTTAAGGTCGCTTTTTATAATTTTTTTATATGCGTAATTTTTTTCTTTGAATTTATTTATGCTTTCTGCGATTTTTTTGTGAGAATAATTATAAAATCGGATTTTTCTAGAGAAATTTGTTCAGAAATTTTCATGGCAGTATAGTCTATGCGAGAACTACAAAATTCGATCCAGAGAGTAACTCAGATAAAAAGAGTTAAAAAATAATGGCAGAAGTAGGGGAATATGGGGTAGATTGATACCTGGGCAACACGGATACAATCGACATTATTTTAAAACAAAACGCGGCCTACTGCGAAGCACACAGCAAAACATGACTATCAACGCAAAAAATATATCTGGTTGACATCACTGTTAAGCGATCGCTTGGGCCTAAGATGCAAATACACAAACGTGTTTGGCAAGTCTGCAAGTACATTTTTATCGTTTCTTTCGAGCAGATTTTATTCAGTCGGTAAGTATATTTGTGTTCTGTATATTCAGTTTGATATGGAGTTATTTGGTGAGTATATGTCCTTATTTACTTAAAACATTGCTTTAGCTGCATTTAATATTCATTTTCTGTGAAGTAAATTGGGGCAGATTGATACATACCACCCGGCGTAGTTGGATGCGTATGCATGCGAATGGAGATCAGCTTCTCTGTTTTATTTTAAAACAAATATTTCTCCTTATAACATTTTTATGTAATGATATTTATATTTATCCAAAAGACTGTTTGTTTTATACTTCAGATACCAAGTTCCTTGTTTTGAGTTCTTTGGTTTACATTATTTATGTAAAAAGCTTAGAAAAGCATTTATTTCTAATTAAAACGAATTTTAACTTAGGTTAACATGAATTACCAAATACCCAAATACTGTTTTTATTATAACCTGAGGCCCACAAACTAAAAATCCGAAGTTTGAACCAAGTCCAGACGGACAGAATTTTGCGGTCCACTTTTCTGAGTTCCTCCATCATCGTAATGTCAGAATTGATTAACATCGCGACCTCGAGATCGAAATTTTGTGTGATCTTACTGCGTAATTGAAAATTTTTGAAATTATGGTTTTCACTGAGAAATTATATCAGAAAAATTCCATAACAGTTGAAGTTCAGAAAGGATGCACTCTTCCGCCACCACTATTTTTATTGGAGATTAAAATTGCTTTTCTTTTTCTTCGATGTTACGGATCAAAAGACGTAGTTCAATGCACGTGACACTACCCAAACATCTGGCCTAACTCAAACTGCCGACGTTTGCTTACGCTCCTATAAAGTTATGGATAATTAGACATCCTTCATAACTTTGTTTGGCTGAAGAACGCGACTACCAAAGCAATGATCATTAGCTTATTTTCAAGTCCATTATCTCAACTTATCGTTGGTGAACAACACCCAGAAAGAATAGAGGCTTCCCAATATGAGAAGAATTATTTCCACCACATATTCTATCATAAGCCGAACCGAGAAACGAAAGCCTTCATATAAAATGGTGTCATTGCTTCGGTGAAAGGAGAAAAAAAACACCAACTTACTTCTGTTATGTGCATAAAGTATCTTTGCCCAGCTAGGACTTCCGCCATTTCAATACTGTCTCTCCAACTTGTCTTTGTTTAAATCCTATAGCAAGGCATATTTTGTCAACTATCTCAACACCGCTTTGCTGATAATGGGGAACGATCACGTCATCTACCATCCAAAAAGGTCTTTTGTTTTTGTCAGTCCCAGTATCCACTGATGCATAAATAATGATAAAATCCTGACAGGGAATTTTTTCCTTCGCGGACCGCGAATACAATATTTTATGTGCCGTGACATATGTGCGCCATCAGATGGCGATCTGTCCAACATATGGGTATAGGTATGTCTGTCGAAAGTGATGAAGCATACATTTCCTAAGAACACCATCGGAACAAAGGTGCTTGGGGTTGGGGTCGCCCTACTACTAAAGCCGTATCTGACACAGAAAATGATCTGCGGATGAGTCACCGTTGTTTCCTTCCAAATGACCAGTTTGTGGGAATGAAAAATTCCACACGAAATTAGGTCAAGTTATGCTTCGTGATTTTAAAGGTGACACATATTTTGGGAAAATGTAGTTTATGCTTAAAACATAACGATGGGTATATATAACAGATGTTAAATGGTTTAGAATTATTTACCAAACCTAACCTCAAGGAGGTTGCTATCGAACATACTACTGATGGGAATTACATTTTAGAAGAGTTGAGTCAACCTGGTAAGGAACCGATAATGACACAGTGGGCCTTACCAATAAACACTTTTAGTTTCGACTCTAACTCTTAGAAGTTCACAGTGGCTATATTTTCCATACAAATTTTGCTATTGTGAGCTTTCATAAATGTTTTATTAGTACGGTGGCAGTCTCTCTGCGATACTAATAATCACATTTAGGTGTGCAGGCTAAATTTTTCGAACTCACGACGGCGAAATTTTCAATGCAAACTTGCATATTGTGACCTAAAAAATAATCTTAGGTGAAGGTTAAAAATGATTACTGGTAAGGTCCTCTGTCTTTTGAAGATTGCTATACCACGTCAAAAAGAAGCATCAATATTAAAGACAACGAGTGCCTTAAATACGTCAAGTAAAAGATATCTTTACCTATTTGGTCAGGAGACATGATCCAAAACGATGCTAACCCATCGTCTTCGGTAGTAAAATAGTTCCCTCCTTAACTGAATCATCATGCAGCTAGGCTTTATATTGTTATGATGCCTTAACTACCTTGTAGCCAATTGAGTTGTATGTACCTTCAACTACGAATGAGTAAACATTCCGTCGTAGTAAATGAGATAAATCGAGTCATGTTTTTAGACATTCTTAATGTAAATTCTACGGCTATAATCAGTCCAGCAAATCACACCCAAGGTAAATATTTTTTTTAGTAGCGAATGCGTCACAACAGCGTACGTAATTTATCAAGATCTACCAGATAATTGGATTAGACTACACCGATAAAATTAAACGATCCTGATGATGATGACTAACGTACACTACGTCTTTTCGAACGAAGAATCCCATTTTACGTTGTATTCATAAGCCTACCCCTAAACTACCTGCAGGAATGCGCAAAAAGCTTTCAAGATCAACACAATAAAAATAAATAACAAAAAGCTTTACAAATAATCCAATTAGAACTGAACTGTCATGGCAAATACGAGCTCATCAAACAATTAACCAGCACTGACATTGTGTGACTCACAAGATCAAATACTAGATTGGTGTCGGTCTCGACACTGTGTCGAATGTCAAACAAAAATAAAGAAAACTCACAGGCGCAGCATCGCGCATACAATTTATTGACAGATGACAGACGCCGGAAAGTGGCAACCATACTTGGCGGCGCGTTTCTACAATGAGTAACAACAAGTGGAAAGCGTAGCGTCGTGTCGCATCGCTTGCTTCCTATAGTCTGACTTCGGTCTGTCTCTTTTCATACAGCGTAAGGTAACTGAGTTTGGGTGTTTTTGTGTCGACTTGACATTCCTAGTCGTGGATAGAATTTTAATGGGCAATTGGGTATGGGGTCTGCTTACCTACTGTGCCTTTCCGCAATAGTGGAAACAGGTCTATGCAGATGAGATCACTGGTTTATATCAAGCTGCGATTTGTAATCAATGAGACGGTAGACTAATGAGAAAAGAATACTTGGCGGCAATTTGCATTCCGGGGAACTATAAGCGAGGACCTGAGTTTGTCAATAAAATTTGTGTTCGAAGACATTTTCTTTAAATTAAATCACATTTGCGCAATGGTGTCGTTACTTTTATTGGTTATTGCTTATTGATATTGAGTTTCTGATTAAAAAAAAATGTAGCGAATATCTTGACATTCAATAGGGAAAAAAAGTCATTGCGCCATACTATCAACAGATTCTGATCTCGACTTAAAATTTACGGAGGCTCACAATTGCGAAATTGGTATAGCACTAAAAAAAATATATAGAGCCGAAACTTAAAGATGTTTGTTGGTAAGGCCCATTGAATTTGGTACAATATTCTGTGGCAGACATGTGGGCCGACTACCTATATAATTGAAGTCCAATGTGATCCACATGTGAAGGAGGAAGCACTGGTATCAGGTTTGTATTATCAACGCGACTCTCCGAAAGATGTATGTAGTTTACTATAGTCCTTTTATCGAAGGTCTATCTTCACGATCGTTTTCAATTAATTTTGCGACCGTTTTATTGGACATTTTACTCAGTAAAGCCAAATGGAAACTTCAGCACGCAACTAAAGTAGCTCTAATCGCCCCATAATTACGGTGACCATACGTCCCGTATTTCCCGGGACAGTCCCGTATTTCAATAGCCTGTCCCTGGTTTTTATTTTAGAAATACGGGACATACAAATGCCCCGTATTTCTATTTTAGTCCCGTATTTGTCCCGTATGTTCATAAATTTATTTTTTTTTTGTAATGTTTTATTATCTATTTTACAAAATTAACCATTTCAAGATCACTAATAAAGTGCAAATAGCCCCATAATAATCACAAGGGAATCTACTACAATAATAGTACATCTATTTCTACCATATTTGCATACCCGCTGAACTGAATTTGTAAAATAATTCTTGTTATTTTTGGTCATTTGTGTGCTGTTATGTATTTTTGTTTGTCCCGGGTTTCGCTCTTGAAAATATGGTCACCGTACCCATAATCGAAAAACCCTGCGAAACTTGCGAATAAAAACGAGCAACATTTGTTTATACCTGTCAATCATGTGCATGAGTAACAAAGTGAGTGCATTGCTATTTATAGAAAAATCACCGATTGCTTAAAGTTCTGCAATTCCTAAGATAAGGGTAGGTATACATTTTGGAGTGGTACTTGCATTGTAGTAAAGCCCTTGAAAATTATTTACAAAGAAATCAATTTAAAAAGCAAGCTGATACCAATTTAATTGAATGGCACATTTTATGCCCATTGCCATCACTTTACTGACAGTGATCCCAGATTGCGGGTAAAAGTCCCAATTTTGGTGATTTTTTAATGAAAAAGGGGAAAAAAGGGACAAGCTTGAAAAAAGGGGAAAAATACAAAATCTCTGTGAAACGCTATATGTTTCAAAATAAAATTAAAACGTATATTCATTACGAAGAAAATTTCAAAGAATGAATTTTAAATAAAAACAGTTTCAGTTTTTAAGTTGTGAAAGTTTTTTTTATTGTGAAAAACAAGTGCAAATTTCACTTATTGGAGAAAAAGGGAATTTTTTTTTTAATACAGGGAAAAACTTAAGCTTTCCCTGGTAAAAAAAGGAGAAAACTGTCTTCGAAGTCTGGGAGCACTGTTTACCGATAGCCTAACATGGGCAAGTTGGTCAATTTATAGGGTCTTGTTGGCGGAGCAGTTTATGTACTCAGGGTACTTAGGAAGTGACAACTGACAAGCCTTCTTAGACAATTTTACTGACGTTTGTATCAAATTGGTTCCATTCAACATGTATCAAAGCAACACAAAGTTAAGTACCTAGACAATTGCTCAGTAAAACTGAAGATGTTGTACAAACTGTCATATACATTCAAATCCCTCTAAGTCGAATTTTCACGGGACTTAAAAAGTTCGAGTTAGAGGGATATCTGGAAAAATTCGAGCTAGAGGGATTTTTTTCTAAGCGAATTTATTTAAATTATAAAATATTAAACCTATTTTCATTTTGAACAAAATTAGTTAAAAAAATTGAGGTTTTTTAGTCGTTGTTTTTCCTCAAAAGAAACTTTTTTTCTAGTTTTATTTATTGGTAAACTTGTAAACTTTTCCAGTAGAAAGACATACATTTGTCATATCTCAGTATTTAAACTATGTAAATTGTGCTATAACAAATTGTAAATTCTAAACGAAAATAAATTGAATTGAATTGAAAATTATTTTTGTTTGGGATGTCAAAGTAGCAGTGTTCACTCGTTTAATAAATGGTTCTATTTAAAATAGGCAGTCGTGAATCTCCTCTGGGACATCTTCGGTCATTTCAATTGCTGTTTGCAATATTTTAACTGCGTTGTCAATATCATTCTTTTCCGGCAAACTCTTCTTCAGCTATACGAGTTTTTTTTTATTAATTTTGTTTTCTTAAGACGAAAAATTCGACTTAGAGGCATATTGTAGTAGGTCAAGAATCAAAAAATATGTTTGAGCTAGAGGGATTTTCGACTTAGAGGATGACTTTTCTATGCAAAATTGAAGGGAATGTAAAAATTGGGTCGAAAAATTCGAGTTAGAGGCAAATTCGAGTTAAAGGAGGTTCGACTTAGAGGGATTCGACTGTATTTGGTGTGTACTTAATTTTTGATGCACCTACCAATGTGCTTAAAAAGTTTTTTTACAACAAAAGAAAATTAAGAAAAATTCGCTCGAACTTAACATTTAACAATACAAATGATTCGCGGGTACCTGCGACTAAAAAAACTTTTCATGTAAATGAAGTGTCAGAATCTACAAATTCTAATACGCCAGTTTGTGGTTCGCAATTCGCTCTCATGTGAATGGTCCTTTACAATTACAGCAATTTTCGCGCGAACTGTCACCACTTTAGTCACAGTCCACATTAAACAGTCGCGATCCACAAACAAACGAATGAGCAATTCGTTCGAGCATAACCTTCAACAATGAAACTGATTCGCGGGTACCTGCGACTCAAATAAGTTCACATGTGGATAAAATGTCAGAAGTCAGAACCTACGAATATTCGCCTGTTCGCAGTTCGCAGTTCCAAATTCGCTTTCATGTGAATAGCCCTTTGCTGTCAATACCACAACTTTGAATGGTGGCCCCTTGAATTTTATTGGTGTTTGGCAATTCCTTGATAGTCACTCTCTTTCAAATTAAGGACCGTGGCTAGTTATGGTTGGCGTCCGAAAATGTCACAAAAATGCATGTATACCCTGTTCAATTTTACCACAACCTACCTACCTTGTGGCAACTTGTTTGCTGCTTCATCAATCAAGGATGAAAAATCCTAGTCAGTCGATAAAATAAATCACTGCACACCTTCTCAAAATATCCCCATCCACAGTATTTGAAGGTCACTTCGTTCGTCGCTGCCCCGTTGTGTCAGTCGTTTGTACTATTCACCTTCGTAGGCACTTTAGAAATTTCAGTCACGCACTTCTGAGTTTCGCTTTATCGAAAAGTCACGCGAAACACAATATACGCATTGAATGCGTTTATTTATTTTTTTGTTTTGTTTTGTTAGTCATTCGATATTCGAAACTGCCTTCCATTCGAATGCACTATAATAATTTCCGGGGAAAAAGCCACAAAATTTCTCCCAACTCATCAAAGAGTACGTCGCGCCAAAGTTCATCAACCCCAACCAAGAGTAACACTTCTTACGCTCGCTTTGGGTGACTCCATTCAACACTTGCTACACCGCACTTGATTTAATTGCGCAACTAAACTTTGAAGTCGGCCAAAATTAGGTCAGCTAGACACCGTTTTCAGTTGGTGAACAAATTTTATAGTGCAAAACTGAAAAGTGAAACTCGATCTTCAACTATAACAAACCAGCATGCAACTGCTAGGTTGGTGGAGACGGCGCACGGCATATGCGGGTGAAATTCAATGCCAAATGAGATATTCAAATTGAAGGTGGACACTGGACAGACCAGGTACACGGAAGACTGGATGGAATTTGAACTCGCCTTATTCTATAACTTACCGCACAGTAGGATGAGCACATCCGTTCCAATGCGACAGAGTATCCGTTTGTTGGTCTCCATGTTGATCTGCTGCTGATGATGGTTACGATCACAGTTGACGCTTATCCTTGAGTCGGTTTCTATGTTATTATTGTTGTGGTTGTGATTAGTGGGGGTTAGATTTTTTATAATGCCACCGTTCGTACCGCTTTGATTCGCGTTCACACTACGAGTCGGAGTCGATGTGGATAGTTCCTCGTTTAGATCCGGCCGACGAAGCGGTGTTGTTTCACTGGCAGACAGTTCGCTACTCATTTGGAAGAACTTCAAAGCTTTAGCTCTCGCGTCTTGAAAAGCCAGATAGACGGCACAATACACAGCCAAACAAGTTGTATGGACTTGGGCTATGGTGTTGGTGATTACACAAGTGTATGCGCGGTATACAAACAGAGAGGGATAGGGAGAGCAACGATAAACGAGCACACTACATGCAATACTTTCAATGGGCGATGTGACGTGAATTCGTTCAAAACCGAGCCAACGAATTGATTGTTTTTTTTTTAATTTGTATACAACATCACATACATGTCACACACATAAGAACGCCACAGGGAAATATACTGTAGCGCTGAACTTGACAGAGGGAAGCAGCGTTTATAGATTGTAGCTGTAGGTGCTTTGGCTTTGCTTATGTGAAGAAGGTGCCCTGACTCATCGGCGCACCATCGATGTCTTTCGAGAGATTTGGTGGGGCCGCTGTCGTGCTGGCTATTTGGGGAACCTTAGTTTGAAAGTTTTAAAATTTCGATTATTGCCGCTTATCAGTGGAGGGCATCCAAAAGAGATACTTTATGTATTGTGCCGATTGTTTACGTTTCGATTTGTATAATATGTTCTTTGGTTTTGTTTTCCTCCATAAATATGGTGGTGTTGCTGCCGATGCCGGTCTGTTGACGGTGACACGTTGTCATGGATCCACGGGGGGAGTGTGCTGCATAAGTTCTCCTAAAGAGTGGAAAATAGAAAATGGAAATAGAAAACCGATTAGATACATTGATTTGTGTGACAATGGGTTAATTGGGAGTCATTTTCGATTGTGTGATGGGTGCGGGTGGGATGGGGATGGGGATGGGATGTGGGAACGCATTCATTTCTTTTAATCATGTATGGGAATTCTTAACCAATATCTTCGTCATCATGTTGGCTGGGGTATTGCAAATATGACTGTTGACTGCCCTTTGCGTAAGAGAGTGATTCACCGTCGGTGGTTGTGAGGAGAAAAGGTTCTTGCATTTTGGAATTTTCAATGTTTTTGTTTTGGTACGTCGAAGGTGTGTGGCGCAGTGTCTCAGAGTCGGTGGGTAATTGTGGAAACGTGAATCAATGTTTGCAACGACATGTGATTGTGACGACATTTTATTTAGTGCGCAACAGTGCTATCGATTGTGTGATGAATAGGACAGTGGATCCTATCGATCTTATGTGGCAATGTTAATAAGTCAATTTTAAGGCCATTTTGTGTACAAAGTTGGACGGGTGCGGGTACGGTTTAGACAGGTTTAGCGCCCTCGAACAACTTACAGCTCCGAATCAACCATGTTTCACGAATCATTGTAGGCACTTAAGTGTATAGGTACCTTTGTCAGAGAAGTCGCATTAATGATGATGAATATTCCAGTATTCACAGGAGAGCTAGAGGAATGACCTGTTGTTTTAGATGACGGATGATGATCGATCGCCTGATGTGCATAACCTCGGGATGTTGAGGAGTGATAAATCGGTTAAGTGCACTCCATGCCCTAAGATCTCTTTAGAATTATGAGATTCTTAGTCTAGCTGGAGCTCAGAGAATTGATATCGACATTGGCCCCCACTTTATGAAAATTAATCGAAATGGACCCTTTTTCAGTTTAAGTAAGACTTTATTCTGTATTGCACAAAAACAAAATGCAAACATATGAAAAGAAGTGTTTTGTAAAGAAACAATTATTTATTTTTTTGTTAAAAATAAATATCTTTGTTGCTCTGTTTTGTGTTTTATTTTTTAGTATGTTTGTATTTTATGTGGAAGCCCCTTTTTTCCGGCTCGAGGCCTTTTTAGGTCACCCTTTTTTAAATTTTTCAACGACAGAGCCTGACCTGTCAAAAAAATGCGTGTTTCCGACAGATCGGAGCTCTGAATTTGTGTTTCCTTTTTCGTATGAGGCTTAAACAGAGCGCCCTCTATGGAATAAATTGACTGAGTATATTGTCAGAAATAGAACTCTGATAATGTACCATGTGATTGGTGATCAGTGATGTGAATAGATAGGCCTGTTTCCCTAACGATAATGTATTCGACCACATTAGCAAAAGTTTGTCAAACTTCCTCTTTATTAACTACAACTCTTGCGTTATCTGACGAAGTTAGACACATGTGATCAAATGCGTTCTCAGTATCGTTAGGAAACAGACTTCATTCTGGTACAAAAAAAAGATCATCACGGAAAGAATTAAAAATCACCAATTGCAACATTTTGAGTTGTAATTCACGAATCGTATATTTTTCGCAAATCACAACGATTTTTTCTTGGATTGATAAAAAAATTTGTAATTTGTCAGTGAAAACGGCGAAAAATATCAAATTTTGTTTGTTGCATTTTGCGTGATTTGCGAGATTGTTTGGAGCAATTTACAACTTCAATAGGCAAATTTCGTAAACACCACTTTGCTATCTCAAATTGCGAAAAATATTTGGTGATTTACCACCACTGAATGATGAATCAATAAAATCTTATAATAATTTACCACATTTAAACCGAAAACGTAAATTGACGTAGAGAAGTCGTAAATTGCAAAATATTTTTTGTAATTTCCATGGAAACTAACTACATAACGTGTGAAATTTTTTTATGCACAGGTAGTCGACAGTAACGATATAGTCCATGGGTCGAAATCCTTTCTTTATATGGATCAATATACATACATAATAAATGTTTGTGGTGTTGCTGGACAGCTGCAATCATGGGCAGCGACAGCGACAGACAGTCGGTATTTGATCTTTGCTTAAGACAGTCGTTTTTTAATTATTACTAGTTCTCAGTGAAAGTGAGCGTACTAACCATTATAAAGCATTCTGGAATATATATCATGTAAGTACCTATTTAATAATGGAAAAAAATTAAACTAAAGTAGGTATATAAATCTGTATTTTTATTTTTTTCAGAATGAAGATATGTCTCGCTATTAGAAAAGAAGTAAATTGGTATGGATATTAAAGCGTGCAGTCGAAAATGTTTTTTAAGGTTCGTATCAATACAAGTTCTTCTAAACAATTTGCGTGTATTAACAATTTCAGCATAGACAGAAAAACCACCCCAGACAAATCCCGTTGTCTCCGGACGATATGGCGTCATATGATTCTCAAGGATATCAAGAGGAAACAAAAATATAAAATACGACTATGAATTCTGATTGTAAATCACAAGATATAAGTTGTAAATTGAAAATAAAGTTTTCAAATTTCACGATAAAACGTTTTTAATTTAAGACGGTGATGCCTCAAATCACTATAGGTACTCAAGAATCGTAAATTGTAAAATCAGTGGTCACAAACCATAACCGCTTAACTCGAGTTAGGACAAAATTAAGTTATAGGTACCATCGTGTTCAGCATATTTAAATCTACTTCCACTCAATTTTTTATGATGATATCTTTTTTCAAACAGAATTTATTCCAAAGAAACCTAGTCACCTAAGTAATTTTTTCAAAATACTGTTTTGGCATAACAGCTTAACTCGTAACAATTACAATTTTTTTCAACGTTCGTTTCCTAACTTGAGTTAAGTCCTTTATAAATTTATTTGTTGTTTTGTCTTAATAACTTATCTGCAGTTAGGCTATAATTTTTCTTTTTTTAATAAAATTTTCGTTTTGGAATAAGAGCCTAAGTCGAGATAAGAAATTCAATGTCTGCTATCAATTTATAACGCTCATTTTCGATTATTGGCTAAGTCAACTTAGGCTGTTATTCCTCAAATCACAAAAGCAATTCGATTTTCTTAACTTGAGTTACGCAGTTATTCAAAAACACAGTTTCTAGTTTTAATAACCTTAACTCGAATTAGGTTCTTAATCTAAAACAGAGAATTATATTTTGAAAAGTTTATTTCGAAGTAGGCCGTTATTCCATATTTGAATATGAAAAAAATCAAATCTAAGTCGACTTAGTTTCTTATGTCAAAACAAAAGTTGCAATAAATATCGAAAAACAGAATCATAAGTTGAGTTACGTTGTTGTGAATAGTCGCAAAGTTGAAGTGCTAATATTTTTAAAAGCGAAAGGCTTAAAGACTAAAAGTGAAAAGTGCAATTAAAATGTCTGGTAGAGGAGGAAAAATGTTGGAGCTAGCTAGGATGCTGACAGAACGCGCTAGGGCCAAAGGTAAGTTTATTAACTAAATGAATAGAAAATAAAAAGTTGGTGCAACTGGTCCGTATAGGCACCCGAACTAGAAGCACTGGCTGATAAAATGTATCTCTATACAAATTTTGAACGTAAGTGTGCAATGAAGTTACCTTACGCTAACATAGTTCACACAGGCAGGGCTTATAATGTTTTGCTTAGCTTTTTGAGCTACTTCTCAAAAGACGTGTGCTCTATTTTTTTTATAAGTATGTAATGTATTTACTTTCTTTTACGCGGAATCGGCAAATACAGGTACTTTCCACGACAGATAAAGAAATAATTGTTTTTCTTATAAGAAACAAAGTTTCCGAAGTTTCAAGTTCAACAATGAAAAATATGTAGTATGTATATGTTCCTTATTTGCATTTTGTTTCTTATAAATCAGATAATTTGTATTTGGGGCTTTGCACTGCTCCGAACTAATA
This sequence comes from Cheilosia vernalis, assembly GCA_949126925.1. Taxonomy (NCBI): domain Eukaryota; kingdom Metazoa; phylum Arthropoda; class Insecta; order Diptera; family Syrphidae; genus Cheilosia; species Cheilosia vernalis. The sequence continues at coordinate 38,088,521 of OX421361.1, read as the reverse complement.
ACAAATTTTAGTCTCAACTTTAAATTTACGTAAGCTCACAATTGCAAAATTTGTATGGAAAATAATCCACTGTGAACCACTAAAGTTTAGAGTCAAAACTAAAAATGTTTATTGGTAAAGCCCATTGTGTTTCAAGATGCTTGTTTCTTTTATCCGTTATGGAATGTACTTAAGTTCAAAACTCGTGGAATGTACTTCAATTTCGGAATCTTATATCTTTTTACTGACTTCATCGCGCACCTAACTGGATAGAAAACTAACAGGTAGTTATTACGATTTGTTCTAGAAAACGTCAGGGGCCGTGGAAATGAAACGATTCGGGTTGAAAATATTGATACTGGTAAGAAAACTATTAACAATGTTGCTACATTTAAATTACTCAAACTTAATAATACCAGGTAATGCCAACAAACCGGAAACAATGTGTCGAAAAAAATTAAACAATAGCTATAATACATCAATAACACAAGGGTCTCGCAATGAATTTTCTTCCAATGATCTTTTACCAAATTTTGATCCAGTAGTGCAGAACGAAACTCAGTCATCGATGAATGGATTCAATTTTAATATTGACTTGCTTCAAAGTAAGGACAATTATTTTACTTTCCGTATTTACTTGATACTATATGATAAACATGTTATATAACTAACTTTACTTACGATAAGAGTTTATCATTATTTAGTTCGACAAAAACAGAGCGCTGAAGGTGATGAAGAACTTGATGATGTTTTTGTGGATAAACCCCAGTGGGAGGACTCAGATGATTCTGTGAAGGATCCAGACTTTAATTTATCCCTTACGTCGAGTAGTTTTGCTTCTCAGAACGATGATGAACTCATGTTATTAGGCGCTCAAATTGAAAACGCTTTAGAGACACCAAAAGAAAAAAACAATAAAAAACTTCGCTCTAGGCTGCGAAATAGTGGGCAATCTTATCAAACACTTTCCGGAAATAGTGTAAAAGCTAGAGTTTGCAAGCCGTTTGATATGTGTAGAAGTAATTGTCATGAAAGGATTGGGATAGACAAAATTAAAACACTTTTTAAGCATTACTGGTCATTAGGAAGCTATGACCAAAGAATTCTGTATATCGGTTCCATGATCTCCATTGAAGACAAAAAGTGTGATACCCTTCTAAATGTACTTGACCGGAAGCGAAAACGAGAAAACACCATGAAATACGTCTTGGAAGTTGACGGAAATGTTTTCAAAGTATGCAAAAAACATTTTGCACAGTGTTTCGACGAGACTGAAAGCTTCATCAAATCAGTTATTCGAAAAAAAATTGGTTGTCCTTCAATACCATTTAAAAACCTGCGAGGAAAGCATACTCCTAGTACTAAGATTAATGTGAAGACAGAAGATGCAGTTAAAAGACACATTTCAAAATTTCCTGCGTACGAAAGCCACTACAGTCGACGTGATACAAGTAAAAAGTATCTGCATGCGAGTCTAAATCTTTCATCCATGCACCGCCTGTATCAATTGGAAGCTGAAAATCCGGTAAGCCTCTCAAAATACTCTCAGATATTTAAAACTATGGGTATTAAATTCAAAGCACCAAAAGTAGACACTTGTAGCACCTGTGATACGTTTGTTTCAAAAATCAAGATTGCGCAAAACGAGGAAGAAAAAAGTTTATTAATGGAACAGAAAAATAAACATTTAAATAAGGCTGAAGCGGCTTACGAATCAAAAAGAAATGATAAAACCGAATCGAAAAAATCGAAAAATATAAAAACCTTTGCATTTGATTTGCAACAATGTTTACCAACACCTTTTCTGAGAAACTCGATTAGTTTTTACAAAAGACAGCTTTGGACTTTTAATTTAACAGTCCACGACCTGGAAAATAACAGTTCAAAATGCTTCATGTGGCATGAAGCTATGGCTCGCCGTGGCGGAAATGAAATTTCATCATGCATTTATAAATTTTTGAAAATGTTACCAACAGAAACAAAAAGTGTAACATTTTACAGTGATTCATGTTCAGGACAGAACAAAAACTCATTTGTTGCTGCCATGTTTATTGCGTTTATTTCCAATGTACAAAATTTAGATTTTATTGACCATAAGTTCCTTGAACCTGGTCATACACACATGGAGTGTGATAGCGATCACGCACTCATCGAACGGATGAAAAAGAAAACGAACGTTCAAATCGAAACACCAAGAGATTGGTATCAATTTATAAATACTGTTGGTGCTAAAATTGGAGCTGTAGAAATGAAGACTAATGATTTCTATAACTTTTCTGAACTTGCCAAAACAAAGTTTTCATGGAAACGTGTAAATGAAGATGGTGACAAATTTAGATGGAATGAGGTTCGTTGGTTGCGCTATACGAAATGCTGCAGTGAAATAGCATACAAAACGTCTTTAGACACAGCTGAACCTTTTAAGATTCTAAAGGTGGGAAAAAGAGGTACCTCTGTTATTAGCTTAAATGATATACCAAAAATTATGGCCATACCGTGCATATCGCGAGATAAAAAGAAAGATCTTATGGACTTAAAACAGTTTATAAGTCCAGAATTTCATGCGTTTTATGACAATCTTCCAACTAACATGGAAGAGCCAAATACTCATCCCGATTTAACAGAAGATGACAACGAAGATGATGTTTAAAAAAGCTTACTTATTTACTTCTACATAAATACATTTTTATAATATAAAAAAAGATCTAAATCAGATGAACTTACTGTGTGTGTTTTTATTTTTGGAGAAAATTGAATAGCATGAGGGTGGATCAAGAAGGATTCTTCTTATGTACAATTATTGAAAGGCTTAAAGTGTGATATTATCCTAAGTCAATAAAGTAAGCGAGTTATTAGTATGGAATAACGACCTATCTCAATTTAAGAAAATTATCAAAATTGAATACTCGGAAGAATGACATATGTTGATTTAGGAAAAGCTATAAAAAATGTTTCTTATGGAATAACAGCCTAACTCTACTTAAGCTTTTTGAATCATTAACTTTGAAAAAGTCATAAAGGCCTAAGTGTCTATTTCTCTAATATCTCGTTGATTAATAAATAATGTATTCATTTTTGTTTTTAAAGGTATGTAAAGGAATGCATCTGCTTTTGTTCTGTGAAAAAATAAGCTTAGAAACAAACATTCCTGATTTGTAGTGATGATTTGAAACTTTGATCTGCTCTCCTGAAAAGTATGAAAAACCAACTTAGGCGGTTATGACTTGTGGCCACAGAAATATGAATTGCAAATTGCAAAATATGAATTGCAAATTGATAAAAAGAAGTTGTAATTTACGATTAAGAATTTGTAAATTGCAACTACAGAAGTAGAAAATCAGCACTAATGAGTTGCAATTCAAAACTAAATGGTTGCAATTCGGTAAGGGATGAAATCAAATTTACTACAGAGAAGTGGTAAATTGCGAAATGTTTTTGCAATTCACAACCATAGTAATATCAAATTTAGAACTACTTGTTTAAAATTGCGATCGGTTATGGCAATATGTATTTCTCGTTTGATCAATATTGACAATGAGAAGTGTTGATTCACGATTTTTGGGGGTCAATATCTTCACTTCTTACAATTTCTAAAATTGCGAATAAGAAGTCGTGAATCAGTAAATCCTGAGCTAAGCTCTAAAACTAGACAAACTTTTCGTGATTCTGCGCTCATTTTTCTTGATTTGATCTTAAATTTTTTTCCGTGTAGAACTAAAATAAATAGTAGTAGATCTACAAAGGATTTAGCAGTCTGAGGAACTTGAATAAATACTTTCCGTTTAGTGTATTTATATAGACCAAGGACAGCTATTGCTCAAAAGTGTTTCATAAGTAATTCAGGTTACTCTGGACATGCTGGGCTTAGAACATATTTGACATTTTCAAGCTGCACTTGTCGATGCCTCAGAGATCTTTCTTCGCCACCATAAAAAAAAATTCCCACTGGTCGAACATATAAATCCTAACCAACGACAAAAAAAGTGTCAGATCTTTTGTCACGGACTCAGAGGCTTAGCTTAGACTTAGCTCTTCTAGCATTTTTTATTACACAAAATTGTTCTGTTGACAATTAAGTGACAACTTAAACTTAAATAGGCTGTGAGTTTAAATTAAAAAAAAATTTGGAGAGGTCTTTAGAATGCTACAAAATTACTTTTTTTTCTCCTGCTGTAAAATACAAATTTATTTAAAAAAAAAAAAAAACACAACAGAGAACCGGAGCCTATTCAATTGACAGTAAATCATATACACTAATCACACCCAGCCGAAAACCAGGTTTTATCGAAAATAATCGAAAACAGAAGGCTTCATAATTCAATTTCAAAACGAGTAGTTTAACGAAAACACCACGAAAACGACCTTGCGTTGTTGAAACACCTTTTGCAATATTCAGCAAATTCCAGCAGATCTGCTGAGCGAACAAATTTCGCAACTTACAACTTAAAAACATTAAACACACTTAATTGATTGACTTGCTCTGAATTAATTTTATTTGTTAAATATTAATTAATGCTTTCGAAATATGAAACCAAAATAGGTTACACAGAAGTTTCACGACTAGTGTCTCACAGCTGATAGAAACGTCAAACGAATACTAGTTGGTGTTCGGTGTGAATGCATTGACTAGCTTTCGACGAAAACGCGGTTTTCGGCTCAGTGTGAAAAGCCTATAAAAGCCTTATGAGTGTCGTTTTTGGTAACAAAAGTTGTTTGCCAGTTTTCTAAATCTTAATTTACAATAACATTTACCATACATGACACTGTCAATAAAAAACACAATTTTGTATATACCTACAATTCATCTTTTTACACCTTCTACAAACAAGTTTGTAACGAAAAACGGGTTTTGCTTAAGCTTTTGCAATTATCAAATCAAGTTGAAACGGAGCTTAACCGAATGCATCAGTAGTGTCGACGGCATTCGTTTTATTTCCTTAAATTTTTTTTTACTTTCTTAAGTAAAATTTTAACTAAAGAAATCCATTTCGTAGTAGAGTATTGAAGATATTTTTATGCACGTACCAAAATATTGATGAAATAGGCTTTATAAAAAGTTATCAATAGCATTTAATGCTAAAATATAGCTCCATTTGATTCCTGGTTTCGTAGGAACGTCTTCGTATTTTATTTAACCTTAATCTATACATACATCTATTATACAAAAAAGTAAAATAACAAATTGCCGGCTTAAAAATGCGCAAAATTGCTTTTGTGAATGACCTTTTTCATGAGGGCGGGCTTCTTATCTGAAGGAATCGACGGTGTTGTTCACAGCACAAAAGCAAGTGAATTCAGTTGGCAAATTTTGTGATATATTTTGTTTTGGCATATGAAATATAGGGTGCAAATATTTTTCCATTGCATGTCAAGAGATAAGCAATAGCGAAATGTTTAGCATTAGCAATGCAAATACATGGATTAGAGTAAGAATGTAAAGGTATATGTAGGTATACTGCATTGAGGTGATTCTATTTCAATGGCAGCGACACTGATATAATAGAGAGTAAGCTAAGGAGAAAAACAATTCGTTGAGGTGTACTCATTTTACACCCCATATTTAATTTATTTGTTCACACTCTCAAATCTCAAAATTGCGACTGGGTAAAACTCATTTTACAAAATGCTGTTTTAAAATTGCTCCCTTTTAGCATTCATCATGTAAAAAGAAAAGTTTGGAAAAAGTGAGAAAGCCTGTAAGACTCACTCATTTTGAATGGTATTTTTTTATTGGTTTTAAGATTGCCTCTCTTGGTTAAGCAAATGTTTTATTGGCGTCTTTTGCTATCAACTTGTTTATTGTCACGTTAACAATCAAACAGAGGCTACAAAAATTGAACGTGAAACCGAGTAAAAGGGCGAAAACTTATAGATAACTTCTAAAATATTCAAGAGAAATAAATTCAGTAATTTTTGTTTTAAGTGTGGAAGTTTTTTTTTATAAGATTGATCAAACAAAATATATAACGAACTTTTATTTTCGTCCTTTGTTAAAACGTTTATATAAGAAAAAATAGAGCCGTTTTGAAAATGAATAGCTTTGTATGAAAGATAGGTAGGTACCTTTTGATTGTTAGACAAAACATAAATAGGCTCGTTTTGAAATAGAAATATGCTTCTAATTAGCGCGTGTTGAAAGAAAACTTTTCCATTATCTATACCTACATCTCTTTGATACCAAGATTTTCGTACATAACACTCCATATAAATTTTTTAATAACGTACCTACCTACATGTGTAGGGGAATTGTCAAGGTGACATACTTTTTCTTGAAAGTGATACAAATTATGAATTAGAAATCATAGGTATGACAAAAAAAAAAGTGAATTCAGTTAATTTATTTATTGGTAAACAAAACATAATTTAAAAGATTTCAGTAAAACAATAAATAGTATTTTTAAAATATTTTTTTATTTGGCTGGAAAGAGAGTTCAAGATGACATCGATCGAATTTGTATACCATTTTGAAGAAAAAAAAATTTCATGCAAATAATGTGTTAATTTAAATGGATTTATCTGATGTTAAATTAAATAGATGATGGTCCTACCGTTTACATACTTTCATGATTTTTTATCCAACTCATATACGTTCCTTATATCGCATAGCAAATCATGGGCACCATTTCCTAAAATGTATATCTGAAAAGGGTTTGTTAAATCGCAAATTCGCTATATCGGATATTCGTTATAATGGACTTCCACTGTAGGTAAGGTAGGGAGGACTTGACAGGCAGGAGGAATTGACATCAGCACTTTTCTGAAAAACTAAGACCTTGGCAGCGCTTTAAATGATGAGAAAACGAAGCTAGTAATTCTTGGTTTGAGTGATAAATAAACCATCAGTGTGGTCTATGAGATAATCGAAGTGGACATCTTTTTTATTTTAGTTCCCATTTCATCTTACTTTTATGGTAAGCAATCCAACTGTAATATATGTATTAAGTTATTAAGCTTTTAACATTGAAAGTGCAATGTAGTGCGCATTCATTCGTTTTAAAATCAAAATAAAACAATAGTTTTTCCTGTGCGCCAGTACGAACGTTTTTTTTTTGTTGTATTAGTCCCAAAAGTTATCAAAAAGGAGGATTTGACATTTGTGCTGAAGGAGGAATTGACGGAGTGTCAAATCCTAATTTATGAGTCAAAATAAAAATCATGTGGTAAAACAACTTCTTTATATTTCTTATAATGCATAAATGCCAAATATTTTTATATTTACAAGAACAAAAATCCCCACCCAACATCGATGTAACAAGTGTTTAGAATGATTAAAGACATTCAAAACAAAACAGAGTCGATAAGCAGTGCTACCCCAAAAATTGTTTATTAAACGTACCACTTAAATATTCAAACTCAAAAGAAAACAGGAAGTTCAACATATTAATGCTCAATTCAGTTCAAAACATACCTCCTTAGGCAGATGGCAAATCCTCCTTCATGGTAGGAGGAATTGGCACTTTGTAAAGTTCTGGAAAAAAACCTTACAACTCTGTTAAAAATATTTATATCGATTAATCATTAAAGCTTTTATATTGCTAAAATTATAATGTAACATATGTAAATTTTGAACATTTAAACCTGTATTTGCATTTTAAGATATCTCCAAATGTTTGTTAACGTGTCAAAACCTCCTGACCTGACCCTACTCGCAAAAGTATTGCGTAGAAACTATATTAAGCTTTAGCTAGCTGTAGTAAAGTTAAATTAAAAAAGAGTTTCATTGCAATACCTTGAAAATTTTAAAAAATACCGATTGTATTTACCCAGGCGGAGTTTTTATTATTTGTTAACAAATTTATGGCAACGATTTAATATTTCCAGATATTCGGCCCTCCAAACAAATTTTGTTCACCCTCATTATTATAAAATAAACATTTTTCAACATCTTTTAAAGCACCATAACTTGGGAACCATTAGAAGCGTTAATTTAAAACTTTGGCCCTAATATCTACTAAAATATTTAACAGTTGGGGTGTCGTAATAATTGATGGAGTTGTACGCTCTTGCAAGACGGCAAGTCGAAGGTAACATCGCCAATTCAGCACAGGAGTCATTGAACGAAAAAGCTTTGTGCGACTCCATAATGCGCACTCTTTCTTTAGGACGAATGCAAGCCACCTACAATTTTATGCCGAATGTCTAAACTATTAAGCTGTTTTCAGAAAAATTAAAATTTTTGTTTAATGTCTAACCGGTGTTTACATAATGTTCAATTTTTGTAAGCTAAGCAGCTGAACCTACTTATGTTACTACAGAGCCCACTTTGCCAGCGTTTCGTTTATTTCTTTACGACAAGTTTAAGACGCTAGACTGATTGTTAAATGAATCTATGTGCTGCAATCCATCATTTTGTCTTAATCCTGTAAACTACAAGATTGGCAGATGACTGCAGTCGTTGAAGATTGATTGCTTTATTTTCCAACTAAAGCACAAAATTGTCTACGGCTTCGTTTTATCATACTTTATATACCTATAGTCGCGCACTTGATATCCTCTTTTAACGACTTTTTCGTGTCCCCAAGAGCGACTCCCTTTGAATTAAATAATAAAATCAATGACAAATGTGCCCTTTCAAACAATCCAGCCACAGCAATGAAACACTATAGTCAGACAGAGAGACAGCCAATAAGGCACCATAGACCTTGTCCTTGACTCTGCGTTGCCGTCAATGAACTCAGTCCGCCGCCAATTCCCACGCACAAAACTGCCACTAGTCCTGTAGTGCCTCATCCTCAGACACAGCGATGCTTATCATGGACGCAGACGTCTAGTGTAACCCGATAAGAATGGCTCACCTTGGTATTCAGTTTGAAGTTATTTTTTATGTCTCACGAAAGTCGTGACATTTCTCGGATGACGTAGGTGTCAACATGAACATGACCCATGATGGGATCTTCACTACCATAAAGCATACTTAAAAATTCTGTCCCAACTGTCAGTGGTTCCAATGTTTATTTGCCGTACGATCAGTTCGCACGTGCTCGAGATATTTACGAATACCCGTCTACTGCCGCGGAACAGCAAGTATATAGAACGAGTACTATCTGTGCAACACTTGTAAGCGTGTAAACAGCGCTTCAATTTGCCCGAGTGGGGCAATTCAAATTAGCATGTGGGATTTTTATGGCCAGTTGTTATGTTTGCTCGGGATATCAGCTTGCGAAACCGCAATTAAGTTGACTGGGGAGTTTTCTGTTTGCGAATAAACACGCTTACTGCGGGTATAATGTAAATTTATTCTATGACAATCTGGTATGATAATTAGGATCCTTATACTTGAACGAGATTGGCGGTGTGTGATCGGTGGTGGATAGTTCATTGTTATTTGCTGAGGGATGCCCACTTGTTAAGTCCTTGAAATGGAATTTGCTTGTTTGACATTATTATTCAAATGCGAATGCAAAATAGTTTCAAAAACGAAGCGCGACGGCATTGTCTGGCGTCTGTTGTGCAACCTCTATAGTGTAAACAGTTGAATAACCGCTTGGTGATAACTTATTCGCTTTGCACGTAACCGGGAGTCATTTGTCAACTAACAGAGATGGAAGGGTCATTAATATAATAGATAGTAAAGTCGGACACTATTTTTTCGTAGAAATTTGTTAATCTATGACTTTCGTATGCAGGTAGGTGGGTAAAGCTTAGTCTGACAAACAGTTTATAATTGGGAAGCTGCTCATTGTTCATTTCGGATGCGCCATGAATGCAACTGCAGATACGAACGTCTGATGTTCATTCTAAAGATTTGTTTGTTTGTTTTGTGGGACTGGCTTTTATCATCCCAAATGGGATTGGGCTTAGCCGTTCGACTAATCGACAATTTGTTTTTGAATTACTTATTTGAACAATTAAAAAAAATATGCCAGTTGTTGGTTGCTCCCATAGCAAGTATACTGTCCTCTGCATAGGTTGACTCCTCCTCTTACAGGCAGAGAATAAGAGGTATTGCACTGGACCTAGAACACTGCCCTGCGGCACACCAGCTTTTATTTCTCTTAATATGGCGTAGGTACTCCGTCTCCTGTTTAATTTTAAAGAATCGCACAGACATGTTTGACTCCAGAATTATTTAATACTGCTTCGGCAGTTACTTTTCTAGTTTATTTGTTCATTTGATCAGTTTTTTGTGACCGAATTTTTCGAAAGCTTGTGCTATATCAAGAAAAAGGGAAAAAGTTGCTCGGTAAAGTGATGCAAAACTTTGCAAAAGGGCACATTTTCCTCTGGTCAAAAGAGGCGGCTACTTGTTTTATGGTGCATTGAAACAATAGTGTCAATAAATTTGTAAGGTAAAATTTAAATAAAAAATACCCGACACATGAAAACCGTTTTTTTTTTAAAAGTCATTCAATATTCACATACTGGCATAAAAGGTTGTGCGCTTGTTACTTAAAAAGAGCTATAGTCGAAGACTAGAAGACGGAGTGGGGTACCACAGGTTCCCCAATTAAACTCAGGTTTAAACTTTATTCAAGTTTATTTATATTTAAATTCATAAAAAAAAAAAACTGTTGTAGTTTTGTGACGGAAGTTGTTTGTAACGTTTTGTAGCAATATAAAGGGTGATTTTTTAGCTGGTTTGGTTTTGGCAACACTGGTTTTGACAGCTGACGTGTGTTTAGTACCTTGTGTCACTGTCAAACAGCTTCAGTTTGGTTTGCAATTTAACCATGGATCTTACAAATGAACAACACTTGCAAATTATTGAATTTTACTATCAAAATTCGTGCTCGGTTCGAAATGTTCATTTTCGCTTTTTTATCGAAAAATTGTGTTCAGCGATGAGGCTCATTTTTGGTTGAATGGGTACGTAAATAAGCAAAATTGCCGCATTTGGAGTGAAGATCAGCCAGAAGCATTGCAACAGCTACCAATGCATCCCGAAAAAGCCACTGTTTGGTGCGGTTTATGGGCCGGCGGCATTATTGGGACATATTTCTTCAAAGATGATGCGAATCGCAGCGTTACTGTCAATGGTGAACGCTACCGAGCGATGATAACAAACTATTTTTTGCCCGAAATGGAAGTTCTTGACTTGCATGATATGTGGTTTCAACAAGACGGTGCCACATGCCACACAGCACGCGAAACAATGGCGCAATTGCGAGGCGAGTTTGGTGAACAGTTAATTTCACGTTTCGGGCCGGTCAATTGGCCGCCTAGATCGTGCGATTTGACACCATTAGATTATTTTTTGTGGGGGTATGTCAAGGCTAATGTGTATAGGGACAAGCCCGCTTCGATTGACGCACTGGAAGCCAACATCCATGCATTCATTCGTGAGATACCGGCCGATATGTGTGAAAGAGTATGCCAAAATTGGACTCAGCGGATGGGCTACCTGAGACGCAGCCGCGGTCAACATTTGCATGAAATTATCTTTAAACATTAAATTGCAAGGTTCAAACTATCGATTCAAATAAATATTTCATTCATTTTTTCGAATTTTTTGTGTTTTTTTTTTTTTAAAAAGTTCTAAACCTCTTAAAAAATCACCCGTTATAACCAATAAGTTTGTTTATGTTTACTATGTTACATTAAGTAACTTTTTGAAATGGAGTAGATACTTTTTTATTTCATGGTTTTTGAATCCATCATTTTTGTTTGACATGTATTTTCAGGATCCTTGCATAAGTATGTGTGAGTAAGTTGAAATGTAGGGGTGATTAAGATGACGTGGACAATGATGACAGGCAACAGGAGTTGTGGAGCGTTTTGAGTTTGCACTAAGGAGTTGTTACGAAAAATGAGCGTGTAACAATTGTGGTATTCTGCTGATTAGTGAATAGGGTTATGGGGAACGCAACTCAAAGGTACCATAACACCTTCGGTACCGGTGTAGAGAGAGAAGGGAAAAGGCTTACAATTTACCAACCAAGTTGATAGGTGCGGTTAGTTTTCTTCATTTCTGTTAAAGTTACAAATATTTCGTCGGTCGCTGATGAACTATATTGTTAAGCATCGTGTCTTTGGTTATACATTATACTCGATGTTGGATGTATTCGATTAAATGGCAAAAAAGAGGCTTGCCTCATGCTTACATTCTCATTTGGTTAGTCGAAAGAATGCAACCAGACCAAGATGATGACATCATATGTGCCGAGGTTCCAGATCCCGAAACCGATGTAGACCTGCATGATGCCATAATTACAAACATGATTCATGGGAAGATTTGAAAATGGTATCAGTATTTTTATTTCACATTTTCTGTTTCGTGCGAACCAACTTACAAGCACATGAAAACCAATTTAACAGTCACAAGTCATTACCAAATACATTACACACTGGGACTTACTAATAATCATTTTTAACCTTCACACTAAATATTTCCTAGGTCACAATATACAATTTTGTATGGAAATTTTTCCATTGAGAGCTGGAAAAATGTAGTCTGGACGTTAAAAATATTATTAGTACCACGGACTGTTATACTGTTACGGAAATCTGAAATGTAGGACACTATAACCATCAACTTTTACTTGGGTTCTGGACCCGATAGGTGGCGCTGAAGGATAGGATACCACACTATAGGTGGTACTTTGTAAAACATAAGCGATATAGGTAAACGATTTGTGGCACCTCCCATTTAAAAATTAAATCAAGCGCTATTTCTAAAGTTGCATAATTAAAATTATAATGGACATTGTCCAAATAAAGCACTTTGCAAACCTCTGTGGATTCCGCTTATTCAGAACGGCTTGCCATTGGTATTTAAGCGTCTACATAAAATAGCATGTGCATTGGGCATGCTCGCAATTATTACTTTCATTACATTAACAAATTTGGGCGGAACGAAGTTCGCGGGGTCAGCTAGTTTAATGTATAAAAAGTGAAATTTTGGACGGAAAAGGAGTTCTGTATGGGTTATATGGTAAACCTGGTACGAGGACACATAGGGATCGAACATCGAAGGCAACGAAGAGGCGGACATGAGCTTACTTTTCTCACTCATGTAGGTACTGATTTAAGCAACTGGATCTGAAAAACAACACACAGCCATCCAAATCCAATCGAAATTTGTTAAAATAATATAAACATCGTTCAAAACAATCTCTAGTGCTAAAGCCATCAGCTGCGATCATAGGTAAAAGACTATTTACAGCTGGTGAACTAAGCTGAGGCAGAAACACCCTACGTCACTGAAAATGTAACGTGCAAGTACCTATATGGCTCAAGACAACACCAACAGAATAGGACTACTATAACTAGGACTATACAAAAGACCGCTCGTAAAATGTCTCACTGACACAAACAAGGAGCCAAACACAGCTCCAACAGACTCGTTATTGTAAAACAATAAATTAAAATCAAAACAAACCTTCCCGCTGTTGCCTGCGCTCCTTTGAATTTGAACCCAAAATCGTATCCAGTTTTCTCCATAAATCACCAAACCAAACACTCCTGCCGCCGTAGCACCTTTCGTGTTATTCCACACTTAAAAAAGAAACACCAAATCTGGACTTCGTCAATACAAACAAATTTCGAAATCGAACAATTTATCGCTATCCCCTCATGAAAGACACACGTATGTGTAGACAACAAAGAAACTTCTTTTAAGTCATCGAAATATTTATCAGCTCCTAACGATAAGATATCAAGCAAGTAGATTTTAAAATTCCTATATAGTTGCACTCACTGTGGGTGCTAGGAAAAAACACCCACCCCCTCCACGCCGCCAATCGAATTTGATAAAAAAAAAATGATTGTGAAATGGCTGTACGATTTTTCAACGAAACTCATATAAAGGTTGGTTTATATTTCGCCGACAATGACAAATCGACAGTGGATAAAGCTGTCAATCAACAGGATCATTAACAATAGCACCTGCTTCTGTCGACGGCAATGATGGGGCAACACAGACAAGCCAGACTCTTCAAGTGGAAGACCCCGACAACATCATCATTAAACTCATATAGAAAGTCGTCTTGTGGCAGCAAACAAGATCCCGGTGCGTCTTCGAGATGTAATTGCACGGCAACTATCTCGAACTAGAATGACTACCATGCGCAGATCCTCTCGTCGCGGCGCGGCTTTATGGTACTTGTTGCACATGGAGATGGAGATGGAGCCCCAGCTCATTGGAGGGGCCTTCAAGAGTTGCCTCTTAGACACGACACGATGCATGAATACTATGCAGCCGGTATAGGTGTACCGTGTCGTGGTAATTCTGCAAGTATCTCATAGGTTGCCAGCTGAGTGGTGGAGTCGCATTGCAATTTTCCCACCTTCAAAGTGAGACTTGTAGTTGGCTTGCTTGGTGGGGTCCAAGTGGAAATGGAAAACGCTATTTCTGGCGGGAGGGACAAGTGCACCTTATACAGTTTGTGTGTGTTTGGTTTCTTTTGTCATTGTTCGAAGGGAAATGAAAAGTAGACGATCCGGGTTCCAGACAGGTGGAGTCTAAGTGCTTTTCAAGTGCGCTAGTGTGGGCCCGTAACATGAAAAATCGGTTTACCAACCAATTTGGGTCGAGATGTTCACTTTTCAAGTTTTACTGTGTTTCGTGGCGCCACTCGAATGAAGCTGATAGCTGACATTGTGCCCAAATTCTTTATAAAGGTTTTTTTTTGAAGCGGAACCGGCGAGCTGACAGGTGCATGTGTGTAATTTCCTGTGCGATTTTATTGGCGATGGGTGTGGGGTAATCGATTGGAAACGCTCACGACGCGACGGCGAATTCCAATTTAATCGATTCAGTAAATCAATTGCTAGATGGTGGAAAATATTGTTGGCATTTGTTTCCTTTTCCAGCAAGGTGGGGACAAAACGTTCTACATACATTAGAAAGTCAGGCAGTGGATTTTGCGTTGCCGTTGGAATACAGATTTGCTTGCGGACAATGGGCTCTATTTGAAGTGGGAAGTGAGCGCAAGAACTAGAAGAAGGGACACCCAATTGCGACAGAATGATACAAGCTACAACCTTGAGGTAGGATTAGGGTCTTCGGGCCTTAGGTATAGGCAAATGGGTGCAATTTGCCACAGCTTCACTTATGTAGACCATCAGTTGGGTCCATTGTGTCCGTCTTTGGCCCTTACTAATAATCATGTCCAACATTCACCTTATATATTTTAAGGGTCGCAATGTACGAAAAAGTTTGCCGGGACACTAAAAATGACTATTGGTATCGCGGTTTGTCTCCACCAGCGCTGCTCTAAATACTGACAATAAATTTTCGCAGAATTTACATGCAGAATAACTATTGTCAATCGCTGTTTCTGTGGAATAGGAAGACAGGTTATTGAAGAAGTGTCATTTAGCTTAGCTACAGAAATTATATTGAGGCTTCACGTTTTCAGTCAAACCGATTGTGCGGCGTTATAAACCGATTTTTATAAAATATGGACCAAATTAAAGGCGCGTGTGTTGCTTTTGTCGCACCAAAGGGGTAAATAAGTGAGAAGTCATAGACTAAATCACGCCCAAGACAAACTCTTGAGTCTTGACTCTTTTTACTGATTTAGTGTTTAAAGCTACTTTCAGACGGTTTGTAAAATGTTTTTTTTTTTAGGGGGATAGAACTTTAACTTGGCAACACTATTTTAAATGGCGGCCATTTTGTCGGCTGTCAAGTGATTTATTTTTAGTTTCGTTTGGCATTTCAATACAAAACACATAAACTGACTGTTTGGTGTGCTTTATGGGTTGGTGGAATAATTGGTCCGTACTTCTTTGAAAACGCCATGATTACTGACTTTTACGTTCATCAATAGAACAACCATGACCATGATGTGCAGGAGCTGTGGTTTCACAACACAACTCGTGCCACAATTGATTTATAGAAGGAAACGTTTGGTAACCGCATAGTTTCACGTTGCGGACCTGTGAATTGGCCTCCAAGATCGTGCGATTTAACGCCGCTTGACTATTTTCTGTGGGGATATGTGAAGTCGCTAGTCTACCCTGATAAGCCCGAAACGATTGACCACTTGGAGTACAACATTCACTGCGTTATTGCCGATATACGGCCACAAATGTTGGAAAAAGTCTTCGAAAATTGGACTTCCAGATTAGACTACATCCGAGCCAGCCGTGGCATATGCCAGAAATCATATTTAAATGCCAGAAAATTATCTTTCGAATAAAGTAAGTTTTTTGACAATTTAAAAAAAATCATCTTTCTTTTATTCAATTTCAAATTTTATATCTACCTCTAAAAATCATGGCATCCACAAGTTATTTTGTGTAACTATACAGATAAGTGGTTCAGACAATTTGCATATTTCTACAAAAAAAAAAATGGAATTTGTGTAGGTATATATGTAGGTCTAGGTATATCAAATTGGTTTTTATTGTCGTGTGTTGATTTTGACGTATATTCAATCAAATAAAAAAATTGAAGAAATAAATATACACGCATCGTTTCGATTCGTTAAAATAAAAATGTAAAAAAAATGTTCTTCAATTATTTTGGAAGCGGAAGTAGTTAACTTAACTTTTCACTGAACGCGGTCAGATTTGGCCGTTCGTTTTTTTTTTTTTAATTTTGATCGCAATATATAGTGAGATGTCAAAAATTCTACATGAATTTATTTTTTAAGTAGATTTTCTTTTCGGAAGAAAATAGTCTTAATTTGCAATTTGATTGGTCGGTATAGGTAATTTAAATATTGATCACATATTTATTTTTGGTTAGGTAGTTAGATGTTCAATTTATTTGCGTTTTACCTTTCAGTCTGGTACCTTAATATTATGTAGTGTCATGTAGGTACCTACTTATAGTTTTGCGATTTTGACAGTGATTTTTTCATTGCATTTGAGAATACAAAACTTGAAATAATAACTCAAATTCTTCGACTTATTGAACTTTCAGTGTTAGCGAGAACATCAACCATTAGCCAAAGTATTCGCAATGTACAGAGATTGGCGAAATTTTAAAAGGGAATTGGAAAATGCCTAGAAATAGATTTGTGCTGGGGATTTCTTTTTAACTTTATCCATTACGTAGTAGACTTACTTTGGGCTTACAGTTCGGGCGCTTTTTTTTTGTGAGGTAACCTCAATAAAAATGGTACTTCCCATATAAAAGTTTCGTACCGGTTTGATTTGATCGAAAACGGCTCTAACGATTTCAACCAAAATTGATATTTAAGCTTAAGTATATAGGTGAGGTTACCATGACTGCTTACCCAGTTATTGGCTAAAAATTCGAATAATGGTACTTTTGAAAAAAATATTTCTAATGTTGTTACTTATAACTTAATATCAAACTCAGTTTTTCTGTAGATTATCGTACAATGGATTTTTGAAAATAGTATTTTTTTTTTTAATTTTGTTTTGTTTAGTTTACCTTAAAACAACAGTAACGATTTTGACCAAAATGCAAACCTAGAGTCAAATTGATGTTTTCAAAATTATTCTTATTTTCCGAAGCACCAAAAACGCTAATTTTAAAATCTGCTCATGTATCTAAAAAACCACTTCGATTACGATAAAATTTTAGAAACAAAGAACAATAACTTTTAATCACCTTCCAGCTCAATAGTTAAGCAATAGTAGGTATTTCTTAAACTAAACATTGCAATATTTGGTAGCTGTACCTACTGTTTTGTCTGCATAATCTTACAACAGTTTTAACGATTTTGACCAAAATACATACTGAAGATAACACAAGTATTCGGAATAAGATGCCGTACTTAGTTTTCCTAAAAAAATTCGAAGCCAGTTTTTTTAATTATTTCTTATAAAATATTACAGAAATCACAATCTACATATGTATTTTCACATATCTACGGACTCATTAAAGAACGCTAATAGATGTACCAATAGTGTCAAATTTATATGTACCTTCCTTGGCGTTTTCTAGAGGAATTTGCAATTTTAAAAATTTTAAGAAATAAATGAGCATATTTCTTAGGGGAAGTCAAACATTTGTTAGTAAAAAAATTGTTCTGATGGAAACTACAATGCTAAAAATGAAGCCTGTGCGAGTAGATATCTTAGCATTTTTCAGAATTGAACGATATCCCGGACTTTTTATTTAAATTGTACCTACATTAGAGGCAAGGTAAATACTAAGACCACTAACTGCAGCAGGTTTTCTAGCTATTTTTCTATGAAATAAATTTCACGATTTTAACAAAATTTGCTACCCACTTGACAGATGTAGCTTCAAACATTTCGCCTCTATCAGCTATCAAATTTCGGAAGTACCTATTCGAAGACCCTTGAGAAGGTATTGCCAAAAATGTTACAGAGCTTCGAATTTAAAATATTTTTTTTCAAACATGATGTCGCACATGGTCTCGAAAAGACGTAAATGGACTAGAACTACATGAATACGAAATAAATAGACAAAAAGAAAATGGCGAATTCGGAAAATAACATTCTCAACCAGCGACAAAATGATTGCGAGTTTGGAAGACTCAGTATATCCTGGCTAGGGTCGTATTATAATAACAAAGCGTTTTATATAACGCAAACTCGTGTGCGTTTAATTTAATAGCTTAGATGTCTAAAAAGAATACAAATCTTCAGGGCTTAAATATTTAAGTATGTTTCGACAAACTCCGTATTTAACTTTAGCGTAATGCCGAAACTATATTTTTACAATTACGAACTATTTTGAGTATGTTGTAATTTATTTTCCACATACCTAACGTTTATTTGATCCTTACAGTTTTTTTGTCGTTCCTATTTTTAAGACGGAAGATATCGATGACGTTAAATTAGTTTTTTTTTTCTTTCATTTCTACCCTTACCTACGCTTTGAATTACTGTAGGTTTTCTCAAATAAATTAAGTTCCTTGAAATAACTTAACAAATAAGTTGCCAACCGGTGTTTGTTGTGTTTTATCTTAATTTAAAATTTTATTCCACTAAAAATAAAACTTCCACCTAAGAAGTTTCCTCATGACTACGTATTCGGCATATAAATAGTTATATCCAGTTCTTAATATGCCCCGCAGACAAAGGACGAGACGACAAAAATAACATCTGCAGTTGGTTAACCAACTGCCGATGATGGGTGAGGTATATATGTAATTTTATATCGACGATTTTGGTGTCGGCGATGATGTCATTTTTTCAAAAAACTAACACTACAAGTTACTCAATTGACCGGAAGGAACTCATTTATTCACTCGATTAGGTATTCCGTATCGAACTTGACTCATTTACTGCCTGTGATAACACTGTTTGTGTTCTGTCTGATTCTGATTCAGTTTCAATTGCAGGTAGGTATGCAGCACTAATTTGCCAACTATTTGTAGACGCGTGTGACGATGCGGGGGCATTGAACAGAACTAGAAGAAAAAAAATTCCAAAGCCACACCTTGGCCTTGTTAGCAAAACAAACCAACGGGACGAGCTCTTATTTGGCCAAATTGCTTTTATGTTCCCTTCATTTTGACTGGCGAAATAATCCGCGCCATCACTATCCCACCCCAGTGCACTACACCCGACACTTCGAAAGCGATAAAACGTCAGATGGGAGAGCAATAAAACGTCAGACTCGGTTTACTTTCGCACAACTTACCGCACGAGTTCGGATGAGGTTTTAATTTGAAAACAACTTTACAGATAAAAATGCAAATCAGTCGATAATAATTGTCAACCGTTTAATAAAATACTAAACAAACGATTCCTTGTGTCACCTCGTAAATGTGAAAGAAAAAAGAAATAGGTGTCTCTATACTGCCTACAACTGTATCTTGCCAGCTGTTGAGATGGAGATGTCGCAGCAGCTAGTGCGCATGTAGTTTCACATTCCATTTTCCATGACAGGTGCGGTACAGAAACCAAATAAATAGACACACCACAACTACAAGGATGTGTTGTCAAATTCTGTCCGAGAGCAGGGTCAGGGAATACGCCACACAAGACACAAACTGCAACCGCAACATGCTAGCTGCCAGAGGTTAGCAGGTTTGCAAATAGGTACCTACACTGAACAACAACATTGTCGCGTGTGATTGTCAAGTGAAACTAAAGAGGTCAATAAATTTGTGCATTTAAAACTCACGCCAAAGGGAAGGGAAGCGAAGGAGTCATATAACGGATGTAGAACATGTTTTTCGCTTCCCCCGATGCATAATGTCTCAGATTCGTGTAAGAATTGTGTTTCGCCCACGGAAATCCGACGCAAAACCGTGTAGATATGCATTTTCAAGTGTCGCGCAATATGGGAAACAGAAACACACGGTATCTTGTTCTTGTTAATAATAATTATTGCAGCTAAGGGTTGCCGCCCGTCACTCTTGTTGTTAATTACATTTTAAGGGAATGCCACTTAAAAACGTGTTTAGTATCTGACAATGACAGCCCGAAGGCGGCTTAATTTAGGCGCTGGAATTATAACTACGTAGGGACATACTTGTTTGACGTTTGTCAACTTGTCGTCTGTCTTGTGCATAGTTTTGGACCGTGTAATTACAGCCAATTACGTTTTTGTTGATTTTTTTTTTCTTAATTGTCTTTGGATTCTCTCGGCGAAGATCGAAATCGCAATTCGCAAACCAGTTTCCTTCTATGATGTATGCGCACTAATTAACTGCCAAATGGATGGACGACCTTGCTGGCGAATAATACTCGAAATGAGTTCGGAGCCAAATTAAGCGAGTTCCACTTTTGTTTTTGTTTGTTTTGTTCTCTCTGTTGCTCTCTCTCATGGTTTGCATGTCGTTGAGGCTATTTTTAGATTAAGATAGATGCGGTTGTGGTGGCCGAAAAAAAAAAACAAGAAAAAGTAATTGCTGCGGTAATGACACTAGAGATCATTAGGTTCAACAATTATTTTTGCTAATAACAGTAAAAGGAGTGGAAATCCTTTGAATACAGGGGTGGATTCTGCAAGGTGAAAACGTTTGAAACGTTTTCGTGTGCACGGACGATTTACTTCTGCAACTTAGAGCAAATCTTTCGTAGACACGAAAACGTTTCAACGTTTTGAAACTTTTTCGGCTTATACAGAATGCCGACAGGGGTGAGATTCTGTAAATAACGAAACGAAAACCACTTTCGCGTTTCAAAAAACGAAATAAATCACGCGAAAGCGAAAATCTTCTTCATGTAACTCCTAACGTTTTTTTGTTCACATTCGTTTAGGTTTGATAAACTGCGTGACAACAAAAATATAGTTTGGCAGTCTCAGTATGTTGTTTTATTTTCGTTAAGTTGTTTCGACGTTGAGGAAAGCTTTAAAATAGGATGCACGTAGATATGTATTTCGTGTACCTGTATGGAAATGAATATTGTACAACATGTACTTAAAGGCAGCTATGTTTAACCTAAAACCTTGAACAAAACTAAAAAAAAAAATAACTTTCAAACTAAGAACCAAATTTAAATAAACCAACCTTTTGTCAGGTAATGTGAGAGGAAAGAGGATTCGAACAATCCCGCAGATTTTTTCTAGTTTTTTTTTAAGTTTACGTGTTCGTTTTCCATTTCACTTTCGTCTGTTCGTTCTGTTCGTTTTTAGGGTTACATGAAGCAAGAAAAGCGAAAACGTCAAAGAAAATGTGTTCGTTCGTTTTTTTTTCCCGCCCACGAGAATTTCTTTCGTTTTTGATGTTACATTTGATATCTATTTATTTGATATTTATTGATATCAAAAAAACGAAAACGTTTAAATGTTTTCACCTTACAGAATGCCGGCCCTGGTCACGTAAGGCTTGATAAATTCCTTGGACCATCGCCAATTAGGAAACGCCTTTTAGAGTTGCCTTAGAAATATGCGAACGAACATTTCTTTTACAAAGCTGTGGAACAGATCTGAGCTCGTGTCTACCTACTCAAGTTTCACGTCTTATCAAAATTTTCGAATTACTAACGGAAGAACCGTAAATATACAATCATTTGTCAAAAAAAAATTCTGAACCCCGGTTCAGCTTAAGGTAGTCTCTAACCTTAAACCCTCCTTTACTACCTCCCCATTGATCCTATAAGCGATTTTTCTTGTTAAAATGTTCTGTTTTCTATCGTTGCGAGCTTATCACAATAAGACGAAGACGCAGCTTACTACCTTTGGTAAGAATAATGCAGGCTGTCTCACAAAATAATTAAAAACAAAAAAAAAAAAAACGATCGTCTTAAAGAGTCCACAACTAATTTTGGGTAAGAAATAAAACCACAAAAGAACTATGAAAGTGAAAAGCTGACTTGAGCATTATGCCATAAACGATATCATTATATACATACGTATCTCAAAATATATGCCCAAGACATTTTAAACGTCAAACCATATGTGCTAGACATCTTAAAAGTTCTCAAAAAACCTTCTTCGTCACTGAACACGTCCGATGTACACTAGAACTATCTTTTCAAAACCATTTGTTGGGTGTGAGTTTTAATTTTTTAGGCAAACTTTTGACATATCTACTAGTACCAACTGCAAAAGACTTATAACCCTTCTCTTATGACCAATAATGCAAAATCCCAGGCCAAATTGCATATCAAACAATGATTCCCTCATCACTGATATGTTATATGCCCAAGACCATTCGGATGCGGCTTTAAAACTTTAAAAAGTTCTAAAACTTTGAAAGCCAAATAAAAATAAGACCACTACCACCTTTTTATAAAAGGAAAAAAATTAATTAAATGGATTTAAGGAACTGCAGGACCGTTCATTCAATATTTCAAGATCAGCGACATCGAATTTACGACATCTATACTTAGAGAGAAAAATATACCTTCTCAATGCAGGAGCACCCCTTCTCTACAAAGCAGAGATTAGAGCATGATACGAAGGTAGGTAAATAGGTGCTCTTGTGGTATTTTGCCACAGCTTCACTTAGACCATCAGTTGTGTCCAAAATTATAGCATAGCTCGAATATTTCCCCCATATATGAAACTCGGCCCCAAAACTGTACTAGGTCTATTTGAATAGGTCACCATTATCATAGACCAACAGAAGATTCAGCAGACTGTTGGTACCTATTCTAAATATTGGAATTGAAGTTGTTTAGACTTTTGAAGAACTTACGGTAATTGCTTTTTAAATTGCGACAATGCACGTGTTGCCACAACGTTGCATAAGGATCGGAGCTAACAACTTGTCTGGTACTAATCTTGGGAAAAAAATGCAAGTGGGTTGAAGAGCTATATTTTGCATATGGCACCGCACAACCCAGTCGATTCCTCCGGAGAATGAGAATCTCTACCTCGTGCATCTCTTTTGATGTCCAAGTATGTTGCTCTGCAATGTTCTGACTACAAAACTAGTTTTACAGAAGGATTGGGGTGGGGACGTTCGGAAACCTAGTTTATGTACAACGACAACTAGATTTGTCGGGACTATGAATCCGAACGCGTTGAATAAGAAGCCTGAATTGTTTTTGTATTCTCGCGGTCAGCGTTACCTACCTTTGTTTGATTTTGCAATTTTTTATTTGGAAAAGGACCTTCATAAATATTTAAAAAAATTTTATTATTTTCAAACAAGTATGTATAAATTTAAATTTAACACGGTGGCCTATCACATTCACAACACTATTACAGTCTTATGCGAGCTAATGGTTGTTAAATATCGTGCGGAAATTCTAAATTACCAAAATAACCTCAGAAATGACACCTTTTTCTCTCACCTTTTTTCGACTCTTCAGAATTCTGCAGCGGCCCGTCTGTTTATTTTAAAATTGACTCTTCGAAATGCCAGCTGACAGGATTTTCTTGACTAGATTTGTCGGCTTCACCTCCATAAACGTTAATTGCAAAAACTAACAGTGGTCATGGTCACACTCTGGGCCAAATAAAAACTGAAACACATCAAGTCAGACAGCTGTCAGACTTACTAAACTACGAATCCGAAAGTCCCCATTTATTTTTCACAACTCACTTTTGCTCCTCGGCTCTCATCTATGTTTATTATTTCCGAATCAGTTTTTCTTTATAGAAATAACTAAGT